>CM019064.1:295448208-296133208 GCA_009667805.1 Leptobrachium leishanense | reverse complement strand
ATTCATTGAATTGCTGTGATGTGCAAGTGGCTTCTGCAATAATAAACACAACTATATATATATATATATATATATACCACGAGTATAGCAAGGATTTTGGCATCTGTACTAACACGGTCTACCTAATATATATATATATATATATAAATTTTCTTCTTAATGGAAAGATAGAAATGATCAAGCATTAAACCCTAGTGCTCCTGATCCTGACCATTTTTGATAATAAACACGCATGGTAAAATTATTGTGACCTGTCAGTATTGCCCTCAGTTTGTAGTGTTTTGTTCTTGTCATTGTTTGCTTTGACCTTCCTATCAAGGTAGTGCAGACCTCAAAGCAGCCTGGTGACAGCCCATCCTTTCAGTATTGGGCTCATTCTGTCTGCTGTCACCGTGGAATGGGATATTGCCTAAGAACAGCCCATCAGATGCCACATATTTTAAACATGGGCTGTGATCAACATTTCAAATGCAACAAAAAGAGATTCCCCCTTTTCCTTCCATTGAAGAACTGGCTTGTGAACAAGCCATACAGCAGTAATTATACAGAAATAAGACTGCACACCCTGCAGAGGCAAGCCAATAAATCACAACTTGGAACTGTGACATGCGACAGGGAATTTGCCAGTTCTTGAGTTGTTAAGCAATAAAATATAAGTGAATTGTATGAATCATGCAAATTAGCCCCTTTCATATACTTTTCAAGTTTGTACTTTTTTATTGCTAAGTTTTACAAAAAGAAAAAAAAATATAACTGTATTGGCCAAACTTACAAACTGTCACATGTAATAAAAGCATGCTTAGGATAAATGACTGCAACAATACACTGGAAACCTACTCAGAAATAGTTTTGATGTCCTTTCTGGTCTGCCTAAAATAATCTGTTATTTTCTTTGGACTTTGAAATGGATCTGATCGTTCAAGCAACACTTGCCAAATCCTTAGGAGGACCAAATTACAATTACCAAAGTCTGTCCACAACTACAGCCCTTCTTAGATTGCCTGACATCTGCACTCTCCAACCTAACAAGTATGTTCATTATTACACACTGAAAAGGCCCAGAGATTAAATAACAATTATTGAAAGCAGTTAAAAAAATGGGTTTACTGCTTGGAAACTAGTTAAAACAGAAGGGTGCATTTGTATTTTCACAGAAGGGGTAATTCTCTAACAGCCTTTTACAGCCAGGGACAAAACAACATCACTATACAATACATCCTGCTTGTTCACTTTATCCTCATTATCACCATAGGGCAATCAACAGGGCAGTTCTGGTGTTCTGCAGAGGTGCTGTTATATTGGGGTGATAATAGTGGGGGATTAGGCTTCACTGAATTTGGGACTGTCTCACTGTACAATGACTTCCAGGCTGTTTTATCCACTTAAACATCATGCATTAATTCTGAAGAATGCTTATTTATACTGAAAAAAAAATAATTAAAGGAAGATCTTCTAGAGTCAGGAATTACCTGTAGAAGATGGCATTAATTAATATAAACATTTCTATATAAAAGTTTTCATGAGCAGGTTAAATTATACCCTGCTAGACTGAAAACATTAAAGTAAAAATAAAATTTAAATAAATAAAACAAACCCATGGACAATCTCAGTGGGATAGTGCGCTGATTAAATTACTTGTGGCACATTTTAGGGCTCTATGGTTACTTTCTTGGATATACAGCTTAGTGGTAAATCCTCTTTTTATATAGAGTTGGCAATTAAAGCAAAAAAGTTGAAGTGTCAGAAAAATTGGTCTTTTTTTACTTGATAATGCTTGTTTTGGCCTAAATTTAGCAACAGGTAATATATATAACTGTTTAGTGACTAGTGGTCTCATTGTTATTATACCTTTAATGTAAAGCGCTTTGGAAAGTGTTGCTATATAAATGAATAATAATATTTTTTTTCTAGTGATATAACAATGTATTGATGTGGACAACAAGAAATATTAGCTGCTAATATATTCTAAATTGAAATGTTGGAAAAATAAATACAAAAATACATAAATTATTTCTTTTTATTATTCAAATGATACAATCAGTTCATAAACAATGGAGATTTTTTAATTTAATTACCTGGAGTTAGCATGTTTTCTAAATTATTTTTGTTGCAAGGAAAGAAAAAAATCTGTCCTTTATTTTTTTGAAAATTTGAGAGTCTATTTCAAATCTTCTTATAATATGACCTTTTTCGTAAGTTCAATTTCACTAAGTACATACTCGCCACCCAGGACATACCTGAAAATGAGAGAAATCTCAATGTATCCTTCCTGGTAAAATACTTTCTCAAAATAAATAAATAAATACGGCTAATGCTGCATTAGCAGTTTTATAGTTTTTAGCCAAATATTCCTATTTACTGACAGGTACATTTAAAATTATATTATTTAAAATATATCGCAGGAAAATGAAACTACCTAAAATTTTTTTTTTTTTTATAATTTATGCTAATGGATTAAACTGAATAAATAACACTGTTGCTTGTAATAAAGTATTGGCATTTTCTTAGATAATATAATTTTTATTGGAGTAGTGGTACTTTGGAGAAGCGAGCAATTCATACCTTTCCCCCCAAACAGGGCATATTGGAGCAAATTTTGTATAGGAAAGTTTATATACTTTATTTTTTTTATATATAAAAAGGACAAAATCACACATTTTCTGCTTCGTAAGTAGGGTAACATTTATAAAATTATTCACCCAAACCGACTTGATCCACTAGCTTTATGGCAATGTTTTAGTTCTCCCCCCCCCCGCCTCGCTCTCATTTCCTCACTTACTTTTGCCTGGCAACATCTTTGCATTTATTTAGCAATTTTGACTTGTTTAGTGTTTCTAGAGGAGACCACTAGTTCATCTTGACAAGGTGAATATTTGACTGCGGAATTCATGAATGTGCAAATATTTCGAAACTTCTCCAGCTATGGAAATGAATAAATCTTTGACAATTCATGATCTCTATACATGCTTGTCAAGCACTTTCGTATATGTATCAAAATACATATCACACAACAACTTATTAAAAAACCTCCATGTAATTATGACATTGTGTATACATTTTTTCTGAAATTTTGAGATTTAATTTTTTTCATAAATAGCTTTTGTTCACATTGAGTAAAAATGGATAATATGCAAGCCTGTAAGTGAAAAATATTATTTAATGGAGAGGGAGAGCACAGGGAAGTTGCTGCCCTGCAGTATGTATAATTATTATTGTACAGGAGAGAGATTTTTCATCTAACCAAGGCAGTCTTACATGCAGGCACATGGGTTATACAATTCATGCACAGGCCAACAGACTGAATATATTATCATGTCTTTTCAAAGAAAGGTGAAACTCAGGAGAATGACTGGAGAAGTGAAAATTCTAGGCCAAAATAGCCAAACCAGGAAAATTCTCCCATTTATCTCACTTTCCAAATCGGCTATTTGGTCTAGATTGTTCTCTTCTCCTCCCAATTCTCCTGATTTTCACCTTTCTCTGAATAACCCTTAAGGCTGGGGTCAGACCAGCGCACTTTTAACGTGCGTTCTGGCGCACTTAATTACGGCCGCACTAGCAGCAAATGACGGGCAATGACAGCCAATATACGAAGTACGGTCGCACGAAAGTCCGGCCGCGCAACGCAAGTGGAAAATGAACGCATTTTTTCGAGAACACAGAACCTCTAGTACGGACGTACAGAGTGCGCTGCGCCCGCTAGCGGTGTGTGTGTGTGTGAGATTTGGAGACGTCAGACCCTGCTCGTGTCCGGCCAACATAACGTCCAGACGCAAAAATTTTCCTGGTTTGGATTTGTAAAACATCGCGCACGAAAATGCGCATCGTATGACCGTTTTCGCATATTCCGTGAAAAAATACATCAATGCGTTCGGACGCACTTTTTTATATTCGCGTGTAAAAATACTTTCGTTTGACCCTAGCCTTATGTGTCCAGAAAAACATAGCCGATCAGGCAACCCCCATGTTTATTTTTAACATAAGGGAAAAGGTAAAATGACCTACATCTCCGCCACCCATTATTTATAGACAAAGTATATGTAATAGTGTGTTAATTGTCTAGGAAATAATATTTGTTAAGGAAAACATGGCCGATCTGGCAACCCTACTTAACTAAACACTCATAGAGCTTGGTTTCTCTACTCACTTAACAAAACACCCTATGAAGTTAGGACAAATAAGAAGGCCTCTATTCCAAGCAATGTTAGTTTGCAAACATTAATGGCCCAGATGCTATTCCTCGATTTTAGCGGCCCTTATGGTATTTTGTATTGGAAACACAAAACTTATGGGAGAAATAAAATGATCCCAAGTCACTGAATGCTGGTTAGCAATGATACATGTTGCCCAAAACATTGTGGAATGGACAGCAGTTAAAGCTATCAAAATGGAGCTGCTAGGACCCTGCTTTTATCCATTTGATAGGCTCTTATTTGGATAATTGGCCATTTGGTGTCTAATCAGTTTAAGAAATAAGTTGGGGGGGGGGGTATTATGGTATAAAGTATTCATGTCTTCCAAAGATGCTTAAATCTGGCCAATTCACTGAAATTGACCATAAAGTGGGGAGGAGCCTTTCTTTAACCACTGCATTATGTGACTCCTCAAAATAGTCTCCCATACCTGTGACTTGTGGATATAGAATGGTTTCTCTCTTGAAATTAAAATATAATAGAATAATGCTTATCTAAGGCTAGGGTCAGACGAACGCATTTTTAACGTGCGTTTAACCGCACGAAATCACGGCCGTGCTAGCAGCAAATGACATCCAATGCTGGTAACATACGTAGAACGCCCGCACGAAAGTTCGTCCGCACAACGCAAGTGGCAAAAAAACACATTTTTTCTAGAACGTCAAACCGCTACTACTGACGTACAGAGTGCGCTGCGTCCGCATAGCGGCGTGTTTGCGTGATTAGGAGACGTCAGACGCTGCACACGTCCGGCCAACATAACGTCCAGACGCAAAAAGGGTTTTATTGATGATCCGTACAAAATCACGGACAAAAATGCGCATCGTATGACCGCTATCGTGTATTCCGGGAAAAAATGCGTCCATTCATTCGAACGCACTTTTTCACGGACAACGCGAAAGATGCGTTAGTCTGACCCTAGCCTTAAGGCAGCATTTTCAAAAGCTCAGTTAAAACGAAATCCTCATTTTCCGCCAGAGAATTGTTTTATTATTTTTTTAACGGCATGTGCATTTTTCTTCAAATCAAACTAAAAGGCCCAAAATATCCAATGAAAAATGTAAACAATCATAAGTGGTTGAAACCCCCCATTTTGTATCTCTTTCTTGTTTTAATATGTTTCAGTATAATTTCTCATCCACCATGACCCTTACTTATTTTTTTCCGTGCGCCACCTTTACTTACTTATTACAGCTCGCTTGTACATTACATTATTTGGGTTGTACATTTAGGGCCGGTGTTACAGAAGTCAGGGAACACTGAAAGTGTTGCAAAGCCGACAAACACCTGCATTTCACAAAAATAAAATCCACACAATGACGGGAGAAGCTTCATAGTGACACACTGCACTTACTGTATAAACCCCTTGGTTGAACGTTTCCCCAGATGTTTGGATCACCTGGTGAAAAATTGTGAGAAATATTTAACTTAATCCATTCAGTTACAAAATCTTGTATGCATGGTTTCTGTTTTTGAATTAAAAACTAAAATTTAGCTCATGAAACGCCACTTAAGATAACTTTTAAAGCATGATTGATGTTTTCCCTGTGGAGAAAAAAAGATGTTCATTTAGGCTGGTGTCAAATGAGCGTTTTTAAGAGCAGAAGGAACGTCCGTGAGAGTGGACATTCCTTCCCCTCTGACACCTGTCTGATGCACGTCTGGCCACCTCACTGAGTGCAGTTAGTGCGCTCAGCGCTGCAAGGCTCGATCCTCCTACAGTGGATCGCACTTTTCAGCCCCATCGAATGTACGTCGTAGCGAATTTTGCAGCATGGCTGCTGTCGCGTGCGCAATTTGCGCGCACACAACAGCGTGTGGCCAGCATCACAACGCTGCGACGGACGCCGGGAGGCTCGTCAGTACGGGCGGTGGGCGCACATAGAGCACTCATCTAACACCAGCCTTAGATCTCATTCATGTCTCCCTGTATCGGTGTAAAGGAGCTGGATAAAAGAGCACCTTCACTACCTGGGGTCACTCACTACTGTGCAGAGATAAGATTCCTATGGTTCTGTTTGCTGAAAATCCTTGTACAGCCCAGTTATAAGGTATCACTGAAATTTTTATATATGCAGGTATTATACCCATACAGATATTATTTTTGTAATAGTATTTTGTTCAGATGCTGCATTGCTAATGCAGACCTGGTCATAGAATGTCCCCATGTGACAAACAGTTTCCTGTCAGTCCACAAGATTTTTCCCCAGTCGTAGGATGTCACCTGGTTGTTGGGAGTAATAAAGGAAGATGTAGCTTGCATTGCTTAAATAGCTAGAATTAGTGCTTTTATAGCCCATGCATGAGCTCTAAGGCTAGGGTCAGACGAACGCAATTTTTGCGTCGTCCGTGAAAAAGTACGTTCGAACGAATGGACGTATTTTTTCACGGAATACGCGATAGCGGTCATACGATGTGCATTTTCGTCTGTGATTTTGTACGGATCATCAATAAAACCCTTTTTGCGTCTGGACGTTATGTTGGCCGGACATTAGCAGCGTCTGACGTCTCCTAATCACACACACACGCTGCTAGGGGACGCAGCGCACTCTGTACGTCCATACTAGCGGTTTGAGGTTCTCCAAAAAATGCATTTGTTTGCCGCTTGCGTTGCGTGGCTGAACTTTCGTGCGGCCGTACTTCGTATATTGCCTGTCATTGTCCGTCATTTGCTGCTACTACGGCCGTGATAAAGTGCGGCTGCACGAGCGTTCGCACTGCGTTCGTCTGACCCTAGCCTTACACAGCGCTTGTATATGAGCAGCCCTGATTGGTTGCTTGGCTGCATGTGTGTCAGATGACATTCCTCTTTTGGGGACGTGGCCGTTAGCAGTTATGGAAATTGCAGCACGGTCATGCCCTCGGGGTGTCCACGCCCACATCCTCCGGATCTCAGACCTGCCAAAACTGGCAGATCAGCTAGTAATTTCATTGTGACCACTGCAAATACCCATAATCAGGATATGTGACCTTTTTGTTTTTTATCTATCCTTATCACATTTACTGTATTTGATGCAAAGGCAAACAAAAATATTTCTGTAAAGCATAAATGAATAAATCAATGGAAATGAAAATAAGTACGTTTACATTATTTTAATCTTTTAACCATTTTAGAATAATATTCCATACAAAAAAATGCTGGTTTACCCTACATTTAAATGCCTCAAATGTTTCAAAAAAAATTGTGATATCTATTTTTCAACACAATGTTTCTATTACTAAAAGTGTTAAGGACAGAAATGTGTTTTTTTTTTTGTTTTGCTTTTTGGAATCTATATTTAAATTTTGAATTTTTACAATATGTTTAGTTATTTCTCACCTAACCACTGAAGGTAGAAATGATCATTGTAAACTGAAATCCACCTGGGATATGCTCCTGGACAGTTCTTTATGTTCGAAACAATGGAACAGGACGTACATGTTAACACATAAAGAGGTCAGATACCGCCGACTACAGGAAGTGACTTACAAGCTGATCACCTGCTGGTACAGAAAATCAAATCAGGTTGTCGCAATCTCCACGTTGCTAGAGATGTTCATTGAATAATGGGACTTGCCTTCATATGTGGTGGCCTTGCCCCACGCTGATCCCTTTTTGGTGTGTGATACATGACACTGTCAAGGAACTTTTCTATGCTGACCTCTCCTTCTCGCCTGCCACGTATCGCCTCTTGCACCTGTAGCGCTGTGCTAAAAATCTTGCTGTGCAGTACCTATTTTTGGCCACAAGATGGAGACTATCGCAATCAGAGATACTGGACATTGGGACTACACTAACTGGCATGCTTTGCAAGAAGCCAGGAAGTGGGTGAAGACTGGACACTTACATCCTCTGCCTCGTGGAGAAAGTTCCAGAGCGCGCCAGGGGATGAGAGAAAGCAGACGCACTGAGGAGACTGCTGGAGGAGCTAGGACAAAGCCCGAGGGAGACCTGTAATTCCTATTTGGGTCACTTAACCTGAGGAGAAGGAGACTTGCCAGTACCCAGACAACAGCTGCAGACCGGCGGAATCGAACGGAGAGCAGGCGGGGAGCTGGACAAGCTGCATGAAGGTAGACAACGGATCCGGCCGCTAGTATCCCCAGTCAAAATCGGGTGGAGAGACGTCCTGGGTCAGCGGAGCCTAAAGCAGTCATCGGATGGGTGAGAGGCCTCCAAGGCTGTTTGTATGATTAAAGGACGCTCTGCTGTTTCTCTTTAAAGTTTACAGGGCCCCAACTGACTAGTCGAAGACCTTCCTTTAATAAATTCACTGGCCAGTTGAACAGTACCCGGGTACCACACACACACAGATACGCTTCTCACATTCTGGAACTTAACTTGTACAGGACTCATTTCCTTTTACGAATCGGAACGGGGGTTAAAGACAAAGATACGTTCCGAATACATTTTCTCGTTTTTCCGCTGCGCGTTTGCCGTAATACGAAGGGATTGTATGTTTGGGGTTTCGCTTCGTGTCCCCTTTTTCTGAACTATCGGGAAATTGCATTCTTTTATGTTCGGTCGCGAATATTTTATTTTCCGAAATACGAAGCCTCGTGTTTCGTTTCTTTTCCGCTGCGCGTTTACCGTAATACGAAAATATTGTAATAATATTTGTGAATACCGTGTTTCAACATTTGCTCAAGATTTTAGTAAACTATTTAAATGATAAAAACTCACAACGGTGTTGGAGTATATTTATTCCCTAGTGCGGGGAGACTGACCCGTGGTTCATTTTCAGCGGCTCCTCCGGGAGTGAGCGCTACACACCTATCTGGCTCGGTCACTCGATTTGAAGTGATCTCCGATCTTGTCTATGGTAGTAGAAGCTAGGATAATGATCACGAGACATTGAACACGTGCCTCTTCACCATCCTAAAAGGAGTGGTTGCAACGTGTTGAACATTTCAAAACCTTGGATACCTTACAGTCTGCAACGGAAGACAAGTCTGCTGAAGTCACACTTAAGTTTTTTTTGGGACGCATGCCTGGCTTCACCAGCTTGCACAACCAACTCCGGCACAACTTGACTTACTGCTCTGCTACATAACATGCGGGATGATGTGGGAATACTTCAGTGAGCCAAAATGGATTGGCTCATACCTAGGGACCTGCTCCCAGCTACGGAGGTGTAGTGTCCTGTTCTTTATTCGTATCTCTCATACCCTCCATCCTTTCCCTTTTTTCTACATCATGCCCTCACCATTGTCCCCTCTCCCCCTCCCCCATTATTTTCATCCCCTTTTTTTCTCTTCTTCTTTTCCTCTACGCTCTTTTTTCTCCTTTCTATATCTCTCTCCTGTCTCTTTCTCCTTCTTCTTCTTGTAGGACTCACTTGCTTTCTGTCCTCTCTGGAGGAACATAAAAGATATATCACCGGATATATCAGACATGCTATAATACCTTCCCTCCCTAGTATAATGAAGAGCTTTGCTTAGGGGTGGCGACGAGGGATTTCGTTGTGAGTGTGGGTGGGAAGTGACCGTGTAAACATCTCCTATAAGATCTGCTCTAGTACACCAATGATCATATTTCGATGGCCGCGTTTATGCTAAATGCTGCACTCTGATGTACATTTACTGCACTTTTAAGTTGATGGAAGCCTCGTCATTACCTTACAGTTATACGTATTGTTTGAACTATGAACTGTCTTTGCTGTACTGTCTTTGGCTTTGCGGACTTCTAAGGCTGGCGTCGGACAAGCGCACTATGTGCACCTGTACAGACGTGCCCTCTGGCATCCGTTGCAGCTTTGAGACGCTGTGACGAGGCCAGCCACATGCTGTTGCGCGCACGAATTGCACGCGCTATAGTGTCCGTGCTGTGTCCGTGCAGCCCTCTCCATCAAAACGCTAGGATGCGTGTTGATGAAGCGGCAAAGCGCGATCCTCTATAGGAGGATCGAGCCTTGCAGTGTTGAGCGCACTAAGTGCACTCAGCGAGGTGGCCAGACGAGCGTCGAGTAGAAGGAACGTCCACTCTCCTTCCGTTCTTCAAATACACTCATCTGACACTAGCCTAAATAAAAGCTTTCTTGTTTTAAAAAAAGAAAAGAAAAATACATGATCATTGTTCATTTATTCTGTGTGCATTATAAAAGACTAAAGGGTTTATTCACAAAACGCTGAAACTTCAGCGAAATTTCGTACTGTGCACTTCGGTGATTCCATTTTTGTGACTCTTCCGTGAATTCACTATTCAATACAGGGCCACCATAATGCAGCGAAGATGGAGTCGCTGAAGACCGCTGAACTGCAGAAAAAAACAACGTAACTCTCCTAGTTTCCTAATAGGTGTTTAAACCTATAAAAATGTCTTAAAATGTGTCTGAATAATCAAAAAGATCCTTTAAAAAATACAGAATACAGAATTATTACAGAATAAAAAATAGGCTTTTTAAAAAAATAGGGAATAAAAAATTTCATATAAGAAATATAAAAAGGTGTTCTAAAAAATAAATAAAAATAATTTTTTGCTGAAAATGAAAAGAATAAACTTTTTTTTAAAAAAAATCAAAATGATATTTTTTTTTACATTGAATGCTATGGATTCACCTGTTTAAATCTGTCAAACTGAAACACCGAAAATCAGGGCATTTTGCCGACACTTCGGTGCAGTTCAGCATTCTATGAATAGATTAGCCATTACTTTTCTAAGGGACAATTTCGCTGCTGCCGAAGATCACCGCTCTGCACCATATTTCGCTGTCAATTTGCCAGTATTTGGTGAATTGACAGTTTAGGAAATAGACGAACTGCCCCCAAAATTGCACTGAATGGTGAAATTCACTGCTTGGTGCAATTCGGTGGCAAGTTTGCTGCTAGTAACTAACCCCCCAAGTCTTCTATCTTGTGCCTAAATTATAAACAGTTCCTGGAATAAGGACATCGAAACTGTCAGCAACCGAATCATGTAATAGTGTTCATTGTCATTTGAGGGATAGATATCCTCTCGTTTGCTGATTTATTTCGAATGACAAGAGCATATGGAGGTGATTATAAACACATAACCTCAGATAACCCTAACCGTAACAGTGTAATGATAAGAAATATAATGTGTTTGAAACCGTTTTAGGATGTCAAAAGTACTCAAAAAGAGGTAGTAGGATAATTGAATCAGGACAGTAATCAACGTACACATTGTAAACTTACCTATAATGGCAAATTTGAGCCTAAACCTTACTGAGGATAATGGGAGTAAATGTCAGCATATTTCTGAATGATGTTTGCTCATAAACCCAGTTCCTACCTATTCTAAAGACCGAACTAACCTTACACTTAAAGGGACATGCATGTTTTTCTAGTGTGCTTTTAAAAGCATGTAATGCTTTTTGAATGAGTCAGTAGTGTCATTCAGCAGGCATAAAAAGCAAGTAAATATGATATTTTTTCATATTTACCTGCTTTTCTTTCTTGGCGTTTTCCACACCCACCTCAGGAGGCACTTTAAGCTAACCAATCAGTGTGCATACTTTGGCATACATAAAAAATGCACTGAGCGTGTGCAACTGAATTGCTACTCCTCCCTCCTGCACTTGGGGAGGGCGGGGCTGAACTTTCACCACCAGCTACTGCAGAGACAGGGAAGGAAAGAAATCCATACACACAGGGAGAAAAAGAGACAGCAGAAAGAGAGGGATAACAAAGAAAAGTACAGAGAAACAGCAAGAAACGGTAAAGAGAGAAAGACAGCAAGATAAAGTAGAGTGCCGCCAAGAAAAGGTGCAGTGAGAGAGAGCACGCACAAGAGACAGACAGCACAAGAAAAAGTGTGTGAGTGAATGACTGTGTGAGCAAATTTGAGTGAGACAATGTGTATGTAATCCATGTGTAGCGCTCACTCCCGGAGGAGCTGCTGAATTTGAACCTCGGGTCAGTCTCCCCGCACTAGGGAATAAATATACTCCAGCACCGTCGTGGATTTTATAAATGATATAGTTTACTGAATAAACTGGCATATAATGAGTAACACGGTATATGTATATATATTTACAGTACTTCGTAATGCGGGAAACGCGCAGCGGAAAATAAATACAATACTTCGTAATGCGAGAAACACGCAAAGGAAAAAAAGTATTTTTAACCCCCTTAGTGGTTGGACTGTGAGTCCCGTACAGGTTATGTCCCAAGGAATGTATGTGTATGTGTGTATTGGTACCCGGGTACAATATTCAACTGGCCAGTGAATTATTTATGAGGTATCTTCGACTAGTCACGTTGGGGCCCTGTGGGTTTTGAACAAACTGCAGCGTGCTTTAGTATTTTACAGCGGCCTGGAAGGCCTCTCACCCATCCGCCAGATACTCTGTGCTCCGCTCGACCCAGGACGTCTCTCCGCTCGATTTTGACTGGGATTCTCTGTGTCACCGGATCCGCTGTCTTGCTTGTCTGTATCTGCCACAAGATGTCCAGCTCACCGCCTGCACTCCCTGTTAGATCGTCTGCGGTTCTCCTAACTCGGGGACCTTCAGCTTACTCTGTATCAGCGTGGGTTACTAGCGGTGGATCACTGGGTCTTCGTGTAATAAGAAGGGAAAAACCCGATCTCCAGCTCTGCTAGGCCGCACCTGCGCTCTGGCCTGGTCGTGATCACTCTCTGTTACACTTGCGTCTTGCTCCTCTCACTCCTCTGCGCGCTCTCCCAGCTCTTTCCACGAGGCTGCGGATATCAGTGTCTCTCTCCCACCCACTTCCTGTTCCCGCCCACAAAGCATGCTGGAAAATGTAGTCCCAATGTTCAGTGTCTTACATCGCGCTTGTCTCCCTCCGGTGGCCAAAAACAAGTACTACAACGACAGGGGACTTAAAACCAGTGCTACACTCTCCCCCTCCTAGAACTCTTGGGTCTCTCCAAGGAGGTACAACAGTTGCATTACATTTCAACACATATTAGGCAACATATACAGGCTCAGCAGCAAGCATATAATGGGTTAGATACACTTCCTCAAGTTGACTCATGCTTTGAACTACCTCAGCTAACATAGCAGACACTTCGGGCAACCTTCGCACTGTGGTGACGGCCTCTTCAGTGCTATGTCCTGGTGAGTCGTAGGTGAGTCTCTGGGGCGGTCGAACAGAGCGTTTTGGTTCTGGCTCAATCAGTTCCTCTTCAGGTGGAAGTATTATAGGCGCGGGTTCAGTTCTTCTTTCTACCACTGGAGCAGACATCTCTTCGGAGTATGATCCTTCCAGTGAAGGCATAGAACTGTAGTCATAAGATTCAGCTTCAGGAACTACAGGGATTTCAATAGTCTCGGGGTCTTCTAACTGAAACTCAGGAGCCTCAGGCCTCAAATTACTTTCCCACCGTTCAGGAACTGAGACAACCTCTTCAGGCTCTGGTGAGCGCATCCAGTCCAGACAAAAACTTTCTTCCTCACTGTCCCTTTCGCTCTCTTCGATAGCCCGGTCTGCTGAGACTGAGTAACGGGAGGCAAACGTGGAGCAGGCGGATTCGGCAGAGAAAGTTTGTCCCCAACTGGTATCCTCACAGCCTCTCTCAAAGGTAATAAATGATGATTCCGGTGCCAGTTCTCAAGTGGCCCAGCCTTTCCATCTGGCCGGATTTGATACACCGGCAGACCCGGCAGTTGCTTGCAGACAATGTAGACCTGAGAACTCCATCTATCCGCTAACTTGTGCCTTGCAGCAGCACCCAAGTTCTTCAACAAAACCCTATCACCGGGTTGTAGATCCTGTATCCGAACTTTCAAGTCATAGTTCAGTTTATTCCTTTGTTCCCTGTTTCCTGAGGTCAAACGGGCCTGTTCAAATGCAGAGGCCAGATTCTTTCGAAGTCTATCCACGTAATTTCTATGGGAAGCTACCGATGTCTGGTCCAGAGATAGCCCAAACGCGAAATCAACCGGCAGTCGAGCTTCTCTTCCGAACATAAGACGGTACGGTGAGTATCCAGTGGCGTCACTCTCCGTACTGTTATATGCATGTACTAGCATAGCTATGTGACGACTCCAGCTCTGCTTCTCTGTGTTTGACAGTGTCCCCAGCATATTTAGTAGTGTGCGATTGAACCTTTCGGGCTGAGCATCACCTTGAGGGTGATATGGTGTAGTTCGGGTCTTTTGGATTCCCAGCAGTTCCAGTAATTGCCCAACAAGCCGGCTTTCAAAGTCTCTACCCTGATCAGAGTGTATTCTCCTTGGTAGGCCGTAGTGAACAAAGAACTTTTCCATCAGAACCTTCGCCACTGTCGGAGCGCGTTGGTCTTTTGTAGAAAAGGCTTGGGCGTAACGTGTGAAGTGATCAGTCACTATTAGAATATTTCCCTGCCCACTAGCATCCGGCTCTAAGCACAGGAAGTCAATGCACACCAAATCCATGGGTCCTTGACTTTGCAGATGGCTCATTGGAGTGGTTCAGGTCGGTAGGGTCTTCCTTTGAATACACCTCAGACATGAATGGCAGTAACTTTCCACTTCAGCTCTCATGCAAGGCCAATAGAACCTGTCTCGCACCAGCTTAAAAGTCCTTTCTGCGCCCAAATGTCCATGCTCATCATGTAGCGATCGCAGTACACTCTCCCTATGTTTAGTGGGAAGGAACAACTGTTGGGTCTCTTCAGCATTGGTTGAGGGGCCCCTTCGGTAGACCACCCCATCCAACATCTTCAACCGTTCCCACTCTTTGTAGACCAATCTGGCTCCATCTGGGTAATTGGTCAGCAGAATTTCACGCTGGTTCGCAGTTAGGGCCTTTATGGTTAACGCAATTAAAGGGTCTCTAGCCTGACCAGCTTTCAGGTCCTGTTTTGAAAAGGTAGGCAGACTTTCATCCCTCAACTGCGTAGGGTTGCAGTAGAACGCCGGAACAGCCGCAGCCATGACTCCTATGGCCTCCGCTTCAATCCCTCCCTTGACCCGGCGCTCTGCCCCTTGACACAAAGCTTGTACCCCGTCTGGAGTTAACTGAGTCCATTCTGTAGTGTAGGGTCTTCTCGACAAAGCATCAGCATCTCGATTATTCACTCCAGGGCGATATTTCAGGCTGAACCGAAACCCTGACAGAGCGGTCAACCACTGATGTCCCGTTGCGTCCAGTTTTGCAGTAGTAAGGACGTAGGTATGAGGATTGTTATCCGTCTTTATCACAAACTCGGCCCCATACAGATAGTCCTTCAGCTTGTCTACCACTGCCCACTTTAAGGCTAGGAACTCCAACTTGTGGGTAGGATAGTTCTTTTCTGAAGGCGTAAAGCTCCGGCTCACATACACTACAGGCCTCAGCAATCCACCATACTCTTGATACAGGACTCCTCCTAGACCTTCTCTGCTGGCATCCACATGTAGCTCGTACGGCTTGTGAGGGTCCGCATAGGCCAAGACAGGAGCTCGAGTTAAACTCTCTTTCAGCTTCGTAAAAGCACCTTCGCATTGACTGGTCCATTCTCCCTGGATGGACTCTCGAGCTTTCCTTGGCCCTGGAGCTGACGGATTTCGGTCAGAGACCTTGTGGCCTTCTTCTGTGCTTTCCTTCTGTAGGAGCTTGTTCAGTGGTTGAGCTATTTTTGCGAATCCTCCTACAAATCTTCGATAATAAGAGCAGAACCCCAAGAAAGATCTAAGTTCAGTAACGTTTCGGGATCTAGGCCAAGAAGCTACGGCCTCCAAATTCCGAGGATCTGTCGAAATGCCTTCTGCTGAGACCACATGTCCCAGATACGTAACAGACGGTAAACAGAATTGACATTTCTCCAGAGATAGTTTAAATCCCTCTTCATGGAGCCTCTTCAAGACCTTCTCCAAACGTTGTTCATGTTCTTCCAGAGTCTTCCCGAACACAATTATGTCATCCAGGTACACTAATACTTCGATCAGATTCATGTCCCTGACTGTCTTCTCCATTAACCGTTGGAACGTGGCTTGAGCCCACGTAAGACCTTGAGGCATTCTGTTGAATTCGAAGAACCCAATGGGCAGATGAACGCAGTCTTCTCTTTGTCTTCCGGATGCATTGGTATCTGGTGATACCCACTTCGCAGGTCTAGTACACTAAACCATTTTGCTCCAGACAAACACTGTAAGGCATTTTCTATCCGAGGAGTAGCATATTGATCTGGGATGGTTCTCCAATTCAGCGTGCGATAGTCTATGCATAGGCGGACAGAACCATTCTTCTTCCGGACCATTACTATTGGAGATGCATATGGGCTCCTGGACTCTTGGATCACCTTGGTTCTTTGCAGTTCATTCAGCTGTTCTCGTAGATCATCCAAGTCTCCCAGCGGAACTCGTCTTGACCTTTCACGAAACGGCTTGTCCTCTTGTAATCGAATGCGGTGCTCAGTACTTTTCGCTAGGCCTACGTCGAACTCATCTTTCGAGAACAAGTCTCTCCACCTTAGAACTTGGGACTGAAGACGTTTCTTCCATTCAGGTGAAATGGGAGCGTCCTTGGGGTAGAACCTTTCATCTGGAATCTCTTTATCCACTCCCCTCCTAAATCGGTAGGAGAGAGGGGTGTAGCGGACGCTACTTGCCCGATAGGCATTCGTGCTTTAAGGATTACTGGAGAATCAGACACATTGCACACGCTGACTGAGACTCTTCCTCGTGTTCTTTTCAAAGCTTTAGTGGAGATTATTTCAGGGATTACTTCTACTCCGGCTTCACTCCCATGATTAAAATTGGTTTCCAGTACCACATAGGGCCCTGGTTGCGATCCGTTCAACTTGACTGAAGCCCGGAAGCTCGCTACTTCTCCTGATTGCAGAACCTTTTCTGTTCCTTCTAATCTCCATAGGCGCCCCACTTCGGCAGGTGCCTTCTGTTCTTCGACCATTCTCTGATAGACTGGACGTAACATTGGGTGTACTCCTTTAGTAGAACCTTCTTCCAATAAGATAGGTGTCAGGAGACGTCGCACCAAATCAGTATTCGTCCCCACTATCATGGAACTCCTGTTTGCCCCTGAAGGCTGAGGACACACAATGACCAATGCATCACAACCTCCGGACTGTCCGATGACTTCGGATCCGATCTCTAACTTCACCTGTAGATACCCATCATAAGGGAGTTTCTCAGTTCCGATACCCCAGATTTCCAGATCCTTCAGTTTCTGTAGAGGGATGTGCTTCAAGTGTTTCTCATAGAAGTCTCGGTAGATTAATGTCACTTGAGCCCCTGAATCCAACAGGGCTTTAGTGTAGACTCCCTTCACTTGGATTGGCACAATAGGGGAAGGACCTATCAGCTGGTCAGGAAACTTGGTGGTGGCAAACGGACACTTAGACCCAGTTTGTTGTACCCTGGCCTTCTTCTTGGCCCGTGAAGGTTTTGGGTGTGCATTGCTTCCCCATGACGTAGGTCCGGATGCTAAGGGAGTGACTCTTTCAGTCCTGGCAGGCTCGGCAGTTGGCCAGACTTTGGGCCCTCTCACCCTCTTAGTCCTGGGTTGATTTTTGGAGCGGGTTTCAACCTTCGGGCACCTAGGTTGCTCCTTCACTTGTGCCCTCTGGCGTTTCCCACCGGCGAGGTAGATAACAGCCGTTCCAAGGCTTTCAAGAACTCCTCTACTCTATTTCCTTCAGGCTTTTGGCTTTTGCATTGTGTGCGGAAATGGCCCATTTCTCCACAACTGAAACATCTCCTCTTTGAAGACGGAGACGCATTCGCCCGCTGTGATTCGGTTGAAGGATCCTGGCTAGACGCCAAAGCAACTCCGGTTGTCTGCATGTCTGTAAGGAACTTCTGCATCTCTGTCTGTGTCTCTGTCACCTTCAACAATACTCAGCACAGTTCCGCGTGCGCCTGTTGCAATTCAGCTTGAGCTTCTTGTACCTTCTTAACAGTTTTGTGCAACTCACCATGTGCAGAGAGGTTTAATTCTTTGACAGCCTTCTATGTGGATTTAAAAGCGATCGGATGCTCTTGTTCGTCCACGTCGGATCCATAGGTGTCCAACGAGTCACTTTCAGGCTGCAAACATTCGTTATGCCTCACAGGTTGCGCGTAAGCTCTTTCTCCTCTCCTGAAGGATTTTTCTTCCAGCAAAGCCTCCTCCTCTCTGACAGCTCGGATCAGTTCCAGGTACTTCAGTTCTCGACTACCTTCCCTGCTTCTTAGCTGCAGCATCACTGGATCTAGAGGTTGAGCGCCCCTCAGGATCTGCTGTATTCGGATCTTATCTACTTCGGCCGGTTCGGCCCCTTTCTTGAGGAGTATCTGGTGCAGAATCTTATCTAGGCGCCTCATATATTCGGTCATTCTCTCACCTTTCCGCTGGTAGGTGTGTTCATATTGATATATGAGCTCTGTGGCCTTTTCCGTTTGCCCAAAAACTTCCTCCAGAACATTTAGATAATCTAAAGCAGTGCAGTCTTTCTTACTCAATTTTAGGTTTCTTACAGCCTCTGACGCAGGTCCCTTTAAGCTCTCAGTAATCCTTTGCTTTTTCTGTGCTTCAGGGATGTCCCACTCATCCAGAGCCTGCATCGCCTGTTCCACCCATTCTTCGAAAGTTTCTTCTCCCGCCGGAGTTGGTACGTTTCCTGTAAAATTTCTCAACCGTCGATAACCAAAGTTAGTGTGCGGAGGGCTTGTTCTTTGACATTTAGCCAGCAAATCTCCAATAGCCACTATAAATTCGGGCCCGATCATGGCCAACGGACTGGGCGCGGGAACACTCGCGGATTCACCACGTGGCGCACTTGGCTGAATCAGTTGGACTTCCACCTCATCGGTCAGCTTCACGCTCGCGCCCTGAAAACACACTGGAACACCCTTTCTCCACTCAAAAAGAACATACGTGTGAGAGGTATCTGGGTTCTCTTTAATGTCCAGGATTAACACCCGATGATCTGGTGTCAGCGCGGCCACGGCCTGGCGAATCTGATCTTCGGCCCAAGTGTCTGCAGGAATATCCACGACTATACACAATTCTAACTGACTACTGTGCTCCTCACACCATTTGGCAGCAGTGTCTGGATCCATATTTAACCCTTTAAATGCATTTTTTCCAGAGACTGGATCCTGGACGAGCCCCATCGTGTAGCGCTCACTCCCGGAGGAGCCGCTGAATTTGAACCTCGGCTCAGTCTCCCCGCACTAGGGAATAAATATACTCCAGCACCGTCGTGGATTTTATAAATTATATAGTTTACTGAATAAACTGGCATATAATGAGTAACACGATATATGTATATATATTTACAGTACTTCGTAATGCGGGAAACGCGCAGCAGAAAAGAAATACAATACTTCGTAATGCGAGAAATGCGCAGCGGGAAAGGAAAAAAAGTATTTTTAACCCTCTTAGTGGTTGGACTGTGAGTCCCGTACAGGTTATGTCCCAAGGAATGTATGTGTATGTGTGTATTGGTACCCGGGTACAATATTCAACTGGCCAGTGAATTATTTATGAGGTATCTTCGACTAGTCATGTTGGGGCCCTGTGGGTTTTGAACAAACTGCAGCGTGCTTTAGTATTTTACAGCGGCCTGGAAGGCCTCTCACCCATCCGCCAGATACTCTGTGCTCCGCTCGACCCAGGACGTCTCTCCGCTCGATTTTGACTGTGATTCTCTGTGTCACCGGATCTGCTGTCTTGCTTGTCTGTATCTGCCACAAGATGTCCAGCTCACCACCTGCACTCCCTGTTAGATCGCCTGCGGTTCTCCTAACTCGGGGTCCTTCAGCTTACTCTGTATCAGCGTGGGTTACTAGCGGTGGATCACTGGGTCTTCGTGTAATAAGAAGGGAAAAACCTGATCTCCAGCTCTGCTAGGCTGCACCTGCGCTCTGGCCTGGTCGTGATCACTCTCTGTTACACTTGCGTCTTGCTCCTCTCACTCCTCTGCACGCTCTCCCAGCTCTTTCCACGAGGTTGCGGATATCAGTGTCTCTCTCCCACCCACTTCCTGTTCCCGCCCACAAAGCATGCTGGAAAATGTAGTCCCAATGTTCAGTGTCTTACATCGCGCTTGTCTCCCTCCGGTGGCCAAAAACAAGTACTACAACGACAGGGGATTGAAAACCAGCGCTACACATGAAAGAGCGCAAGTGAGCGTGTCAGCGGGTGAGTGAGTCTGTGTATGAGAGCGCTTGAGTGTGTGAGCGAGTCAGCAGTTGAATATCTTTTGCTTTTACAGTACAGAGAAAGCTAATATTCAGTTCCTTGGTTTCCCCAGTCTGAGGTCTTGAGCTGCACAGCTTGTGTTAGTTCATACAGTCACAGGTATTTAAAATGCGCTAGCAACTTCCTTAGTGCTGTACAATGGAGAAGCAGAATAACAAATGTCCATACAAGTTAAACACACAGAAGAGTAGGAGAGAGGTCCCTGCCCAAGAGCTTACAATCTAAGAGGAGAGGGGTGACACACTAGGTGAGGGTAATAGCTGAGTATGTGAAGTTTTGGATGCATGGGCGCTGTGGGCAAGATGGAGCAAGAAATGTAGATATGAAGCTTTGATGGGTGGAGTAGTGGGCGGGAAGGAGTTGGGGAATATTCAGGAAGTATGACCTGAAGAAACACCCCTAGCTGAGGAGCCTCCCAGAGAAGATGAAATGACAGAGTTTAAAACAAGAAAATACACATTTTTTTTACACATTTTAAAACTTGTATTGATTTAGCCTAGTTTGTCTGTAGGTATAAAAGTGTTTAAATGTCAATAAAAAAAATATTTCTAGACATGCATATCTGTCACGAATCCCCCTGAATACCAAAATAGTGGTCCCTTTACGTAGACCGCTCTCTACTCTTCCGATCCTTGAATGGTCGGCACAACTAGATAGATCACTAACCAGACAAAAGACAAGCAAGGGTAAACACCAGACAGAGGTACAGAATAGAGTATTCGTTCTCCCTAGGACCTTAGTAATATCAGAGGTAGTCTGATGTGTGCTTAGGGTGCCACATAGACTGACCTCGGTACCAAAGTTAAGAGCAGAACCGTGAGAAGAGTGAATGCCAATACCAGGGGTTATACACAGGGTGGTTCGTTCGCCAATGCCAGGGGTCATACACAGAATGGTTCGTTTGCCAATACCAGGGGTCATACACAGAGTGGTTCGTTTGCCAATGCCAGGAGTCATACACAGAATGGTTCGTTTGCCAATGCCAGGAGTCATACACAGAATGGTTCGTTTGCCAATGCCAGGAGTCATACACAGAACGGTTCGTTTGCCAATGCCAGGGGTCATACACAGAATGGTTCGTTTGCCAATGCCAGGGGTCATACACAGAATGGTTCGTTTTCAAAAAGCAAGGTCAGACACAGATATATTAGCCAAAATCACAAGAGCTCTGCGGGAAGTGAATACCACGTCAGGGCACCGGCGAACTAGTGAAGCCGGGTTTTAAACCCGGCGGGTCCGCGTCATAACGCCAGGCTCCGCCCCCCGGCGTCCCACGTGAGCGCACCCGGTGGCGTTATTATTCGGCGCCTGGCCAGCGAGCAGCGAGGAATCTGCTGCCAGGCGCCCCAGAACAGAGCCAACCGTGACAGAACCCCCCTCCACGGGCGGCCACTGGACGACCCCCAGGGGCACGGGGGTGCGCCAAATAGAAGGCCTTCACCAACCGAGGGGCATGGACCTCTGCAGCCGGAATCCAAGAACGATCCTCCGACCGTAACCCACCCAATCGACCAAGTACTGTAAGGACCCCCTAGACTTTCTGGCATCCAGAATGGCCTCAACCTCGTACTCCTCCTCGCCCTCCACAGAGACAGGAGGAGGTGGAGCACGGACCTTGGTGTACCGGTTACATAACAACGGTTTCAAAAGGCTTACGTGGAACACATTGTGTATCCTAATATGGGGGGCAATGCCAAAGCATAGAGACAGGGTTGAGTCGCCGCAGAATCTTATAGGGGCCGATATATCTAGGTGCCAACTTCATGGAAGGCACTAAGAGCTTGATATTCCGTGAAGAAAGCCAAACCCTGTCCCCAACTTGATACACGGGTGCCTGCCTCCTGTGTCTGTCGGCCTTGGTTTTCTGGATGACACTACTCTCCTCCAGTGCCCGTTTGACTCTCTCCCAAGTCTCTTGCAATGATGCCAAATGCTCATCCAAAGCAGGAATCGTGGTATCAGGAAACGTAGCGGGGAGCACAGGAGGATCAAAACCATAAACAGTGAAGAAAGGGGAATGTCCTGTGGATTCACTTACTGCACTGTTCAAAGCATACTCTGCCCATGGTAACAGGTCTGACCAGTTATTTTGTTGTTCTGATATAAAGCACCTGAGATATTTCTCTATATTTTGGTTGGCTCGTTCTGCTGCTCCGTTGGTCTGGGGGTGATAGGCCGAAGAGAAGGACAAGTCTATCCCCACATTCTTACAAAACCCTTTCCAGAATCTGGAGACGAATTGTGTCCCCCTATCAGAGACAATCTCCAGAGGAACACCGTGTATGCGGACCACGTTGGAAATGAATATGGGCACCAGTTCGGCTGCCGAAGGTAGTTTCCGAAGAGGCACATAGTGACCCATCTTGGAGAATCGATCTATGACCGTAAGTATAACTGTATTCCCTCTTGACTCAGGTAAATCTACTATAAAATCCATGGCTACATGTGACCATGGTCGTTCGGGGATCGGCAAAGGCTGGAGTAAACCAATGGGTGCTGTTTTGGGACTTTTATGTCTTGTGCACACCTCGCACACAGCTATGTAATCTTTAACATCTCGGCGCAACGTGGGCCACCAGGGAGTTTACGGATACTAGACACAGTTTTGGTGATACCCATATGCCCAGAGGTTTTATTGTCATGATAAACGTTAAGTACTTCCTCTCTTTCGTTCTCAGGTACAAAGAGTTTTGCGGGAGGTTTCTCCCCAGGAGCTGCACCCTGGACGGTCTGCAACCTTTTCACTAGAGGAGACGAGACACTAATCGTGGTAGAGGCTATAATCCTTTCCTGGGTACAATGGGATGCTGATCTTGGATATTATGTTCATAAGATTCATACTGTCTCGATAATGCGTCTGCTTTAATGTTTCTGGACCCAGGTCTATAGGTAAGCACGAAATTAAAACTTGAAAGAAACAATGACCATCTCGCTTGTCTGGAATTTAAACGTTTAGCATCTCCAATGTACGTGAGATTCTTATGATCGGTTATGATAACGACGGGGTCCCTAGACCCCTCCAATAAGTATCTCCATTCTGCCAAGGCCGAGATGACTGCTAACAATTCTCTATTTCCAATGTCATAGTTCTTCTCTGCCGGGGACAATTTCCGAGAATAGAAGCCGCATGGATGCAAGGGTTTGTCGGGTGCCTCCCTTTGGGACAAGACTGCACCAAGACCTAGTTCGGAGGCGTCAACTTCTACTTGGAAAGGCAGAGCCGGATCTGGATGTCGGAGAACAGGGGCAGTAGTGAATGCTTGTTTAAGTGCCTCAAAGGCTTGAGTGGCTTGTGGTGTCCATTTCTGATTTCCCACCCCTTTCTTAGTCAAAGCCGTGAGGGGAGCTACCAAGGCTGAAAAGTCTTTAATGAATCTCCGATAGTAGTTAGTAAACCCCAGAAACCTCTGGATGGCTTTAAGCCCTTGGGGTAGAGGCCAGTCAAGAATTGCTGAGAGTTTCTTTGGATCCATTTGAAAACCCTCAGGGGTTATGATATAACCAAGGAAATGCACCGTTACTATGTCGAATAGACACTTTTCTAGCTTACAATATAATCCAGCCTTCAATAGTTTAGTCAATACTTGTTTCACGTGGGCGTGATGAGTGTCCACATCAGGAGAGTATATCAGGATGTCATCCAGATATACTATGACGAATTCTTGCAGAAAATCCCTTAGGGTGTCATTTATGAGGTCCTGAAAAACGGCTGGCGCATTACATAATCCAAAGGGCATCACCAGGTATTCATAATGCCCGCTACGTGTATTAAAAGCCGTTTTCCATTCATGCCCTTTTTAACCCTAACCAGGTTGTAAGCTCCGCGTAAATCGAGCTTCGTATATATACGGCCCCCTTTAATCGGTCGAACAATTCTGTTATAAGAGGTATGGGATATGCATTTCTTATAGTTATCCTATTCAAACCTCTATAATCGATGCAAGGTCGCAGATCTCCCTCTTTTTTGGAGACAAAAAAGAAACCTGCTCCTGCTGGAGATGAGGACCGTCTAATGAATCCTCGCTCTAGATTCTCCCTTATGTATTCCTCCATAATGTCGTTTTCTTTTTGTGACAAAGGGTATACATGTCCCCTAGGAGGCATCGTACCGGGGAGTAAATCAATAGCACAGTCATATGGACGATGTGGTGGTAGGACCTCAGTCCTGGCTTTAGAGAACACCTCCTTTAATGCTAGATAACATTCAGGGACCTCTGTGGATAAAGGAGGGGCTGTGGCAACATTGAGGCTACCAATCACATTGACTCTGCCTAGGCAATTAGACTGACAACTCTGACCCCAACATTTTATGTCTCTCTGGACCCAATCAATAACCGGGTTGTGCTCTGTTAGCCATGGAAACCCAAGAACGACAGGACATGAGGGAGATTCAATAATTTGAAATCTTATCGTTTCTTGTGCAAACTCCTGTTTTCATACATACATCGACACAGTGTCGTGAGTGATATGTGGACATGACAGGGGTTTACCATCTATGGCCTCCACCATTAGAGGCTTCTCCTTGAGAACCAGAGGTAAGAGGTTTTTGGCAGCAAAATATTTATCCATGAAATTACCTGAGGCCCCAGAGTCTAAGAACGCCTCAGTCTTGAGGTGAACCCCCTCCCAGGTTAGGGAGATCGGTAACAGAATCCTGGATTTTTTTTTTCACTATCCACAAAGGAGGCATACAGAGAACCGATAACCTGGGTATTGGCTGTTCTTTGACCCGATTTGCTCTCCCCCCTGCTCACCTGGGTCTCTGAGGACATTGAAGGCGGAAATGATCAGCCCCTGCACAATAGAAGCAGAGCCCCTTTTCTCTTCTGTGAGCTCTTTCTGCTTCCGAAATACCTGTTTTTCCTATTTGCATAGGTTCAACGACTGGCATATCTGTTTTTGCGTTCTCCGGGTTACCTGACGTACTGGTGTGTCTGGGTAATAAGGGTAAAGGAGGCAAGACCCTTCTGGGTCTGTCTCTGGGGTGTCTCCTTTCCCTAATTTGATCGTCCATGGCTATGCAAAAGTCAATCAGATGGTCCAGATTTTCTGGTAATTTTAAGGGAGCCAGCTCAAACATAAAAGTCTCGTTCAGGCCTTCGGTAAAGGCTAAGGTTAAAACGTCGTTCGGCCAAAGCACCTCTGACGTCAAAGTCTTAAACTCTATGGCATAGTCGGAGACCCTCCTATTACCTTGTTTAATGTGAAACAAGGACCTACCCGCATTGGTAGCCCTTCTAGAGGGATCAAAGGTACGTTTTAACTCAGAGGTAAAACCCTCATAGTCATATATGATGGGTTTCTTATTTTCCACAACGGCGTAGCCCATAATAAAGCTTTTTCTGTTAAATGATTAATCAGATAGCCTACTTTGGCTTTATCAGATATACAAGACCCTGGGTTGTTCTCAAACAAGATCTCGAGTTGGGTCAAAAACCCCGGCATAAGCTTGGTGTACCATCATAGCGTAAGGGTGCCTTCATACTAAGCCTATGTCTTTCAGGAGAGACCGAACTGACCCTAGGCGATACTGGGTCTGGAGGGTTTGTGGTACCTGTATTGGACCGATTTAACAGGTCTTGTAGAGCGAGAGAAATCTGGTCCATCCTATGGTCCTGTTCCTCTTGTCTGGCTGCGATACGTGCCAACTGGTTAGAGAGGTCTGCGGGATCCATTGGCCCTGACGTAATGTCACGAATCCCCCTGAATACCAAAATAGTGGTCCCTTTACGTAGACCGCTCTCTACTCTTCCGATCCTTGAATGGTCGGCACAACTAGATAGATCACTAACCAGACAAAAGACAAGCAAGGGTAAACACCAGACAGAGGTACAGAATAGAGTATTCGTTCTCCCTAGGACCTTAGTAATATCAGAGGTAGTCTGATGTGTGCTTAGGGTGCCACATAGACTGACCTCGGTACCAAAGTTAAGAGCAGAACCGTGAGAAGAGTGAATGCCAATACCAGGGGTTATACACAGGGTGGTTCGTTCGCCAATGCCAGGGGTCATACACAGAATGGTTCATTTGCCAATACCAGGGGTCATACACAGAATGGTTGTTTGCCAATGCCAGGAGTCATACACAGAATGGTTCGTTTGCCAATGCCAGGAGTCATACACAGAATGGTTCGTTTGCCAATGCCAGGAGTCATACACAGAACGGTTCGTTTGCAATGCCAGGGGTCATACACAGAATGGTTCGTTTGCCAATGCCAGGGGTCATACACAGAATGGTTCGTTCCAAAGCAAGGTCAGACACAGATATATTAGCCAAAATCACAAGAGCTCTGCGGGAAGTGAATACCACGTCAGGGCACCGGCGAACTAGTGAAGCCGGGTTTTAAACCCGGCGGGTCCGCGTCATAACGCCAGGCTCCGCCCCCCGGCGTCCCACGTGAGCGCACCCGGTGGCGTTATTATTCGGCGCCTGGCCAGCGAGCAGCGAGGAATCTGCTGCCAGGCGCCCCAGAACAGAGCCAACCGTGACAATATCCCTTTAAGAATTATTATTATGTTGTAGGAGTTAAGGCCTGACTACCATTAATGCAGTAATTCACCAATGAGAACACATGAGTGGTTCGGAACAAAGTGAAATTAGCAAAAGTTTGGTAATTCATTTGAAATGCAGAACCAAAGCAATTGGCTGGGCTGGAGTAGAGGCAACAGCACTGCTCTATAACTGTGGAGACTGTGGAAACACAGGTTCAAATCAGGTGCGCTGGTGCAAGAGCACCTCTCCAGTTAATGTCCTTGGGCAAGACACCTAACAGTATATACTCCCCACCCAGGACATACTTGAAAATGAGAGAAATCTCAATGTGTCATTCCTTGTAAAATACTTCCTAAAAAAAAAACCAAAATAAATTGAATGATACTGAATCAATCTGAAAATATTTGTATACATTTTCATGCAGTTGACTATAAAATTGTGCAATTACTTTTGCAATGTAAAAAAACTTAACACTTAAGTGTAATTTTAACCCTAACCTTAAAAGAGGCAGAAATAGTAACCCTAAACCTAATCAAACCCTAACATTAACCTTAATTCTAAAACAAGCACAAATACAGACTGTCACAGACAGGCAGGCATCCCTTCGGCGCAGTTTGTCAGATTTTAAACGCAGAATTTAGAAACATAGAAAAATGTCGGCAGATAAGAACCTTTCGGCCCATCTAGTCTGCCCAATTACATGGATACTTTACCTGGATTTATCTTTTGTTTAGGATAGCCTTATGCCTATCCCATGCTTGCTTAAATTCAATTACTGTTTTGGCCTCTACCACTTCAACTGGAAGACTGTGCCATGTATCCACCACCCTCTCAGTAAAATAATGCTTTCTGATGTTACTTTTAAACCTTTGCCCCTCTAATCTAAGACTATGTCCTCTTGTTTTGCTACTTTGTTTCCTTTTAAATATACTCCCTTCCTCTACCTTGTGGATTCCCTTTACGTATTTAAATGTTTCTATCATATCTCCTCTGTCTCGTCTTTTTTCCAAGCTGTACATGTTAAGATCATTAAGCCTTTCCTGGTAACTTTTCTCCTTCAAGCCGTACACCATTTTAGTAGCCCATCTCTGAACTCTCTCTAAGATGTCTATATCCTTCTGGAGATACGGTCTCCAGTACTGCACACAGTACTCCAAGTGAGGTCTCACCAGTGCTCTGTACAGTGGCATGAGCACTTCCCTTTTCCTACTGCTAATACCTCTCCCTACACAACCAAGCATTCTGCTAGCATTTCGTGCTGCTCTATTACATTGACTACTTACCCTTAGATACTCTGAAATAATAACCCCTAAATCCCTTTCCTCAGATGTTGAGGTTAGGACTGTATCAAATATTCTATATTCAGCCCTTGGGTTTTTACGTCCCAGGTGCATTATCTTGCACTTATCCACATTAAAACTCAATTGCCACAGCTCCGACCATTTTTTTAGTTTACCTAAATCATTTGTCATTTGACTGATCCCTCCAGGAACGTCAGCCCTGTTGCAAATCTTTGTGTTATCAGCAAAAAGACATACTTTTCCATTAATACCTTCTGCAATATCACTAATAAAAATATTAAATAGAATGGGTCCAAGTACTGACCCCTGAGGTACCCCACTGGTAACAAGACCTTGCGCCGAATAAACTCCATTTACCACAACCCTCTGTTGCCTGTCACTCAGCCACTGCCTAATCCATTCAACAATATTGGAATCCAAGCTCAAAGATTGCAATTTATTGATAAGCCTTCTATGCGGAACAGTATCAAAAGCCTTACTGAAATCTAAATAAGCAATGTCTACTGCACCACCTGTGTCTATTATTTTTGTTACCCAATCAAAAAAATCAATAAGATTAGTTTGGCATGATCTCCCTGAGGTAAACCCATGTTGTTTCTGATCCTGTAATCTATCAGGGTTATCCAAAGAGATTCGAAAAGTCACCGCACGTTCGGTGACTTTACTTTCTCTTCAATTCGGTTCCTTTTGCCGATTGCATTTCGGTGACCCTGCGGTGTATTCAGCAAACAGCACAGGGCCCCCGAATTGCAGGGAAAAGCTGCCACAAACCTGAGGAAAACTAACCGAATGCACGCTGAAAACAAGCAAAAACATCTGGATTAACCTTCGAAAAACCCGAACAGGAGTCGAACAGGAGCCGAACAGGAGCCGAATCACACAGAGCAGAAGCAGCTGTGACGTAGAGGAGGCAGTGAATAAATTAGCAAAACCATTTGTATGAATCTGGGAAAATGAAACGCTGTTTGCAAAGAAACTACTGAGCGAAAATGTCTGAAATTTTCACAGGAGGTCCAGGGAATGATAATAAAGAGGGCTGTTACAAAAAAAATAAGTAAACTGAAAAAAAAAAAAAAATCGGACTTTTTTAAAAAAAAAAAAAATCTGAAAAATGCTTAAAGTATCCTAAAAAATCTATAAATAAAGAGACTTTTTGCTGCAGAATTTTATAATGAACGGTTTATTAGATATTGAATTAAAACGGGAATATTTTTAACATTGAAGCCTATGGGATTCTCCTGAATAAATTTGCCGAATTAAACCACCGAATGGCAGGGCATTAGGGGAACCTTTCACTGCTGGTTTGTGTTCTCTGAATAGCCGAAGCAGTGCTTTTTCATGGGGATTTCACTGCCCTCGAACAGGCACCGAACAGGCACCGTATGTTCAGGCAATTCGTCAGGATTTGGCGAATTGCCTGCTCTCTGGATAGCCGAATGGTCAGGAAAGGTAACCGAACGCTGATTTTCAGCGTTCGGTTACCTTTCTCAAGCAATTCGGATCTCTTTGGATAACCCTGTATGTGTTTTTAGATGTTCAACAATCCTTTCCTTTAACATGGTTTCCATTAATTTCCCCACTACTGACGTAAGACTAACTGGCCTATAGTTCCGAGATTCCTCCCTACTACCCTTCTTGTGAATGGGCACAACATTTGCTAATTTCCAGTCTTGTGGGACGACTCCCGTTAGCAAGGATTGGTTAAATAAATCTGTTAACGGTTTTGCTATTACATCACTGAGCTCTTTTAATAATTTAGGGTGGATCCCATCAGGCCCCATTGACTTATTTGTCTTTACTTTAGACAGCTGCTGTAGAACCTCCTCCTCTGTAAACTGATATGTAATTGTCTCGTTAGTGTTTCCTCCTAACTGAGGTCCCTTTCCTTCCTTTTCTTCTGCAAAGACTGAACAAAAATATTCATTGAGGCAGTCAGCGAGACTTTTATCCTCTTCTACATACCTTCCTTTGTTTTTAATCTAACTAATCCTTGTTTTACTTTTCTTTTCTCGTTTATGTATCTAAAAAATGTTTTGTCCCCTTTTTTTACTGACTGAGCTATTTTCTCTTCTGCGTGTGCTTTGGAAGCCCTTATATATTGCTTTGCCTCTTTCTGCCTAATCTTATAGGTTTGCCTATCTTCTTCACTCTGAGTTGTTTTATAATTATTGAATGCTGTCTTTTTGTTCTTCACTATTTTGGCCACTTCTGCAGAGCACCACAGTGGTTTCTTCCCTTTTTTGTTTTTGCTAACAAGTCGAATGCAATTGCCTGTGGCCTTCAATAATGCTTCCTTTAAATAATCCCATTTCTCTTGGACTCCCTTTAAACTCCTCCAGTCTGATAATGACTCCTTCACACAAAATCTCATTTTAGAAAAATCTGTTTTTTTAAAGTCTAAAACTTTTGTTTTTGTGTGGTGCGGCTCCATCCCTGTTCTTATATTAAACCATACTGACTGGTGATCACTAGATCCCAAATTTTCACCTACAACAACGTCCGATACCAAACCTCCATTTGTGAGTATTAAATCCAATATGGCCTCTTTACGGGTCGGCTCCTCAACTACTTGTGTTAGAGATAATCCCAGTAGGGAGTTTAGAATATTTGTATTCCTGGTGCACCCAGCTGTTTTGGTTTTCCAGTTCACATCAGGAAGATTAAAGTCCCCCATGATAATAACTTCCCCCCTCATTGCCATTTTGGCTATTTCCTCAAGCAGCAGATTATCTAGCTCTTCTACTTGTCCAGGGGGTCTATAGATCGGGGGTCTATAGATCACACCTACACGAGCTACTGTATGATTGCCAAATGTTAGCGTAACCCAAACTGACTCTATGTTCACCTCGCTCACTTTTATTTGGTTCGTTTTTATGTTGTTTTTCACATACAGAGCCACTCCTCCTCCTTTCCTACCTTCTCTGTCTTTTCTATATAAAGAGTACCCTGGTATTGTTATGTCCCAGTTATTTTTCTCACTGAACCATGTCTCCGTAACCGCAACTAAATCTACTTTTTCAGCTGCCATCATTGCCTCCTGTTCATTGATTTTATTGACTAAACTGCGAGCATTTATAGACACGACTCTGAGCTTGTCATTTTTTTCCCTGCATGTTTGCTTGCACCCTACAACTTAGTTTTGGGGGACAATCAGGCAGATTGTTTTTTACCCTTTTGTCCCCCCCTCCTAGTTTAAATATTTCTTTGCGAAACCTTTGAACTTCTCACTGAGAACATATGTTCCCCTATGAGTAAGATGCAAACCATCTTTTTTATTCAGTTCCTTTCTGCTCCAATTAGAGCTATCATGGGACACAAAGCCAAATCCTTGCTCTCGACACCATTGCCGAAGCCACAAATTAAATTCCCTATTGCGCATCTGCCTATCCTGAATGTTATGCACAGGCAAAACTTCAGAGAATGACACAGTGGACGCAATCTGCTGTATTTCACCTCCAAGAACACAAAAATCTTCCTTTACCCCTTCACTGCTGAGGCATTTCACCGCTGTGTGCTGAGCTCATTTTTACCGCTTTCACTCATCATGTTTAAACGCGATTTGAAGCCATATTTTAATAAATGACCCAGACATATTATATATCGATCGTTCCGGCAGACTCCGCAGATTCATAATATATCATTTTTATATGTATACGTCATGTCCTGTCTGTATATTATAACAAAAAATTACAATAAAAATTTAGTTTTTAATCATCTGCAGTGTGTAAAGTGTTTTTTTTCACATTTTATCACATGAGCGTTTGCGGTTATGCTTTCTATGGGGTGCGCTTGTACAAAAATTTGAAATGGGGACTTGTTACATTTTGTGGGGGGATTTACATGATTTTTAGCAAACGCACTCCATAGAAAAAAATCATTAGTGCAGCATCATTGTTCACATTATAATTGAAATGTGAACAATATTGCTGCATTAATAAAAACAACACACAAAAAAAAACATGTTTTTTTTATATTTATTTATTTTTATTATAATTTTTTTATTATTTTTATTACTTTGTACCTAGTCATGTTGGGTATAATTCGAAAGGCCATGCTCAGGCCTTTCAAATGACACCCTCAATGACCCCCTAGCTGCCACGGTTCTGGAGATATCGGGGTTCACAAGAACCCCATATCTCCACCAGGGGATTTCCTTGGGAAATCCCCTGGCAGCTAGGGGTTCCCCGGCTATCTGACATCATCACGCTATGCATGATGACATCAGGCAGCGAGGGGAGACCCGGGGGTGGAGCCGCCATCCAAGATGGCGGCCCCCACCGGAGCTAGGCTGCACTTCAGCGCCGCAAGGCGCTGAAATGCAACCCGGCGCTTGAGGGGTTAAAGCCAGGCACCGCTTAAAAGGGGAGACTCTCCCCTTTTAAGCGGTGCCTGTCTTTTGGCGCTGCTCCTTTCCGATCGGGAGGGAGAGGGATCCGAACGGACCCCCCCTCCCTTCCAGGCTATCTCCCGGCATTGCCGGGGGGTCGCCTGGAAATGATGTCCTCGCGCCAAGTGCGATGATGTCATTTACGCCGGGAGGAGCTTGACTTCAGCGTCTGAGGACGCTGAAGTCAGAACACCGTGGGACCCCGGACAGAGAGGTGAGTATCTCCGCCGGGGGTCCCGCACAGCTGATGATGTGTGGGGCACGTCCTCAGCATGTAACGTGCATCAATGAGGACGTGCCCCACACGTCTTCAGCAGTGAAAGGGTTAATCTCAGAAACCTCATTGCTAGCCAAGTCATTTGTCCCTAGATGGACTAGAACATCCACTTCCCCTTGCTGCTTTGCTTGTTTGACAATATTGAGAATACGTCTCTTGTCTCTACGAGCAGTAGCCCCAGGAAGACATCTCACCAAACCACTACTCTCCTCTTATGATAGAATCACCCAGCAACAATTGCCTTCTATCATGTCCCACCTTTTCCTTATTGTTCTTGGTTGCAGTCCTGCAAATTTGTGCTTTTTTTCCTCCTGTCTTTGCAAAGGAGTTTGTAAGGCAAAGCCTCTGGTATTTACAACCCTCTCATCTGATCTGCTCTCTTGGGCTGAATGGAAACATGATCCAAATAGGGTGAGGGGCCAGGTCTTTGTACAGGATACTCACCCAAATCTCAGGGTATTTCTCCAAGGATGTGGGTTTGATGAACATCTTTAAGAACCTTCTGGGACGTTTAAAATCCGGAATACCCATGGAAGAGTTACCTAATGCAAGTTAGGTTTTCTATGTAAGTCCCATTTTATTTCAAGATGAACAGTATTTGCACGTTTTCTTATGCTCCCATCTGTCTCCCATCTTTGCTCCCATCTGTCTCAACTACCCCAGTCCCTTACATTGTAAGCTCACAGGTTGACTGACTACTTGGTTAGGTTGTGTACTACCTGGACAGTTATCCTATGGGCAGGGTCATCTTTTCATCTTGTATCAGGTTTGTGCTCCCATATAGTAAAACGCTGCAGAATATGCTGGCGCTGTATAAATGCCTGTAACTGTAATGGTAAAGTACGTAGGGTGACTCCTTCCCAGGTAGGCCAATGCTCAGCATGTTTGTCCTCTCGATATTGACCTTATAACCTGACACAGCGCCAAAGAGATGAAGGTGTTCTAGAATCACCAGCAGTGATTTACGAGGGTCAGGAATGAGGAAAAGGAGGTCATCCGCTTATGCGGATACTTTGTGAGTGACAGGGGTACCTGCAACTCCAGCAATTCCTGGATCATGCCTAATATCCTTTCTTTTTTTTAACTCTAAATGAGCTTTCTCATTTTCTTCCTACTAACATTCCCTCTCTTGAAATTGTACAAAAACATGTGTAGCGCTGCTTTAAAAATGTGCTCTGGTGCAATGAACTGTTGATACCACTAGACAGAGACATTGTGGACTATGCTAGACAAAAACGAACTCCATCTCCCATCACCCTTTGCGTGACGACAGGAAGTGGGTGGTACAAAGAGGAGGAAAGACATCAGCATCCTCGTGCAAGGCATGGGCAGGATGAGCAGAGCCACGAGAGACGTAGGATGCATGCTGGGGCCGTTAGGGATTGAAACCAGGCCGGAGTGTGGATGTTGCTACAGTCATGTTGGAGATCGTGCTATTCCCTGAACGTTTGACAGAACAGAGCGAGCAGTGAGAGAGAACAGTCGCAGGTGACACTTCTGGGATCCTGGCAGAGTTGGAGCGCAGAGAGACGGCGGCATCCATTGTTTCAGTGATCAGAGAGAGAGTGTGCATCGGCCGGCTGTGTATTGTGCTGAACTGTTCTTGACAAAGTGCGGTTTGGGAGAAGAGGGACATTGTATGAGGAGAGGCTGCAAACTGGAGAGGAGTGCTGGTGGCCTATGTGTTCGTGCTCTGGCGGAGGAGAACCAGATCGGGCGTGCAGGCGTCAACAGCATCGGGTTCCAAGTGGCAGCGAGGACAGATCCTCTTGAGAGAGATCCCTTCTCCAGCGTTCATCGGTCCAGGACAAGCGGTTACACCGGATGGGTGAGAAGCCTGGTGAAAACGCAGAACATTGCGCACTTGTTTATTGTTTCTTTAAGGGTCCCAACGGTGACTAGTCGAAGATTGTTTTTGTTTCATTCACTGGCCAGTTGAACACAGTACCCGGGTACCCTAGACAACACACATATATTTTTGAGCTATTTTTTATGGGACTTACACTCCAGAACTGAAAGGGTTAACCGGTTTCTTTTACCGCCGCGTGTTTTTCCCACGTTACAAATTCTTGTTACTCAAATACCGTATATGCGTATTATATGCTGCTTTATTGGGATCAGTAAAGAATATAATATATAAAAATCCACAACAGTGCTGATGTATAGTTATTTCCTAGTGCGGTGAGACTATCCTGAGGTTTATTCCTGCGGCTCTTCCGGGGGCGAGCGCTACACGTGGGGATTCGTACGGGATTCCAGTCTCTGTGGATACCGCAATTAAAGGGTTAAATATGGATCCAGACACTGCTGCCAAATGGTGTGAGTAGCACAATAGCCAGATAGGGTTAAGCATAGTCATGGACATTCCTGCAGACACTTGGGCCGAAGATCAGATTCGCCAGGCCGTGGCCGTGCTGACACCAGATCATCAGGGGTTAATTCTGGACATTAAAGCGAACCCAGAGACTTCTCACACCTATGTTCTTTTTGAGTGGAGAAAGGGTGTTCCAGTGTGTTTTCAGGGCGCGAGTGTGAAGCTGACCGACGATGTGGAAGTTCAACTGATTCAGCCAAGTGCGCCACGTGGCGATCCCGCGAATGTTCCCGCTCCCAGCCCGCTGGCCATGATCGGGCCTGAGTTCATCGTGGCTATCGGCGATTTGCTGGCTAAATGTCAAAGAACAACCCCTCCTCACACTAATTTTGGTTACCGACGGTTGAGGAATTTTTCAGGAAGCGTACCAACTCCGACGGGAGAAGAAACCTTTGAAGAATGGGTGGAACAGGCGATGCAGGCTCTGGATGAGTGGGACGTCCCTGAAGCGCAGAAGAAGCAAAGAATTACAGAGAGCCTGAAGTGACCTGCATCAGAGGCTGTCAGAAACCTGAAGTTTAGTAAGCAAGACTGTACTGCTTTAGATTATGTAAATATATTACAGGAAGTTTTCGGGCGAACGGAAAAGGCTGCTGAGCTCATGTACCAGTATGAACACACCTACCAGCGAAAGGGTGAGCAAATGACTGAATATATGAGGCGCCTGGATAAGATTCTGCACCAGATACTTCTTAAGAAAGGAGCCGAACCTGCCACAATAGATAAAATCAGAATGCAACAGATATTGAGGGGTGCTCAACCTTTAGACCCTGTGATGTTGCAATTAAAGACTCAAGAAGGCAATAAAGAGTTTAATTATCTAGAGCTGATTTAAACTGGTCGAGAAGAAGAAGCCCTTCTGGAAGAGAAGTCTGCAAGAAGGGGAGAAAAGGTTTATGCCCAACCTGTAAGGTATAACGAGTGTTCGTCGGACGAAGATGATCCGGAGGAGACATATGAGCCGAAAATTGATCGACAGGAGCAGCTCACTGTCTATATACCTCCTGAGGATGTCACTAAAAATTCATCAACCCCGGTTTTTGGTGAGATGCACAAGACTCTCAAGAGAGTACAAAAAGCTCAAGTTGAACCGGAACAGGCCCACGCGGATCTGCGCCGGGAAATCTTGAAGGTAGCAGAAATACACATTGAAATACAGAGGTCTCTTTCAGATATGCGAACAGCAAGGGTTGCTGTGACATCCGACAGGTGGTCTTCAAATGAGATGCAGCGAGAGAGTACGCCCCCATCTTCAAAGGAAAGATGTTTCAGCTGTGGAGAATTGGGTCATTTCCGAGCGCAGTGTACAAACCAAAGGCCAGAAAGGAAAACAGTTGAAGAGTTCTTAACGGCCATAGAAGGACTGTTATCTACCTCACAGGTGGGAAACTTCAGAGAACCCCGGTGGAGAGAACAAACTGGGTACCCAACTGCTGGAGACTCCTACGATTCCCAAGATCCAAATAGGAGGCAGGGAGGGTCTGAATATGTACCTGCTAGAAATAGAAGATCCTCTCCCTGGAGGTCAGGTCCTACGTCAAGGGAAAACAATGCACGCCCTAAATCACGGCGAATGAGGATGAGGGTTAGGTTACAGCAGACTGGGCCTATCAGGGTTATCCAAAGAGATTCGAAAAGTCACCGCACGTTCGGTGACTTTTCGTTCTCTTCAATTCGGTTCCTTTTGCCGATTGCATTTCGGTGACCCTGCGGTGTATTCAGCAAACAGCACAGGGTCCCCGAATTGCAGGGAAAAGCTACCGCAAACCTGACGAAAACTAACCGAATGCACGCTGAAAACAAGCAAAAACATCTGGATTAACCTTCGAAAAAGCCGAACAGGAGCGGAACAGGAGCCGAACAGGAGCCGAATCACACAGAGCCGAAGCAGCTGTGACGTAGAGGAGGCAGTGAATAAATTAGAAAAACCATTTGTATGAATCTGGGAAAATGAAATGATGTTTGCAAAGAAACTACTGAGCGAAAATGTCTGAAATTTTCACAGGAGGTCCAGGGAATGATAATAAAGAGGGCTGTTACAGAAAAAATAAGTAAACTGAAAAAAAAAAAAAAAAAAAATCGGACTTTTTAAAAAAATTTTTAAAAAAAAGAAAAATGCTTAAAGTATCCTAAAAAATCTATAAATAAAGAGACTTTTTGCTGCAGAATTTTATAATGAACGGTTTATTAGATATTGAATTAAAACGGGAATATTTTTAACATTGAAGCCTATGGGATTCTCCTGAATAAATTTGCCGAATGAAACCACCGAATGGCAGGGCATTAGGGGAACCTTTCACTGCTGGTTTGTGTTCTCTGAATAGCCGAAGCAGTGCATTTTCATGGGGATTTCACTGCCCTCGAACAGGAACCGAACAGGCACCGCATGTTCACCGTATGTTCAGGCAATTCGCCAGGATTTGGCGAATTGCCTGCTCTCTGGATAGCCGAATGGCCAGGAAAGGTAACCGAACGCTGATTTTCAGCATTCGGTTACCTTTCTCAAGCAATTCGGATCTCTTTGGATAACCCTGTATGCTTCCTACTACTACGGAGAAGTTCCCTGATAAGCTGATAGGTCCTTCGCCAGTCATTCCGGTTCAAGTAGAAGGGATCTACACCAAGGCTCTTCTAGATTCAGGTGCCCAAGTAACTCTGAACTACCGAGACTTCTATCATAAATACTTGAAACATATGCCCCTGAAGAAATTGAAGGATCTTGAAATCTGGGGTATGGGGACTGAGAGGTTTCCCTATAATGGATATCTACAAGTGAAGCTGGAATTCAGTTCTGTGACCGTTGGACTACCGAGAGTATGTGACATGTTGGCCATTGTGTGTCCTCGGCCCTCGGGAGCTAATCGAAGTTCTATGATAGTGGGGACGAACACCGACTTAGTGAGACGTTTTCTAACCCCACTGGTGAAGGAAGAGAATCATGCTCCCAAAAAGGCACACTCGATGTTACGGCCGGTCTGTCAACGGATGGTCAAAGAACAGAGAGCCCATGCAGAAGTGAGGTGGCTAAGGAAAACGGAAGGGACATAGAAGGTTATACAGTCCAGAGAAGTCCCTGAAATAATCTCTGCAAGAGTTTTGAAACGGACAAGTGGAAGAGTTTCCATCAGCGTATGTAATGTGTCTGACTCTTCAGTAAATTTGAAGGCACGGATGTCAATAGGGCGAGTGGCTTCTGTTAGGCCCCTCTCCTCTACCAATCTAGGAGGGGGAGTGGGTAAAGTGATTCCAGTTGAACGGTTCTACCCTAAAAATGCTCCTATCTCGTTCAAGCGGAAGAAGCAGGTTCAGTCTCCAATACTCAAGTCGGAAAATTCGTTCTCCAAGTATGAGTTTCACATGGGATGCGCTAAGAGCACTAAACACCACATTCGTCTCCAGGATGATAAGACTTGTCGAGAAAAGTCAAGACAAGATCCATTGGGAGGCCTAGTTGAACTGAACAGAACCAAAGGAGTGATTGGAGCAGAGGGACTGAGAGTCATGGCTGCGGGTGTTCCTGAGCTATATTGTTAACCTGCATGGATGAAGGCTCATTGTGAACCACAGAATCAAAGCCCAAACGTTCGATCTGGCCCCCTCAGAGACTTACCTATGATTCACCGGGACATAGCACTGAAGAAGCTGTTACCACTGTGCGAAGGCTGCCCGAAGTGTCTGCTACGCTAGCTGAGGTAGTTAGGGAAATGAGTCAGCTTGAGGATGTATATCTGACCCATTATATGTCTGCTGCTGAGCCTGAATGTATTGATTAATGTAAATATTGCTATGTTATGTATCTGTTACACTCCCTTGGAGGGACCCAAGGGTTTAGAGGGGGGGGGGAGAGTGTAGCGCTGCTTTAAAAATGTGCTCTGGTGCAATGAACTGTTGATACCACTAGAGGGAGACAGAGACATTGTGGACTATGCTGGACAAAAACGAACTCCATCTCCCATCACCCTTTGCGTGAGGACAGGAAGTGGGTGGTACAAAGAGGAGGAAAGACATCAGCAGCCTCATGCAAGGCATGGGCAGGATGAGCAGAGCCACGAGAGATGTAGGACGCACGCTGGGGCTGTTAGGGATTGAAACCAGGCCGGAGTGTGGATTTTTTTTTCGTATTCAAACTTTTTATTTTGAAAGAAAGTCAGTGGTACAATCAGCTAGTCAAAATAAATGAAAGCAATAACTCAGGATCAACATACAGGTATTCAGCAAGTAAGAAAACAATATTCAAATAGGAAAGTGGGGGGGAGAGACACACCAAAAAGTGCTCTGGGGGGGAAAAACAAAAATGAATAAAAAGAGAAAAAAAAAAGAAGGGGGTGGCAAAGGCCAGGTCTGTGACTTTCCTGGCTCGCTCCTAAGTGAAGAGGCCATGGAAATGTGCAGGTCACAAGGCCGGGGTACTCGGGGGCCAGGTATGGTGGGCAGAGTCATGGTGGCCACCACGATGGCACACCCCGAGTTGGCCCCAAACGCCCGAAAAAAAAAAAGGGAAGGGGAGTCTGTAGCACGAGGTGGCGTGTAAAAACAAAGGGAAAGGTAGGAAAAGGGGGGTAGGAGTCATCAAGGGAACATATTCGGCTAGGAGATAGATCAAAAACACTGTGCTAAATAACAAACAAATCTGCATGAAAAATAAGACAAATTTATAATGGCGAAAACTGCGTCACAAGCCCAAAAAGGGGGCTCAGGGAACACAAGTAAGCCTAAACTTTTCAAAAGCTCAGTAGCTCAGCCTACGTGGTGGGTGGCGGGGGGAGAGAGTCAACCAAATTACAGCAAAAAATTCTAAATATATGTCCCCAGACAGGGAACACCAGAGAATAATGTCATCCAAAACAGGTGGCAAAGACAAATAAGGGTCTGCATCTCGTGAGAAGAAATAAAAGCAGAAAGGTCCGCTTAGGCAGTTTCCCTGAATGGCAGCGAGCGCGACACCGGCAGGTTAAAGTCAACTTGAGGTCCCCAAAGGTCGCAGACATGCGGAGCTCCAACAAAACACGTCTGCTCCCGAAGGCAGCCGGCCACGCCCCCCGGAATGTGGATGTTGCTACAGTCGTGTTGGAGATCGTGCTATTCCCTGAGCGTTTGACAGAACAGAGCGAGCAGTTAGAGAGAAAAATCACAGGTGACACTTCTGGGATCCTGACAGAGTTGGAGCGCAGAGAGACGGCGGCATCCATTGTTGCAGTTATCGGAGAGTGAGCATCGGCCGGCTGTGTATTGTGCAGAACTGTTCTTGACAAATTGCTGTTTGGGAGAAGAGGGATATCGTGTGAGGAGAGGCTGTAAGCTGGAGAGGAGTGCTGGCGGCCTATGTGTTCGTGCTCTGGCGGAGGAGAACCAGATCGGGCGGGCAGGCGTCAACAGCATCGGGTTCCAAGTGGCAGCGAGGACAGATCCTCTTGAGAGAGATCCCATCTCCAGCGTTCATCGGTCCAGGACAAGCGGTTACACCGGATGGGTGAGAAGGCTTCGGCCTGGTGAAAACGCAGAACATTGCGCACTTGTTTATTGTTTCTTTAAGGGCCCTAACGGTGACTAGTCAAAGATTGTTTTGTTTCATTCGCTGGCCAGTTGAACACAGTACCTGGGTACCCTAGACAACACACATATATATTTTTGAGCTATTTTTCATGGGACTTACACTCCAGAACTGAGAGGGTTCACCGTTTTCCTTTACCGCCGCGTGTTTTTCCCGCGTTACGAATTCTTGTTACTCAAATACCGTATATGCGTATTATATGCTGCTTTATTGGGATCAGTAAAGAATGTAATATAGAAAAATCAACAACAGTGCTGGTGTATAGTTATTTCCTAGTGCGGTGAGACTATCCTGAGGCTTTTTCCGCGGCTCCACCGGGGGTGAGCGCTACACATGTTTTATGAGATCTCTGAGAACGGACACCAGCACTAGTGACATGCCCTGCGGTGTGTTCCTGCTCAGGTCTCATATAGTTTTAACTAGATTGGGCCATCACAGAGAAGACTGAACCATATGCAAATCAGACTGCTATCACCAAAAATGGGTGACTAGAACTTGATTAACAAATTCATTGAAAAATAAAGTAATACATTTAAATAATTAAAATATTTTTTACGTGTCCGAGCATCTGCTATAAGAAAACACTGTGTCGTCTTTAGTAGGGATGAGCCGAACACCCCCGAGTTTGGTTCGCATTCAAACTCGAACTTTCCAAATGTTCGAATTCGAACTTGAACTCAATACAAGTCAATGGGACTCAAAATTAGATTTTTAGAGTGCCCTCCAAGAGGGCATATATGCTAGATATTTGCCATAAAAGGTGTATGGGTGTCTGGGTAGTGCCCTGGGAGACAGGAAACAAGGACAAAAAGTAAAAAAAAAAAAGTTTTTAAAGGGACAGTGAGTTTTCCATGAAATAATGAAATAATGAATAATAATAAGGGTTAAAAATAAAAATGAAAAATTCCTTCAAATATCATGCCTAGGAGGTCCCCATAACCTGCCCGTGAAGTGGCAGGTTTCTAGGATGTATAGAAACATTTAAAAACAAAAAAATGACGTTTCAAATTATGGTAAATGCTTTTCCTTTAATCTATTCATAAACAACTGCTTGGGGCGGCAGCCTGTATGAAAAGACATTTTAGGACGCGCAGAAAAAGTTTAATTTTTTGGATAAATTATGGTGAAACTTCTGCAGGCTTTGGATGAAAGTAACAATAGGTGCTTTAAAATTGGGCTTTTAGCGTCGGCAACAGTGCCGTCACACAGTAACCCCTCTGAGGATATGAATCTGGTACAGGCGTCAGTGGCAGTGCACCCAAATATTGTGCCTTTGGTGCCAGGCCAGCAAGTGCATTCATACAGTAACCCCTCTGTAGTATTGTGGAAGAGTGCAGGGGTGGACCATGCGGTCCTATATTGAAAAGATATGAATCTGTTAAAGGCGTCAGTGTACCCAGATATTGTGCTTTTGGTGCCAGGCCAGCAAGTGCATTCATACAGTAACCCCTCTGTGGTATTGTGGAAGAGTGCAGGGGTGGACCATGCGGTCATAACTGGTGCTAGACTATTTTGCGCCCTAGGCAAGACCAGCTACTTGCATCCCCCCAAAAAAAAAACGACACAACATGAAACAGCTAAATTTCCTTTTATTTAAGAATAAAGTTTGAAAAGCACCAATAGTAAAGGTAAAATAAATATAAATAAACTGTATTAAACTACTTTAAATTAACTCTATTAAACAAATTAAAATTAACTGTATTGAACAAATATAAATTAACGAAAAAAAAAATAAGAGTTGTCACATAAGTTTCAATTTCAGACACACCAAAATTTCACTTTTCGTGCCTTATCCTTTGCAAATTTTCATCATGCGTATATATGTATTGCCCAGGCCAGCCCACATAATGCGTATATATATATTGCCCAGGCCAGCCCACATCATGCGTATATATATATTGCCCAGGCCAGCTCACATCATGTGTATATATATATTGCCCAGGCCAGCTCACATCATGCGTATATATATATATTGCCCAGGCCAGCTCACATCATGCGTATATATATTGCCCAGGCTCAGGTCAGCTCACATCATGCGTATATATATATTGCCCAGGCCAGCTCACATCATGCGTATATATATATTTCCCAGGCCAGCTCACATCATGCGTATATATATATTGCCCAGGCCAGCTCACATCATGCGTATATATATATTGCCCAGGCCAGCCCACATCATGCGTATATATATATTGCCCAGGCCAGCCCACATCATGCGTATATATATATTGCCCAGGCATGCCCACATCATGCGTATATATATATTGCCCAGGCCAGCCCACACCATGCGTATATATATATTGCCCAGGCCTGCCCACATCATGCGTATATATATATTGCCCAGGCCAGCCCACATCATGCGTATATATATATTGCCCAGGCCAGCTCACATCATGCGTATATATATATTTCCCAGGCCAGCTCACATCATGCGTATATATATATATTGCCCAGGCCAGCCCACATCATACGTATATATATATTGCCCAGGCCTGCCCACATCATGCGTATATATATATTGCCCAGGCCAGCCCACATCATGCGTATATATATATTGCCCATGCCAGCTCACATCATGCGTATATATATATTTCCCAGGCCAGCTCACATCATGCGTATATATATATATTGCCCAGGCCACATCATGTGTATATTATATTGCCCAGCCAGCCCACATCATGCGTATATATATTGCCCATGCCAGCTCACATCATGCATATATATATATTGCCCAGGCCAGCTCACATCATGAGTATATATATATTGCCCAGGCCTGCCCACATCATGCTCACAGACAGTCACAGATGCGCCATCATGCGTGTATATATTGCCCAGGCCAGCTCACATCATGCATATATATATTGCCCAGGCCCAGGCCAGCTCACATCATGCGTATATATATATTTCCCAGGCCAGCTCACATCATGCGTATATATATATATTGCCCAGGCCAGCCCACATCATGTGTATATATATATTGCCCAGGCCAGCCCACATCATGCGTATATATATATTGCCCATGCCAGCTCACATCATGCATATATATATATTGCCCAGGCCAGCTCACATCATGAGTATATATATATTGCCCAGGCCTGCCCACATCATGCTCACAGACAGTCACAGATGCGCCATCATGCGTGTATATATTGCCCAGGCCAGCCCACATCTTGCGTATATATATTGCCCAGGCCCAGGCCAGCTCACATCATGCATATATATATTGCCCAGACCCAGGCCAGCTCACATCATGCGTATATATATTGCCCAGGCCAGCTCACATCATGCGTATATATATTGCCCAGGCCAGCCCACATCCCGTGATGACGTCAGATAGCCGGGGAACCCCTAGCTGCCCGGAATCCCCTGGTGGAGATAGGGGGGTCATTTGAACCCCGATATCTCCAGGCAGCTAGGGGGTCATGGAGGGTGTCAATTGAAAGGCCTGAGCATGGCCTTTCAAATGATACCCAACATGACCAGGTATAAAGTAAAAAAAAAGAAAAAAGAAAATAAAACATGTATTTTTTTTGTGTGTTATTTTTATTAATGCAGCAATATTGTTCACATTTCAATTATAATGTGAAAAATGATGCACTAATGATTTTTTCTATGGGGTGTGTTTGCTATAAATCATGTAATTCCCCCCACAAAATGTAACAAGTCCCCATTTCTAATTTTTGTACAAGCGCACCCCATAGAAAACATAACCGCAAACGCTCATGTGCTAAAATGTGAAATAAACACTTTACACACTGCAGATGATTAAATATTCAATTTTTATTGCATTTTTTGTCATAATATACAGCCAGGACATGACGTATACATACAAAAATGATATATTATGAATCTGCGGAGTCTGCCGGAAAGAACGATATCTAATATGTCCTGGGTCATATAATAAAATTTGGCTTCAAATCGTGTTTAAACATGATGAGCGAAAGCAGTAAAAATGAGCTGAGCACACAGCAGTGAAATGCAGGGTTAAGTAAGGGGTTAAACAGCATATCAGAGGAAGATTTAGAGAAATGAACACTTCTCAGAAGCACAGGTGTTGTTTGACACATCAGGATACACACCACACCCTCATTGTACATACAATGTATCAAATTCATTAGACCAGACTAAAAACATCTGTTGTTTATGCTCGTTTGTGAACACAGGTCATTTAGAGGTGAGAATCTTTGCACGTACACATTAGTTTTTAATTCAATATCTAATAAACCGTTGCATATAATGTTCTGCAGTAAAGAGTCTCTTTATTTCTAGATTTTTTAGTATATTTTAATAATTTTTTATACTTTTTTTCAAAATTATTTTTTTTGCGAACTCGAACCGAACACGGCAAAAAGTTCGAAGTTCGTGAACTTGCGAACAGCCAAAGTTCGAATCGAACTCCGAACTGATCGAACCGAACAGCTCATCCCTAGTCTAGACGCTAAAACAAAATGTACTCCCCATGTTAGGTATAGGAAACTTTTAAGTACAATAAGCTCACGCAAGTTGCAAAGTGTAAAACATTTTCACCGAGTGTAGCATCAGGATTGGAATATCGATGGCAATCATTAACCTTACTTCTCCTAGGGCTAACGATTACATATCGAGACGCTATATTAGCACCAACTATGGAAGAGTGCCCAGAGTCTATGGAGTTTTAAAGTTTACAGTACTTTAGCTCTGGTTAATTTAGCACCAACTTTGAAGTATTGCCCTTCGTGTTTAACCCATTCACTACCAAACACATTTTGTTGAAACAAATATTGTCACATCATTAATTTGAAACATGGGATAAATAGTTAACACATAAAGTATAAAATAGTAAGTTTGCATGGGCGTTCCGTTCACTCGTTGATACCCGGGGCCCATCGCTTTCTCACCCGAGCGGGCCTTGTCCCCCTTAGCTCCCTATTGGGGGATGGGTCCATTACCTTCATGCACCGTTTCAAATATAAACAAGTTACTGAGTGCCTCAGGGCCACTGCAAAGCCCCACCTACTCTGTCGCCCCCTAACCCAGTTTGAAAGGTGCTGTCACTTACCCGTCCCTTTGGCTCATGGTGTATCCCTCTTGTACTCCATGCTTAGATATGCCTCCTCCACTAGACCCCCTGCTTTTATGTGTAAATGGAAAATGCTGCTGTGCTGCACTTATACGGCAGAACAAAGGGCCGCTACATGTGACCTCACGTACTACTGCTCCCAGGCTAGTAAAACCCAGGAGATGGTGTCTAAGCTGTTGTCGCTATGGTACTACTTGCTTCTTCACTTACATGTTTTTCCCCCCACAGTCTCAACGGACTATTGGCGTTGCCCCTGGGTCAGTATTGCACATGTGGTGGGATTGTCCCTTGATCCGTGGATATTGGTGTAGCTCTCCATCGCCTGTGACTTTGTTGACCCTTCACCCCCGTTTACTCCTGCGTCACTATTGCTCCGCCATATGCCAATGCCAATGCCAGCCGCAATGTACAAGAAAACTATTTTGATGCATATTTTCAATGTCGCTAAAGGCCTGATTCCATCTCCTTCGCCCCTGCAGGTATGGTTTAAATGCATGGAAGAGCTTCGGTCCCTGGAACACCTCCACATGTCAGCCTCTGACCAACTCCCCCGATATCTGACCATTTGGTCCCGCTGGCTCACTGTGGCCTCTTCCACTCCCTTCCCGGATCGCTTGGGACCCGCTCTACCTGATACTAACCCCTCTATCACAACTCTCTTGAACGGCCCATAACTCCTTCTGTTCTGCAGCCCTCCCGGGTTTTGCATGCTCTCCCATAATTGGTACCATCCGGCACCCTCTGTCACTTCCCAAAGATTCCCCCGGGACCCTGTGCGCCTCGTACCCAGTGGTTGGACCTGTGGGTCCCTACTTGTATTTCCCATTTCTATATGTTTTTCTTGTATGCTTATGACTCATTGGACCTGCGTGTCCACATGCTCCTTGATATTTGCTGCTGAAGCTTTTAATAAACAGATATTCACTAAAAAAATAGCAAGTTTGCATAAAGATTGCTATTCTGAAACTTTAAACAAATCTAAACTCTAGATGGTATTCTTTATATTGCACAATTTCACAAGGGATCTACATTATCAGCATACAAGCATATATGACCTTTGTGTGTGAAAGTTAGATAATAAAAATTGTCAGATCCCCTGCTTATGGGGATTTGTAGTTATCATAATGAGATTTTAGCAATGTAACTTCCACAAATACCAATAGGATATAAAAATAATATTCGTATGCGGCAGAATGCCTTTAAATGGATATTATTGTACCACTTTGTAGTTGTACTGTTTAGGAACTTTCAGCAATTCTAAAAATATGAATCTTATCCATGTACAGTAGTGAGTGATCCCTTATCTCTACCTCTACTATAAGTGAGCAACCATCCCTTAGCTCTCCCTCTACTATAAATGAGCAACCATCCCTTAGCTCTCCCTCTACTATAAGTGAGCAACCATCCCTTAGCTCTCCCTCTACTATAAGTGAGCAACCATCCCTTAGCTTTCCCTCTTAAACAACAATAAAGTATATTGAGCTTTTTGCTACAGTGAGGGTGGGGGCTGCTTCTTGTAGCTTCTTTAAGGTAATACAGATTGATAGGAGTGTTCTCTTTCCAAGGAGAACACTAATATTGCATTGAAATGTTAGGTAAGTGATGTTTTACATGCTAATCTCATAGTTGAATGCAAAAATCGTGTATATGTGGATTTGGAAGTGAGTTAACAATAACATTTTTCTCTTGTATAATCCAAGGCAGCACTTTTTATCCTGTAAATGATGTGTGTCCACATACTCCGGGAAAATATCACAGTTCCACAACAAGGGGAGAAGGAAATTTGAAGTCACTGTGTAACTTATAAAAAATATAGTAACAATTATGTATAATACAATATAGTAATGTAACTAGTTCATTTGTTTTTCATTAATCATTCACCAATTTCTATAATCTTGAGATTCCAGAAGAAAACTGATTGTATTTTTATGAGAGTATAATCTATGTTTAGGATATGGCTGTATACAGTGGCGTCACTAGGGTTGGTGTCACCCGGGGCGGTAACTCATGGTGTCACCCCCGTATCTCCTACATAGAGAATAACTTGACTGACGGGGATACTTCACCATCATCCTTCTGAAAAGCACCTGGTCAGTTTATTTCCACATCATCCTCCTTACCCCTACCCACCTGCTTATCTGTGCAGGACACTGCATCCTGGGTTCATACCCCTGCCATCCAGGTGCCACCCAGGTACCAACCCTGACATATGGATGGATGGACAGACAGACAGTAGGATGAATGGACAGACAGGGATGGATGAATGGACTTCGATAGATAGAAAGACAGACTTAGATGCATGTAAGTGTATCCTATGTCACCCTCCCGAGCCCCTGTTGTTCCCTCTGTCACCCGCAGCTCCCAGTGTGCCCTGTCTCCCTCCACAGCCCCCAGTGTACCCTCTATCATTCTCCCTAGTCCCCTCTTCTACCCTTTCCAGTGCAGCCCTTTTTTCCTGCCTGTCTCCAGAGTCATCATGCCAGGATGTGCAGGGTGTCAGGCCAGTTACTGGGCCTGGCTCCACTCCTCCACACCCACAAGCATGTGCTGATGGTGCTGTATGAGGAAGGGGGCTGGGCAGTGTGCTTGAGGCTCCTGCTGTCTCTCCTCAGACTCACAGAGTCAGGGCAAGCTGGGGGGCAGCCATGATGGTAGGAGGACTGCTCCCCTCCTCTCCCTGCCCACGGGCCGTCACATGGAAGTGGCAGGGCTTCTCTGCACAGTGCCGATCCCTCCCCGCAGAGAGACAGCACTGAGAGAATTACATTCCAAAGCACAGCTCGCACACACACCAATGACCGGCCCTGGGTGGTGTCACCCCTAGAGGGTGCCACCCAGCGTCACTTGGGTGTGGTCCCCACCCCAAACTCCCTTTGTGACGCCACTATGGCTATAGAGTGTTAAAGAGCTAAACATGCAGTTTGTGTAACTAATTTTTGATCAAAAAAGATATTGTTTTAAACATGCACTAATTCATCCAATGTATAGGTAGGAATTAATGAATTTCTATGTTGTCTAATTTTAATTCAGTAATGCATTATCTACTCAAATTTCCTTCACACTATTATCAATGTTGTATCCCATCAAGACATAAAGGGTTATTCAAAGAGAATCGAAAAGCCACCGCACGTTCAGTGACTTTTCGTTCTCTTCAATTCGGTTCGATTTGGCGATCTGATTTCGGCCACCCTGAGGTGTATTCAGCAAGCACCACAGGGCCGCCGAAATGCAGGGAAAAGTCGCCGCAAACCCACCGAAAACTCACCGCAAAACGAGGGCAAAGGCACACCGAAACCTGCAGAAACATCTGGATTAACCCGGCGAAAATACCGGAAAAACCCGAGCAGGAGCCGATCAGAGCGCAGAGCAGCCGCCGGAAAAAGCCGACACCCCAGACGAATGGAGTGAATAAATTAAAAAAACAGTTCGCTTGAATGTTTGAAAAGTGAAACGCTGTTTGCAAAGAAACCACTGAGTGAAAATGTCTGAAATTTACATATGAGATCCAATGAATGATTATAAAAAGGGCTGTTAAAGAAAAAATAAGTAAAGTTTAAAAAAAAAAAAATCGGATTTGTTTTTTAAAACAATTCACGAAAAATGCTTAAAATATCATAAAAAATCTATAAATAAAGAGGCTCTTTACTGCAGAATATTATAAATCAACGGTTTATTAGATATTGAGTTAAAACGGGAATATGCAGAAATGTAAAAACAGCAGTGGGTACTTTCAGATAGACAATGGTAATATCGCCTGGTCACTATGGGGATAAGGCAGAGGCATGTGGCATGACATGTCCTCCATAAAGAATTTCAATATGTTATAGAAACCAGTTTGGGACATTTCTCTTGATCAATTGGCCACTGTGAAGTTCACAAAGATGTAAATAGTTTTTTATTAAATTGTGTCCATTTGTACAGTCTGCTTAAAATGTGTTGGATAATTTACAGTTATCACACATACTTATTGCTTTGAAACGACACATTCTATTTTGGAAAGCTCATTAGTACTTTTGGTTTCAGTGCCAGTTGACAACACCCAAATAAAACTGTCCTCTCTGGAGTTGCAGCTGGACAGATCCTGGTTTTCCAGGCCAGGATGCCACACTGCAAAATGCAGCATGATATGAGGGCATTATCAGGCATCTATATTGGGCACATCACACCTATATCGACGTTTAGTGAATCCTGCCCATAGATAAGACTTCATAAGAAGTGTATTTATGTGTTTACATACTGTTATCCTAATAGAAAGAGCAATAAATGCAATTCTGGGCAGCACCATTGTAGTAAGGACATTCCCAAAGTTGACACTAATTTATTGTTCACCAGCTATGATTCCCCTTACTAAAATGAATATTTCCATATGCTGCTGTTTATAACCTTGTATTTAATTCCAATTAAACATGAAATGTGTCGCCTCTCTGTCTTAATAAATGAGCAATGAGAGTAGACCAAGTCGTGTTGATATCTTCCTAGCCATGTGTCTGTCCTATAAAATGTTAGAATTTTAGAATAAGGATTATTGAATTATGTTTTAGGTCCCTGTGTCTGACAAGGCTACTAGGGATGTTCTGTAACTGTATTCCCAAATATATTGATGTGTTTTCTAAAAGTTAAAATTTAATTTTGTTTGGATTATAGTCATATTCCCCACTGTCATAATGTGCCAACTTTCAATTTTTGTGAATGATGTAAACAGAAAGCAGGGAGGGTGAAGAGCTAATAGAATTATTCTGATAATAAAAAAATAGATTCATTGAACAGCACTCTAAAACATACGGGTGGAAGTGTAAACCAATTAAGGATTTCACATTCACAGCTGCACAATGCATAATAGGATATAGGCTTATGTAATATGGTTACTATGAAACACAGTGAAGAGAAAGCTCATCTGTTCAACACTGTGGTGTAAAGTACTCTTAGACTAGCACTAGATTAAATTATTCACCAAATCAATACCAATTACACTTAAATTTACAATGATAAGAGTATTGCAGGTTTCACCAAGTTCATAATATGATTTGACCAAACCCAATCTGAAAACAATAGAAGTTTGATAACTAAACTCAGCAAGATACAGGTGATAAATAACTTGTGAAAATGATAATACAGGTTCTAAAAGAACACTTTTATTCTATAAACGTTTTCTCATGAGTGACTGACATATGGGATTGATGGTTGAAATAGTTGGTTGAAGAAAAAAAAAGTTGACAGATGAATTGGAAAACTATGAGCACATCACATATGGGTACAGTGGCACAGAGTCTGGCCTTTCCAATGATACCAAACAGGACAATGTGCAATGAAAGAAAAACACAAGAAAATGTTATATCTTTAAGTTTCTGTTATGCTCAGAGAAGTTTCTAAACAAGGGTTCTTTAGAGTGATCAACCAAAGAAACGAAAGACACGTTAATAAGATAAGTTGACAGTTTATTTGAATAGGATAATACAAGTTAAATATACATCATCATTCAAGTTGCAACAGATAGATCTGTCGTCTGGGAGTCCCTTTTCAAGCATCTATGCTTTCAAACGATGTACATGCAAACGGCACCCTGGGCAAAGCATCTCCTTTCCGCACACAAGGCTCAAACTGTCTGATGAGACCTCTCTATTTTTATATCAAGGAACAAAAAAGGTGCTCACTCACATCACCCCCAAGTCTTCACCAGGAATTGGCCAGATTCCTAGTTTGGGCTTGATCACATCTGTGGTTCTCTGTTAATAGTCCCGACCACAACCCGTTTATCACATCCCACTATATTCTTAATTTTTTTTTAAAAAAAGGAAGTCAAATCATATGTCAAGAAAAAAACAAGGAAGTCAAATCATATGCTAAGAAAAGCGAGTTGTATAGGATGACTCACCATTTTTAACCCTTTCAATGCAGTTTCTAAAGCAGAAGTATTGTCCCCATTTCAATTATAAAGTAAACAATGCCTCCACATTAACTCACCTACTCATTTCACATACTGTGAGCATGTGTGGGGAGATGGTGCAATGCATAATTGCGCACTGCTTCAGCTAAATCTATGCCGCCACACTACTTAGAGCAGAGGAAGGTGTATGTTGGACCCCTCAGTCTCCATGCTGTACGCACCGTAAATACTTCTGAGTTATCATTGGACAGGTCAGGGCCTGGCTTTTTCGAATTATACCAAACATGACCATGTAATGCGTTAAAAGAAAAAAAAAGGAAATAAATAATATATCAGAAAATGAAAGAAACCAAAAGCATATTAATAGTGCAAACTATGTTGGAGAAAACAGATAGTACATATTAAGAGGTTGTCAGAAAAATAGGTTTAAATTACCTTTTGGTAAACTGGCACATTCACCTATGCCATATACTGTATACATGAGTAGGATTATAGTTCCTGTAACAGATCGCCATACCCCAACTGGGTCACATCTGTTAATGCCGCTCCCTTGTCGGACCCCTGTTTTCCCACCATCAGTATTTTGTACTTTCCCCAGCCCTTAGCCAAAGCTTAAAAGGTCACTACTATCAAAAATTAAATGTCCTTACTGAGTTTATTTTATGTTGCTGAATGCTGATATCTTTCAGGTGTTTTGTTGAACTCTTGAATGTTTAGCTAAGAAAATATTTTACTCTGTTTGGGTTACTGGGTGCATCCATTTTTTTGATTCTTTTATGTTGTAAACTGCCCACCCACAATGGCTTTCCATCATTTGCTCCTTACTCTGTGGCAATGGCCAAAGAATGGAGTCTATGGATCGATCACTGACTCAAATCTAATTGTATTGTGTGGGATGTATTCAAAGGATGTGTTTTATAATGTAGTTTTGTTTGTATTGCACAAATAATCTAATTACAGTTTATGTAATTGGTAGTGTCCCTTTAAGGAGAGGTACACTGAAAGAGTGGCGATACCATTCCCCAGAATTGAGGGGTCAGATCTTATGGTAGCACAGAAGGAACTGAATGGCTTCATTGAATCATCTGAGCCAAATATAGGAGGGACCTAGAGAACAATGGTAAATGACACCCTGGTGCCCCACTCCTCTTCAGTAAACCTAACATGTCCATACAATCAAAACGATACAACAACAAATAGACAATAGCCTGATACAATAGTCTGTCACAGATGTAAACATATTCTAGATAGGAGAAGTAGGAAAGGGCTTCAGTGACCCACACAGTAATTACATTAGCAATAATAAAAGTAGCAGATAAGCATACACTATCAGGGTTATTCAAAGAGAATCGAAAAGTCACCGTACGTTCGGTGACTTCTCGTTCTCTTCAATTCGGTGGGATTTGGTGATCCCATTTCGGCAACCCTGCGGTGTATTCAGCAAGCACCACAGGGCCATTGTAGTGCAGGGAAAAGCCGCCGCAGACCCGACGAACAGTCACCGCAAAACCCGGCGAAGGCACATCGAAACCTGCAAAAACATCTGGATTACCCCGACGAACATACTGGAGAAACCCGAGCAGCCGCCGATCACAGCGCAGAGCAGCTGCTGGAAAAAGCCGACACCACAGAAGGATGGAGTGAAAAAAAAAAGTACGCTTGAATGTTTGAAAAGTGAAACGCTGTTTGCAAAGAGACTACTGAACAAAAATGTCAGAAATTTACATATCAGATCCAATGAATGATAATAAAAAGGGCTGTTACAGAAAAAAGAAAAAACGATTTAAAAAAATAAATGGAAAAAACCGTTTCGCTAAAAAATCCTGAAAAATGCCTGAAAGATCCAAAAAAAATCTATAAATAAAGAGACTTTTTACTGCAGAATATTATAATCAATGGTCTATTAGATATTGAATTAAAATGGGAGTATTTTTAACATTGAAGCCTATGGGATTCGCCTGAATAAACCAGACGAATGAAACCACCGAACAGCAGGTCAATTCGGCAACTTTTCACTGCTGGTTTTTGTTCTCTGAATAGACGAAGCATTGCTTCTCTATGGGGATTTCACTGCCCTTGAACAGGCACTGTATGTGCAGTCAATTCGCCAACATTTGGCGAACTGCCTGCTCTCTGAATAGCCAAATGGCCAGGAAAGGTAACCGTATGCTGAATTTCACTGTTCGGTTACCTTTCTGCCACAATTCGGAGCTCTTTGAATAACCCTGATAAACAATATTAACAATAACAGTATAACACAAACACCCTGTATTCTTATAGGTATGACTTGGACATAGGATAGGGCTGGGGAATAAAATTACATGTCAGACCTCCCAGAACCCATAGTCCCACATCTCACAGCAGTAATGCAAAGTTCAGGTACCCCCAGTTCAGAGTGACTCTCGTCATATATCTCACCCTTTTGCTGCAGAATAACCTGGGAGAAGACACTAAATGGGTTGATCTCCAGGTTAGTCGGCATTCCAGTTCTGCCATTCTTGTGGCGACAGAAATGTTCCAATAGAAATGTCCATGGAAATATGTCACTCACCCAGCCAATGCTGGCATCTCCAGTATTTGGAATCTTTCACCGGGGAGAAGTGCCAATTGCACCCTCTCCGGCTACTCCCATGGCTGGTGTCTCCTCAGAAAAGGGTTGGGGGCCTGGACTTACTTCTCAGTATCCTGGGGCCACACTGGTGGAAACTGCAGTTTCACTTATCAAAGAGAAAATATCTGCCGGTGCCTGCAGACCGTGGCCAGCAGCACTCTGTCCTGATGCCTGTGCTTCGACTGAGAGAAAAGATCACTCCTTGGGACTCACCAACTCCAAAAGCTACTCTTCTTCTTCCCAATCTCTGCCTTCGCTGTAAGTTTGGGGCAGAGGTCAGAGAAATGGCCAGCATTTCTACAAGCATGGTGGCAATCTTCTTGTAGCTCCTCAATGAACAAAATGAGATCCTTGACCTTTGTGATTGTTGTCATCTTGAGCTGGGGATCTGAGCCAGCTGCCTCACATCTTCCATGCGCAGTTGGGAGGACCTCAGCCTCTACAACTGCGGCCACAACAAATCTAATTTTTCAAGCTCCTCCACTGTTGGGATTGCTCTGCTGGGGTTCTGGGCTTACTGCCAAGCATTCCAGTAAAGTGCCATTGGGGACCTCTTTCTCACCCACCGTTGCCAGTCAATCCTCCTTTAGCAGCACATCACTGTCCTTAAGGGTTACATTGCTAGAGACCACAGTCCCTTCCACTGTTGTAGGGCAAAGATCCTTTACCGCATTGAAAAAGAGGCCAGAGACGTTCTGCCCTGAAGCCAAGTCTTCAGCTGGTGTGTGGAGTTTATTAGGAATTACAGTATGCAGGGAATGCTGCTGAATGGAATCTAGCAGCTTCCAATAAGCCTTTTCAACTTCCCACTATTTGCTGACTAGATGATCCAAATCGTGCTTTAGCTATGGTGTGAGATCCAAACCTGCCGCCCTGTCTTCATGCTTTCTTATAGGGTGGGATCACTCTGTTCTATAAACAGGATGACATCCTTGAGGCTCTCCCATAGTAGTCTTGGGCCAACACATTCATAGTCCTCTGGTGACCGGTCACTCGTCCTGGCCTAAATATTCCTGCTCCTCATGCCACTGCAAAGCACAGTACTGGTTGTCCAGCTCAACCTCCCTCTCGACCAGCTGCTCCAACTCAGACAGCCATTCCTCCTGCGGCTGCTTTCCGAGCAATGGTATCCTCAGCTCCAGCTGGACCTCAGTTTCTTCCCTTGGTGTTCTCCCACTGTATGTCCTCTCCCACTGAAGAGCTGACTCCCAGACCCCTAAGTGGATCCAGTCCCTCAGTTCCAAGCATTCCTCCGCAGAAACAGGTCTATTGAGTTTTTTTAGTGCGTTCCACAGTATTTTCTGTAATTCTGTTGCCATAGCTGCGGTTCCAATTGTCACGGACAGGGGCCATGTCCTGGGACCACCTGGCAAAATATTAATAACTATAATGCGCCTTAGAATCTGTCTGTGATATATAAGAGTGGGGGTATGCCTGGTTAATTTATTCACTAGAGCATCAAGAATCAAATCTCCTTGGAACTGCGATATGAAAGCCTTATGTCATCCAGAGAGCATCAAAGTTCCTTTGAACTGAAGTGGGAAAATATATATAAGGTTTATTATTGCAGATGTCAATTGTACATCACAGCAATTCAAAGAATTGCATCCCAGAGCTCCTGTACTGCATTCCCCATATGCAGAAAAGAAGTCTGGGTAAGACATGCAAATGACATCTGGCTCACTTTTTTTGCATCCTGGGTCTGTAATATATATTAGTCCTGCATATAGGTATCTGGAGAAGATTTATATCCTGTTTTTGTTATACACAGTGGGAGGTCAAGGGGCGGTCTGGACACTCCTCTGTGTCCATGAAATCTGAAGAGCCAGGAGACTTGGTATAAGTGTAAGCTGCCCACTCTGCCTTGTGCTTACCTTTGGGGGTCAATCCACTTGAAAGTAACTGCTGTCTTTTCCAACAGAGCCCCTTGGCCAGAGATTCTAGATTTGTTTGTAAGTATAGGGTTTTTGTTGTTCTAACCTGTTTATTTCTATCTGCGAGTGTAAATAATCTTATGATATCTTTTTATCCTGTATGTACACTGTGACCATTTTTCGTCATTATATAATATTCCTGTATTAAGCTCTGCCTTTGTCTGATATAAAACTCACGTTACCTGAAGAGATATTTGTCATAATAGCCTTGAGGCCTTGAATTTCGGGATGATCTACTAAATTGGGTTTGGTGGGGTCGGTCTACTAAACGGTGTTTTGTGGGTTTAATTGCATGGGGCGTTTCAGGTTACCTCTGTTTCATACTAGGCGAAGACCTGTGGCAGTATTTAGTTAAGGGAAATGGGTCACGGTAAGGGGGTCAGGTAGCCTTTTTTTGGGTCTATCGCAGATGAATAGTGATTTTTTAACCCATCGCGAAGTCAAGTGACCTTCTGGAGTGAAGCTGCTACGTGACAACTTGTGGCATAATGATGGAATATAAGAGTTAGCGTGCTGGATTTGTGAGCAATAAATTCAGGCACTAAAGAGAAATTGGTTTTCCAATTTCCAAAGGCAGAACTCAATGCATATAATAGTGTTTTACACCTCAAGCAGCCCCCCTTCTTTGTTTTTCTTTTCTATCTTTTGTTTTGCTGAATGGAGAATGGACTACCAGGCACAGATCAAAGGAGCTCTGGAGCAGGTCTGCAAGGAGAGAGTGATTCCTGTGAGAGGTAAATATATTATTAGAAATATATTATTATATTATACATTTTGCAAGCCCTCGTGGATTATTTATTTTATTTATTTATTTATAAAGGATTTTACCAGGAAGGATACATTGAGATTTCTCTCATTTTCAAGTATGTCCTGGGTTCAAGACCATTGAGTTGTTACAGAACTACAAAGTAGTAAAATACAAGATATTAATAAAAAACAAATATACAGATTAACAGAAAATAAATCTGTAGGAAATATAGTCACTATGAGGTGCACTTATGAGGCGCAGTATGTAATACAGGATACAGTCCTCGACCCAGCAGAAGGAGGCTTGAGTTCTGAGGAGATGCCTGTATCAATTGCTTCCCCAAAAGGTGATAATGCCCTGGATCCCTACTTGCAGACTGTTTTAAACCACATAGACTCTGCAGATCACCGGGTGTGGCTGAAATTCATTTTAAAATATCAGGAATGAGAGCCGCAAAAAGTAGAGCACCAAACTGAACAAGAGGGAAAGGTGTGAAGAGCTGAGAGAAAAGCTGCAGAGCGCCAGGCTGAACGAGAAGCTGCAGGGTGTCAAGCTGAGAGGGAACACCAGCTAGCTCTGGCCCAGGTGGAGAGAACACCTTTATCTACTGCCCCTACTGATGCCAGAGATGGACGTGGACATAGAAGAGGGCTGGGGAATAAAATTATGTATCAGACCCCCCCAGAAGCCATAGTCCCACATTTCTTAGCAGTAATGCCAAATTCAGGTACCCCCCAGTTCAGAGTGACTCTTGTCACAGTTCCCAGGGCTCTTGTATTACATTAACGCAGGAGTGAGAATCCTTGGCCCTGTAGATGTTTCAGAACTACTTTACCCATGTGTTTCAGACAACCTAATGAGAGGCATAGCCTCATGGCAGATGTAATTCCAAAACATCTGGAGAGTCAAGGTTGCTGACCCTGTTCTAGTGGCAGTTGGTGGGGAAGGAAGTTATATGAATGGATTCTAGTAAATGGAGAAGGGTTTTAATGAAACTCATCCATGGGTTCCAAGTGGTAAATATTTTTCCACATTGGTAGGCTGTGTAAAAGTAAAGGTCTTTTAATTCCAATAAATTGCTCAACCTGTTGGTTTCAATCTTGGACTGTGGGTGTCCTTTTTTCCATCCAGTAGAAATTAACAATTTTTCTTAATCCACTAGATTAGGGCTGACAAATTGCACCCCCATATGTTTCTGAAGTACAATTGCCATGATTCCCTGGCCACCTGTTACATTCAAAAATTTCTGAGATTTGTAGGTCATCAGTATCTGAGGGGCTGGAGTTTGACATCCTTATACTAGATTGATTAATAGGGATATTTAACCAGTGACGGACCTTATTTATTGGAAGAGATGTCCCACCAGAAAGGTACCATTCGCACCCCCACCCCCCCCACATTGTCAACAACTGTCTGCCTCAACTGGGGTGAAGCTATGTAATTGTACTGGGGTTCTGTACCATCTAGAGCAACCCTCAAAATTTGCACTCGCTGCTCGCATTTTGCGAGTGCAAATCAAGCAATGGCGAGTGCAAATTCACACGCAGGCAGCATGATAAATTATATCATACTGCCTGCTCTGTGTATTCCAGCGGCAGCCGTGGTTTTTTTTTCAGGCCGGCCGACATGCTCAGGGCCAGCCAGTGTGCTTTCCTTTTACAGCAACAGCTGGACATGGCCCGAGTCATTTCCGGCACGCTGACCGCACGGGTTGCTGCAGAGTGTTTACCAGGGATGGGGAACCTCCCGCTGAGGAAAACAATCTGTCCTGAGTGCCACAAAGGGAGGGGGTGCAAATTCCCTCTCCCGCTGCTCTCCTTACTCCAATCCCCTCTCCAGTCCTTACTGCTGCACGCTGGATCCTTCTTTATCCTCAGCCCCTGAATCCAGCATGCCTCAGCATACTCGGAGGTGAGGTAAAAGGGGGGGGGGTGGAGAGAAATGAATTAATGGTAGTGGGTGGAAGAAATAAAATAGGGAGAGAAATGAATTAAATACTGGGGGGGAGAAATGAATTAAATACAGGGGAAGAGAGAAATGAATTAAATACTGGGGAAGAGAGAAATGAATTAAATACTGGGGGAAGAGAGAAATGAATTAAATACTGGGGAAGAGAGAAATGAATTAAATACGGGGGAAGAGAGAAATGAATTAAATACTGGGGGGGAGAAATGAATTAAATACAGGGGAAGAGAGAAATGAATTAAATACTGGGGAAGAGAGAAATGAATTAAATACTGGGGGAAGAGAGAAATGAATTAAATACTGGGGGAAGAGAGAAATGAATTAAATACTGGGGAAGAGAGAAATGAATTAAATACGGGGGAAGAGAGAAATGAATTAAATACTGGGGGAAGAGAGAAATGAATTAAATACTGGGGAAGAGAGAAATGAATTAAATAATGGGGAAGAGAGAAATGAATTAAATACTGGGGAAGTGAGAAATTAAATAAATACTGGGAAGAGAGAAATGAAATAAATACTGGGGAAGAAATTAATTGGGCAAAATAAATATACTAAAAGGAGGGAAAAATGAATTAAAGGGGGCCCTTGACAGAAAAAAGGTTCCCCACCCCTGTTGTAAACTAAGTGAAAGTAAAAAGCTGTCAGCATGCCGGAAGTGATTCCAAAACCAGTGCCGTTAGTACAACTCCTGTGAGGGGCCATATTTAGTGAAATGGTGGCGTAGGCGTTTGAATTTATGCAAAATAAATCTATTTATAAAGAAAGAGGTGATACGGAAGGAGCAAAAAAGAAAAAAATGGGGATGGAAGTATCGGACATGAATATTAGTGGATTCATCTGTATAAGCATCCAAGGGGAAAACCTGACTCTGGGGTCTTCTAACTTCTATTGATAACCTGGCATATGAATAATGAAAAGAGTATTAAGTTCCCCTTGATATGTCGGATGCATAAACCAAATATTAAGTTGGTCCTAAAAACTGTTGGAGAGGAGTCTGTACTTAATGCATGATACTACTTGTCTGGGTCTGGTGCCTGGGTATTAATGTTAATTATTTTTGTAGCTTTATTCTGAATAAAACTTTTAACAGTGTAATTTCGTAAGATAGGTTTGTTTAGGGGCGGCGTTCAGGGCAGGGTAGGTGGGGCAACAGGTGGCGAGTAACTCTTGAGGTCTGGCTAGTAGCTTGGGAATTGAAATTTTGAGCCCTGATCTAGAGAATAGTTTAAAATTGCATTTCTTATTTCTTAGTGTTTGACCCATGGGGAGACCAGTACATATATTTTTAAGCCAACTCTTCTCCATCTAATGCGTCCTAAAAATAAAATTAAAAATAAATAAATAAATTGATCCCTTTGCCACTGAGCCTCGGTAGTTTGAAGTCACCCTCCTCAGCATATAGAATTCGTATTTTAAATACTACTTCAGCAGTACCGAAAACAAATATTTTCAAAAGGTTTTGTGTTTCTTAAGGTGGCCTCTATCTACTTCCCATCCCTGAAAAAGTGTTTGAGTTGAATGCTCCAGGGCAATCGAAGTTAATCTCTGAAGCCAGAGGGGGCAGTGGGTGGCTTTTGGTAAGTGTATCTTTCAGTGTGAAACACTGTGCATCATACAGATCTCATAGCAAACACTAATGGAAGCCCAGGGAAAATTGTGGGTTATGAGAGATAGGTACAAATAAAGAGACCTCTGGTGATGAGTTTATCAACACTTTGGGCCACATTACATTCCTCACGTTTAAACGGGGGCGCTAGGGAGAAAAAACTGCACCTGCAGTTTTCTCCCTACCGCCCCTGTTTTAATGTGAGATTACAATGCAGGCACTTAAAAAGCTGCCTGCATTGTTAGGGGGGCGCTACGCTCCTGGATGCTCACGGCATCCACTCGATGGAGTCCATAGGGCTCCATTAAGTTTCCCCCTGCCGGTCACATGACCTGCTGGATCTCGCCTCGCGCGATCCGGCAGGCCGGCGAAGTGATCTGCAGGGAGAGACTGGGGGACTTTTTGAGGACAATGGACATGGGGGTTTTATATTGTTGATTTTTCCCAAACAAAAAAATAGGGTGTAGTCTATTGTTTGAAAATACACTGGATAGTCTTCAACAGTTGTTGGTTACATTTTTAAATGTTTCAAATGTCAGGTGTGAGGGTCAATGTAGGTATTACAAACCTACTGATCTCCATCTAATATCATAATGACTCTGTAGAAACTCCACTTCCTGGAGGTCTTTCCATCTCCCATCATCTCACTTTTGGCTACATTTGACAGTTGGAAAGTATGTTATTTACCTCCAAGGCTGTCAGAGCACCCTTTGTGACAGATTTGAGGATATCCGTCACTGCAAAACGTTGATCGGCAGCGCAGGCGGAGTCCTAAAACTGAAGAAAAGAGGTGGAATAAAATGTGATTTAAATATTATCCCAATACGATTGGAGTAAGGGTTCAACAAAACTCCAGAGGTCTTTGAACTGTATAGATATGGAAGCAGAGTGGAGGATTTGTGGTCAGAATGGGTACTAGGGATGTGAGTAGTAGATGAATGCTTTCTTTGCTAATGACGTTGGTGAATCGACATTTTTCTGAGAGATTGTCTGGGGAAAGAGAAGATAACACAAGCACCATAAACAAATTACATGCTTCATGGTCATTCTGCTCTGCAATAAAAGATGATTGTATTATCTACAATTGTCAGGTATATCTGAGACTTAGAGATCTAATAAAAGTAACAAGAGTTGCAAGAAATTATTATTGACTACGGCATGGTGACACTAGTAAAGTTCGGGTCGTCTTCAGACAATTGAAATAAGGTTATATGATGGTAAGAATTTCGAATAATGATAATAAAAAAGAACAACTTAATAGTTAAAGTACATAACTACCGCGTTAAAAAAAATGCAGCTTGGAATTGAGGTTTCAATGTAGATGCTTATATGACCAAATATTAACCCCTTCACCACCGAGTGATTTTCCAAAAATACACTTTATTAGAAAACAGTGGTTTTTTTTGTAAAACCATTTTTAATTAATTATACAGTAAGAAATATTTGAGCATATACCCATTGTATTTCTTACTCTAAATAACCTAATTTGGCCAGTAGATAGTGACATCTACTGCCAAATTGAGTGACAGCTGTTTGAGGTGCAGGTCTATTGCCCCCCCCCTGCATTGGCTGCTGAAAGCGCAATGTCAGAGCATTCAGTTAGCCCAGTGGTTCCCAATCGGGTCCTCAAGTACCCCTAACAGGCCAGGTTTTAAGGGTTACCTTGGGGAAATGCAGACTGAATCCTGCAATCACTGAGCAGCAAATCACATCACCTCTGCTGTGCTTAAGTTATCTGGAAAACCTGACCTGTTGGGGGTACTTGAGGGTCGCGGTTGGGAACCACCGAGTTAGCCGATCTTGCACAATTTAAACTCTTTGGGCTTTATGCCCACAGGACTAAACTTTTGGGGCACCTTTTGCAGCCCAAAAACATATCAAATTCCTTTGTTGCAATATAATTATTTACTTTAGGGCTGCAAATCAGCAGATAGAGATATCTCGATATAGGGGCATTGGATGGTGAGTTTGAAGCCTGAGATATCTCAGTTTCGGTAGTGAAGGGGTTAACATTAACATTATGGTTTTCTGATGATTTATTTGTCAAATTTATCCTGACTTTCTCCATGTCCTATTGTTACTGTATAATACATAAAAAAAATGGCATTAATATATCATTATTCCAGTAATATCATCACTTTGACCACAACCACACAATTAACTATTTGATTGATATCCATAGCTGATGATGATTAATAAATTATGACAAAAGGGAAATAATAACATGTAAATAATACAATCCGGTTAAAAATGGCACTAGGTTTTCTAAATACAGTGGGCCAGATCATAGAGTTCGCGCTACCGTTATGCTGAGTATGCGTTACTGCTAGGAAAAGTGACTTTAACACATGCCCCCAGATTATAGTGCCCACGCTAAACCCATTAGTAATTGCTTAGCGCATCGGAGCTTGCGCCAGGCTTCCGTGAGCTTGCTGTACTTTGCGCGTCCTATACTTAACATGGGAGCGCAAACGACCATTTGTGCTTCACTTAACAAGCGATTATAAAGTGCTAGCTCTAATTACCACTCAGATGCAATGTAATTTTTTTTAGCACCTGCTCAAATCTGGTGGGAATTTGAAAAAGAGAAACCTGGCCAAAAGCAAATTCCTCAACCCATAAAATGGAATACAGCAAAGCACAAGTCTAGTGATCTCAGACATGCGCATATTTTCGCTGCTACTGTCATTCTTGTACTGCGTTACATACACAGAATCCATCTACTATGCTAGCAGGAGTTGGAGAGGACATGTCCAATCCCACGGGCACCTCGTGTCCAAACAACTACAGGGTTCTTCAGACAAAAGGTGAAAACCAGGATAATGAACAATCTAGACCAAATAGCCGATTTGGAAAATGAGATAAATGGGAGAATTTTTCTGGTTTGGCTAATTTGACCTAGAATTTTCACTTCTCCAGTCATTCTCCTGGTTTTCACCTCTCCCTGAATATCCCTGCTAGACTCATGTTGGATAATGTCACTGGTGCAGATTGTCGCCTTTGCTACAGATTGACCCGTGCCCAGATCTCCAGACTCTGCCTTCAGCTGCTGTAGCATATCACATCTCCAAACTCATGGAAATGCATATGAGTATTACGCAAATGATAACGGGGTTTGTTGAATGCAGCCAAATTTATTTTCAAAGGAAATGTTTTACGATTCAAAACTGTCATTTTTTTTCACATGAACAGTAACGTATAAAAAGTTATTTCTATATTCTTTGAAGTGACAAATCATATTGTGCATCCCCATCTGCAAAATAAAAGTGCAATCGGTGAGATAATGGGAATGTCTACAATCAAAAAATATGAAGAAAACCACATTATTAAACCTTAATGTTTAATTGATAGAGAATAATTAAAAAAATAATATTTGTGCACACAATTCGCATAAAAATGACCTTAGGTCATTAATAACTGTTATTGAAGCAATCTGTAATTAAATCCAATTGATCTTAGAGACACAGTTAAAAGGTCTGTTAAAATAGAATACAGATTTCAATTACTTGCACATATGAGCACTAGATTTGTACCTTGTATAGAATAGATTATACCAATCTTAAAGTTAAACGATAGCTCTCACAATTAAGCGGTTTAATATATATGTATAAGAAAACACAGCCTTCAGGTATAGAACATGCTGCCATACATTGATACCAGTCTAAGGGCAGTATTTCAAAGCTGTTGCTAACTTAACTAGAGCTGTTGTTAACTTAAGCCCCCTCCAGCCTGGGCAGCATCCCATTTTTGTTCACATACAATCAGCAGAACAAGGAAATCAGCAAATCATAAGGAAATTTTGGCCAATCCTTAAGGAAGACCCAGTATTAAAAGATCTACTGCCACCCAAGCCAAGGTTCATATGCAGAGGTGCAAAGAGTCTGAAGTCCAAGATAGTTCGGAGCGAACATGTATCCATCAAAAAAGAAGGATCATTCCAACAGAAGGAAGGCTTCTATGGATGCGGCAATTGCATCAGCTGCAGAACAACTGGGAACAAGAAAAGACATGTCACAAGGATCAAAAACCGGAGAGGCGATTGGAAGATTCGAGGCATAACCACGTGCTTCACCAACAATGGGATCTACCTCATTATATGTCCATGTGGTTTGAAATACGTTGGCAAGACGACAAGAGCATTAGGAGTCAGAACTAGGGAACATGTCAGAAATATAGAAAAAGGACTCGAAACACAAAGTGTCCCTGCGCATTTCAAGCGTTGCCACAATAGTGATCCCAGGAACCTACAGTTCATGGTCATCAAGAAGGTTCAGAATGACAGAAGAGGAGGAGACCTGGCAAAGAAAATTGGTCAAGAGGAGATGAAGTTTATATACGAGTTTAACTCATTGTATCCAAATGGGCTCAATATGGATTTTGAGCTCTGACATTTCCTGTGAACGCCACAAGACTCCCTTCTATATAAAATTCCCAGACACACGCCACCCTTTTACTGAACTTTTCCACATAAAAAATTCTACTCCTTCGTTTTAAATGACCCAATAGCTCTATAGACTCTCTTGTACAGTATTTGAACATAATCTCAACAGGCCCAAAGACTGTCATCTTTTCGTAAACCCACCCCTCCCTCCGCCACAAATAGGGTCACTAACAGCCCCTCCGGCTCATCGGACCGATATTTTATCCCCCTCCACTACTAAAGAAGCCTCAGCAAACATTTCATCTAACCACTTATTGTATTGATCTATCGAATAGGCATTTACGCTTTAGACCCTCACCAAGTCATGTTGGGAGAGACATGCCATCTTTCAGAATTTAGGCTTATTCCTCCAATCAAATAATAAAATAAATAACTAGAACAGACCAGATCATTAACATTCATATGTAAAAGCCACCCAATTAGAAGAAATTCCACCATATATCTCTGCTAACCGATGTTTCCCATGTATATACATTCAATGTATCTGTAGACTCATACACTAATGAGTACGAGCCGTCCTGTCTGCTGCTGCAGAAACTATAACATGGGAGACATGTAATCCCAGAGAACTGTTCCATTGGCCAGCACCGACCACGTGAACGGGAGTCCGGCGCATGAGCAGAATTTCAACATGCTCAGAACGAAAGGAACCACCCTGCTCTCCATCATTGCCCATGCCAGACATAGAGGCGGAACTCAAGTGCCACAGTGGCAGAGCCCAAAAACAGTCGCAAAATGAAGTGAAAACGAAAGTATAGAGAACCAATCACATTACAGATATGGACTTTTAAAGAGACACGCTACACTGGAGGGTCCCACAGCTGAAGAGGCCAGCATTGTGACTGGCGAAACGCGTCCTGTAGGACCCCTTATCTGTTTGTTTATTTTACTGTATGTTATGCCCAATTTTTAAAATAAAATCCCTTTAAATTTACACTGCGTCCCCTATCATCAATACTGAGCGGCATCTGGAGACCCGTGTGAGCGGAGGCAAACAGAAATCCTGGGCCACGCAGTCTAAGAGGAGAAAGGAGGAGAAGGAGCAGAAAAGAAGGGATGTTTGGCCACCTTTATGGGCTAACAAGGAACGAAAATTGAGCTATAACTAATTCTAGCTCCTGACCATGTAAGTGCGATTTCATTCACCTATTTGATCTATTGTGTATCTGAACGCACTATTTTTCGTACCCCTGTCCCGCTTTTATCTTTGAGGTGAAAGAAAGACAAAGGCTTTTTATCCACCGTGATAAGGAACTGACATCCATCACCAGACCAGACAGCCTGGAACAGAGACACTAATCATAAAGGTTCCTTTTGGCTATACCTGGGTACATTACATTTGAAGGACTTTCAGGCATTCATCAATATAATAAGGACTTTCATCTGGTTGACATCCTTATAGGGCTATACACTCTATATGCAATTGTATCTCTTTATATATTGTAATCATTTATGCATATTATGTACCATCCATCGGAATAGATACTGGTATATGCAATATTAATTTCCAGGTAGCAAGCAGCGCCAACAAGAGTTTAATTTCTTTCTCCTAGTACTCTATGACAATATAGCAAAGCATTGTCCATTAACTCTATAGGCAGCAGTACGCTAGTTTCAGAATCAGTTTCAGAATTAGGACACCCAGGAAAGGCGGCAATAGAGGGTTCCCACACACTTCTAAAGATCAGCTTTTATTCTATGCAATAATGGCTGAACCTACTGTATGTGAGCGTGCATGGCAATATGATCCCTTGCACTTGTCTCATCATTGATTAGCCTGACAGGGGTGTCTAATGGCATTTATATGTGACACAAGTTTAAAGCTTTATTGTATCTATGTCATACATATAAATCGCTCAGCTGTAGATAGTCAAACAGCTTATAGACAAATAACATCATTATGTGCAATTCAGTCTTTATGGTTGTGCTATGCATGGGTAGAGTTGCCAGCTCGTCCATGTTTCCAGGGCACATCTAATTAATTCATGCTGATTGTCAGTGGATGAAAAATGCCACCCTGCAGCATGTAGAATCCATACTCTGCCCATAGGAAATAAAAAAGGAATCCCAGGTGACCTGTCTTGATTTTCTTTGTGCAGCATATGAATTATACATGTGGCAGGGCAGCACTTTTCCCTGTGCTCCCCTCTGCATTTAATAGTAATATGTGTCCAGGAAAATATGGACAGCGTGGCAACCCTATGTATGGGGCATTTTTTAAACATCACAATTTTTAGCATCAGCAATTTGGTTGTGAGGTTGGTGCTGTCCAGTAGTCCTTCATGAAGAGTGTTTCAATGTGCAGCAGAAACATTGCTTTATCACTCCTATATCTTTTCCCGGTTGCGAGAAATATTTCTCTATGTAGTTAATTCTGGCTAATGGGATATGTGTTCAGGATAACATGGCCTAGTTTCACGCAGGGTGTAGCACATGTAAAAGTGCTACCCTTCAACATGTGTAAACCGTGTGCTGCAGTTAGGATGGCAGTTTAGATGCATTGCCCTTCTGAGTGAGCGATAAGTGTTCATTCTTATCTGCCAAGCCAGGATGTGATATGCATTTACACAAACAATAGCATAAGGGATATGTGCTTCTGCACCTTACCTGCAAAGAATTGCTGGATAATGCGCTGCCTGACACCTGTGCCCACATCCTAGCATCATAAGGTGGCACTATTGGGACCTCGTGAGGGGCCACATCAAGGTCAGGCTGTAATTTCAATGCAGTGCCATAGTCTATTGCCATATTGCGCAGCATGGCACAAGCCATAACAATTAAGGCAACTTTCGGGGGCTGGTATTGCAGGGCACTGCCAGATCTATCCAGACAGCAAAACCTCATTTTCAATAGCCGAAAGGTCCTCTCCATCACACTCATGGACCTCTGGTGTGCAGTGTTGTATGCCTCCTGATCCAGTCTTTCTGCCTCCTAATAGGGGTCGTCAGCCATGGCCTGAGAGGGTATCCTGAATCACCTTATACACGGTACATAAAACAAAAGTAATATTCTGTTAGATTAGGCAATACTTTACAATTATGATATTTGTGTCAAAGGATACACATACTCACCAAGAAGGAATCCTTCTGGGAACAGCCTGTCCTGGAAGTCCTGTGCCACCAAGGAATTCTGCAAAATATATGAGTCATGGACACTACAAGGGAACAATGCAAATCTCCTAGATTGTGAGTTCCTACGGGAATAGGGCCCTCATCTCCTTCTGTACTGTTTGTCAAATGTTGTTCAATGTATTGTAACCCTGTCTATACTGTGCTTATTGTACAGCGCTGCGGAATATGCTGGCGCTTTATAAATAATGAATAATAATAATAATGATGCACGTATTAGAATCGCATCCATTTGCATATATATGATATAAATCGCAGAATCCTTCCAGGGCGCACAGATATCTATGTGGATACAATGTATTGCTCCCAGGACATTTTGAAATCCTCCAAATGTATAAAATCCCTGTTTCACACTATGCCAGCCCTCAGGGGTGCTGTTGCTGTTATTAGTTGTGAAGTCGTTCCCGACCCATTGCGACAACGTTCCTCCAGGCCTTCCTGTCCTCAACCATCTTCAGGAGTCCATTTATGCTCAAGCCTACTGCTTCAGTGACTCCATCCAGCCACCTCATTCTCTGTCGTCACCTTCTTCTTTTGCCCTTAATCTTTCCCAACATTAGGCTCTTCTCCAGTGAGTCCTTCCTTCTCATTAGGTGACCAAAATATATGAGTTTCATCTTCAGGATCTGGCCTTCTAAAGAGCAGTCGGGGTGAATCTCTTCTAGGACTGACTGGTTTGTTTTAGGCTTGTGCACCGATTTTTTTTCGGTTCGATTCGATTCGATTTTTCGGATTTTTAAACTTTTCGATTCGGCTCGTTTCGACCGATTTCTGTTTCGATTCGGTTCGGCTCGACTCGTTTTCCGTGTACATATTTTTTCGGAATTTCGACCATTTTTCATATTTTCGTGTCACTTAGCTCGTTTTTTGTATCGACTTTTCGTATTTTCGGAAATTTTTGTTTTTCGGAATTGTAAATGGTTTCGGAATAACGACCATTTTTCGTATTTTCGTGTCACTTAGCTCGTTTTTTGTATCGACTTTTCGTATTTTCGAAAATTTTCGTTTTTTCGGAACGTCTGTTCTCCTCGTTTCAAAGCAATAAATTTCGATTTGACACATTTCAAGTACATTCGAAAATTCCGAAAATATTTCGTTTCGGCTCGGAAAACTTTTCGGATCTGCCATTTTCGGATCTAAAAATTTTCGGAAAATCAGCCGCATCCGAAAACACGAATCGGGAAATTTTGTGAAAATTCCGAAATTCCGAAACCCGAAACGCACATCCCTAGTTTGTTTGCCTTGCATTCCAAGGGACTCGCAGGAGTCTTCTCCAGCACAATAGTTCATAGGCCTCAATTCTTTGGCGTTCAGCCTTTCTTACGGTCCAACTTTCAGGGGTGTTAGGGTATCCAATACAGTGGTGGCAAATGTCCCGCATAGCTATAAGGATGCGGCGGAGCATCATGGAGAAGGCGCTCTGACTGACACCACCTAGCTTGGACAGGGTGCGCTTAAAGGTCCCAGTGGCAAGGAATCTTAGGCAGCACAGCAGCTTGGTCATCCATGGCACATATAGGACTGCAGCCGGAGGTAGAGCCTGGAGATCTGGTCATGGCTCAGTCTGTAATGAAAGCGGCACTCTGCATCACTCACATTCTCCAATGTGAGTCTAGTCTAGACATGTGCACAGCACAAAATTTCGTTTGGAACTAATGGATTAGTCCTAAAATGCAATTTATTTAAAATTCGTTTTCAGTACTTTAGTATGAAAACTAATTTCATTCATCCGAAAACTAGTGGATACAATTACTATTGTAGTGGCTCCTCAGAGGGCTGAGATCGCTGTTTGAGAGTGTCTCATTCTCAGCACATTGTGTCAAGCAAAGCTGTTACAGTAACTGACTGCTGCTCATCACAGCGCTCAGAGTTTCAGTAAAACTAGTAAATAATATTTTTATATGTAAGAGGTTATAACAATATTATTTCCTTGTTTTACTGAAACTCTGAGCGCTGTGATGAGCAGCAGTCAGTTACTGTAACAGCTGAGCCTGATACATTGTACTGAGAGATAATATAACAAGCAGCCGATCTCAGCGCTCACAGCCACTGGATTTAAAGGGCTCAAAAAAAATGCTCCTCTCTGTATAATGTATAGAACATCCTCCTGCATTAATTAATAGCCCTCTCTGTATAATGTAGATAACATCCTCCTGCATTAATTAATACCCCTCTCTGTATAATGTATAGAACATCCTCCTGCATTAATTAATACCCCTCTCTGTATAATGTATTGAACATCCTCCTGAATTAATTAATGTCCCTCTCTGTATAGAACATCCTCCTCAATTTATACCTTTCTCTGTATAATGTATTGAACATCCTCCTGCATTAATTAATACCCCTTTCTGTATAATGTATTGAACATCCTCCTGAATTAATTAATGCCCCTCTCTGCATAGAACATCCTACTGCATTGGCATGTGGAGGGTGCAGAACTTCAGAATGCAATGCTTATCCAGCACAGGAGAGGGAACTTTTACTTAAACTTTGTATCTCTGTGGGGGAGACAGACAGGATTATAAAAGCAGGGGAGAGGGAAAATATTAACGTAAATCGGTCTGAAAGCTCAGAGAAGAGATGACTGGTGCAAATTTATTTTTATAATAAAATAAAGCACTTTAAATCCAGGGAAAACATTCAAATAAATCACACTGAAGGCTCATAACGACAGAGTAACTGTGAGAGCTGGATACTAAATTTATCAGATGTAAAAAACCCTTTATAACAAGCAGCACTGGGAGAGGAGAGGGACTTTATATAAAATGTGTATTATAGATGAGGAAAGGGGGATAGTGCTCCTGGATAATATAAAATGTATCAGACCTAAGCCCCTATTATGCAGAGCGGGAGGGGAGATAACCCCCCTGTTTATAAAGTCCCTCTCTTCTCCCAGCGCTGCTTGTTATAAAGGGGTTTTTACTATCCAGCCCTCCTCTATCATTAGCTTTCAGTGTGATTTATTTGAATGTTTTCCTTCTCCAGCTGCTTTTATAATCTTGTCTGCCTCATAGACATGAAAGGGTTAAGTAAAGGTTTCCTCTCCTGTGCTGGCTGTCTGTGCTGCGAGTGAGTATTCTGGAGCTCTATCACTGTCAGATTTTTGGGTAGGGGTCTGGAAGGATTACGCATACAAACCTTTTCTGTAGCTTTGCGATATTGCATTCTTCATTGCTGGTCTCCTTCACTCATCAATGTAATATCACAAAAAGGACTGAAACTAAAATGTAGTGCATTTTTTTTTAGTTTCTTTCGTTTTTTGTACTGAGCAGTTTCGTTTCTCTTGAGTCAAACGAAAACAAAATTATCCTAAAATTCATAATAAATCGTTTTAGTACTAAAACGAATGCACATGTCTAGTCTAGTCCTTTGGACATGAGGTGCCCGTGGGACTGCACATGCCCTCTCCAACTCCTGCTGGCATTGGATACAGATTCTGCATATGTATCGCAGAACAAGTATAAAGGCAGCAGCGATAATATTCACATGCCTGGCATGGCAACATCCATCGTATCAATAACTCTGGTATGAGGTCAATAGAACATGTTCATTGCTGCATTCCTTTTTCTGGGCTGAGGAATTTGCATTTGGCCAAGTTGCTCGATTATGGAATTATCAACAGCATTGAGCAGTAGCTACAATTTTCAACATTGCATCCATGCGGTAATTAGCGCCAGCACTTTGTAATTGCTTACTTATCGAAGTGCTACTGATCGCTTGTGTTTCCCATGTAGAGTATAGGACAAGAAAATTACCGTAAACACGCACAAACTACGATGTGCTAAGCAATTACTAATGGTTTTAGAGTTAGGGATGTAATCTGGGGGTATGTGTTAAAGTCACTTATTTTAGTGTTAACACAAACTCACCCTAATGATAACGGTAGCACCAACTTTGTAATCTAGCCCTTTGATGAGGAAAGGATATTAATTTTCAGTATGAAATATTACTAACTATAAACTGCTCTGCTGACGGTCCAAATGATTTGCTTTAATTGCGGATATGCTCTTACCTTAATGGTTGATAACAAATATATATTCCTATATTTTAAGAGGTTGAAAACATTTAGGCTCTCACTCTAATAAGTCTGCATTATTATGAGTAGTAACTGTTGCCCTCTCTTATAAGATGCAAATATGTGAACATCTATGTTTTAAATTATTAATTTTACTTTGTCTCTGCTGAGCTTGTATTTCCTTTTCTAGCACTGACTGATGCATTAAAATATGTAAAATTATTTGGATTCTTTGCATTATCAATGGTGCTTAAATTAATAGAGTTCAAAAAAGGTGCTCACGTTGTAACCAAATTCATTTTAACCTGTCTGGGTCATAAAAAATCTGGTGTGTCTACTGGACCTGCAATAAAAGGAGTAAGGTAAATCTGAGGAACAAGAACTTTTATTCAGTTCAGCAGAATACTAAACTATATAGTGACTATAGACTAGAATAAATTCATTTTTGGATGAACTACGATTTGTCCAAACTTTGTTATTTGTTGTTTTGTTCCAATCACAACAAAATGAGCGGCCACATTGATTAAACTAGTGAAAACCAACAGGTCTATCCAAAGAAAGGTGAAACTCAGGAGAATGACTGGAGAAGTGAAAATTCTAGGTAAAATAAAATTGACCCATTTATCTCTCTTACCAAATTGGCTATTTGGTCTAGATTGTTCTCTTTTCCTGCCAATTCTCCTGATTTTCACCTTTCTTTGAATGGACCTGCAAATATCATGACATCAGTTCATTTTCTTCCCTTCAATCCTTGTGCCAGACAGGGAGAGCTGGGGGAGATGTTGGCCAAAGCCTTTGACCGATGAACACTTCACTTTGCCATGATGTACATCGGGTCTGTCAAATGATGCTGCCTGTAACACATGTTCAATCCCCAGGTAGAAAATGGATGATTGATCTTTAGGGGACAGCCAATAAACAATTTTGTCATAAGAAAGCTGACCAATTGAGGAAAAAAATGATGAGATAGTAAATCTAAAAATGTAAATATATTATATATTTAATGTAATTGTTTATCAGCACCAGAGGTAAGTAATTTAATTTGGTGGTAAGTAAATGTAATATTACTTCATTATATATTTAAAATAAAAATATAAAAAAATATATAAGACTGACACAAATTATATAAATATTTTTTCAGCGGACTCTAAATCAGATTCTAAATATATCATCAATATATGTATATGACAACTCAAGTCAGACTGCTATAACAAAAAATATCAAAAAGATAAAATTTCCATTCTGATTTCAATGAATTGCAATGTGTAAATTTATTATTCCATGTTATCATCCAAACCTTAGTGGTTTTATATAATTTATGAAGTACTCCTTTTAAAGACAATAAGAAATGATGAACCAATTAAGGAAATATGCAATTATATCCAAAATTGAAAAAAAAAATCTATTATACTGTATTTAGGCTCATTGCATATTATGAAAAATATGGCTATGTGAGAACACTATACATGATCCATGCATTGGAAATGAGAACTTAATTAATGGCAGTGACATTCTTTACTTCATATGTGAAAAGTGGACAATGTCCAACATTGCCTTAGGAAAAAACAAAAGGTTTAAAATTGGCCTTTCCAATGATACCTCACTGGACCTTGAGGATTGTACAGCATCACCTTCCCGCTTGGTACTGGTGTGAGCTTTGAGAAAGTGAGTCATACCAGCATTATTGTTCACTTTGTAATTGAAAAATGGATAATGTTACTACTTTAGAAAAAAAGGTAAAACCTTTATTTTTATTTTTTTATGTTTACACTGTTTACATAGTTATGTTTGGTATCATTGGAAAGGTCAGACTCATTGGTATCATTGAAAAGACCAGAAAGAAAGTTACTGGACATAGGGATCCAAAGGGCCTCTGCATCTCCTGTCAGGTAGGTGGAAACCCTGTTTTTTGTCGTCATCACACCCTTGCATTAACTCTTACAATAATAATTTGTGATATAAACTGTTCAACATTATCAGAATAACAATTTAAATAAATAACTTCCATTATTGTATTATTCTACTTTAAAACTACACTACTGGATGTATGTACTAAACGATCAGGGTTATTCAGAGAGCATGAAAAGCAGGAGAATGACTGGAGAATGAAAAATTCTAGGTCAAAATAGCCAAACCAGAAAAATTCTCCCATTTATCTCACTTTCCAAATCGGCTATTTTGACCTAGAATTTTTCATTCTCCAGTCATTCTCCAGTCATTCTCCTGCTTTTCACGCTCTCTGAATAACCCTGTATAAGCTCATATTTTGTATTATACGGTAGGATAGGAATTTTTTTATTTTTTATTCTATTTTTAATTTTTTTCTTCAGCGAAATGCTAATATATTGTTATACTATAAACAAAAGATGCTCAAAATGAAAAACATCAGTTGACGACATCAATACTTTCTTGAAATGGAATAGAACATAAACCTTTCATACACTGAATTTTTTTAATCTCTGTTTTAAGGATGTTATATACTTTGTCTGAATTTCCCCAAGGAAGAGTTTTTTCGTTTTGCTATTCATTTTATAGTTGTAATTGAAGCTAAAATGCATTACTCCTTCCTCCTGAGAAAAAGAACAATAGTTATTTGCCAGAAAGATTCTTTTTTTTAACATTAATGTCTAACATTTGTTTTGGACACATTACATGAGACCTCTGACCCATCCCATCAATAAATTATTGGCTAGCTGTTATCCAGTTTTGCAGCTGCACTTAGTACATATCTAGGTTACCTTAGTCTGTAAGTAAGCTTAACAGCTTAAATTTCAACAGCATACCTACAGCCTGAGAGTTAATGTGAATAGCAGCTCATTGTAATCGTAGTTACCATCCTCAAATGGTCCTGTACTTGAGTCTCTTATGAACTTCCCTACAGCAGACAAGCTAACCACTGCAAGCCGATAATCTTCTAATTAATATAATGGAGTTAGTGAATAACTCATGCTTTGCAAATAAGTCAGCACATGGAAGTTCCGAGACCCATGAGATTCTAAAACAAGCCCATGAGACACTAATTGACATCTGTGGAGGCTGAAAAATCTGTTGGCTAGCCTTGCATCTTTCCACAGCTGCTCATGCATACCCAGAGGAACTCAGAGACCGAAGAAAGCCAATTTTTAAATAAAAACAGCATTTTAGAAGGTATTGGAATTGGGTGTATATTTGCTTGGGTTTAATGTTAGCCTTAAACCATAAAGCATGTGAGCTTATAGAATAAAATCCAGACAGGAATACATAATAAAAAATGTCTTTGATGAGAAATTGATAAGATGATTATTTTCAAATGTGTTTGGTAATTTTAAAAGGTTATGCTTTGATCAAAAACATTTATTAAAAATGTGAACAAAACACAGTGCAAAGACCTGTTTGCAGTTTTCCATTCCTTTGTTTAATTTGCATACATTTGCCCATGCAATATTTCATTATGTTAAACTTAACCATACAATTACAAAAATATTGTTCTGACGAAAATGAATTGCAAATAGTATGTTTCATTGAAGTAAAGCATATTTCCAGGCAACATTTTCATTGCATTCTACATTCTCAAAACTAAAATGCTGGGTTTCCAGTTTTATACAGTGATGCTTAGACTGTTGAATTTAGATCAGTTTAACATTTTCCCAGATTAGTTTTTAACAATGAAATAGAAAAGCAGTGTGAGTGTACCTATCTGTTATACACATGGATTTATCTTTCTGCAACCATATAAAATTCATCTACATGAATAAAAATGAAAAAGTATGCATATGTAGAAGACTGAATTGATTACAAAATTGATGTTTTTAAACCATGAAAATATTTTTCATACTGCCAGACACAATTTTCTATTTTTAATGACAATAATATTATTTCCAATATTTATTGTAATGTGATGGCTCATAGTTACAAAAATCTTTACTGTTTAAATAAAACAAATCCTCTTCTTCAAAGTATTTGAAGATGTTATTGAGGTATATATCTTAAGGAATTGGTGATAACCTGTGGAGTTGTGTCAAGCTCTAAAATACAAGAAATGAACCACAAGATGGAATAAATAATTTTTGCTGACTTGACCAACATTTATAGGTAATTTCTATTAATGTCCATGTCCCCTACTCTTAATTGTTTACGTTTTCATATATCCTTTTATTTTCACTTTTCATTATCGTTGTCGTATATTCGCATAAAAAATTCTAACAAAAGCTTTAATGACAAAAAACTACGTGCAGGGAAATCAGCTCACATCTACTTTAAGTAAGTTTTAAAGTGCAACAACATGTTAGTGAGCATTTAACATGAGTGTCTTTTTTCTCTTCAATTCAGCACAACCCAAACCACCCACCTTCCATATTCCTATGTCTAACCAGTCCACTCTGATCCTAAAGAAAAGCTCTGTTGATCACCCTTCATGATCATCAAGTGCATCAACATTTCTAAATAAATATCTGGTAGCGCGATGATAATCGCTTCTCGGGATTCAGGTGTTTCTTAGTGTACATTATCCACATGGATATTATATAAAGGAAGCAAAGTACATATAATAGTGCAGAGTGTATTAATAGAATAATAGTATAATGATGTTAAATTATTCCACTCACAAATATAGAGCCCTATCACTGGCTCTGAGTGGTTGGATGCATCTGGGTCTATTTTCTTCTTATTATTCTGAAGGTGACCCACACCTTATACAATCGGTAGCTCCTCTTATTCGTCAGATATAGGAGAAAACATAAAGACAAAGAAACTTTCTTGTGCAGATCTACCAATCAGATCATGAACTAATACAGATGGAGTATCAACTCACATTTGATGGAGCTTTAAGCCAAGCGCTAGGTGGTATAGCCTGTGGATTTGTTAATGGGTCAGATCCACGAAAACCCCAAAGGATTCCAGGACATAGGGACAAATAAGTAAAAAATTCTTTAATAAAACATAAAATAAAATAAAATATATATAATCTGGCGCAGCCAGAGAGCCAGGACGCGCTTCGCCAAGTTCTATGGCTTCCTCAGCTGGTTTACAGGTATTGTTAAACAGACCATATATATAGTGTCCTCTTAATGATAAGATTGTCCCCGCATGTCCCAATTTGCAATTGGCATGCGTTTCACGCCTCGAATTATAGATTTCTTGTGTTGCGGTGGACACCGCCATCTTGCGCATGCGTTCCGGCGGTGATTGCGCCTCACCCTGTGTTTCACGCTGTATTTCCTGTTTGTGCATGCGTTCCAACTACGCATCGCGCCGTATACCAAATAGGGCAGTCCTCTGTTTCCTTCTCCACTTTACAGTGCTGCCTTGCAACCAAAATCCATAATATAAGATTATAGATAGAGCCCTATCTAGAAAGAAAACGGATTAAATCCTTGCAATGCCAATAATCCACTTTATTAAGATCTTCCCCAACTCTGTACCATATGGGGAGGCGGAACAAATTAATAAATACTTGTAAATACACTCTAATGCCTTAAGCAGTGTATATAAATATTGGAGATAGTATCAAGCAGATGTGTTTAATCTGCTGCATGGGTTATCAAATATGCTACTATTAAAACTTAGTAACTTAAGTGCAGAATGTGCTACTCCAAGGAATAATGGCTATTGTATTAGTGATATTTAATCGTTAATATGAAGATACAGAGTCGTGGTGAAACTCAATGAAACTATGAACCATTTAAATGTGTGATATAGCCACATCATACAATAAACATTTGCCCAGATGTCGAATTGGAGGGGATCCGCTGCGGCAGACAGGAACCAATACACAGAAAATGGACAACCACGAAGCCACCACCCAGACCACCCGGCGCCAGCGCACCACCACCAGAGATCAAATAATCTCCGACAATGGAGCACCAGCACCAAACGGCCCGAACAATGACCCCGAAGCCACCCCTCCCCTGCAAACCAACCCCGTCCACCACCACAGACCCCCCAAACCGAACATCTGAAATTAGTCAATAATCACATGCCTAAACCACAGACTTTCTTCCAATAAAGGAAATATGGGAAAATCAAAATGAGTGGTTATATTAGTATTTATACAAAAAACCTAATAATAAATTAATAGTGGTGATAAATATCGACCCCACCATAATGTCGAACTACCAGACACAATATGGGGAGTAGGATAAAGTATATATTATATAATGGTGCTAATTAATAAGAATATATTATTAAAAATAGTAAAAATATATATATTAAGAAATTATGTGTTTTCACTTAAGAGAACTATAGTACCTATATAGGTATGTTGGTAAATTATAAATTTGTGTAGTAACTTCTCCCATATAGTCAGTAGGAAGAAAGTCTATATAGATGTTACAGAAAATGAATGACCTCAAAGTCATCTTTTAAACCATTGGGTACTAGAGTTCCATTTTCGAAAATGAGTCTCATCTCCTCTTTACATAGCTTGTTCATTAGATCCTCTTCCACATCTCTTTTTTTAACCTGTTTAAGGGTACTTTGTTATGGGATACCCCCTTACTATTTTATCCCTTTAGAATGAGGATAATATTTTGAAGGTGAAAGCAGAGGAATTTTTCTCTTCCTCCCTCCCTCCCTCCCCCCTTTTTCGTCCCCATCTGGATGGTAATACAGAGCTGGAGACAGAAGCTGAAAGGCATTGCAGGAGAGAGGGGTAAGGTACTCACCTAATTAAGAAGTACCATTCGCCTTTAAGCTGAGCCTAAGAAAACCGAGGCTCCAACATCGGTGAGTTGAACAACAAATTGCAATTACTCAGAATATATGTACTGTGTCACGCTATGGGAGCGTTGTCTCTCTGTATGTGTTTTATTTGAGGATAACTGGAAGAGCCAGGAAAAGGGGGAACGTCACCCTGTATGACGTGAGGCATTCCAACCTAGAGCCAGGACTTATTAGGCTCTATAATTTGTGAGTGATTTTCATATATATATATTCACTTCACAAATTACAACAGTCTGCACTATTGTCTTTCTTTTTGTCTTCCTCATATATGCTACGGAATCTACCAACTGAGGAGAGGAAGCATAACGTTGGAACATTTTGTTTGAAGTGTGACCTACATACTGTATGGTGACTAGGAGTCACGGACCTTGTTCATTTTGAGATTTGCACTTTTTCACGTGCACTTTATACAGTCATAGGCCATCCAGAGACTATCAGATAACCTAATAAAAGGACTGTCTTATGACTTTTTTGATGTCACATCAACACAAATTTTGTGTCTGCACTTTACGAATGGAATAGGATATATGAGCACATGCACTTTATATGTACTTTATATGCATTTTGCACATGTGGATTATTATACACTTTGTGCTATAGGAGCAGATTTGTACGCATGACTTAAGGATTTATCACCATTGTTGTTGCTTATTTTGCACAAGGTTGTTCATTTGCACAGAATTGCTATTTGCACAATACTAGTGTAACATTGACTCACTGGAGTACTTGTATCTATCACCACCTGATAAATAGAGTTGAGCCATAATATCAGCATTTAGAAATACTCATCTAGATTGCTCTATATTTGGAAGTACCCACTGCGCCACTAGGACCCTTACCCTTTTCTATACCACCTAGAGCTTGGCTTAAAGCTCCACCAAATGTGAGTTGATACTCCATCTGTATTAGTTCATGATCTGATTGGTAGATCTGCACAAGAAAGTTTCTTTGTTTCTATGTTTTCTCCTATATCTGACGAATAAGAGGAGCTACCGATTGTATAAGGTGTGGGTCACCTTCAGAATAATAATAAGAAAATAGACCCAGATGCATCCAACCACTCAGAGCCAGTGATAGGGCTCTATATTTGTGAGTGGAATAATTTACCATCATTATACTATTATTCTATTAATACACTCTGCACTATTATATGTACTTTGCTTCCTTTATATAATAGCCATGTGGATGATGCACACTATGAGAAACACCTGAATCCCGAGAAGCGATTATCATTGCGTTACCAGATACGTATATTCTTGTTTATTGTCACATTGGTTTGGGGAAACCTCTATATATCTGGTTTGGCATTGGGATACTGGTGTTGGTACACATTTGGGCGCTAACCATCCTTTTCTGCATTTCTAAATAAATGCCTCCCAACATTTAAACATGCCCTTTCTAGTATTCTATCTTTGCCAAACTCTGCCAAACGAAAATATGCAAGTTATGCAAAATTAGGAATATGCTTGCCATTAGACTTGTGCATTCATTTTTGGACAATTATCAGTTTGTCTAAATATTCGTCTATATGCCAATTTGTCCAAATAACAAATCCATGAAACGTCACGTGGAGGAAACGGTTAAAGAACGAATCATATACCAAATGCAATTTTGTTCATTCTGCAAATCATTCATTCATACATGAAGAGATAAATTATGGCTGGCCAGCAGCCACTGCAAAAGTTAAAATAAATAAAAGCATATAGAGATCAGATTGACCCCCCATAGCAACTTATGCTCCTACCAGCCATGACAGAGGTAGAGACATATTAGCTAAATAATGGATGCCTTCCACTTTTCTCTCACAACTACTAATATTATTTATTATTTATTAAGTGTCAACACATTCCACAGCACTGTACAAAATGTGAAATGGGTAAAAGACAGGACAATTCTACAATAGATACAGGAGACAGGTCAGTATTCCTATAGCAAGGAAGAAGATGTCATCTATGCTCATTTCTATACAATTCCATGGGAAACAAAACACAATTAGAGGTTTTCGTTTGCTTGTATGGCCATTGAAGCGTAAGCTCACTCGCCCCATCACAGCACCCCTTGGTAGAGCGAGTACCTAACCTATGTAACCAAAAGCCACTCCTCTGAGCAGCTGCACAATCTCTTGTTGATTTTCAGCTAAGAGGCAAAAATGGTGGGTTTTATTTATTCAGGCACCAAGTACTTCCCATTTGGGGCTGAAAACAAAAACATGGAAAAAGGAACAGCAGCAAAAATGACTTAACTGGTGTTACAATAAAATATACATACATACAGAAAAAGCGGTGTCGTGCCCATGCCCACCAGAGCGGCTGCAACAACCAGGAGTAACAACCCAGTTCATTTATAAAATATAGGGAAGAAGAAAATGTCATCTGCGCTCGTTTCTATACAATCCCATGCGAAACAAAGCACAAATAGAGGTTTTAGTTTGCTTGAATGACCATCGAAGCGTAAGTTCACTTGCCCCATCACAGCACCTCTTGGTAGAATGTGAGTACCTAGGTCAGTATCCCTGCCAACAGATACAGGAGGACATAAGGACCCTATTCCCATGGGAAGACACAATCTAGATGGGTGAGGGGAATAGAAACAGGAGGGAATACTGCAGGGTTGTGTTAATGCAGGGAGAGGTGAGGATCGTTTTTTGGGTCAGTCGGATGTCTTGTTACAGAGTTAGGCGGCAGGCTTCTCTAAACAGAAGGGTCTTTAGGGAGCATTTAAATGAAGCCAGAGTTGGGAACAGTCTGATATTGCAAGGAAGTGTATTCCATAGAAACATAGAAACATAGAAAAAATGTCGGCAGATAAGAACCTTTCGGCCCATCTAGTCTGCCCAATTACATGGATACTTAACCTGGATTTATCTTTTGTTTAGGATAGCCTTATGCCTATCCCATGCTTGCTTAAATTCAATTACTGTTTTGGCCTCTACCACTTCTACTGGAAGACTGTTCCATGTATCCACCACCCTCTCAGTAAAATAATGCTTCCTGATGTTACTTTTAAACCTTTGCCCCTCTAATCTAAGACTATGTCCTCTTGTTTTGCTATTTTGTTTCCTTTTAATATACTCCCTTCCTCTACCGTGTTGATTCCCTTTACGTATTTAAATTTTCTATCATATCTCCTCTGTCTCGTCTTTTTTCCAAGCTGTACATGTTAAGATCATTAAGCCTTTCCTGGTAACTTTTCTCCTTCAAGCCGTACACCATTTTAGTAGCCCTTCTCTGAACTCTCTCTAAGATGTCTATATCCTTCTGGAGATACGGTCTCCAGTACTGCACACAGTACTCCAAGTGAGGTCTCACCAGTGCTCTGTACAGTGGCATGAGCACTTCCCTTTTCCTACTGCTAATACCTCTCCCTACACAACCAAGCATTCTGCTAGCATTTCCTGCTGCTCTATTACATTGACTACTTACCCTTAGATCCTCTGAATAATGACCCTAAATCCCTTTCCTCAGATGTTGAGGTTAGGACTGTATCAAATATTCTATATTCAGCCCTTGGGTTTTTACGTCCCAGGTGCATTATCTTGCACTTATCCACATTAAAACTCAATTGCCACAACTCCGACCATTTTTTTAGTTTACCTAAATCATTTGTCATTTGGCTGATCCCTCCAGGAACGTCAACCCTGTTGCAAATCTTTGTGTCATCAGCAAAAAGACATACTTTTCCATTAATACCTTCTGCAATATCACTAATAAAAATATTAAAGAGAATGGGTCCAAGTACTGACCCCTGAGGTACCCCACTGGTAACAAGACCTTGTGCCGAATAAACTCCATTTACCACAACCCTCTGTTGTCTGTCACTCAGCCACTGCCTAATCCAGTCAACAATATTGGAATCTAAACTCAAAGATTGCAATTTATTGATAAGCCTTCTATGCGGAACAGTATCAAAAGCCTTACTGAAATCTAAATAAGCAATGTCTACTGCACCACCTGTGTCTATTATTTTTGTTACCCAATCAAAAAAATCAATAAGATTAGTTTGGCATGATCTCCTTGAGGTAAACCCATGTTGTTTCTGATCCTGTAATCTATGTGTTTTTAGATGTTCAACAATCCTTTCCTTTAACATGGTTTCCATTAATTTCCCCACTACTGACGTAAGACTAACTGGCCTATAGTTCACCGATTCCTCCCTACTACCCTTCTTGTAAATGGGCACAACATTTGCTAATTTCCAGTCTTCTGGGATGACTCCCGTTAACAAGGATTGGTTAAATAAATCTGTTAATGGTTTTGCTATTACATCACTGAGCTCTTTTAATAATTTAGGGTGGATCCCATCAGGCCCCATTGACATATTTGTCTTTACTTTAGACAGCTGCTGTAGAACCTCCTCCTCTGTAAACTGATATGTAAATGTCTCTTTAGTGTTCTCTCCTAACTGAGGTCCCTTTCCTTCCTTTTCTTCTGCAAAGACTGACAAAAAATATTCATTGAGGCAGTCAGCGAGACCTTTATCCTCTTCTACATACCTTCCTTCCTTTGTTTTTAATCTAACTAATCCTTGTTTTACTTTTCTTTTCTCGTTTAGGTATCTAAAAAATGTTTTGTCCCCCTTTTTTACTGACTGAGCTATTTTCTCTTCTGCATGTGCTTTGGAAGCTCTTATAAATTGCTTTGCCTCTTTCTGCCTAATCTTATAGGTTTGCCTATCTTCTTCACTCTGAGTTGTTTTATAATTATTGAATGCTATCTTTTTGTTCTTCACTATTTTGGCCACTTCTGCAGAGTACCACAGTGGTTTTTTCCCTTTTTTGTTTTTGCTAACAAGCCGAATGCAATTTCCTGTGGCCTTCAATAATGCTTCCTTTAAATAATCCCATTTCTCCTGGACTCCCTTTAAACTCCTCCAGTCTGATAATGACTCCTTCACACAAAATCTCATTTTAGAAAAATCTGTTTTTTTAAAGTCTAAAAACTTTCGTTCTTGTGTGGTGCGGCTCCATCCCTGTTGTTATATTAAACCATACTGACTGGTGATGACTAGATCCCAAATTTTCACCTACAACAACGTCTGATACCAAACCTCCATTTGTGAGTATTAAATCCAATATGGCCTCTTTACGGGTCGGCTCCTCAACTACTTGTGTTAGAGATAATCCCAGTAGGGAGTTTAGAATATTTGTACTCCTGGTGCACCCAGCTGTTTTGGTTTTTCCAGTTCACATCAGGAAGATTAAAGTCCCCCATGATAATAACTTCCCCCTTCATTGCCATTTTGGCTATTTCCTCAACCAGCAGATTATCTAGTTCTTCTGCTTGTCCAGGGGGTCTATAGATCACACCTACACGAGCTACTGTATGATTGCCAAATGTTAGCGTAACCCAAACTGACTCTATGTTCACCTCGCTCACTTTTATTTGGTTCGTTTTTATGTTGTTTTTCACATACAGGGCCACTCCTCCTCCTTTCCTACCTTCTCTGTCTTTTCTATATAAAGAGTACCCCGGTATTGTTATGTCCCAGTTATTTTTCTCACTGAACCATGTCTCAGTAACCGCCACTAAATCTACTTTTTCAGCTGCCATCATTGCCTCTAGTTCATTGATTTTATTGACTAAACTGCGAGCATTTGTAGACACGACTCTGAGCTTGTCATTTTTTACCTCGCATGTTGCTTGCACCCTCCGATTTAGTTTTGGGGGACAATCGGGCAGATTGTTTTTTACCCTTTTGTCCCCCCCTCCTAGTTTGAATATTTCTTTGCGAAACCTTTGAACTTCTCACTGAGAACATATGTTCCTCTATGAGTAAGATGCAAACCATCTTTTTTATACAGTTCCTTTCTGCTCCAATTAGAGCTATCATGGGACACAAAGCCAAATCCTTGCTCCCGACACCATTCCCGAAGCCACAAATTGAATTCCCTATTGCACATCTGCCTATCTTGAATGTTATGCACAGGCAAAACTTCAGAGAATGACACAGTGGACGCAATCTGCTGTATTTCACCTCCAAGAACACAAAAATCTTCCTTAATCTCAGAAACCTCATTGCTAGCCAAGACATTTGTCCCTAGATGGACTAGAACGTCCACTTCCCCTTGTTGCTTTGCTTGTTTGACAATATTGAGAATACGTCTCTTGTCTCTACGAGCAGTAGCCCCAGGAAGACATCTCACCAAACCACTACTCTCCAGCTCAACACCTCTTATGATAGAATCACCCAGCAACAATTGCCTTTTATCAAGTCCCACCTTTTCATTTTTGTCCTTGGTTGCAGTGCTGCATACCTTAGGCATAGTGGATGGTGGTTCCTCAACTATGGTGTCTGAGCCTACATCCGTCTCACCACTACACTCTGAAAGTGCCTCAAAAGAATTAAGAAGAGCCACAGATTGTCGGACATGCCTTCTATCCACAACTCTAAGTCGTTGGCGCCACACGAGAAAAGTCCTGCAGTCTGGCATGTGAAGAGGTAATGATGGAGAATGCCAGTTGCAGCTCATTGTTGGAACTTAGGGGACGGGCTGGGGTGTATTTGGTCATTAGTGAGGACAGGTAGTGAGGAGCGTTGTTTTGTAGGTCAGGGTGAGTAGTTTGAATTTGATTCTGCCGTGGATGGGGAGCCAGTATAGGGATTCACAGAGAGGAATGGCAGAGACAGAGCGAAGGGTGAGATGGGTAAGTCGGGATGATGTGTTTAGTATAGACTACAGGGGGAGAGCCAGGAGATAAGAAGGCCATCCAGGAGGTAGTTTCTGTAGTCCAGATGGGAGATAACAAGTGAGTGGATAAGTTGCTTGGTGGTTTTGGCAGTTCAGAAATTGATGAATTTTGGCAATATTGCAGAGGTGATTGTGGCAAAATGAGGAGAATGATTGGATGTAGGGGCTGAAGGAAAGACTGGAGATAAGGGTCACTCCGAGGCAGCGGACTTGGGCTGAAGGAAGGATAGTGATACTGTCCACAATTATAGAGAAGTCAGAAGTAGACTTAGAAGTAGAAGTAGAGTTAGAGTAGAAGTAGAGTTAGAGGGGGAATTAGAAGGAGCTTGGTCTTGGACATATTGATCTGCAGGTAGTGAGAGGATATCCAGGCAGAGATCCCAGACATGCAGTCACTGACCTGCGAGGGAGGTAGAGACATTGGGAGTGGAGAGGTAGATCTGAGTTTCATCAGCATATAGGTGATACTTGAAGCCATAGTTGGTGATGAGTTTACCCAGTGAGGAGGTATAGATGGAGAAGAACAGAGGACCTAGGACTGAACCTGACAGAGGCATTGAAGAAGAGGAATTGCCAGCAAGGGATACAGAAAAGAATCTATTTGAGAGGTAAGATTTTAGCCATGAGAGTTTGGTATCACAGAGACCAAGAGAGAAGAGTCTCTTTAGGAGGAGGGGATGGTTGACTGTATCAAAGGCAGCTGAGAGGTCAAGTAGGATCAGTATGGAGTAGTGGCCATTGCATTTAGCAAAAAGGAGGTTATTACTAACCTTTGTGAGAGTGGTTTCTGATGAGTGTTGGGAGTGGAAGCCAGATTGCAGGGGATCAAGCAAGGAGTTGGAGGATAGGAAGAGGTTTAAGCATTCGTAGACTAGTCTTTTTAGCAGTTTTGACGCTAATGGAAGTAGTGAGACTGGACGGTAGTTTTCAGAAGAGTTTGGGTCGATGGAGGGTTTCTTGAGAATGGGTGTGATAGTGGCATGCTTGAAAGGAGAGGGGAATGAGGCAGAATAAAGGGAAAGGTTGAAAATGTGAGTAAGAGCAGGAGTGATAGATTTATATATTTGCAAAGTATTTAACCTGGAGGGATACTTTGAGATTTCTCTCAGTTTCAAGAGATGAGGACAGAGAAGATAGTAGGTGTGAAGGGATAGGGTCTAGCGGCAGGTAGTGTGGCGTGAGGAAGACAGTAGAGAATGGGCTTCATCCTCTGTGGTTGGGGCAAAGAGACTGAGAGTCGATGGTGTCGTTGGCTGGGGGAGGAGAAGTGCTGTATGCTTGTGCTGTGATATTGTTTTGGATTGTGAGTGTTTTCTTTATGAAATAGTCAGCAAGATCTTGAGCACTGAGGCCGGATGGGAGAGGTGGCGCAGGTGGGTAGAGGAGCTAGTTAAAGGTTGAGAAAAGTCTTTTAGGGTTGGAAGAAAGTGAGGATATAAGAGAGGAGAAGTAAGTTTGTTTGGTGAGGTGAAGAGCAGTTGTATAAGAGCGGAGAAGGAACTTGTAGTTGATGAAGTCAGCTTCAGAGTGAGATTTTCTCCAGGCACGCTCAGCAGCGTGGGAGCATCTCTGCAAATAGCATGTCAGCTTAGAGTGCCAGGGCTGAAAATGGTGACGTGGGATTTTGTGCAGTTGTTTAGGAGCAAAAGAGTCTAGAGCAGAGGAGAGAGTGTTATTATAGTGGGATGTGGCACAGTTGGGAAAGATTATGGTATTTAGTGAGAGAGACGGGACTTTGTATGAATTGGAGAATTGCAGAGGATGCAAGGCCTGGAGATTCCTCCAGATGCAGGGATGGGAGGGAGGCGAGGAAGTTGGCTCCATTGACAGGTTGATATTAAAGGAGAGCAGATGGTAGTCAGAAATGGGGAATGGTTGGTTGGTGAAGTCTGACATGGTGCAGAGGTAGGAAAACACCAGGTCGATAGAATGTCCATCACGGTGAGTAAAGGAAACAGTGGACTGTGAGAGACCTAAGGCGGATGTAATAGAAAGAAGTTTAGCGGTAGCTAAAAAGCTGAAAAAGTTTCTCTCTGCATTCAAATCAGAAGGGGCAGTATCTGTTGCCTTAGTTGAGTTAGTGCAGTTGCATTGTTTGTTTTATATGTAAAAGCATATATTGTCTCTGCTGTAGAACAGAGAAATTTTTTTGCATTTCTTTTACAATTCTTTATTATTACACATTACATGGTCATGTTTGGTATCATTGTAAACACCAGACTCTGACCTTTCCAATGACACCTCATGTAACCTTGTGCGGTGTACAATTCATAGATGCAGGGTTCCAAAATCCCACATTCCTCACTGCAGTACCACGGTCTAGGTTGTCAATGAAAGAATGTATTGCATCATCAGCTCCACACTTGCTGGCAGTGTGGGAAATGAGAAGCTGATTAGTGCAGCATCACTGGTCACTTTATAATTGTAAACTAAAAATACTAGTGCTGCTTTAGAAAAATAATATTTATTTGTTTTTTTATTTTTGCATATAGCAAACCTGGTTATGTTTAATACCACTCCAAAGGCCATAATCCAGCCTTTCCAATGATACCTCATATGTCCCTTTAGCCCTTAGGTCTCCGAAGATACAGTGGTCTAAATGATTGTAAATTGTAAAAAAAAAAGGATTTTTTTTACAGAGCAAGGCATCCCCTTGTGGCAGGCGCTTGTAGGCACATGCCTACTCTGCAGAGTTAAAAAATCCGGCCCCGCTTGAGCCCAACCAGTGGGTGTTGAGTGGGGGAGTAATAAAATGGTAGCTGGACATTGTTACCCCCCCAGTCCCCACCCATGCACAGAGATTGGGGGCTATTATTAAAGTGTTTGGGGGTATTACCACTGTAGTCTCCCTGGGTCTCCAACCGTTGGCATTCTGTTGGGGCTAGTCAAGTTCTGGAAAGTGGACATGCAATTGTCCATCCCTGAATATGCACTCCCTTGAGGCTAGAAGTCTTGAAGCCTCTATCTACTCTGTTCTCCAATAAAAAACTACCTTTCCTCCTAGGTCGCGGTTTAATGACGTCACGCGCATGCGCAGACGCTTCGCGTGACGCTAAACGTCTTTTGCTTTCACTTTCCAATTAAGGATGGATTAGGACACTTTTTAAGGACTTTGCAGGACTCTAGTTTTAGTCAGGCACTGACTGAGGAAGCGATTTATCGCAAAACGCGTCTCAGTACCGTTTTTATTGTATTTTATGGTAATAAACCAATTTTTTATTTACCTATTGATGGTCCTGCTGCTGTTCCTTTTTCATCACGGGTAATTATCCAAAGGAGGATCTGGTACCTCTATTACATACTGGCTGTCTACAAATCTGGTGTCCAAGGGGTGACACCATAACATAAGACTTGCCTAAAGAGAAGCCACAGGGAAGAACTCTGCCCTATTTGAAAGAAGTTTCTATTTCATCAGAAGGAAGCGCTTTTTCTACCGCTTTTTCCTACACCTTCCCTCCACACCTTAAAAACAGTGAGTATGGCACAATGATCTAACTAAAATTTATACTTACAATCTGATGTCTTCTTTATTCTAATCTCCTTATTCCAGTGCCAAAAAGGCAAAAATAAGACCCACAATAAATGAACGTGACTTTAAATTAAAAAAAACAAATCATTAGAACACAAACAAACACGACAACAAAAGATTGAGCTAGGGATAGGGAATTGCTTTATTAGACATTCTCACAACTAGCATGGAGTCCTCTGGTTGGATTGCCTGTTCTCCCTGGTAACAGAATATCAGGCAGGACAGGAAACGCTGATTGGTTGGTTTCAATTGCTTCTTTATGGAACTTTCAATTCATATCATTTTTTAAATTTGTACTAAAACTTTTATTGTACATATTGTAGCATAGCAACAGCTCGGGATCCTTGGTTCCAGCCAAACAACACGGTCATCTAAGGAAGAAACAGCTGCAGACTTGAAACTTGTGCAAATTGGAGGTCTTTTATTCCAGCATATAGCATAGGCAAACAACAGACAAGGCTTTGGAATCACTATTGCTGGTGATTCAGCGAAAAACAAACTACAAAAGAAAACCTAACTCAAATGAGAACTAACTACACATCCAGCGCTCCTAACTATCACAAAACCATAATCTCAAACAAAAGAAAAAAACACAGCATCTCTTTAGAAGGGTTACAGCTCCACACCCTGCTCTGAGCAGTCTGATTATACACACTTCTATCTAGCAGTCAGCAGCCTGGGACTTTACCTGTGGCTTTAATTTATTAATTGGCAACACGTGTGTGAGAGGGTTAAGGCTGTGCAGGATTCTGGGTCCTATATACCTTCCCTCGATTACTCTCCCAGACATCCTGTTAACCAACCCCTGTACACTGTCACAATATATACATATAGTGTCATAAGAGGATTTGTCAAATATATTTTTGTGCCTATGTATCTTGTTAAGCCCTTTCTAGGTTTTCACCTCTATACCACTTTGTACTGCTTTTGTAAACCGGCATAGAGAACCTCCTGGTCTGATAGGAAGCTGTGTTCTGCTATATTGACTGATATTCGCTATTACAACTCTTTGTTACTCTTCATTTAGATGTTTTACTGCTTTATAAACACAAAAAGAACCTTGGACTGGTAAGTCTCAATATTGACAATTCTGTTTTCCACATTCACTGGAGCAGAAGAAGAATTAAAATGCATTTAGAGGCAATAGTGATTTTCCAGAACAATTCTGAAAAGGCGTTGCTTAAATAATGGAGTTGGATTTAATTTTAATTCAATCAATATTATACAAGTATGTCTTTCATCAATCAACATACATTTATTTTAAAGTTAACTCTGTTGGAGGAGTATGAAACAAGGAATACTCTAAAATGTAAAGATTTTCTTAGATTTTTACCTTACATCTGTGCTTAATTAAGATACCCAGTCGTCATTAAATAGAAGCACTCTGTGGCTTGTTTGTCAGTCAATGGAGTGAGGCAAGCTCACAAATCAAGTCAAGGTAGATGTGGGATAACTATGGTACATATTATTGAGTAGTTGTTAAAATAAACAGTATTTTTTCTCTCCAAACCAAACAATAGACATTTTTGATCAACGTACTAAATGTGCAAAAACTAAAACTTGATTGTAATAAAACTGCTTTGAACAAAATATGACACAATTGTGAAACATTCATAGCATTTTAATACTATGTAATACCTATCAGGTTTTTTAATAAAGTTTATAGGAGAGAGAACGAATCATAATCACACAATACATGGCATTCTGCCCTGTAATAGATGTCCTAACAGTAATTCTAGAATGTTTTTCATCATTTAACAGCTAGATATTATAATATACCACATGTTTCACAATACATTTGTGAAAACATTTGGCAAGTTTTTTCCATTTCATATTTCTGCTTCTAATTGTAGCTGAAACATAGATTATAAATAAAGGCAAAGTTTAAAACATATTACAAAATCAAAACTATCTGCACAATAGCAAAATAAATACATATTAGGTCCTATTCCAACTGAGCCTTTAAGCTTACGACTAGGGGCCCTATCCATAGTTGTCAGTAAAATGAAGAAAGAAAGCAAGAAAATCTGAAACCTGCACTTTATTAGCGCCTAGCCCTGGAACGAAGCACAAGGCTGCCTGAGACTTACACTGCTGTGAGTATGGGCTCATGGAGTCCATAGGACTCCGTGGAACCTTGCGCGTCCCGGGCCACGAGCTTATTGTGAGATTGCGCAGCGCCGAAGAGAAATCGTATGTTGTGACTAGAATCTATTTGTTCCTAGTCTCACTCCTCTTGCGACAAGAGGAAGCAGTGGATCGCGCCATCCTCTCCCCGTTGGATGAGAGTACGGAATTTAATGGGGGTGGGATTTAGAGAGTATTATCTGATTTTGAATATACAAAACCCCTTAACACCATCTTTGAGGAGGCAGTATTTCTCAGTGATATACTGTCTCCCAAGTGGAAGTGCACGCTACACTGAAACAGCTTGCGCTTCCATGCAGAAGTGAAAATTCTATACTAAGTATAGGATATGTTAATTTACAGTAACCTCGCACAGGGAATCACTACATTTGAGGCGCAACCTCAGTTGAGGCAAGAATGGAATGCCTTCATTGCAATGTTATATTTTCTAGAATGAAAGAAATGTAATTGTAAAGTGTGATGAAATGATTGGTGAAGTCACATTATATTGCCATACTGTGTGAGGGTTTAAAACAGAGAGCAGGTAGGATTTTGGCACAGCCCTTACATCCCATCATCCCATTCCACAAGGGATGGAGCCTAAACTCCTGTACCCAAATGGCTCTCACCTATTGCGGGCAAAGGTGGGGAGAGAATAACATGCAAGGCCCACACACCTCCCAGCACAAATGGGACCAAATAGTTAACTATTGTCTGTTTATAAGGAGGACACTCATTCGACTTTTTGCCTAACCCCACTTAACAAAACCATACCACCGATATTTTAAATTAAGTGCTATATATTACAATAACAACTAATTGAAAGGGACGAGAGATGTAAATAGTACTGAGAACTGAACTCAGTGTGTCTGCAGGCATAGTGAGATGGTAATGTAGTACATTAAGGCAAAATGAGATGGAGCACTGAGTGAATCGGCTGAAAGCAGACAATATTCTTTTGTAAAGATCAGCAATATAATTAGAATGGTTCCAATACTGATATTCCATGGGCTTTGCGGATTATAAAATGGACTATTTCAAACCTTCTTAAGGAAATATTTCACAAGGCTACTTATTTTTTTGGAGAAAGTATTTTAGCAGGAAGGTTACATTGAGATTTCTCTCGTTTTCAAGTATGTCCTGGATGGCGAGTATGTACCGTTAGGTGTCTTACCCAAGGACACTTACTGGAGAGGTGCTCTTGCTGGGATCGAACCTGTGTCTTCACGGTCTCCATGGTTATAGAGCAGTGATGTTACCTCTACTCCACCCACACCACAATTCCAATGAAAAGTTTCGTGTTTGATGAGATCTCTGTAACTGCTGTCACCTTTTATATAGTGTTTTTTTTCTTCCAGGCTCAGATTTTGCTTTTTCCTGGGATTAATAAAATATTGCAAATTTCAAAATTGATGATAGAATAGGATAAATGATAAACTAGATAGTATATTGCAATAAGAACTGACGAGGACGAGTTTGGTGCATAGTTTTTTGAATTGTGTTTTATTTTCTTGATTGCTTAGTGATTTGAGTTATCTTGACATGTATAAAAGCACCTATACAGCATTCATGTAGCACATTTCACCTACCTAGAAAATCCCTTTTAGATTGTAAGCTCCAGTGAAACAGGGTCCTCCAAACATACCGTATCATCCATGCTAAGCTATATGTTGATCTAATGTATGATCCCCCTGTCCCCCTATCTTGTACAATGCTGTGGAATCTGTTGGAGCTATGTAAATAAAGTATACTAATAATTTGAAAGCTCACTGATATATATATTTTTTTGCTTCAAATAGCAAGGGTCTCATGTCGTGTTATCATAAGATGTCCCTTTGTGCAGCAACATGGAATGTTTTTCTTTTTTTCTACAAAAAGGCTAAAAATAAATGTAGTAGCTTAAAGCAATAAGTCACTCTCACAACAGTTCAATGACATAAATATTATATTTGTGACATTGCAAATTAACCACTGTAGTATATTAGTTTGAATGACACATTTGAACATTTTGAAAAACTAAAAATTGTCAACGACAATTCAAATATGTCCAAAAGCACAAACTGTTTCAGCAAAAGAAGACTCAACATGTGTTTTTGAAAGATAAAATGTAGTTCAGTGACTGCTATAAACAATAACAACATAATTAGATATTTGAAAGTTTTAGTAAAATAGGCATAATCCATCTTGTGACTTAATTTGGAAACTAAAGCTGCCATACGTGACACTGCCAAATTCCGCAGAAATAAATCAGAGATTAAGTGTACCTCACTGCACTCCTAATATTTTGAAAAGAAAATAAAGATAGTCTTGCGTTTATATCCCCTTTCCTATTTTTGTTAGAGAATTACTTATAGAAAGCTTTACTAATTAATGACATTTGTGAACCATTAATAAAACATCATTTAATATTTTCCTGTATAAAATAGTTATATGGCACCCAATGTGGATTGAACAAGAGCTAAATATAATTATAAAACGAGGGCCCTATTACATTCTTCACGCAAAAACGCACGTGCAACGTGCGAATTTTTGCACGAAGCGTTAAACATTAACGCACGTATTTCAACGCTGGTATAACAATCCTTGCACATTTTTTTTTACGTAATATAATTTTAATTAAGTTTTGTATCATAATAAAAACAACAATTAGTGGTGACAAAATTCGCAAAATGATGTTCAGAGCAACGACATATATATCATATAGGAGCTTAAAATATACAGTATCAAATGCAAACATTTGAGGTTGAATAAGCAATCAGAAAAAGATCACCAAACCTATTTTCCCATAACTTAAAAAATTAACAAACCACACATATAACACATATAAAAATGCATAAAAATAAAATATAAAGAAAAAAATAAATAAAATAAACAATTATAAGAAAAGTCTATCACTAATGCTAGTCTTATACCGTCATTTTTACTGTTCGAACTTATTATAATTGTGAAGATATCACATCTGAGTGTCATTCTGCACAGAAATCTCTAGAACCGATATGGCGGGCTCCTGAATCTGAACCTGTGTCGATGGGCTCCGAGCTGTTCTCCTATGTTTGGATCTGAATTCCGTCCACCAGTACCATGTCCTAAAATATGTGTCAAAGTCTTGGTCGAGAGTGTAATGTAGTTCTTCCAGTTCCCTGACGTATTCTACTCTATCAATCCAATCAAAGATCGTGGGAGGTGACAATTGTTTCCAGTATTTTTCCTTGCACATTTTTTAATCTGTTGAGCAATAAACGGATGCGCACAAACGCACGCGCAGCAACGTTCCGCACAGAAATCAGTGGGCGGACTGTTTTTTTCACGCGATTCAGCCAATCAGAATTAAGAACCACAATAGTATCACGTTAAGTTTTTGCACCTGTCAAAGTCAATCTGCGCATATATGCTGTTTCGAAAAACAATGCTCGCACAACTTCTCAAATTTATTGGTTTGGTATGAGTAGAATACTTTGCTGCGTTGTTTTTTTGGGCTGTGTATTTGGTTTCGGCCAGGTTGATAGAATTTGCCATTAACACCAGCTTTTAGGAGTTGCTAAACTGGGCATAGATTGTAATACCATCCGCGTACCAACACACACAAACACATTTGCGCTTAAGTGGTCATAGACTGTCCCCCTCAACTGATTAAGGAGTCGCAGGGTTTTACATATCATTAAAAAAAAAAGAACAGGAGGTGTCGTAATGTTCCAATACTATATTCTTGGAATGCTACTTGATTGAAATTTTTTTTTAGCGATTTCTTCCTTTAACATTGCTAAAAGGATCAAGTTGGAAAGGAACCCAAGAGAGAACTTAACTCTTTTATCTTTGACATGTTTATACAAAATTTATGATGAAGAAAGTAACTCTTAGAGTTTGAAATGCCGAGCTTCTTCATAAAATATATAGAATATATTGTCGGGTCTGAATTTTTTTTGTAAAATAAATGGTGTAAAAATATTATAATCAAGCCAACTCAAGCTCTGTATAATATTAATGTTATGAAAAATAAATATATCTAACGTTGTTTGTGGTGGGCCAGAAATTTTGAGCAGGCTGGTTGCAGCAGAATATAATATTTGCAGATACCAGGTGGAGTATTTATTGATTGAATATAAAATTGCCTAAATTGTATAAAATATGCACATATATTTTTAGGTTCAATGGGGAGCAATAGTTCGAGGGAAAAAAATGATCTTCCAATGATTTACTATCACATAATGAAGGTGTCAATTTTTGGGAGAGGATGTATATGTCCAATAAAAACAAAATGCAGGGCCCATTTATCAGTAATGTCTTGAGCGCACAATCTAAGTCGGGTTCAATCTGTGGAAATTAGCTGCTATGTGCCGAAAAAAAAAATGCTATGAATGTACAAGGAATATGGTATTATAATTTAAGCAAATAAATAACTCAAAATGAAGCAAATTTTTTTTCATGAAATCAAGTGACAGACTTTCTTTAAGGGCGTTTAATGTCGCTGTTAAATATGTGGCTGCCCCAAGGGTTGCTTTTTTCCATTTGAAGGTTAAGCCAATATTAGCAGGAGAAAAAAATAATTAAATTAATCGAATGGCCTAGAGCATCCAAGGCACAGTTGATTCCAAAAATGGATACAAAATGAGCAACTTACTAATTGTGTAAATGCTGTTAATTAGATGTGTAAAGTCCCTAACCAGACTCTTCCTTGTAACTAATAAGAAATCAATTAGCTAATGAAGTGCCCATTAAGTATAATGCTAATCTTAGCCTGGATATATTTTTTTTAATGTTTCTTCTTCTTTTTTTCCCTTTATGATCCTTCCTAATTGCCACTGCCATAGAGAGCTTGCTGCTTTCAGCATGCTTAATGAAACATCATTATATCATAACGGGCATTCTTGGAAGAGTTAGTGGCAAACCTGCTTCCCAATTATTTTTAATTGCCTTATATACTCATAACTGGGCCTTTTACCAAGTAGTTCAGAGAACTCCACTGTCATGTAATATATCCAATGATTTTATTTTGTTTTCTCAACATATGAACTTTGGCTTCAGTGTTACTCACTGTGAAGACGCTACCCTAAACACAAATTAATGTAATTGCATTTTTGATTTGTGTGATTGGAGTCCACAGAGAATCCCATAATGCTTCTGCAGGTATCATCCAACATTAGAGAAGCATTTTATACCAGGATTTTATATATAATATACACACTCACCAAATATTTCTAAAATGGCATTTAAAATATATATTTGTTTTGTTGGCAGCATTAAAACTGACAATTGTATTGTTAAGGTTCATTTTAAGACTGTTTCACATGTTTGCAAAGAACGTATCCAAAAGAAGTATTAATAAGCTGTATGAAACATTTATCTTTGTAAAAATAATGTGTGGAGCTTTTCTGTAATCTGGAATATTAGGGTTACTATTCCAAATTAGACCGTAATAGGGGAGCAGCTTTAGAAAAATAAAAGATAATAACATTTAGCTGTTCCCTCTTACTGGCTTTGTTGTGTGATGAAAATAACGGAGTTCAGGCACTCAAGCTGCTGTTATACAGCAAGTGTTATTTGGCTGGATATGGGAGTTGCCCTTTGGGATCAGCAGGTGGCCACACGGGCATCAGAGTGGAAGGAACATCCAGTCTTATGGACATTCCTTCCACTCTGAAGTTTGCTCGTCTGACACCGGCCTAAGGGACTTTCAAAATTGTACATTATCGATTGGTGTTGAGCCATCATTTTCATCTAGAACAGGGGTCAGCAACCTTAGCCCTCCAGATGTTTTGACCCACATTTCCCTTGATGCTTAGTCAACCTTATGAAAGGCTTAGCACCATGGTAGATGTAGTAGTTCTATAATATTTGGAGGGCCAATGTTGCTAAATCCTGATCTAGAAGTTCTATCAAGGTATTGAGATTATTTTACTGAGATGGTGGTGGATACATGGAACAGCCTTCCAGTTGAAGTGGTAGAGGCCAAAACAGTAATTGAATTTAAGCAAGCATGGGATAGGCATAAGGCTATAATGAATAAAAGATAAATCCAGGTAAAGTATCCATGTAATTGGGCAGACTAGATGGGTCGAAAGGTTCTTATCTGCCAACATTTTTCTATGTTTCTATGTTTCTATGTGTTTGGTATATTGCTAATGCTGAGGCCAAGTAATTTTGCTTGTCTGTACTTCTTCATGACGTTGGTGTAATGCTTATTTACAGGCAAAAGGGTTCAAGTTCTTTACCCATCAAAACTGGTCACATTTGCATTCTTGACACTAATCTACAAACTCTCACGTACTCAGCTGCCTCCACTGTATCTCTGCCCTCCAGCAGTGACCTTTGCATGTTATTGTTGGCACCTGCATTTTCAACTCTCTTGTTCAAACTTTCTCAAGGACAGCAGCATTAGTATAGAACAGTGGTTCCCAACCGCGGTCCTCAAGTACCCCCAACAGGCCAGGTTTTAAGGATTACCTTGGGGAAATGCAGACCGAATCCTGCGATCACTGAGCAGCAAATCATATCACCGGTGCTGTGCTTCAGATATCTGGAAAACCTGGCCTGTTGGGGGTACTTGATGACAACTGCGTTTTGGGAACCACTGGTACAGAACATTGTACCTCATAGTATCAAACTATCTTCTAAACGGCAGTCCTTAAAGTGCACCTGTCGCAGGCAAAATGAGTAACTGACCATATAATGGGAGAGATGCCCTGTGAAATGGGCAAAAATTGTCTGCCCATGACAGAGGGTCGTTACAGGAGGAACCCTTAACAAAGTCAGGAAATTTTATGAGTTTCTTGGGCTAATACACTCTCTTCAGTAGACTTTGCTGGTCTCACACTCTATTAATTACAGTATCATAATCCACTTCACCAATTCACCCCTTTGTGCTTCACATGCATTTTATCAATATATGTAAAGGGATGCAAATTACAACCATGAATCTCTTATTGTTCCTTAACCACATATGATTTTTTATAGCCTTCTTCACCTAAATTGTAAACTATTTTCAGTTATTATTTTTGCTATTATTACTATTATTATATGTTTATTTTTATTACGCCAACAAATTCAGAAGCACGGTAGACAGGATACAATAAGTAGCGTAATAATAAAGCTAGGAGGAGCGGGCCCTGTTCCCAAATGAAATTACATTCTGTCTTATTTGTTTCTGTATACTTAATCAGTTTGCATTGCTGTGGAATATGCTCAGACTGTATAAATTATAATGATAAGAAGCTTACTTATATCCTCTTTGAGTCTCATTAGTACAAATCAGTGAAAGTAAACAGGCCACAAGATTTAAACTGTACATCGCCCAGGCTGTAGAAGGCAGAATCAAGGCATTCAAGAAGAGATCTAGAAGCCTAAGGAAAATGTGATGACCCGAAACCAAAATCAGCATAAAGAGCAATAAAGTCCTAAGCGTTGGTAAGAAATGAATCTCATGACAGCATATTGAATCACAATTCTGATTGCATTGCCTTGACTTGTCTTTTAATACACTTTTCCCCGTAATTTAAATATTTCACACGTATGCTGGTTTTGTAGTTTGGCAGCAAGCAAAATGTAAAACAGGAATAAATCAAATTCCTGAAAGCGTGCTAGACTTTATGGATGTAGTATTAAATGCAGGAAAAATATGATGCGATTCAGAAAATGTATGTGATATATATCATTATCCTAATAATAAATTATATACATTGTTTGATCATAAGAGCACATATACTTCTGATTACTTGCATGGTAGTTGTTTTAATAAAAAGACAGAGATAAAGCCTAAAGGGCAAATTCTCTTGTAAAGCCTCTTGTAAGAGACTAACTGAAGTATTAATAACAATACATAGCACATACTTTATTAGGAACATATAAAAAAAAAATCATGAAACCTTAGACAATACATAAATTACTTTTTCCCCGAGCTCACTTAAACACTTATATATGAACTGAATCTTAATTAAAGGGAGACAACTCGTCGGAAACAAGTTCTGCTTAAAGTATTAATCTGTGGTTTGCAACATCTTAACAACATAGTACTGATGTCATGGTTTATATTAGGTTTGTTAAAAATCCCATGCTTTCATAAGCTCAGTAGTATTTGTATGCGACTCATGCTGAGCTCAGTATGAACCACTGGCGTGCACAGCCCATTACATTAGGGTGTGTACCCATGGAACATTTATTAATTGGAAACTTATGTTTAGAACATTTTACACAACCGTACATTTTTCATTAAAAATAATAAGTCTGTAATCAAAGTTAATGTCAGTTTTTTTGCTATTCATCATGAGGATAAGGATTGATGAGAAACCTCTAATATGTCAATATGAGATGTGAAAGAAGACTTCTTCACCCAAAATTAGGTTGTGCCTGGTTACACCCTCCACACCCTCTGTTCACACCTATGGTATGAACTGATAGGAAAGAGAAGCTTTTCAAAGATCTGATCAAATGATTTGGCAGTCGTCTCCACCAAAGGCAAGTCAGTCCAGCTGTGATGTGTGGTGGCTGTGGGTATGACGGCTTAACAGCTCCAAGTCTCTGGCCCTACTAACCCAAAGATACACCTTCCTAGATCTTCCAAACCTTACCTCTTACCTACACCACACCACAATAACACTATTTTGCCGCCACCGCCAAGACAAATAACACGACATTCTATAAAATAAAACAGGGCCAAATACAAAGATCTAAACTTAAAAGCTTTCCACAATCTATCAATATCCTTTCTGACTTGGAAATTAAAATTCATGGAAATTGAAAGTCTTTCAGTTAATGACTTGGTTAATATCACCTTTTTTGCCTGAAGCATCCCAATCATCATATTGTTGGGCAGCGGTGAATCTCCACTTTTGCAATCTCTACCAATCAATTAAGCCCCTATCAGATACCAAATAGACATGTGCATTAGTTTTAGTACTAAAGCGATTTAGTCCGAATTTTGGGATAATTCCATTTTCGCATTACTCAAGAGATACGAAACTGCTCAGTACAAAAAACGAAAGAAACTAAAAAATAATGCACTACATTTTAGTTTCAGTCCTTTTTGTGATATTACATTGATGAGTGAAGGAGACCAGCAATGAAGAGCGTAACATCGCAAAGCTACAGAAAAGGTTTGTATGCGTAATCCTTCCCGACCCCTACCTGAAAATCTGACAGTGATAGAGCTCCAGAATACTCACTCGCAGCACAGGAGAGAAAACCTTTACTTAACCCTTTCATGTCTATGAGGCAGGCAAGATGGTAAAAGCAGCTGGAGAAGGAAAACATTCAAATTAATCACACTGAAAGCTAATGACAGAGGAGGGCTGGATAGTAAAAACCCCTTTATAACAAGCAGCGCTGGGAGAAGAGAGGGACTTTATAAAACGTGTGTTATCTCCCCTCCCGCTCTGCATATTAGGGGCTTAGGTCTGATACATTTTATATTATCCAGGAGCATTAACCCCCTTTCCTCATCTATAATACACGTTTTATATAAAGTCCCTCTCCTCTCCCAGTGCTGCTTGTTATAAAAGTTTTTTTTTTTTACGTCTGATACATTTAGTATCCAGCTCTCACAGTTACTCTGTCATTATGAGCCTTCAGTGTAATTTATTTGAATGTTTCCCCTGGATTTAAAGTGCTTTATTTTATTATAAAAATAAATTTGCACCAGTCATCTCTTCTCTGAGCTTTCAGACCGATTTACGTTAATATTTTCCCTCTCCCCAGCTTTTATAATTCTGTCTGTCTCCCCACAGAGATACAAAGTTTAAGTAAAAGTTCCCTCTCTTGTGCTGGATAAGCATTGCATTCCGAAGTTCTGTACCCTCCACATGCCAATGCAGTAGGATGTTCTATACAGAGAGGGGAGCATTAATTAATGCAGGAGGATGTTCTATACATTATACAGAGAGAGGTATTAATGCAGGAGGATGTTATATACATTATACAGATAAAGATATAAATAGAGGAGGATGTTCTAAACAGAGAGGGACATTAATTAATTCAGGAGGATGTTCTATACATTATACAGAGAGGGGTATTAATTAATGCATGTGGATGTTATCTACATTATACAGAGAGGGGTATTAATGCAGGAGGATGTTCTATACATTATACAGAGAGGAGCATTTTTTTTGAGCCCTTTAACTCCAGTGGCTCTGAGCGCTGAGATCGGCTGCTTGTTATATTATCTCTCAGTACAATGTATCAGGCTCAACTGTTACAGTAACTGACTGCTGCTCATCACAGCGCTCAGAGTTTCAGTAAAACAAGTAAATAATATTGTTATAACCTCTTATATATAAAAATATTATTTACTAGTTTTACTGAAACTCTGAGCGCTGTGATGAGCAGCAGTCAGTTACTGTAACAGCTGTGCCTGACACATTTTGCTGAGAGTGAGAGATACTGTAACAAGCAGCGATCTCAGCCCTCTGAGGAGCCACTACAATAGTAATTGTATCCACTGGTTTTCGGATGAATGAAATTAGTTTTCATACTAAAGAACTGAAAACAAATTTCTTTAGCAACTAAATAAATTGCGTTTTAGGACTAATCCATTAGTTCAAAACGTAATTTTGTGCTGTGCACATGTCTAATACCAAACCTACTAGGTGGAGTAGAGGTAACCTCACTGCTCTATAACCATGAAGACCGTGGAGACGCAGGTTTGAATCCCGGCAAGAGCACCTCTCCAGTAAGTGTCCTTGGGCAAGACACCTAACGGTACATACTCGCCACCCAGGACATACTTGAAAACGAGAGAAATCTCAATGTATCCTTCCTGGTAAAAACTTTCTCAAAAAAAAAAAGGTTTGTACATCAGTATGGGATATTTCTCATATCCCAGCCACAGAATGCCATGCTTGGGTTCCTTGAATATTAGAAATTATTAGTATTCATTGTAATATGTAAGTGTACATGTGTAAGTGTACACCAGCACCATAAGATTGCTTAACCTTTTCATAGCCAAAATCCCACACTATGCGCAACATACATGATAAGTCATTCTAGATTTAAATAACGTCCCACTAACTACTAAATGCACATATAGAAAGAAAAAATATTTGAAGCTTATCTCAAACCCTCTGCAGTGATCTATACGGGAGGTTAGGATTCACACCACTAAGATTATGATATCCAAAATCCTTAGTGTCATGGCTCAAGCTGCTGCCTCTGCAGTAAGGCCAAAACCGGTGCTGCTCCATGTTGACCACCTTGGCAGCAATTTTTCTGCAATGCCCTGTTTGTCTCAGGCCAGCCCAGTTCTGGCTCTTTGTATAAGATCCAGGTGCCCCCACTAGTGTGCCCTGTCTACTCCTTCATAAGAGTGAAGCTCCACAGGTGAAGTGCTTCTGCATTTGTCTCCACTTGGTGGAGGTTCCCCTGGAAGCCTGCTCCCTACCCCCTCTGCTTTTATGTGTTCCCGGTCTCCTGTCTCCAGTGCCCTGCAACTCCATTCTCCTGTCTCCAGAGCCCCTGCATCTCTGGCATTCTGCTACCGACTGTGCTCCGTATTGTGGACTATACCCTTCACCCTACTGTGCTCTGCAAATCACAATGCCTTGACAGTCTGCCCGCTGCCTGCCAGCCATCTATATACTCCACTCCCCCTTGTCTTCTGCCAGTATCCAGTCAGCCCTCTTCCTGTCCTGCCAGTCTGCTGTCATGTGTGTCTTGTAAGTCCTGGTGTCTTACCCTCTGTGTCTGTGTCTTGTTGCTCCCTGCCTCTTCCCATAGTCAGCCCTTTTTCCGTCCCTCACCACTCTTCCATATCTTCATTAACAGTCATACTGCTGTTTACCTTTGATAACCACAATAAATCCCCATTTGAACCTTATTCACGTGTCTCCGCTCGTTGCATCAACTGCACCTTGGGCTCATACCCTCGCCTCCTTCCTTACACCAAGATCGCGACACTTAGTGGGAAAAAAAGTATAAAAATAGATCATAAAAACAATTAGTAAAAGACACCCAACTAGTTTAGTCCTAAACATTGGACTTCAGTAAGGATATATAACAATAAAGGTGTCATTGGTGAAACAGTCTGTGTGCCAACATGCATCAATTTGCTTTGGACAAAACGTCCCCTGGTGGCTGATTCCAGCAATGGTAGTGCTTTCTGGAACGCACATTGTGATTTAGAGCGTAGATCTCCTAACAAAAAAATCTATCAAAAAACCTCAGAAACAGTTACTTTCAAATTGGCTAAAATTACTTGCTGTACAATATACAGTTGTGTTCAAAATTATTCAACCCCCTACTGAAATTGAGTGTTTTGGCCAGTTTGACATTGATTTTGATCATTCAGTCATCTTGCTTACAAGTAAATCAAAGAGGCACGTGTAGGCCAGACAAATATAACATAACACTTATAATGAAATAACCACAAATGTCTTTTCTGTGCTCACATCATTATCAGTTTTATTCAACCCCCAAGTGACATTCAATCTTAGTACTTAGTACAACATCCTTTTACAGTTATAACAGCTTTTAAAAGTGAAGCATAGCTTGACACAAGTGTCTTGCAACGATCTACGGGTATCTTCGCCCATTCGTCATGGGCAAAAGCCTCCAGTTCAGTCACATTCTTAGGCTTGCGCACTGCAACTGCTTTCTTTAAGTCCCACCAGAGGTTCTCAATCGGATTTAAGTCAGGTGACTGCGATGGCCACTCCAAAATGTTCCAGCCTTTAATCTGCAACCATGCTCTATATGGACTTGGAGGTATGCTTGGGATCATTGTCCTGTTGAAAGGTCCAATGTCTCCCAAGCCTCGGGTTTGTGATGGACTGCATCACATTGTTATCCAATATCTCCTGGTACTGAAGAGAATTCATGGTACCTTGCACACGCTGAAGCTTCCCTGTACCTGCAGAAGCAAAACAGCCCCAAAGCATGATTGACCCCCCGCCATGCTTCACAGTAGGCAAGGTGTTCTTTTCTTCATAGGCCTTGTTCTTCCTCCTCCAAACATAGCGTTGATCCATGCGCCCAAACAGTTCTAATTTTGTTTCATCAGTCCACAGAACACTATCCCAAAACTTCTGTGGTTTGTCCACATGACTTTTGGCATACTGCAGTCGACTCTTCTTATTCTTTGGAGACAGCAAGGGGGTGCGCCTGGGAGTTCTGGCATGAAGGCCTTCATTACGCAGTATGCGCCGTATTGTCTGAGCTGAAACTTCAGTACCCACATCTGACAAATCTTTTCTCAGTTCCTCAGCAGTCACACGGGGACTTTTCTCCACTCTACGCTTGAGGTAGCGCACAGCAGTCGAAGTCAGCATCTTCTTTCTGCCACAACCAGGTAGCGTTTCAACAGTGCCCTTTGCCTTGAATTTGCGAATGATGCTTCCTATGGTCTCTCTTGGTATGTTTAACATCTTTGCAATCTTCTTATAGCCATTGCCCTTTCTGTGAAGAGTAATCACCTCTTCTCTTGTCTTCCTGGACCATTCTCTTGACTTCACCATGTTTGTAACCACACCAGTAAATGTCTAGAAGGAGCTGAGTATCACAGTCATTTTAAAGCTGCCTAATTGGTGCTTATTATGCTTTATTGCTGCTCCGTGACATCCACAGGTGTTTTCAATCCCTGGTTGAAAACACTTGAATGAACCTCTGTTCTTCAAAGTGGTAGTCTTTAAGGGGTTGAATAATTGTGTCAATGAAGAATTCACAAAAGACACATTTACTACTGTATTACAAAACCAATTGATGTCATTTTAGTTGCATATGGTTCTTTAAAAAGTCCTTGTAGGATTTCATTCTGAATACAATTACAAATGTACACTAAATTCCCTAAAACCCTTTACAGCATTGGGGGTTGAATAATTTTGAACACAACTGTAAATTCGGCTATTCAGAGAGCAGGCAATTCACCAAATTTTGGCGAATTGCCTGCACGTACGGTGCCTGTTCAAGGGCAGTGAAATCCCCCATAGAGAAGCAATGGTTTGTCTATTCAGAGACACCAAACAGCAAGGAAAAGTTGCCTAAATGCCTTGCTGTTCGGTGGTTTCATTCGACAGGTTTATTCTGGCGAACCCCATAGGCTTCGATGTTAAAAATATTCCCATTTTATTCCAATATCTAATAAACCGTTTATTATTTTATTCTGCAGTAAAAAGTCTCTTTTATTTATAGATTTTTTTTAGGATCTTTTAAGCATTTTTTGGGGTTTTTTCTGCCAAATCATTTTCAGTTTTTTTTTAAAATCATATTTTCTTTTTTCTGTAACAGACCTTTTTATTATCATTCATAGGATCTTATATGTAAATTCCAGCAATTTTCATTCAGTAGTTTTTTTGCAAACAGCGTTTCAATTTTGTAACTTTCAAGCATACTGTTTTTTTTTTACCACGTTTGTCTGCCTGTCGGCTTTTTCCGACGGCTGCTCTGCGCTGTGATCGTTTTTCTCGTTGATCTCGTGATCTCTGCAACATCTCTCGAGAAGGACATGTTCCAACTTTCACAACCCGACAGCTGCTCGCTGGAACGCAGCCAGGGAGAGGGGTCTGGCAGAATGTTGTTAGTCTGAGATCTGGCATCTGTGTGTGTGTGTTTATGCATGTATATATATGTACTGTATATATACACATACATACACACATGAAAACCCTCCAGTTTCTCTCATGACTGAAAAGCAGCATGAGCATATGTGGTTTGCTTAGAAAGCAGCTCTTGGTTCATTAGGTAGGACTCGCCTGACCAGAGGTGCTGTGACGTGGCAGGTGAGCTTACACTTTAATGGCCATTCAAGTAAATTAAAACCTCTGATTGTGTCTGAGGTTTTACATATATATGAGGTCTGGTGTCTGGGTTTACATGGATCTGAGGCATGGTGTGTGTGTGGGCATATATATATCTGAGATCTGGTGTCTGTGTGGGGTCAGGGTGTGTGCAGGCCTGTGCAGTGGGTAAATGGGGTGTCTGGCTATACATTTCAATATTAACATAAATTGGACAGGCTTTCACTAAAACCCTAAATTATTTGTTGGAAATCGGTCACATGACATTAAATAAAAGTCACAGTACTCGGTACAAGTACCTGAAAAAAGTATCGATACTCGTACTCGGTCTTAAAATAATGGTATCGATGCATCCCTAATTAATTCTATGCCTGTTCAATGTTTTCATATAGTAAACCCATAAACAGAGATGTTAACCAGTTTCAAATATTTCTTCAGATCTTGAGCTGCCACTCTTAGAGTTCATTGTTACCTAATTGAGAATTGCTCGTAGTACCCTTTGAGTCACCTTAACTGTAAAGTCACTTCTAGGGAGAGAAGCCACAGTACTAAATCGTGTCCTTTTATAGCCAGTTTGTCAAGTAGTGGACAGATGAATATCTAAGCTCTTTGAGATAATATTATATACCTCTTTCCAGCTTTATGCTAGGCAACACTTCTTGATCGAAGGTCATCTGAGAGCCCTGTTTTGTGAGGTATGGTTCACAGATGCCTTTCGTGAATAGCAAAAGCAAAATGTTTGAGTAATTTTTATAAGATAAAGTAGCTTTTTTATAAGGTAATGCACCTCACGTCTCAGCCATAAAAAAGCTATTGGTTACCAGTCAAGCATAACTATAGTACTAACAGGGAAATCAACCCATAATAATACACAATATACAAGTAAGCCATATTGCAACATATGACTACAAATCTTGGGTACATAATGTAATCATTAATTAAAATGCTGCGGAGGACGAGATCCAGACGTTGTCCTCGCACAGCTGGGAATATGGACGATGCCTGTATGATGTCCTTGGCAGAGAACAGGTTGAATCTAGTCATTACATTTTCACTCTTCAGGCTGAAGCCCCAGGTTTCTTTGAAACATACAGTGGGAAAGCCTCGCTCCAAATTCTACCACTTATTCAGCCTGAAATACTTTCAGTCTTCCACCAAGTTTGAAAATAATTTAATGCCATATGTATTGAAATGCTCTATGGATATTTACAATTTTACCTTTTAAAAAATCTAAAATCTTGTAAATTAGAATTTTTTTAATTATACATGTAAGGTTTACCATGTTAAAGCAATGTTTAATATTTAAAAAATATATTCTAAAATCCCTGTTTTGTCAGTATTCTGAAATATCTGAAATAATTCGATTTCAGATTATTAACTTCATATTCTGATTCAACATACAGAAAAAAACCTGAAAAAATAACAGACAAAATAAAGCTTGAGAAAAATTAATCTGTGCATGATGCAATTTGGAGAAAACTCTCCTTCCCATGGACATAGTTGTGATTTGCATAGGTTTTATGCAGAATAGAATGAACTATCCTTTTTCTGAATTAAAATGAACTTCTAAACATCTATGTAAGTGGTCTATCTGTTAAGATTAGGCTAGCTGGGTCATTCCCCTCACAATACAATAATACATCTGACATCTGTGCTTGAAATTGGGAAAAAAAATACATATTCTCAAAAGAGGATATTTTTTCCCTCTTTTTGGACTTCATGCAAATCGTGTTTGTTAATTGTGTGCCCCTACTTTCATGAAAGCTGCCACCAACAGCTGCCACTGTTTCAGACGTCAAAAGGAGACAGATAAAGTGTGACACTGTTCATTAAAAAAACAAACCAGGTTTTCTCTAACAACATTAGGTAGAAAGGCACATCAATTCTTGTACATTTAGCAGCTATAATAGGATGTGACAGTTGCTCCACAGATTTCAATGGATCACTCAGGACTCTAGAAAAGGTGCTAAAGAAAATAAACATTACACTTTTTCTCAGTTTTGTCTATATTACTATTTCAAATTCGTATTTTAAGTACTTATTCAGTTGCAAAATTGTCAAAACAGAGTTGTAATGCTGACACTGCTGTATAATATTTGCGATCAACATATTACATGCAGGAATAACACTATGATTACATGCACAAAGCATCTGTCTATCTACAGTATGTCTCCGCAGGATCACACACTCACTAAAATATGCATGCTTGATACATTTGTTTATTCCTATTGTTTTACTTTATCAATATGTGAACAATAATGTTACTGTTATGCTATGTTGCATATGTTGTAGGTGAAATCTAAACTTAATATGTAGGCTAGTGACAATTTAATCACTATAGGCATATAAATATTGAACATTTTATATTAAAGTGTACCTGTCATCCATATATGACAGCTATAGTTTGGATAGAGAAAAGGTTTTGATGTATAATTTGTGCTAGTCAAATTGCTGTCAAATATATTGATCAGAAGAGATGTATCTGTGTTGGTTTTCTCTGTGCTTGCCAGTATGCTGTTAGCATGATGGGAAATGGTGTGTTATGATTGAACTCATAACCTTCTCACTAGCACAGTAAGCTAAAAACGTAATAACACCTATATAAAAATATACAATGATTTTTATTTAAACACATGTTATATATGTTATATATGATATTAACTGTGAAATAGTTAAGAAATGTTTTAAGTAAATTCAATGGCGTCACTAGTGTAGGTGTCACCCGGTGCGGTAACTTATGGCATCACCCCCCCCCCCCGAGTTTTACATTTATTTTTTTTAAACTACTCTTACTCATAAATGAGTACTCCCACATAACACTGAATGCTCCTAATACATGGCGCACATTACTGTGAGGTTTATTGCTGTGGAGCTCTGTGATATGCTCACACACAAATTTTGGCAAACTGCCAGCAAGTACAGTGCCTGTCCGAAGGCAGTGAAAGTCCCCATAGAGAAGTAATGGCTACTCTGTTCAGAGAACAACGAACAGCTGAGAAATGTCCTGATGTTCAGAGTTTTCATTCGGCAGGTTTATTCAGGCGAACACCATAGGTTTCAATGTTAAAAATATTCCTGTTTTTATCCAATAACTAGTAAACCGTTTATTCCTTTAATCAGTAGTAAAAGTACTTTATTTATTGATTTATTTTTTTTAGTATCTTCTAGGCATTTTTAAAAAAAATTAAAAAAAAATTTCCAGTAGCATTTTTCATTTTTTCTGTAACAGACCTTTTTATTGTCATTCATAGCATCTTATATGTTAATTCCAGACATTTTCGTTGAGTAGTTTTTTTGAAAACAGCGGGCGACGGGTTTGCGGCGGCATTCGGTGGCTGATTCCCTACACTTCAGGGACCCTGCGGTGAATTCACCGGGAAAATTTGATTCCCTAAAGTGCGGGGAACAACAGGACATTGAAATGTCTTTGTCATTTCAGTGCTCTGTGAATATCCCCTTTAGTAGTGTTTTTTTTTTGTCGCCCCCTGGAAAGTGCCAGCCTAGGCTTTGCCTACCCAGGACATTCTTGAAAATGAGAGAAATCTGAATGTATCCTGGTGAAATATTTTTGTATCAAAAAAAACCTCATTTTTTTTAGGGTGTTACCCTAGGGGGTGGTGTCACCCGGTGCGGGCTGCACCCCCGCCCCCTTGTGACGCCACTGAGTAAATTAGCATCCTGTATACCATGAATTAGCCTTTCCCCACAAAAATTAAAATGTTTTAATTAAATTTAAAATGTTTTGCATTTTCATTACTCTTGGCAATTATCTACAATATTAGAAAATAATTTAGGCACTACATACATGTTTCAACTAAGTTTTCTTTCAAGGCTACGTAAGAATCAGTGGAAAATCCATAAACATGGATAGTCTTTACCAACCTTAATCATTCTACTAGGATTAGATTTAAAAACAGGAATGCATGCTTGCAAACTCCAAATGATTTTCTTTCTGTAACTCCCTTAATGTTTTACAGTAGATTGGTGTATGTCAAAAAATGTGGTTTATACAAATCGAATCATCCAAAACTTTCACACAATTCGGTCAGTTTAAATATTGTTCATGCTCTTTATCTGTTCATCTCAATTTCAGTCATTAAATTCATTACAGAAGAAATGAGTCATGCCGTGAAAGCCCTCTGGTGCCTCGAGTGTTCATTTCATTGAGTCTGGCAAGTTCTTGCTAGTCAGCCACCACTGTGAAAAAATACAATGAAAATAAGAGAATTAAAGCACAAGGTGATGAGAATGACACCCTATAACAGTGTTTCCAAAACCTGTCCCCGGGACCCTCTGAAACGCCATGTTTGCCAGATATCTGAAGCACAGCACAGGTGATATAATTTGCTGCTCAGTGATTACAGGATTCAGTCTGCATTTCCCCAAATTGATCTGCAAAATCTGACCTGATTGAGGGTCCCGAGGACAGGCTTGGGAAACACTGCCCTATAACCTCACTTGCAATTGAGAGGGGTGAGAATCACCTAACCTTACCAAGCTTCTATCCTAGCATTGCTGGGATTTCCCTCTGTCCTCTATCTACACCTGCACAGCCAACTCTCGCCTCCCAGACCTTGCAAAGGGCCACTCCGGTCCTGTGGAATGATTTACGTCGTCCTATCAAACTCTCCCATAATCTTAAATCCTTAAAGAAACCCCTCAAAACCCATCTCTTCAGATAAGCGTACCACATCACTGATGCAACTCATCCCTCGGCTCAACTATTTGCACATGATTGAAGCTGCTTCTATGGCCCCACCATTCCCGAACTACTTGCATTAATGATCCTGTTGTCCAGTAAAACTCCCCTTGCCTTCCTCAGCCCCAATCCCTCTAGACTGTAAGTTCCTACGAGCAGGGCCCTCTACACCTCTTGCTTCCATTCTACGTCAGTTTATCTGTATCTCGCTCCATTTTGGTTATTGTAAAGGGCTGCAGAAACTGTTGGTTCTATATAAATGATGACAATAATTATAATAACAACTAAGCAGATATTGCTACCCAGTCAATAATAATGAAAAAGGGGGAGCTCTTACTGAACCCCCTGACTGCTAATATTGGCATCAGGTGGTTGTACAGTCCATGGGGAATAGACATGTGAGTTTCCTACAAACAGTACCCACCCATGCACGGCAGCAAGGCCTATTATAAAATAGGGGCAGGAGACATGGCATTGCCCTTCTTTTACCCTCCTCCTTACCCATAGGTAGTAATAGTTGGGTGAACATGTCTACCACCCAGCCACACCCATGTGTGGCAGGGGGTATTAATACATGCCACTGTCTGCTCTCTATCGCCCCACCCATGTGTGTCCGATGGAGTTGGTAAAGGGGAGAGTCTCCCCTTTTAAGCAGTGCCTGGCTTTAACCCCTTAGGCGCCAAAGTGCGGCCTAGCTCCGGTGGGGGCCACCATCTTGGATGGCGGCTCCACCCTCGGGTCCCCCCTCACTGCCTGACATCCTCACGCATAGCATGATGACGTAAGATAGCCGGGGAACCCCTAGCTGCCCGGAATCCCCTGGTGGAGATAGGAGGTTTATTTGAACCCCGATATCTCCAGAACTGTAGCAGCTAGGGGGTCATGGAGGGTGTCAATCGAAAGGCCTGAGCATGACCAGGTATAAAGTAGAAGAAAAAAAATGAATTTTTTTTGTGTGTTATTTTTATTAATGCAGCAATATTGTTCACATTTCAATTATAATGTGAACAATGATGCTGCACTAATGATTTTTTTCTATGGTGTGCGTTTGCTAAAAATCACATAATTCCCCCCAAAAAATTTAATAAGTCCCCATTTCTAATTTTTCTACAAGCGCACCCCATAGAAAATATAACCGCAAATGTTCATGTGATAAAAGGTGAAAAAAAACACTTTACACGCTGCAGATGATTAAAAATTCAAGTTTTATTGAATTTTTTGTTATAATATACAGGCAGAACATGATGTATACATATAAAAATGATATATTATGAATCTGCCGAGTCTGCCGGAAAGAACGATATATAATATGTCTGGGTCGTATAATAAAATGTGGCTTCAAATCGCGTTTAAACATGATGAGCGAAAGCGGTAAAAATTAGCTCAGCACACAGCGGTGAAATGCCTCAGCAGTGAAAGGGTTAAAGGAACAGTGAGTTTTTCCATAAAATAAGTGTTAAAAATTAAAACGAAAAATTCCTTCAAATATCGTGCATAGGAGGTCCCCATAACCTGCCCGTGAAGTGGCGGATTTGTAGGATGTATGGAAACATTGCCATCACAGCACAGAGCCACACACGGCACCTGGCACCTCCAGTCTGCATACAATGTATCAAATTCATGAGACCGGACTAATTAGAAGCACATGTTATTTCCAAACACTAATTAACACCTGTTGTTTACGCCGTTTGAGAGCACAGGTCATTTAGAGGTGAGAATCTTTGCACGTAGACATTATTTTTTAATTCAATATCTAATAAACCATTGCTTATAATATTCTGCAGTAAAGAGTCTCTTTATTTCTAGATTTTTTGGTATTTTTTAAGCATTTTTTTATACTTTTTTCACAATTTCTTTTTTTTTCGAACTCGAACCGAACTCGCCAAAAAGTTCGAAGTTCGCGAACTTGCGAATGGCCAAAGTTCGAATCGAACTCCGAACTGATCGAACCGAACAGCTCATCCCTAATAATAACCAAAATTTGGTAGCTAATTCTTCAATTCACCTACTCACTGTATCGTTCTGGCTTTATATATTTATTTATTTAGTTTTCATCATTGACCAGTATAGTCCATTGCAGCCTCATGCAGGTTATTGTTTCCGTAGCTTATTTTCCTCCTGTTTTTGAATAGAGCAAAATATTAATTTGCCTAGAATTCTGGCACTTGTATGGTTAATACAATGTATACAGTACTATTAATACACTTATCTTCCTGTTGTAGAGAGGTAAAAAAAAATCTGTGTATTGTAGGAATTCTCTCCAGACTAACATTTTTTTTAAATAACTCCTAATATTTCTATTTCACTGAGATATGAAAAAGGACAGGTTCTGAACAAAACCAATTAAAATGCAATTTTCAAAGTTTTGAATCCGTTTAAAACTTATACCATATGAAACGTAACAAACAATAACCGTTTCACATTTTAGCCAAGAAAACATATTTACATAGTGATGTGATTATGTCATTGGAAGTGTCTAAAGCATATTCCAAATATTAAATAAATATGAAGTTAGAAAAGAGCATAAATTGCTGTCTATAAATCAGGTCCTCTTTGGCTCTGATATTATAGACAAGGCTGTCAGTCAGATTTAGTGTGAAAAGTATAGACAATAGATAAAAATCCTTTGCGCATTAATATGTATAGCATCATGATGTGGCTTTTTGATACTCCAAAGAGACTTCAACAGCTCTGTGGAAAATCCCAGAGGTCTGTGCAGCTTTCATACAACTGACTGAGAACAATCCCTCACCACTTAAAGCAAATCCTTTAGTTTGGTTTATAAATCATTACAATAAGACTGGCTTTTGTCTAATTTAATCTTATTTTACTGCCAATAGAATTAAGACAGAGTAATTGATTGTTAATGGATCTATACTTTCAAGGTACACAATAACTATATCACATAAATGTATTTGTTAACCAACAGCGTTTAATGAAATTGAAACCGTGATAAATATATGTAAATTGAATAAACAGAAGTCAATGGTTATTTTGTTTTGTATTGTCAAACAATTTGTGTCTAGAAATGGTAAAGTTATTTTTTAAAGAAAAAAGTACACTATCTTGATTTCGTTTGCTGGAATAAACATATACTCCATCCTGGCAATGACTGAGTTGATGAAGAAACTATAGAGAATTTTAAAGATAAGTTTCCTGACCTTTTTACTTTTTCTATAACTATATGTTGCACCGTGCTATATATATACTGCTACTATATACAGTTAGGTCCATATATATTTGGACACAGGCACAATTTTCATACTTTTGGCTCTGTAGGCCACCAGAATAAAATTAAAACAAAACAACCCAAAAGAATTTGAAGTGCAGACTTTCAGCTTTAATTCAAGGGGTTGAACATAAATATCAAGAACAAGTATTAGGAACTACACCCATTTTTATACACAGTCCCCCCATTTTCAGGGGCTCAAATGTAATTGAACAAATTAATATAATCATAAAATAAATGTTCATTTTTAATATTTTGTTGAGAATCCTTTACTGGCAATGACTGCCTGAAGTCTGGAACCCACGGACATTACCAAAGACTTGGATTCCTACTTTCTGATGGTTTGCCAGGCTCTAACTGCATCTTCCTATGGACTCCAGTAGGTGATACTAGTGGTCCTACAGAAGCACTAATGCATGTATCATTGAGGGTAGTGCTGCGTTCGGGGCAAGGTGATGAAGTAGCGCCTGCACCGGAATCTACCTCTAAAATTGGGGCGCTACGTAGAAAAACCTGCAGTCGCAGCTTTTCCCAGTTAGCATCCCCATTTTAGTTTTAGAAGGGAATAGGGCCATTTTGTCATTTGGCCTAGAACAGTATAACTTGTATTGGGAGATGTGGGTTAGGATTATGAAATTATATGGGAAGGTAACCCAGCGACATTAAAACTTCCTTATCTGTGTCATTAACCCCTTAAGGACAGAGGCAATTATAGATGTTCTGACCGCTTCTAAAAGTAGAAGTGTGCTGAGCTCATTTTGACCATTTTTGCTCATCATGTTTAAACATGATTTGAAGTCACGTTTTATTGTATGACCCACTCAAATTATATATCCTTTTTTTTTTTTCAGTCAGACTCGGCAGATTCATAATATATCATTATTATACAGTCATGGCCGAAATTGTTGGCACCCCAGACATTTTTCCAGAAAATCAAGTATTTCTCACAGAAAAGTATTGCAGTAACACATGTTTTGCTATACACATGTTTATTCCCTTTGTGTGTATTGGAACAAAACAAAAAAAGGGAGGAAAAAAAGCAAATTGGACATAATGTCACACAAAACTCCAAAAATGGGCTGGACAAAATTATTGGCACCCTTAACTTAATATTTGGTTGCACACCCTTTGGAAAAAATAACTGAAATCAGTCGCTTCCTTTAACCATCAATAAGCTTCTTACACCTCTCACCCGGAATTTTGGACCACTCTTCCTTTGCAAACTGCTCCAGGTCTCTCTTATTGGAACGGCGCCTTTTCCCAACAGCAATTTTAAGATCTCTCCACAGGTGTTCAATGGGATTTAGATCTGGACTCATTGCTGGCCACTTCAGAACTCTCCAGCACTTTGTTGCCATCCACTTCTGGGTGCTTTTTGACATATGTTTGGGGTCATTGTCCTGCTGGAAGACCCAAGATCTCGGACACAAACCCAGCTTTCTGACACTGGGCTCTACAGTGCGAACCAAAATCCTTTGGTAATCCTCAGATTTCATGATGCCTTGCACACATTCAAGGCACCCAGTGCCAGAGGCAGCAAAACAACCCCAAAACATCATTGAACCTCCACTATATTTCACTGTAGGTACTATGTTTTTTTCTTTGTAGGCCTCATTCCGTTTTCGGTAAACAGTAGAATAAATGTGCTTTACCAAAAAGCTCTATCTTGGTCTCATCTGTCCACAAGACGTTTTCCCAGAAGGATTTTGGTTAACTCAAGTACATTTTGGCAAACTGTAGTCTTGGTTTTTATGTCTCTGTGTCAGCAGTGGGGTCCTCCTGGGTCTCCTGCCACAGCGTTTCATTTCTTTTAAATGTCGACGGATAGTTCGCACTGACACTGATGCTCCCTGAGCCTGCAGGACAGCTTGAATTTCTTTGGAACTTGTTTGGGGCTGCTTATCCACCATCCGGACTATCCTGCGTTGCAACCTTTCATAAATTTTTCTCTTCCGTCCACGCCCAGAGAGATTAGCTACAGTGCCATGGGTTGCAAACTTCTTGATAATGTTGCGCACTGCGGACAAATGCAAATCTAGATCTCTGGAGATGGACTTGTAACCTTGAGATTGTTGATATTTTTCCACAATTTTGGTTCTCAAGTCCTCAGACAGTTCTCTTCTCCTCTTTCTATTGTCCATGCTTAGTGTGGCACACACAGACACACAATGAAAAGACTAAGTGAACTTCTCTCCTTTTTATCTGCTTTCAGGTTTGATTTTTATATTGCCCACACCTGTTACTTGCCCCAGGTGAGTTTACAGGAGCATCACATGCTTGAAACAATCTTATTAATCCACAATTTTGAAAGGGTGCCAATAATTTTGTCCAGTCCATTTTTGGAGTTTTGTGTGACATTATGTCCAATTTGCTTATTTTCCTCCCTTTTTTTGTTTTGTTCCAATACACACAAAGGGAATAAACATGTGTATAGCAAAACATGTGTTACTGCAATACTGTTCTGTGAGAAATACTTGATTTTCTGTAAAAATGTCTGGGGTGCCAACAATTTCGGCCATGACTGTATGTTTACGTCATGCCCTGCCAGAATGTTATAACAAAAAATGTAAAAAAATTAGAATTTCCATTAAAATTTCAATCAACTACAGAGTATAAAGTAATTGTTTCACGTTTTACGGTTATATACTGTATGGGGCATACTTTTTTAAAAAAATAGAAAAGGGAACTCGTTACTGTATTTTTCTGAGTAAATACGTGATTTTATCTAAAAAACACAACCTTTTTCGTTTGTGCAGCACTGTTGTTCACATTTAAATTGAAAAGTGAACAATAGTGCTGCATTAATAAAGTAAAAAAAATAAATTTTTGTATTTAGATTTTTTTTTTCTTTTGTTTACATGTAACCTAGTCATGCTCTGGCCTTTCCAATGATACCAAACATGACCCTCTAGCTGCCACCGATAGGGAGTTCTTTAAACTCCCGTATCTCATCCAAAGGATTTCCTTAGGAAATCCCTAGGCATCTAGGGGTTACCAACTAACTGACATCATCGTGCCATGTGCGATAACATCGGTTGATGAGTGGGGACCTGAAGGTGGGGCTGACATCTAAAATGGCAGCCCCCACCGGAAAAAGGCCACGCTCTGGCGCCAATTGGTGCCAGATCGTGGCCTGGCTCATAGGTAGTTAAGGAGAGGCATTGCCGGAAAGGTCAGACTGTGACCTTTCCAGAGGTGCCACTCTTGACTCGATACCCCCCCGACGATGGGGAGATAAGATGGTCCAAAGAGGACCACCTCTTCCCTTCAGGCACTCCCCCTACTCTGGCGGGGTGGCACCTGAAACTGACATCATCAATCGTCAATGCGCTGGGAGGGGTATAAGACCTGCAGACTGCCAGACCTGGCTGTCCTTTTAAGGGACCTGTAGGGATCTGAACCGCTGAACTCTAACAATGCAGTCCTGTTCTCTCTCCCATTTGACAGCCTCACAGCCCAGGTGTCAGCTATTTCTGTTAAGGTCTGGCTCTTTTATGCAGGGTGATTCAAAGAGAGCTGAACTGGCCCCGAAATGGCAACGAACGGTGAATTTCTCCATACAGTGTAATTTCGTGGCCATTCGGCTATTCAAAAAGCCGCCAGTTTACCAAATTTTTGGTGACATTTTGGTGCTCTCTGAATAACCTGTTTAATTTTTCTTTTCGTAGATATCTAGACTATGAGAAGACCTAATAGTATGATAAAACAGTCCATATAAGTCATAGTTCTAAATTAATTTTGCTTTATGCTGCATTTTTATTCTGCATGTCTTGTGAAATCATCAAACAGCATTCGCTATGGAAATTGACGGTATAGTACCAAAATGACTACATTCTACAGGACTTCATATATGTCAAAAATGATTTCCTTTCTTGAGTTGGAACACATCTTCCTTTTATAAACTATATTTCTTTAGTAAAAAATATTCAAATTCATTATATTTCAACATCTGTCTCAATCTTGGATTGGTATTGATGGCTGGCAGTTATATATGTTTTTACACTGCGCAATATTACAGCATTACAAAGTAAATAAGTTTCCCTGCAAGGCAGTGGGATGAGAAAACATCAAAGAGGCAATGTATACACAATCCTTATGCCAATGGGAAATAAGTGAATACAGCAGCGTAGAAGACATATGCAATGCTCCATTAATATTAAAAATATGTACAATGATAGGATCATGCATGCTATTTTGTTTCTTATCAAATACGTCTGCCAGGTTGTTTTAAGAAGATGACATTTTTAATAATTTCAAATCTTTCAAAGGTGTTTACCCTTGTGATTTTTTGTTTATTATCCAACAAAATATTATTATTCTGTTTAATTCCCATGGACTACATTCATTGTGTCTCATACCACCTATTGAGCGTTCGAGTTCTCATCACACACTAGCATACTTTTCACAATTTCCCAAAGGAATCCTGGTATTTATCTGCAAATACAGAATAACTAGTTAAATAACTGTTTTTTCTTACATACAGTAACTTAAGTATACGTATTTATTCTATATTAATATCTATATATTCTGGCAGCTGCATTTCAGAGAAAACAATTTCGATTAAAGGAGAAAAACCTTGATGAGTGATTGTTTTATGTACATCTTAAATTGTATGTATCTAGAATAAATCTAAATATTATTTGAAACATGTATGCAAAACTGACAGTGTATACATTTATAAATAGTGTTGTATTATCACATTTACTTTAATCTACACAACTGTGTATACAGCGAGACAATCATATTGCCACTGGCAAAAAGACAAGTAGTCAATCACAGGCTCTGGCAGCCTAGGTCAATGTCCTTTGGGAAAATATAATATGTTGATAACATTGGTGGTGGTCCTAAGAACCTCTTAAAATTCAGTAAATGCTCGCATTGCAGCCTACGGTACTTGTTATATTTCTGCAGATTTTTAAGGGGTGGATTGTGGAATGCTGTTTACCAGACAACAGGCAATCCCTATATGGATACATTTCTCATTATTTTATGTTGCATTACCAGAAAGAGGTATGGTGCATTGCTAAAAATGGAAATTTGTACATTTTATTATTCACATTACAATTATAAAGAAAGCTAACTTAATAGTGGAATATACAGATATAAGGCTACCCTACAGTCAGATAAATTAGTGCTCAATAGACTAATGTTAATGTATTACAGTTGATGAATGCTGTGTCCCATTAGACCCTATGATAGATTGGTATATATTTTGGCTTGCACTTAATATTGAAATAAATCACAAAGAATAGGCAAATTTGCTATCATTAATACGATTATTGTGGCATCAACAAATATCACTAACAGTCTAAATTTTTACTTACAGGCCTATTCACTAAAAGTGAAACATACAGGGTTATTCAGAGAGAGGTGAAAACCAGGAGAATGACTGGAGAATTGAAAATTCTAGGACAAAATAGCCAAACCAGAAACATTCTCCCATTTATATCACTTTCCAAATTGGCTATTTGGTCTAGATTGTTCGTTCTCCTGGTTTTCACCTCTCTCTGAATAACCCTGTAAGGAGAATTGTCAGAAGTGAAAAAAGCTCTCTAGCAGGGTCCTCTCTCCTACTATTGTCTGTGTTTAACTTGTATGCATATTGTTGTTCTCTCTTACCCATTGTACAGCGCTACAGAACTTGTTAGGGCTTTATAAAAACCTGTAACTGTAGGTCAAAATAGTCAATCCAGAAAAATTCTCCCATTTATCTCACTTTCCAAATCGGCTATTTGGTCTAGATTGTTCTCTTCTCCTGACAGTTCTCCTGGTTTTCACCTTTCTCTGAATAGACCTGTCAGTAAAAAAAATACTGATGTAACGTATCTGGCTATCCTCTTTACAAGTACACCATTTTGATTTTTTTCTGTGATCTTTGGTTTAACTTTTTGTTCTAAGATAAGATAAGTTTAAACCTCTGCTCCCTGTGCCAGTGTGTTCAGTGTCCAGATGGAATGTCGGAAAGGCTCCTTCGACAGTCTCGTTTGTGAGTTTTTTGTGCCTTGTTCTTTATTTATTGTTGTTTTTGTGTCTTTTGGGTTTTTTTTGGTAGAGCTTGGCTCCTCTCGTCCATTGAGTACCTTGGATCTCGACAGATGAGACAAAGAGAAGGTTATTACTTAACAGTAAAGCTTCTTCTCTGTTTTATTGATTTTTGTTTTGTGACATGTCTGCATTTGTTGCTATATTTCCGCTGTTGTTTGCAGTATCAGAAACAATGACAATAACCCACTAAGCCTTTCAATACTGAAGTTTATATTCTAGTCTGACGTCTTCACTAGTGTGATCATGTTTACATAATCAGCAACAGCCAACACAGGAGTTTGAGATTGAGTAAACACGATCTGAGTAAACACGATCTGAAGCTCTGCTGTATAATTGCAAATGAAATTTGTATGTTGTAAATTAATTCCTTTTGCATTTTGGGTCCAGAATTTGCTTCAAGAGTTTTAGCACCTCAAGCACATCATTTGAGGTGCTAATCCAGTTTGAATGGATGGAAATCCGTGTCTAAAACATGGATCCCCCGCTGATTCAGCACAGAGCCCCAGTTGCATCGTCCCTTTTAGGCCAGCAGATTGTGACGTTTACCTGTCATATAGGTTACTACAGTGAATCTTACATTGGGAATGTTCCCAATTATTTTTTACTGTAATATTGCTGAAAAGTATTTTTCCACAAAAATCACTGATTCCTAACAGTGGCACACAAATTATTTCTCTGTGTCCAACATGCTGATGGAGATCACCAGATACATGGTATATTGGTAGTGTTTTGAGTAGAGTCTTCAGGAGCTGCTAATGTAAGATAAATGAAGAATCCTCTATTTGGGATCAGCATCCTACGACAGATCCTACTTTCAGCTCTGTGAATAAGCAGCATCTCCAGCTGTAACATTCAATTCCAGTTAATGTTCAACAGAAGTACCTGGAGCCCTGGTACCCATTATATTTGAGCAGTTGAAGGGGAAATTGTGTGTGTAAACCAAATAAAAAAATTTGAGAATGTGTGTACATGCAGGAAGGAAATGTGAGGGAGTATGAGGTGGAGGCAAATGAGCTAAGTAGAGAATGGAGGCAAAATATACATAGGTTAATAGAACAATGTATGGACCACAATATTTATTCTGCAAAGTGGCTTTTTGGAATAATATATAAATGGTAAGTGATGAAGATGTGGGTAAAATTTATGTTATAGGGAATATTATATAATTACTCGGTATGCACGGTATTTTACTATATATTACTATTACCATTTATTTATATAGCGCCACATAATCTGCAGCGCTTTACAAGATCAGTGTATAAGGGGCTGATACATTACAATACCACACATGGATGATATGGCCTGATTCGGGGGACCCTGTTCCCAAAGGAACTTACAATCTATGAGATGTACAAGTATTTTGTGAGGTAGGTGCATCCATATTGTTAGGTGTCATGATCAAGGACACTCACTGGTGGCGTCTTCTGAGTGGGATCAAGTCGTCTTTCCATGATTGTAGAGCGTCTTGGTGGTTGAGTTGAAACCACTTCTCGTAAAGTCGAGACTTGCTTATCCACAGTTGTATTAGAGGGATGTGCTGCTTCTCCACGGTCAATGGGTAGAGACGTTACCACTGGACTCCACAGCCGATATTGTGTGGTAGGCAAGTATGTACCGTTAGGTGTCTTGCCCAAGGACACTTACTGTATTTATTATATGACTTCTATTTTCATTTAAATGACATGGATCACAAGAAACTTATACAGGAATAGCATGATAAAAAAACTTGAACTATTATATATATTTTTATATCTATATATTTTCTTGCTGTACACCACTGTTTCGCTAAGCCTATTTAAAAGGATTAAAGTGATTTTCTTTTAAAAATGCATGTAAATAACATCTAATAATTTTGTATAGCAATTAGCAAATAGTCTGACACTGGTGCAGTAAATGAAAATGCTCATTAGATGAGATCATAGAATTTCAAGCAAATTTTCTTATACCTGGTAACATAAAGTAATACACGGCTTGGAATACAAAATTCTTGTTACAATGCATTTGGTTTAACATTGTAAGCACTTAATTAATACAATTTGTAACAAGTATTTTTGAATTTCATCGTGTAGCTAAAATTCCCCCAGGTTCTTTTTGAGAACAATTGTAACATAGCATCCCATTACACAATGCTGGCTATAACAAGGATGTTATTATAATGTATTGAACTAATTAAAAAGAGTTTTTAATTTTTTTTAATTGAAGTGTAGTGAAAAGTGAAGTATCAGATGGGAACTGATTATTAGCAGACTAATAAAAGGTTAATAAACGACTACAAAGCTGCATTATTTGGTTTCTCGGTTTCTTATGCAATCCTACAGAAATAAGTTCTACACAATCCTGGAATAATGTATTGATCAGGACTATCATTACCCATTAGGAAAAGGTTTTCTGCAGATCAGTTGTTACGACTGCCTACTGTACATTAGCGCTTTCTATACTTATAAACATAAGCTGGGCATACGGATGATTGATTATGGAGATCTTGTGGGATACACATTTCTGAGGAAAAGTGAAATGATACAAGGCAAGAATCAAGGACATAGGTGGTTATTCAAAGAGATCCGAATTGTGGCCGAAAGGTAACCGAACACTGAAATTCAGCGCACGGTTACCTTTCCTGGCCATCAGGCTATTCAGAGAGCAGACAGTTCGCCAAATCTTGGCGAATTGCCTGCACATACGGTGCCTGTTCGGTGCCTGTTCGAGGGCAGTGAAATCCACATAAAGAAGCAATGCTTCGGCTATTCAGAGAACACAAAACAGCAGTGAAAAGTTGCCGAAATGCCCTTCTGTTCTGTGGTTTCATTCGAGAGGTTTATTCAGGTGATTCCCATAGGCTTCAATGTTAAAAATATTGCCGTTTTAATGTAATATCTAATAAACCGTTTATTATTTTATTCTGCAGTAAAAAGTCTCTTTATTTATAGATTTTTTAGGATATTTTAGGCATTTTTAGGGATTTTTTGGCAAATTGTTTTTATGTTTTTTTTTAAATCGTTTTTTCTTTCTTCTCTATCAGCCCTTTTTATTATCATTCATTGGATCTTATATGTCAATTACAGACATTTTCGTTCAGTAGTTTTTTTCAAACAGCATTTCAAATTTCAAACTTTCAAGCGTACTTTTTTTTACCTCGTTTGTCTGCGTGTCGGCTTTTCCTGGCAGCTGCTCTGCGCTGTGATTGGCGGCTAGTCAGGTTTCTCCGGCGTGTTCGGTGGGGTTAATTCAGCTGTTTTCTGCGGGTTTCGGTGAGTGTTCAGTTAGTGTTCGGCAGGTTTGCGGCGAGTTTTCTGCGGATTTGCGGTGGGTTTTCCCTGCACTACAGGGGCCCTGCGGTGCTTGCTTTACACACCGCAGGGTCGTGAAATAGTATCACCGAATCGCCCGGAACGAAAAGTCACTGATCGTACGGTGACTTTTCGATTCTCTTTGAATAACCCTGACTGTCTGCATGGGATGGGTATTGAGAAACCTTAAAGCTGACCTTTGTCTTGTTATTATTACTAATTTTCTGATGATTTTGAACCTATAGCTCCTGTTAGTGAATGCTTGTAATAGTGTACACCACTGAAAGTCATTAACAGCAGACTAGTAGTTGGGATTGATTGTTGTAATAGTTCTACATATTTTTGCTTTATTGTCTTTATATATAAATAAATCATGGTAAATGAGTAGACTTTCATCAATGAACCCCATATCTCCCGATCCGTGGCAGCTAGGGGTTAATGTTTGGTACTGTTGGATCGGCCAGAGCATGGCCTTTCCAACGATACCAAACCTGACCATGTAAAAATTAAAGAAATAAAAAGAAAAATAAAAAATAATTTTTATTTTTTGATTTGTTAATGCAGTAATATTGTTCCCATTTCAATTATAATGTGAACAATGATGCTGCACTAACGATTTTTGTATGCGGTGCGTTTGTTAAAAATAGCGAAATTTCCCCCAAAAACAAATGTAACAAGTCCCCATTTCTAATTTTTTTAACAAGCGCACCCCATAGAAAATTTAACCGCAAATGCTCGTATGTTAAAATGTGAAAAAAACACTTTACACATTGTAAATTATTGAAAATCCAAATTTTATTGCATTTTTATAATATACAGACAGGACATGATGTATACATATAATAATGACATATTATGCATCTGCCAAGTCTGCCGGAAAGAACGATATATAATATGTCTGGGTCATATATTAAAATAAGGCTTCAAATCGTGGTTAAACATAGAAACATAGAAACATAGAAACATAGAAACATAGAAAGATGTCAGCAGATAAGAACCTTTCGGCCCATCTAGTCTGCCCAATTACATGGATACTTTACTTGGGTTTATCTTTTGTTTAGGATAGCCTTATGCCTATCCCATGCTTGCTTAAATTCAATTACTGTTTTGGCCTCTACCACTTCAACTGGAAGACTGTTCCATGTATCCACCACCCTCTCAGTAAAATAATGCTTCCTGATGTTACTTTTAAACCTTTGCCCCTCTAATCTAAGACTATGTCCTCTTGTTTTGCTACTTTGTTTCCTTTTAAATATACTCCCTTCCTCTACCTTGTGGATTCCCTTTACGTATTTAAACATGATGAGCGAAACCGATAAAAATGAGCTCAGCACACAGGCGTGAAATGGCTCAGCAGCGAAAGGGTTAATATACCATTCTGCTGTGACATGACATATACACATACAGGGTTATTCAGAGAGCGGTGAAAAGCAGGAGAATGACTGGAGAATGGAAAATTCTAGGTAAAAATAGCTGATTTGGAAAGTGAGATGAATGGGAGAATTTTTCTGGTTTGGCTATTTTGACCAAGAATTTTCCATTCTCCAGTCATTCTCCTGCTTTTCACCGCTCTCTGAATAACCCTGATAGTAATGATTTATTTTGCGCCAGCTGAAAAAAATTTAAATATAATTTGTCTGGGTCGCACAATAAAACCTGACTTCAAAATACTGTTTAACCCTTTCCCTCTCAAGATCGAGATAACTTAGTTCTTCAAAGGCACCATCAGGGCAGGGCAAAACCACATTAAAACCACATTAAATTTGTTTGTTACAAACCAATTTAAATTGTTTTTGGGCTTCAGAAGGTGCCCCAAAGTTTTAGCCCTGTGGGCATAATGCTCAAGGTGCTAAAACTGTTTAAAATCAGCTAGGTAAGTCTGATATTTCATGCATGCAAGGGCTGCAGGTGTACCTGCATGAACTCCAGTAGATGGCGACATTAATTAAAATGATTTTTCCAAAAAAACATTGGTTCCTGACTGTTTTTGGAATATCACTTGGTAGTGATAACTTGGTAGAGGTTAAACGTTTTGAGGAGAAAAAATTGTGAGAATGAGCTCAAGACAAGGGGGTGAAATAGCTCAGCTGTGAAGCAGTTAATGAATGAAATTCAGACAAATTGAATCAAGGCATGAACAAAATTCAAATAAACGAAATCTTCTGAGATTTTAGGACGAATCAGTTTGTTCAAAATACTTTTTTAGCCATGCACAATTTTATAACTGATATACATATGCAGAGGCATTATTAAGAGGAATCATGTAGACATTGTTACAAAACAAAGTACTGTTAACAGATACATCTCTACCTATTTGCCTAAGTTGTTAATTACTTTTTGCCGAGTAATATATTTTGTTGTAACAAGATCAGTGGCGTAGCGTGGGGGGGGGCTGGGGGGCCGTGGCCCCGGGCGCAGTTTTGTTAGGGGCGCATTTGCGCCCCTAAAACTGGCCCGGGGGTTGAGGAGACCCAGATGCCGGGCAGCGCGGGAGTGCCTGCCCGGTCCTAAACAGTCCGTCCTGTTAAAGGGGAGGCGGCTGCGTGCAGGCGCAGCCGGTCACGTGGTCCGGCTAATCAGGTGGTACTGAGTCTCTGTACCACCTGACTGGCCGGACCACGTGACCTGCGCACGCACGCAGCCGCCTCCACTTCAACAGGACGGACTGTTCAGGACCGGGCAGGCACTCCCGCGCTGCCCGGCATCTGGGCCCCCTCAACCCATGCCGGAGCTGGGGCAAGTATCCAGGTGAGAGCTGGGGCAAATCCATGTGTGAGCTGGGGGCAAATCCATGTGAGAGCTGGGGCAAATCCATGTGTAAACTGGGGCAAATCCATGTATGAGCTGGGGCAAATCCATGTGTAAGCTGGGGCAAATCCATGTGAGAGCTGGGGGGCAAATCCATGTGTGAGCTGGCTGGGGCAAATCCATGTGAGAGCTGGGGCAAATCCATGTGAGAGCTGGGGCAAATCCATGTGTGAGCTGGCTGGGGCAAATCCATGTGAGAGCTGGGGCAAATCCATGTGAGAGCTGGGGCAAATCCATGTGAGAGCTGGGGCAAATCCATGTGTAAGCTGGCTGGGGCAAATCCATGTGTAAGCTGGCTGGGGCAAATCCATGTGAGAGCTGGGGGCATATCCATGTGAGAGCTGGGGCAAATCCATGTGAGAGCTGGGGCAAATCCATGAGCTGGGGGCATATCCATGAGCTGGGGCAAATCCATGAGCTGGGGGCAAATCCATGAGCTGGGGGCAAATCCATGAGCTGGGGGCAAATCCATGTGAGAGCTGGGGCAATATCCATGTGAGAGCTGGGGCAATATCCATGTGAGAGCTGGCTGGGGCAAATCCATGTGAGAGCTGGGGCAATATCCATGTGAGAGCTGGGGCAATATCCATGTGAGAGCTGGGGCAATATCCATGTGTGAGCTGGGGCAGTATCCATGTGAGAGCTGGGGCAAATCCCATGAGCTGGGGCAATATCCATGTGAGAGCTGGGGCAATATCGATAACGTGTCCACATGTTGGGGGGGGCGCACAATTCTTGGCTGGCCCCTGGCGCTGACAACCCACGCTACGCCACTGAACAAGATCATTATTTGATAAGTATATTTTCACTTGTTTTTGAGTTTGAGAATATAATCATGGTCTGCTTTAGATTTGCTTTTTAATTAAGAATATAGTACATGATTCTAGTTCTGAAAAGTTGTTCTTTATTCTATTTAGTGCCATTCTATAAAATATACTTTATTCCAAGAGGAGGCCCAGGCAAAGTAAGCATGAGTATTTATGAGTTCATTACATCAATTTCTTGACAATTTATTTTCTCTAGTAGTTAGTTTCTCCACTTACAGGCTTTAAATCCATGTGTAAACTGGGGCAAATCCATGTATGAGCTGGGGCAAATCCATGTGTAAGCTGGGGCAAATCCATGTGAGAGCTGGGGGGCAAATCCATGTGTGAGCTGGCTGGGGCAAATCCATGTGAGAGCTGGGGCAAATCCATGGGAGAGCTGGGGCAAATCCATGTGTGAGCTGGCTGGGGCAAATCCATGTGAGAGCTGGGGCAAATCCATGTGAGAGCTGGGGCAAATCCACGTGAGAGCTGGGGCAAATCCATGTGTAAGCTGGCGGCATCCACATGAGCTGGGGCAAATCCATGAGCTGGGGGCAAATCCATGAGCTGGGGGCAAATCCATGTGAGAGCTGGGGCAATATCCATGTGAGAGCTGGGGCAATATCCATGTGAGAGCTGGCTGGGGCAAATCCATGTGAGAGCTGGGGCAATATCCATGTGAGAGCTGGGGCAATATCCATGTGAGAGCTGGGGCAATATCCATGTGTGAGCTGGGGCAGTATCCATGTGAGAGCTGGGGCAAATCCCATGAGCTGGGGCAATATCCATGTGAGAGCTGGGGCAATATCGATAACGTGTCCACAAGTTGGGGGGGGCGCACAATTCTTGGCTGGCCCCTGGCGCTGACAACCCACGCTACGCCACTGAACAAGATCATTATTTGATAAGTATATTTTCACTTGTTTTTGAGTTTGAGAATATAATCATGGTCTGCTTTAGATTTGCTTTTTAATTAAGAATATAGTACATGATTCTAGTTCTGAAAAGTTGTTCTTTATTCTATTTAGTGCCATTCTATAAAATATACTTTATTCCAAGAGGAGGCCCAGGCAAAGTAAGCATGAGTATTTATGAGTTCATTACATCAATTTCTTGACAATTTATTTTCTCTAGTAGTTAGTTTCTCCACTTACAGGCTTTTTTTGCAAAAAACAAATTTATTAAAGGGACATGCATGTCTAGAAATGTTGTTTTTTAAATCGACATTTAATCACTTTTATACCTATAGACAAACGAGAATAAATCAATAAAAGTTTTAAGAATTTGTAAAACAAAATTGTTTACTTTCTTTAAACTCTGTCATTTCACTTTCTCTGGCCACGCTTTTCAGCTAGGGGTGTTTCTTCAGCTCCCTCTTCCTGAAAATTCCCCACCTCCTCCCTGCCCACTACTTCACCCCTCAAAGCTTCACATGTACTAGCACAAGCTGTGCCCGTGAAACCCTGTGCACGCTCCAGTACCTCAGACTGGGGAAAACGAGAAAATGAATATTAGCATCTCTGCAGCTCTGCGAGCAAGACTCTCACACACTCACCTGCTGACTCATTCACTTACCCACTGACTCGCTCACTCGCCTGCTGATTTTTTTACTCACTCACACACTCACGCACTGACTCGCTCACACACTCACTGACTCGCTCACACACTCACTGACTCGCTCACACACTCACTCACACGCTCACACATTCACTCACCCACTGACATGCTGGTTTACATGACGACTGTCTCACTCTAACTCCCTCACACAGTCAATCATTCTCACACTATTTCTTGTGCTGTCTCTTGCACATGCTCTCTCTCGCTGCTCGAGTGGAGTCTCAGTCCTCCACAGCACCCGCAGCCCCACTAGAAGCATCCACAAATCCCCCTTGGTCAAGGGTTGGTCATCTCAGAAACGTCAATGGCCTCAGGCCTCCGTTTTCCTCAAGGCCCAGTTCCATGTCCTCGGAGGTAGAGACATGCAAGTCTGGGCACTGTCGGCCACGAATCTCCTCAGCTACGCTGCTGTCCTGCTGAGTTATACTGTCAAGGGAAGGGGGCCCACCGCCGCCTTGCCTCAAGCTTAGCTGTTCCCCGCTGGCCACAGTGACCTACAGGGAGGGGTAGGAACGCTAGGTCATTGATTAGTTGGGAGTCATGGGCGGGCGGGGACTATGAATGCTGATCATGAAGGAGGAATGAGCACTAGCTAATGATATATGTGCATTCCCAATGATGTAATACTGGTAGATAACCTGTCTAAAAAAACAGAAAAATAGACAGTAATTCAGGTGAATGAACTTGTAAAGAATAGGTGTCATAAAAACTAGGTATCTGAATGCAGGTGGCCATAGAACTGACAAAGCATGCATGTCCCTTTAAGTTAACAATATTAACTCCAAAGCTATTATATCTGCATTGACAGATCAAAGCAGAGGCGTAGCAAGGACATGAGGCACCTGGGAGCAAGTTCTCCCCTTGAACACCCCCCCATGTTTTAGATTAAATAATGCATAGTAACGCATTATGCCATCACTTTCAAATTGATCACAGTGTGGGAAATGAGAAGTTGAATTAGTGAAGCGACATTGTTTGCATTATAAGTGAATAATGCCACTACCTTAGAACAGAGAAAAAAATTGACGGTTTGCAATTGTTCATTTTTTCAGTTGGGAAAACAGCCCAAAATCTTCAAAAATTAACTTGTGTTAATAAATTTATTGAAGGTCCAGGGGAAAATCAATATCACATACGTAGATATTTTAAGAGATTACAATTATGGAGAAAGGATTTCGGACAATCCTATTTATAATTCACCCGACTACCTTGATTGATTTGAAGAAAAGAGCAGGACCTTCTACACGGGAAAATATACATAGTATTAACCCTTCAAATGACCCCACCCCCACATTCATGAAAAGGAAAAACTGTTACCATTACAATACACATAAGATGAGAAAAATAAGATGTAATGGCTGCATTATACCTTATAAGCAGTCTACATTCACTATTCACCAGTATTTGTGTGATGCGCCACAATAGCAATGCAAGTGGGTGTTATTGTTAAGGGCTGTTAGCAGCCTGACTTTTGCAGGTTAAATATACTGTTTATTTCACAGCACATTTTACCTTGGCCACACTGAAATAAGTACCACTAGAACAATATTATTAAATCTACAAACATTGCATCATTTAAAGTAAACTTACACTTGAAGGGTACACTTTTCATGCAATGACTAAGGGCCTAATCATCTTGTGTGAGCTAAACGCCAACGCTACATGAAAAATCGAGCAAAAGTCACTAAAAGGTAGCGCCTGACAACCCACCAACAGATCACCTTGTCCGCGGTAGTCTGTGTACAAGATTCATTAGCACAGGGAAACGGTAAGACCCGGGCTGAGAACCAGCGCTAATGCATTGTATAGTAAAATTGCGGTGTTTCGGGGAACCGTGAAAAGATGCACTGTATAGTAAAACCACTGTGTGTCGGGGAAACGAGTAAAGATGCATTGTATAGTTAAACCGCTGTGTGTAGGGAAATGTGAAAAGATGCATTGTATAGAAAAACCGATGTGCTTCATGGAAACATGAAAAGATGCATTGTATAGTTAAACTGCATGTGTAGTGAAACGTGAAAAGATGCATAGTAGGTAAATTTTTTCGATTGGCGTACGTGTAGAAATTAGCACCTGGACCAAACGATCTGTTGTTTACAATAGCGCAAGTGATCTCTAGCGCTCCCAATGCTAAGTATAGGATGTGGTAAGTACAGTTAGCTTGCACTACGAATCGCAAATTACTGCACGCCAAGTGATTTTCGCCATTTGTAGTGGGAGTCAAACAATCTGTTGGTCCGGCGCTAGACTGAATTTACCTGGCACTAACACAAAAACATGCTGACGCTAGGTTTAGCTGACACCAGTTCGATAGGGCATATTTCATTACATGGTGATATATTGCAGATGCTCCTTAACTGTTTCCTGAACCAGGTGCAACCATGTTTTTTTTAGTTGGTGTTTCTCAGTGAGGGTAATCAGCAGCTCTGCATGATTGGCCCTATCTTCTAACAATAACAATCTATCATCTGCCAGGAATGAGCAGGATTATGCACAGTTAGGCTGGGCATCCACTGGATCTGCATACGTGCGACAACAACATCGCAGAAAGTCGTCCAAGTTGTCAGACCAATCCAACAACACTATTGTGAATGTACTGTCGTCCATTACGTCTGACTTGTGACTTCCGCCAACTTTTGAAGTCTGCTGCAGACTAGTGACCAGACCAAAAATTTTGGAAATATCGCACAACAACTCAGACAACTCAGACAATCAGGGAAGGAGAAGTTGATCAGGTGAGGTAAAACGCTATTGTATTTGATTTTTTTGATATTTAAATGTATATTTTGTGTATGGCAGATAGGAGGGACTAGCCATGTTTGGGTAGGGGACAGGGTGAAGGAATTTGAGGTCCTTTTTCAGCTGCGCAAAGGGGTTAAAATTCACGCACCAAACTAGCCACCCAAAGTGTACCGAACATTGAATTTCCCTGTACAGTGCAATTTTGGGGCGTAGATTGTCTGTTCACTAACTAGTGCTGGTGAAATACAGTGCAGCGAAGTGTTGGTTAAAAGATGCCCTGTTTTTCTGTGTTTTATTAGTTTGACAGGTTAACAAACAGGCTAATCCCATAGGTTTCAATGTAAAAAGTAATTTTATTTTAGGTTTTTTTAAAAAAACCTTGTAGTAATTTCCAGCAAAAAGTATTTTTACTTATTGATTTTTCTGTCATTTTCATTTCAGCTGACGCACTCTCCAGTATGAATTGTCTAACAGCGCATCCAGCTCCTCCATATCCATTTTCACACAAAGACAAAGGACTGCAGTGTTTCCAAAAGCAGAATGCAATATTATATAGTCTCAGAAAAAAGGAAACAAGAATATACTGGCTTTTGGGTCTATAGTCGTCCATAGTCGCTGATCGCTAGTCTGATGCAGTGGATGACCATCGTTAGACCAAGTTGCACGACCGATATAGTTCAAAGTCTGACAACCAAGTCGGTCGCACGACTACGGATCCAGTGGTCATCCAACCTTAAGGTTGCTATGTTGTTATATGCTGAAAGAAGATTTGCGGAAAGGATGATTCAAAATTTTCCAGAAATCTACCATGATTTATTAAAAGCCCAATGATACGTGTTATATGCTCTTCATAGCCTTAATTACATCTGGCCATAGAATATTTGCATACAGCTGTTTGAGTTCAAGATTATCCATGATGCCACATCCTATACTGTTTCATCAGAGAAAAGCTTATACTTTTTTTTCTATTCACTTGTTTCTCCAAAATAGTATACCCTATATGTGAAACTCTTTTATCTTGGAAATGGGAGACAAATTAATTGAATTAAAAAGAAAATGAGTAACAGGCCTGTCAAGATACCTTGTTTAGGACATTAAGGGCTCTATTACACTCCGCGCAAAAACGCATTATCGCGAGGGGAAAAACCCTTCGCGCTGAACGTCAAATTACGACTTTCGCGCAGAAAATGCACGTTAACGTCTAACACGAGTTACCCTGCGTGAACCCTGAGCGAGCGAAGGTTCGTACGCGCATCCCATATTTAACATTGTGAGCGCAAATGCGTTTGTGCGCTGGTACGCGGATGGTATTACAATCGATGTGCAAATTTTTACGAACAACGTTTGCGCTCATAATTTTAACGTCTTTTGCTGGTGGTAACGGCAAATCTGAACGTTCTGGCCGAAACCAAATACACCAGCCCGAAAAAAAATACGGCACAGTATAGTTACACATTCTACACATACCCACACAATAAAATTGAGAGGCTGTGCATGTTTTTATTATTGCTGCAGCATATATACTCAGATTGATTTTGACAGATGCAAAAACTGAACGGGAGACAATTGTGATTCATAGTTCTAAATGGACGAATCGCGTGAAAAAACAGTCTGCCCACTGATTTCTGTGCACAGCGTTAATTTGCGCTCGTTTTCACGCGTATTTTTTACATGTTAGATTTTCTGACGGATGAAAAAATGCGCTCGGATCATAATACCAGCGTTAATTTACGCGGGTTAACGTTTAACGCTGCGTGCAAAACAAATTGCGCTGCGCGTACCAATTTGCGCCGAGAATGTAATAGAGCCCTAAAAGTAGTGAACTTACCATCTCCTCTTAGTATGCAAATATCACATTCTCAAATATATCTTCATACACCCTCCATATATTTTCTGTCTCTTGCTCCTGTGGTGACACATAATCCATCAGTTTTTCTTGGAGAATGATAGCAAATTTCATAAAACAGAGTTACAATATTATTTTCCTGTGGTTGTATTACATTTTTTTAAACAAGTTGATGTGATTTTATGGCCCTTTTTTAGCTGTCCTACTTGACATGGCTTATATATGAATCGATTCAAGATATAATTATGTCTTTATGAAAATGCATTCTTATTTTATTCTGGCTCTTGTTTTCAGCACCTTTGGGAATATGACATTTCACTCATTATTATTAGATTGGTCAGCCAAAAGAAATGATGGGAAAATATTGTGTTTCTATAATGTTATTTGATCAATTATAATGAAAATGAATCTATATTCCGCATTGTGTATTACTCAATTATTCTATTCTAAAACCCCATCCACAAATTCATATTTTCCGGCAAAGTTCAGAGAATAAGTGAATGTTTCGATTTAGTTTTTGACCTATTGTATATTGGCCTGATTTTACTGATTTATTTTTTTTACATATCACAACTGGCAAGAAATTATTGATTTTCAGTTTAACCCCTTCACCGCTGTGCCAATTCACACACGTGTGCTGATCTAATTTTGATCGTTTTGTGCCCATCATGTCTACGTGGTTTGAAGTCATGTTTTATTGTAGAAATGGTGATAATCGTGCCACTGGCGCCACCCGGTGGTGATGGCAAATAAACAACCCCAATACAATCAAATAAAATACAATGCAAGTAAAATGGTGCAAATAGGATAAAACAATCTAAGATAAAACAAAAGTAATGTGACATTTACAGTCTTATCCTGTATACTCCCGGTTGTAAAAGTCTTAATAATCAGTGCAGGGAAGAATAAAAATTATACAGTATCTTGTTTTTGTGGAGTCAGCTGCCTCTCCAAACCACTCAGTGGTATATCCCTTTTCCACCTTGTAAGTCAGTATAAAAGAAAGATGTGCTGCAGTTGGCGCTTCTTGTCCTGTTAGTGGTTCCTTCTGCTGCACCCCGTGGCTCAGAAGTGTGGTTTCCTTACAGGGTTACCATCCTCCTTGTCCCTCAAAATATAAAATGACTCACATAGAGCAATATTGTATAAAATGGAGTGCAAACAAAGGAGAAGATTGTCGTACTCACATTTGTTGGTGTCTTATCGATCAGACACCAGATTTGTAGGCAGCCGGTGACTTCAGAAGGTGCACCGGATCACCTATCAGCCTCAGCCACCTCCTCGGTGACTATAAGCATGGAGGACCCAGGATAGGCGTAAAATAAAGCAAATTTTATTAGTAATAAATTATACAGTATACCAACACCCATTTCGCATAAAAAAACTTCATCAGTTGGTGCTACTGTGCACAAATGTTATATTTGTGGGGTTTTTTTACATGGCATTTTACATCGTCATGTTTGATATCATTAGAAAGACCAGACTCTGAGCTGTTCAATGGACTTTGGGTGTAAAGAATGGAAATACAGGGGTCCAAAGGACCCGCCCTGCTTTCTTCACAGCAGTGAAGCAGCTTGCGCTTTAGATGGACCAATATGTAATAACGCTTTGCATGATCACCTCCCCTTTTGGTCCCGGCATAGGAAATAGGAAGGTGAGTTATGGCAGTGGTATTGTTTGCTTGGTAAGTAAAAGCACATAATGCCGCTGTCTTAGAACAGAGAAAAAAAACAGTGCATTTTGCATTTAATTTTGTTTTCTATTTTTACACATCACGTGGTCATATTTGGTATCGTTGGAAAAGCCAGACTCTGGCCTTTCAAATGACTCCTCACTTGACCTTGCGCTGTAAAAAAAAAATAGAGATGCAGGGTTCCAAAGGAACAATAGTGCTGCATTAGGAAATATTTTTTTTTATTATTTTTAATTATTTTTTTTAAATAATTTTTACATAAAACCTGGTCATGCTTGTTATCACTTTAAAGGTCATGTTCTGGCCTTTTAATGAAACCTTGCATGTCTCTGTATGTGTTACCATTCAGGAGATACAGGGGTCCAAATTACCCCTGTATCTCCATTACTGGGAGTTCCCTGCCCAGCTGGGGGTAGTCCATTTCTGAAGTCATCTCTCCCATGCATGCTGATGTCAGTTGGTGGGGTAGGTCCTGGAGGAAGGGTTGACATCCAGCTTTCCAAAAATGGTATAATCATAATGTGTCACACTGCTCTCTCGACCAATTATGTTGGGGACAAGGATATCAAAACTATTTACCGCCTTTAAAGTTGGTGGGTTCCCCATAGTTGCCTATCCTCCATTTCTATTTTCCTACAACTTTTTTGGGGTGGTAATGGATAGAGAATGGGCAAAGAATATTTACTGTCTTTATTTAAAATGTAATCTCTTTTTTATTATAGGTTTCTAGTGCAAGTTTTCCTTCAAAGATTGTGTATAGCATGCAGTGCTATAATAGTATTTTTAAATATATTTAAATGCAGTTATTGCACATATTACTTATTAGGACAGGGGGACTTGAAAAATAATACAACGCTGAGGAGCTGAAGTGAGAGCAATTAACAAGCTTTCAAAAATAAAATTTCCAAAAGAAGGAAAATGTAGATTATTAATTCAAACTTCTATCATTCTTTTGTCTTTTCTTATGTCTTTTGTGTGCAAATTTAATGCATTCTTGAATTTCATCCATCAGTTACCAACCAGTTGTGCTGTTAGCAATTTCATAGGACACACAAGCTCATTGTTTGTCAAATATCTAGAATGAAAACTTGAGTAAAAACTGTAACTACTTTGCTAAGGCCTTGGGCAGATATTAAAATGGAAAATGTATTTTTGTACAATAAGTATTAGCATATTGGGATTTTATCAAACATCTAAAGTAAAAATATACCCATTACCAAGTGGAGGACAATGCTATCATAATATAATTAGATGGGATCAGAATAAGCTTTATTTGAGAATTTAAATCACAAATTATTTGGGAAACAAAACTGAAAAAATACTTAAGAAAATTAAAAATGTTGAAATCAGCATCTTTTATTGGTGGTATTTTGGCAATTTTTTCATTCGGGAGATTCAATTTTGAGCTTATTGGAATAAAAATTCGGATCAAATACCTGCACTATCGACTTCAACAATCCAATTAGAATTTACCAGTATGCCAATTTCTGAAATAATTACATATGCAAATAGGTGTTGATAAATGGATTTTCACGCAGAAAAATAGATGAAATCTCTTTTTAAACATCAGGGGCACTATCACCTGGTGTGCGCTAACCCTAGCATCAGCATGTTTTTGCATTAGCCCCAGGTAAACTGAGTCTATTGCCTGACCAACAGATCGTTTGCCTCCTGCTAGAAATGGGAAAAATCACTTAGTGCGTGGAAATTTGCGATTCATAGCGTGAGCTTACTGTACTTACCGTGTCCTGTACTTAACATGGGCAGCTCTAGAGATCTCTAGCGCTTTTGTAACCAACAGATCACTTGGTGCCTGCGCTAATTTTTAGACTGACGCTAATAGCAAATGTTTACCTACTGCTCAACCCTGGTGGTAACTCCAAAAAAACATAAAAAAATAGGTTCTCGCCCAAAATTAACAGGCAATTAACAGGTAATTGAATGCAGCACAGGTGTTCTCTTGGCCCCATACACCATAGTAATGAATCTGGTCAGCAATGTCGTTGCTGTTGTAGTAGGCTCTATTATGATACACTATCAGGGTTATTCAGAGAGCGTGAAAAGCAAGAGAATGACTGGAGAATGAAAAATTCTAGGTCAAAATAGCTAAACCAGAAAAATTCTCCCTTTCATCTCACTTTCCAAATTGGCTATTTTGACCTAGAATTTTTCATTCTCCAGTTATTCTCCAGTGATTCTCCTGCTTTTTACACTCTCTGAATAACCCTGTATATTGCCAAAAGTATTCACTCACCTATCCAAATAATCAGAATCAGTTGTTCCAATCTCTTCCATGGCCACAGGAATATAAAATAAACCACCTAGGCATGCAGACTGTTTTTACAAACATTTTTTGAAAGAATGGGTCGCTCTCAGGAGCTCAGTGAATTCCAGCGTGGAACTGTGATAGGATGCCACCTGTGCAACAAATTCAGTCGTGAAATTTCCTCGCTCCTAAGTATTCCACAGTCAACTGTCTGCTGTATTATAAGAACGTGGAAGTGTTTGGGAACGACAGCAACTCAGCCACGAAGTGATAGGCCACGTAAACTGATGGAGCGGGGTCAACGGATGCTGAGGCGCATAGTGCGAAGAGGTCGGCAACTTTCTGCAGAGTCAATCGCTACAGACCTCCAAATTTCATGTGGCCTTCAGATTAGCTCAAGAACAGTGCGCAGAGAGCTTCATGGAATGGGTTTCCATGGCCGAGCAGCTGCATCCAAACCATACATCACCAAGTGAAATGCAAAGCGTTTTAATGCAGTGGTGTAAAGCACGCCACCACTGGACTCTAGAGCAGCGGAGACGCGTTCTCTGGAGTGAAGAATCACGCTTATCCATCTGGCAATCTGATGGATGAGTCTGGGTTTGGCGGTTGTCAGGAGAACGGTACTTGCCTGACTGCATTGTGCCAAGTGTAAAATTTGGTGGAGGGGGGATTATGGTGTGGGGTTGTTTTTCAGGAGCTGCGCTTGGTCCCTTAGTTCCAGTGAAAGGAACTCTGAATGCTTCAGCATACCAAGACATTTTGGACAATTCCATGCTCCCAACTTTATGGGAACATTTTGGAGCTGGCCCCTTCCTCTTCCAACATGACTGTGCACCAGTGCACAAAGCAAGGTCCATAAAGACATGGATGACAGAGTCTGGTGTGGATGAACTTGACTGGCCTGCACAGAGTCCTGACCTCAACCCGATAGAACACCTTTGGGATGAATTAGAGCGGAGACTGAGAGCCAGGCCTACTCGTCCAACATCAATGTGTGACCTCACAAATGCGCTTCTGGAAGAATGGTCAAAAAATCCCATAAACACACTCCTAAACCTTGTGGACAGCCTTCCCAGAAGAGTTGAAGCTGTTATAGCTGCAAAGGGTGGACCGACGTCATATTGAACCCTATGGATTAGGAATGGTATGTCACTTAAATTCATATGCGAGTCAAGGCAGGTGAGCGAATACTTTTGGTAATATAGTGTATATATGTGTCCTTTATCCACATATATCCTAATTCTAATAAATTGCCTAATTCTAAACATTTTATGCTGGGGTTATTCATAGTATGTAAGAAGTTGATTATTAGGGTGACCGTGTGGTCCATGTTTAAAGGGACACATAGATAAGTCTTGCCCTGAAACATGTATTATTTATATGTTGCAGCAGGGAAATTATTGTCACTCACCCGACCTTCCTGTTGGATCTTTTAAATGTGTTGTAATGATTCTACATGCTGTTGGGTGGCATTTATCATGCAATGGCCATCAGCCTTAATTAATATGTGTACATATAAACATGGAAGATATGGCCACCTTGGAGGATTGTAATAATGGAGGAGTGTGAGGGCTCTTCACTGGATGTGTTCATACCTATACAAGCTTGTGAGGGCAGAGGATAGGTATGGCCAGGGACTCTGCACTGGGAAAAAAAACAGTTCTATCTTTTACACAACCGCATTAGCGCTGGGTCTCAGCCCGCGTCTTAGCGTGTCCCTACTGCACGCAAACAACCTTTTACACAGACTGCCGCAGACAAGGTGATCTGTTGGTAGGTCGTCAGGCTCTACCTTTAAGCGACTCCCGCTAGATTTCTCTTTTAGCGATTGCGTTTTAGCTCACACCAGGTGATAGGGCCCCAGATTTTTCTAAAAGCACTGATTTAAAAATACAAATCTGTTTAATGCTGACTGAAAATATGTTTTTTCTAGGTGTTCTACCAGCTACTTTTTTGGACCATTGTTTTTTTTTCAATTATCGGCTCTGAGAATTTTTTCAGTTAAATTAGCCGCTATTTGGAAAAAAAACATCAGGCACAAGCAAGCAATATTGTTGTATGCCTCATTCAGATATTTTGTTTGTCTGGGATCATAGCTGTGTTTAGAAAATGATCAAAGTTTACATTCATTTTAGATGCTACTTGAGGTGAAGAGACTTTGATTTCCCATGGAGGGGTTGATATGCAGTTAATAATTGCTATTATTAAGATACTAGATGTAAAGCCTGCCCAGAGGGCAGTCTATTGAAAAGTGTGGTGTGTATGAATGTGGTCACCGCTGGGGAATCAGAGGCCGTGGTACACTAAACATACATATCCCCCTAATGCGTCCCTGTGCTCCAGCGGTGACCGGCTGCCGAGCGGCCTGCTCGGCCGGCTTTCACGCTCAGGCGAGGCCCCGGCTTGGCCTGGGCCTACAGGCCCAGCCGAGCCGGGGACTCGCCTGAGCCTGGCCGAGCAGGCCGCTCGGCAGCCGGTCACCGCTGGAGAATCGGGGACTAAATACCCAAAACTTACGCCCATAATCAGCCCAGAGCTCGACCGGTGACCTCCTCCAGCTGAGCGGGCTGGTCGGCCGGCCTCCAGACTCAGGACAGCCCCCGGCTCGGCTTGGGCCTACAGGCCCAGCCGAGCCGGGGACTGTCCTGAGTCTGGACGCCGGCCGACCAGCCTGCAACAGTCGAATGACTGCCACCGGTTGAGCTACGGGCCGATGTACACATACTCACCCACATGGGCCTTAGCTCCTCCAGCGATGGTCAGCCCGCTTCCAGCATCTTCAATCTCCATTGGACGCCGGAAATGACGTCGCGAAAGCCTTTGACCCCGGGTCAACATGCCAGGGTCAAAGGGCTCGTGACATCATGCCGGCGACCAGCGGAAAGAGAGGACGCTGCAAACGGACCGCCATCGCCGGAGAAGCTAAGGGCCCATGTGGGTGAGTATGTTTAGCCTACAATCCCCCTACATTGACTCGGGGCTCCAGCGGTGGCTGTCACAGGCTGCTCGGCCGGCCTCCTAGCTCAGGCGAGCCCCCGGCTCACCTGGGCCTGTAGGCCAAAGGCAAGCCGGGAGCTCGCCTGAGCTTGGAGGCCGCCCGAGCAGCCTGTGACAACCACCGCTGGAGCTCCGGGCTAATGTAGGTGAGTATATGCTCTCAACACCCACCTTTTCTAAGTCGGCCGGTATCCAAGCTTAAGGAAGCCCCCGGCTTGGCGTGGGCCTAGAGGTCCAGCCGAGCCGGGGACTCGCCTGGGCCGGGAGGCTCAGGCGAGTCCCCGGCTCGACTGGGCTCTAGGCCCAAGCCGAACCGGGGGCTTGCCTTAATCCTGGATACCGGACGAGCTATAAAGGGTGGGTTTTGAGAGCATATACTCACCTACATCGGCCTCGAGTCCTGCGCCAGTTGAAAAATACTCACCCACATCGGCCCTTACATCCTCCAGCGATGGCGGTCTCAGCTCACAGCGCCCTCTCTCTCTTTCTCAGTTGGTCGCCGGCATGATGTCACGAAAGCCTTTGACCCCGGTCAAAGGCTTTCGTGACATCATGCCGGCGACCAACTGAGAAAGAGATAGAGGGCGCTGTGAGCTGAGACGCCATCGCTGGAGGATGTAAGGGCCGATGTGGGTGAGTATGTTTTGGCAACTTACACCCTACATAGGCCCGGAACTCCAGCTGGGGCTGTAGCAGGCTGCTCGGCCGGCCTCCTAGCTTAAGCGAGCCCCCGGCTTGCCTTGGGCCTACGGGCCCAGCTGAGCCGGGGGCTCGCCTATGCTAGGAGGCCGGCCGAGCAGCCTGCAACAGTCGGCCAAACTGCTGGCTACTCGCCTGAGCATGGAGGCCGGTCGGCAGCCGGTCACCGCTGGAGCTCAGGGACGCAGTAGGGGGTTATGTATGTTTTGTGTACCGCGGTGACCTCTTCCGCCGAGCGGGCTGCTCGCCGGCCTCTAGACTCAGGCGAGTCCCCGGCTCGGTCTGGGCCTGTAGGCCCATGCCGAGCCGGGGGCTCGCCTGAGCCTGGAGGCCGGTCGAGCAGCCCGCTCGACCGGAGGAGGTCACCGCTGGAGTTCTGGGCCGAATTTTTCGATTGTGTTATGGGTATTTCGTCCCTGAGCTCCAGCGGGGACCGGCGGCCTGCTCGGCGGACCTCCAGGCTTAGGCGAGTCCCCGGCTCGGCTGGGCTGTAGGCCCAAACCGAGCTGGGGGCTCGCCCGAGCCTGGAGGCCGCCGAGCAGGCCGCCGGTCCCCGTTGGAGCTCAGGGACGACGTATGGAGTTATGTATGTTTTTTTTGAACTTCGGCCCCGATCCTCCAGCGCTGAGCGGATGCCGAGCGGGCTGCTCAGCCGGCTTCTAGGCTCAGGCAAGTCCCCGGCTCGGCTTGGGCCTACAGGCCCAGCCGAGCCGGGGACTCGCCTGAGCCTAGAGGCCGGCTGAGCAGCCCGCTCGGCAGCCGCTCAGCGCTGGAGGATCGGGGCGGATTTAGGTGAGTATGTTTTGCGAGCGGGCTGCTCAGCCGGCCTCTAGGCTCAGGCGAGTCCCCGGCTCGGCTGGGCCTGTAGGCCCAAGCCGAGCCGGGGACTCGCCTGAGCCTAGAGGCCGGCTGAGCAGCCCGCTCGGCAGCCGGTCACCGCTGGAGGATCGGGCCGATTTAGGTGAGTATGTTTTGTGAACTTCAGCCCCGAACCTCCAGCGCTGACCGACTGCCGGCGGCCTATTCGGCGGACCTCTAGGCTCAGGCGAGTCCCCGGCTCGGCTGGGCCTGTAGGCCCAAACCGAGCCGGGGGCTCCCTTGAGCCTGGAGGCCCGCCGGCAGCCGGAGGACGGTCAGCGCTGGAGGATCGGGGCATCTGGCGGCCGTGTAAACACGGGTAGCTGCGCGCGGCTCGTGCCGTTTTTTTTTTTTTTCACGCGGCCGGCACGCGCAGCTACCTGTGTGTTTTAACGGCCGCTTTCAAAAGTCCGTCGCGCATGCGCAGACGGCTTTTGGCGACGGACGTTTTTAGGCTTATTCTATTATAGTATAGATATACACTGTATATATAACAGCAACTAACATTTTTTACATTACATGTCCTTTGATGGCCAGGGCTTCTAAAATTAGATTCAGTTTAGTAAGGAAAAAATATATATAATTATTTTGGCAAATCATATTAGATATCACTTATGGTGGAATAGTGGGTTTTACTTCACAACTGCAATAATAACTGTTTGGAAAAACTTGAAGATGCCACAGAATATGTTGTTCAGCACTCTGAGCCCCATTTCGTCAAGTAGAGCGAATTGGTAATAATAGTCACATCAATGCGGTCATAATCTCAATGATAATTTGGTTTAAAGAATATTTTAGTGACAAATTAATAAAACATCACTTTGTCTCAAATGATATGTGAACTCAGATTTTAGTAAAGACAATTAGCTAGCAATCCCATTGTTGTCATGGCTGAATTGCACAATGTGATAACATAGGGAGGCAGGGAAAATAACAACTCTTCAAAAAAGATAGTTATTGCAGTGGCAGTGGAGGTGAAATGCATGTATCCTCCTTTGGTTGATGACTGCAGAGCAAGTCAAATGGTAGATTAAATTTTATGTAGACAAATGCAAGGTTATGCACTTTAGTGTGAAGAACATACAAGCAATGTATACTCTCAAATGGTACTGAGTTGGGGAAATCAAAGCAGGAGAAGGATTTGGGAATAGTCATAGACTTAAAACTAAGCAATACTGTCCAATGTCAAAAAGAAGTCGCCAAGGCCAGCAATGTTTTGGCATGTATTAAAAGGGGAATTCCCTTTCGGGATGAAAACATTATTATCTTTTTATTATTATTATCTTTATAAATCAATGGTAAGACCACACCTTGAATATGCTGTGCAATTTTGGGCACCTGTTTTAAGAAAGGATATTATGACACTAGAAATAGTGCAGAGACGGGCAACTAAATTAATAAGGGGAATGGAAGGTTTAAGTTATGAGGCTAACAAGTTTAAACCTGTGTAGTTTAGAGAAACGGCGCCTTAGAGGGGATCTGATAACTTTACATAAATACTTGGTGTTAAGCCTACCCGGAGGGCAGTTTATTGTTGTTGTTGCCAGCTCCGAATCCGTATCCACATATTTTCTTTTCAATGTCATATAAAGCAAGAGAAAGGGTTCCGGGCGCACCCTAGTGGTTATGTACTAAAAAAGCATATATATGTATATATATAATAAAAACAGTTTGCAATAGAAAATGTAATATATACAGAATAATTCACGCAGAGGATGGAAGTACTGTAAGATTAGAATACTTATATTTAGTTGATTTCTTCTCTTTTCCTTGGTTCCGGTGATGTAATCCAGATTCCAGGGTGGGAAGGACGAATAAGTGGACTCATGAAAAAATGAGTATTGATGAAAAAGACGAGGCAGCAAGACATGTATAAAAATAAAAAATATAGACTTTTATTTAAATTAAAAAAGCCATATGGCAGGAATAAATCTAAAAAATATATTTCTTTTGGTATAAAATAATACAAAAGCTTTAAAAGGATCACCAGAACGTGTTTTCGCCATATAGGCTTCCTCGGTGAGTGTCCTTTTGAGGCAGAGTCAGGGCCGGATTAAGATCTCTATGGGCCTGGAGTTGAAGATTTTGGTGGGCTTCTTTTGGAATTTAGTGAAATTAAAACATATTTTAGGTTATTTAATAGTGCAGATGACTATGTATAAAATACTGAACTTGCTCCCAGCGTGGGAAATGAGAAGGCGAGTAATGGCACTGGTATTGCTCATTTTATACGTGACAAATGGACAATACCATCGCTTTGGAACTAAAAATGTATAAATATATATTTTTTGGTTTTCTTTTAGATTTTACATGGTCACATAAAGTATATGGAAGATAATCTCAGTAACTAAATGAGTATTATGTTAGAAATCAACCATCGGGTGGATTATACTGTAGTAGGAGTAAAGCATTAGATGGAATATATGGGAGGATTTATATGTTTCAGTAATTCATGTATCAGATAAAGTGACAGATTTCAAAGTCTGCATTGAGTCCTCTTGGTTGTAGAGTGTTCAGGAGGTAGATCCATTTCATCTCTTCTTTGTTGATTTTGTTATCAAAATCTCCTCCTCTCCAATCTCTTTCCACTTTCTTGATGCCTATGAAAATGAGGCCTTTAGGATTGCTGTTATGCTTGATCTTGAAATGATGGGATACTTAATGTTTTTCGTAGCCAATTCTGATGTTTCAGACATGCTCATAAATTCTTCTATTGAGGGGTCTCGTGGTCCTTACAACATATTTCAGGCCACATGGCATATGAGTAAATATACAGCCTTCTTTGTAAAGCATGTGATCACTTCTTAAAGGGGGTAGGTGATCTTCTCGCCTACAAACGTCTTGATAATCTCCTTTTTATTGCCTGTATCAAGGCAATTACGGCAATTACCACAACGATGGAATGCTTTGCTTATTCCAAACATATTGTTGTTAGTCTTCTTTCGTATAGTGGCTTCTAGTAAGTTTGTTTTTCAGGTTTTTGCACCTCTACAGATGTTCGTAGGGTTTTCTTGGAGGATTTCTTTTAAAAGAGGATCGTTCAGAAGAAGAGGCCAGTGTTTTTTAAGAATGGCTCTTATCTGCCAGTTTTGTTGATTATTTGTAAATATAAAAGTTTCTCTACAAAGTTATTATTTTGTTTAGGTTGATGTTTTATCAGTTCTTTTCTTTCTTTGTCGTTGACTTCCCCTTATTCTTTCCAGGGTGTTTTGTTCATAGCCCTTATCTTCCAGATTTTTCATCAGGATACTTGCTTGTTCTTGAAAGGTTTCGTGTTTCATGTTTCAATGTCATATCCAAGAGTATCTCTATATAAATGCGTTTGTAACGCGTCCATCGCCATCCCGTCCGTGACGGGAGGACCGAGTGAGCAGCTGTGATGGGTGCTCGTGCAGCTGACTGTGCATTACAAAGGCATTTATATATTAGAGCGGGCTCCTCTTCCCTCTTAGATTGTAAACTCATGTATGCGGACTCCTCTTCCCTCTTAGATTGTAAGCTCGCATGTGAACGGACTTCTCTTTCCTCTCTTAGATTGTAAACTCATGGGAGCGGCTCTCTTAGATTGTAAGCTCACAGGAACAGGCCTGCTTTTTCCTCTTAGATTGTAAGCTCACGGGAGCAGGCTCACCTTTCCCCTCTTAGATTGTAAGCTCACGGGAGCAGGTTCAAGGTGGTGGGGTGCCCAGTTGGAGTGACGCCAATACTTCACCTTGTTCCGGCGCCGTGCTCACATGTCCCCAGTTCTCTGTCTTGAACCCAGCAAAGCACTGGTTCCAGCTCCCCAGCTTCTTCTGCACCAGGGACCACAGGCGGCACTCAGAGCCTCCCCTGCACCAGCCGTCGGGGATAAAAGTTTGCCCAGGGTCTGGGGTTGACCCAGGGCAGGAGTGTGAGGGCTGATACTGCAACTATGCTATTGCACTGAGGGAAGGTGCTACCCTGGGTGGTTCCTCCTATTCACCCCACATAAACTGTTAGAAAAAGGGTACGAGTGCACTCATGGATATAGGTAAACACATAAGTAAGTACTTATCTTTTAAGAACGCTGTTTGTTCCAGGGTCAGTATAAATGACTTCCAAGTATTATTCTCCCTTGTATATTTTCTCCCGGAAAGTAGTACACTTCTGCTGGGGGTTCCAACGGGTGAACGTTTTAAACATTCGGGTTTTTTTGGGCTTTTTTGGCAAGGAATTATGCCAAAATGCAAAGATCTGGGTAATCAAAACATTTATTAGGATTATAATCCTTGAAAAAGTCACATGACGAAACGCGTTGGGATTACAATGATTAATTGTTTTTATTATTTTAATAAATGTTTTGATTACCCAGATCTTTGCATTTCGGTGTAATTCCTTGCCAAAAAAACAAAAAAACCCCCGAATGTTTAAAACGTTCACCCGTTGCAACCCCCAGCAGAAGTGTACTACTTTCCGGGAGAAAATATACAAGGCAGAATAATACTTGGAAGTCATTTATACTGACTCCGGAACAAACAGCGTTCTTAAAAGATAAGTACTTACTTATGTGTTTATCTATATCCATGAGTGCACTCGTACCCTTTTTCTAACAGTGTAAGGGCTGATGGCTGAGGGAAAAGCGTTTTGTTCGAGGGACAAAAAAAATGCTGATCTCTTGGAGAGGCGCTATGTGCGCGCCTCTCCAATGGATCTGCATTTTTTTTGTCCCTCGCGCATGCCGGTGTTTTTTTCCATAGCGCATGCGCATTGTGTACGGCAAAAGACACAAACCGTTTTATATATATATATATATCTCTCCAATAGTCCTGCAACACCTTCCAGTGTCCAAAAAGAGTCTTATGTTGGTGCTTCGCCAGAAATAGTATAGAAATGGAGGAAATGGCGGCACTCAGAAAATAAAATAAAAAAGTTTTATTGAATCATTTTAAAATAGGTCCGACGTTTCGGCCCACACAGGAGCCATTTTCAAGGTGATATAAACGTTACATGCCGATGTTACATGCCGACGTAAAGAGATTGATTTAAACCTACATGATGTTTTCCTATCCGACTACTATCGAAGCAAACGCATACCCAGGGGATTCAGGATTACGAACGCTCCTACTATAGGACGTGCAAACCCTGAATACTGCAAGAAATGGGTTGCCATTTCCAACAAATGTGCATTAGATTGGATGGTGATTACCATAGAGGAAGTGGGAAAGGAGATTGCTAGTACCAAGCAACAGATTGCCAAATATGAAATTGCCAACTCTGTGACTATGGACACTTCGGTGTTTGCGGCTCAACTTACAAAATTGCAAGAAGAATTGGATAAATATCGGGCTGATCTGATACGCTTTAAGAAACAAAAAGTGGACAAAGTAAATTATGACTATACTTCTCATAGGGTGTATAGATGGTTATCTACCGATTGGTCAAGACCACAACCCTTTCGCTCTAGACCACGGATTATTAAACCGAGATACCCTACGATTGATGTGACCTCGGGTGAATCGAACTCAGATTCTGATTTTCCTAATGAAACGACATCATCAAGTTCTAACAAACCTTTTTTAGGGGGCAATCAATCACACGATACACAGGTGGCTACGGATACACGTATACAAACCAGAGGCTGGGTTGGTCAGAACAGAGCAAAAGGACAAGGAGAAGCCCGAGGAATCAGAAGTACAAGGGGGAGACCCCCAATATACAAGAAATAACATCTGTCCTTAATCTATCCTCTAAAAAATTAACGTCGGCACACATCCATGTTCTTAACAAAGGGCTTACCTTTGTACCCACGTCTAAGCCTAATATGTTTGATACTGAGGTACAAAATTATAAAATTCAGAGAAGTTTGGCTATCCAAGAACGGATAAAAGAAAATCATGTAGCATCGACAAGAACTTCTATGCTTAGGCTTAAGAATACCAGCAGTGGCGTAGCGTGGGGGGGGCTGGGGGGGCCGTGGCCCCGGGCGCAGTTTTGTTAGGGGCGCATTTGCGCCCCTAAAACTGGCCCGGGGTTGAGGGGACCCAGATGCCGGGCAGCGCGAGAGTGCCTGCCCGGTCCTGAAGAGTCCATCCTGTTAAAGGGAAGCAGCTGCGTGCAGGCGCAGCTGGTCACGTGGTCCAGCTAATCAGGTGGTACTGAGTCTCTGTACCACCTGACTGGCCGGACCGCGGGACCTGCGCACGCACGCAGCCGCTTCCCTTTAACAGGACGGACTCTTCAGGACCGGGCAGGCACTCCCGCGCTGCCCAGCATCTGGGCCCCCTCAACCCCTGCCGGAGCTAGAGCAATATCCAGGTGAGAGCTGGGCAAATCCATGTGTAAGCTGGGCAAATCCATGAGCTGGGGCAAATCCATGAGCTGGGCAAATCCATGAGCTGGGGGCAAATCCATGAGCTGGGCAAATCCATGAGCTGGGGGCAAATCCATGAGCTGGGGGCAAATCCATGAGCTGGGCAAATCCATGAGCTGGGGGCAAATCCATGAGCTGGGGGCAAATCCATGTGCTGGGGCAAATCCATGAGCTGGGGGCAAATCCATGACCTGGGGGCAAATCCATGACCTGGGGGAAATCCATGTGTGAGCTGGGGGCAAATCCATGTGTGAGCTGGGGCAAATCCATGAGCTGGGGCAAATCCATGAGCTGGGGCAAATCCATGTGTGAGCTGGGGCAAATCCATGTGTGAGCTGGGGCAAATCCATGAGCTGGGGCAAATCCATGTGTGAGCTGGGGGCAAATCCATGAGCTGGGCAAATCCATGAGCTGGGGCAAATCCATGAGCTGGGCAAATCCATGAGCTGGGGGCAAATCCATGACCTGGGGGCAAATCCATGAGCTGGGCAAATCCATGAGCTGGGGGCAAATCCATGAGCTGGGCAAATCCATGAGCTGGGGGCAAATCCACGAGCTGGGCAAATCCATGTGTGAGCTGGGGGCAAATCCATGTGTGAGCTGGGGCAAATCCATGTGTGAGCTGGGGCAAATCCATGAGCTGGGGCAAATCCATGAGCTGGGGCAAATCCATGTGTGAGCTGGGGCAAATCCATGTGTGAGCTGGGGCAAATCCATGAGCTGGGGGCAAATCCATGTGTGAGCTGGGGGCAAATCCATGTGTGAGCTGGGGCAAATCCATGAGCTGGGGCAAATCCATGAGCTGGGGGCAAATCCATGTGTGAGCTGGGGGCAAATCCATGTGTGAGCTGGGGCAAATCCATGAGCTGGGGCAAATCCATGAGCTTGGGGCAAATCCATGTGTGAGCTGGGGCAAATCCATGAGCTGGGGCAAATCCATGAGCTGGGCAAATCCATGAGCTGGGGGCAAATCCATGAGCTGGGGCAAATCCATGTGAGAGCTGGGGCAATATCGATAACGTGTGCACAGGTGGGGGCGCACAATTCTTGGCTGGCCCCGGGCGCTGAAAACCCACGCTACGCCACTGAATACCAGTGACGCTAAAACAGGCAATACATTTATCAACACCTTTTCAAAAATTCTGCAAGAAGAGACTGCTAATATTCTTCAAACTCGGATATCGGGTAGACCTAACCTCACTAAGGAGGAATATGATGCATTACAGGACCTCTCCTCGGATCCGAATTTCGCTATACGCCCCGCGGATAAAGGGGGCGCTGTTGTTGTCATGGATTATTTGTATTACCGCAATGAAATATTACAGCAATTGTCAGATCCTTTAATTTACCGTAGATTAACACATGACCCTACCAAAGAATTTTCTGATAAAATCATTGCCTTGGTTGAGATGGGGTTACAGGCAGGTTCAATTACTGACACTATAGCGACATTTCTTGTTGTCAAGCATCCTATCACACCGATACTATACACATTGCCTAAGGTTCATAAAAACCTGCAAACACTGCCGGGACATCCCATAGTGTCAGCCAGGGGGGGATTATTGGAGCCCATTGGCAAATATATAGATCATGTCACTAAAGACACCAGGTTTCATCTATATATGTGTATCAAAGACACCCCACATTTTCTTGAGAAAATCAAAGCAATACATCTTCCTTCATCACCATGGCTCATGGCCACCATGGATGTAAAGAGTCTCTACACCATTATCCCTCATGGTGTGGGGATTCAATGTGTCCAACAAGTACTGCAGGAATCCCAACACTATAAAGGTCCACCAATTGAATTTATATTGGAGCTTCTACGGATTGCCCTTTATCAAAATTTTTTTAAATTTGAAAAAAATCTTTATATACAGTGTGCGGGCATAGCGATGGGGGCATCTATGGCACCAACATATGCCAATTTTTATATGTATTGCTTTGAACGAACACATCTACTACAGAAATATGAGTCCCAGATTTTATTTTACTGTCGCTTTGTCAACGATATTTTTTTGATATGGGAGGGGGACACACTGACTTTCAACCTTATGGTTGATACAATTAACAAGCTTGACACCCCGGTGAAACTATCCACTAATAGTAGTTTGAGCTCTATATCTTTTCTTGACGTTACTATTTTCCGCACAGGCAACACCTTAGGTTACACCCTTTTTCGCAAGGAAACAGATAGGAATACGATTCTTCATATGGATAGCCATCATCCCCAACATCTTAAACACTCACTTCCAATATCCCAATTCCTACGGGTACTTAGGTATAATAGTGATTTGGAATTATGTGAACAACAAATTTTGGAGATGTATCAACGTTTTCTTGATAGGGGTTACTCTACAAATACTCTTGATAATGCTTTAATGAAGGCGACAAGTCGCATACAAGATCAGAAAGTACCCCAATCAGTGAGGGCAGCGAGAATCTTTCTTCCTTTAAAATTTAACACCCACAGTACCAAGATAGCTAATACCATTAAAAAACATTGGAATACTTTCTCCTTCGATCGGTCATTACCAATTTCATTTAAAACTCAACCACTTATCAGCTACTCTAGGGGGCGTAATTTACGTGATTTACTTGTACATACAGATGCTATCAAATCATATGCCACTAAAATTCCCTTGCAAAAAATGGGATGTTTCAGGTGTACTGGATGTGTTACATGTAATCATATGAGTTTGTCAACCACCTTTGCACACCCACATACGGGGCGCATTTATAAAATCAAACATCGTATTACCTGTTTAACGGAGTTTGTGGTATATATGATCACATGCCCCTGTGGATTAGCATACGTGGGGAAGACCGATCGTACACTTAGAGATCGTATCCGAGATCATCGCTCATCTATCAATACGGCATATAGGGATGGCCAAACGGATAAGCCAGTGGCCTAACATTTTTTGGCACTCCAACATAGACTACCCACACTTCGATTTGTGGCCATTGACCACGTCCCCCCACTCCCTAGGGGTGGTAACCGCTCTCAGCGGTTGCTACAGAGGGAAACATATTGGATCAAGACCCTTGATACAGTGGCACCTAGGGGATTGAATGAATATGTTTCCTTCTCTAGTTTTCTATATGATCGATGATTTAGCTATCTCTCTACTCTTGGATACCATGTATATATACAATACATACAATATATTTGGTTTTCCTGGCGTCTGTGATCAAACACTGGGGCGCCATGGTCTTTAATAATTCATCATCAATGAGTAGTAGCTACACAGTGATCTGTATTAATAACTCATTTGACATCATGCTCAATGTATACATATGTATACTGACACTTTTTGGGATGTATACATGGCATCTGGCTGTAGTGCTCACCCTTTAATTTAGTATATCTCTGGCTGATACCTCCTCCTCTTCCTTTTTCAAGGGTTTCTTTTTGTGCATTGTTTAATTTGCATTGTTTTTAGTTGCTAAAGCGACAGGATTACGTCAGTAATCCCGGGACGCCATATATGAGACGTATACTGCTTTGCAAGGTACGCACCATACCACCTGTGGCTAGTGCCTAATGAGGCTTCTTCGATTGGTATTTCAATTAAGACTGTTTTCTATTTAAACATCGGCATGTAACGTTTATATCACCTTGAAAATGGCTCCTGTGTGGGCCGAAACGTCGGACCTATTTTAAAATGATTCAATAAAACATTTTTATTTTATTTTCTGAGTGCCGCCATTTCCTCCATTTCTATATATATATATATATATATATATATATATAGATTAGGTCGGCCGTGTTAGTCCAGATGCCAAAATCACGAGTATAGCAGTCTGTAGTGATGCCTTTTTTATTGGACTACCGTTACATTTAAAGTACAAGCTTTCGAGAGTGTAACTCCCTTCGTCAGGTATAGAAGCTTACTGATCAGAATAGTAGAATTAAACCTTGAGACATTCATATATATATATACACAAATGAATATATATACACAAATGAAAAAGCAATAACGGCACTCCAGGACTATAATGCAACCAATAATGTATTCCATTGGTATCAACGTTTCAGCCCTGACCCAGGGCCTTCCTCAGGATAACTTATCCTGAGGAAGGCCCTGGGTCAGGGCTGAAACGTTGATACCAATGGAATACATTATTGGTTGCATTTTAGTCTTGGAGTGCCACTATTGTTTTTTCATTTGTATGATATCCAGCTGGACAGCAGGCACCGGGCAATTGTGGATCGTGGAAACAGGAGTGCTTGGCTACTGTTTTTTTAATATATATATATATATATACAGTTGTGTTCAAAATTATTCAACCCCCACTGAAATTGAGTGTTTTGGCCAGTTTGACATTGATTTTGATCATTCAGTCATCTTGCTTACAATTAAATCAAAGAGGCACGTGTAGGTCAGACAAATATAACATAACATTTATAATGAAATAACCACAAATGTCTTTTCTGTGCTCACATCATTATCAGTTTTATTCAACCCCCAAGTGACATTCAATCTTAGTACTGAGTACAACATCCTTTTACAGTTATAACAGCTTTTAAACGTGAAGCATAGCTTGACACAAGTGTCTTGCAGCGATCTACGGGTATCTTCGCCCATTCGTCATGGGCAAAAGCCTCCAGTTCAGTCACATTCTTAGGCTTGCGCACTGCAACTGCTTTCTTTAAGTCCCACCAGAGGTTCTCAATCGGATTTAAATCAGGTGACTGCGATGGCCACTCCAAAATGTTCCAGCCTTTAATCTGCAACCATACTCTAGTGGACTTGGAGGTATGCTTGGGATCATTGTCCTGTTGAAAGGTCCAACGTCTCCCAAGCCTCAGGTTTGTGACGGACTGCATCACATTGTCAACCAATATCTCCTGGTACTGAAGAGAATTCATGGTACCTTGCAGACGCTGAAGCTTCCCTGTACCTGCAGAAGCAAAACAGCCCCAAAGCATGATTGACCCCCCGCCATGCTTCACAGTAGGCAAGGTGTTCTTTTCTTCATAGGCCTTGTTCTTCCTCCTCCAAACATAGCGTTGATCCATGGGCCCAAACAGTTCTAATTTTGTTTCATCAGTCCACAGAACACTATCCCAAAATTTCTGTGGTTTGTCCACATGACGTTTGGCATACTGCAGTCGACTCTTCTTATTCTTTGGAGACAGCAAGGCGGTGCGCCTGGGAGTTCTGGCATGGAGGCCTTCATTACGCAGTGTGCGCCGTATTGTCTGAGCTGAAACTTCAGTACCCACATCTGACAAATTTTTTCTCAGTTCCTCAGCAGTCAAACGGGGACTTTTCTCCACTCTACGCTTCAGGTAGCGCACAGCAGTCGAAGTCAGCATCTTCTTTCCGCCATGACCAGGCAGCGTTTCAACAGTCCCCTTTGCCTTGAATTTAAGAATGATGCTTCCTATGGTCTCTCTTGGTATGTTTAACATCTTTGCAATCTTCTTATAGCCATTGCCCTTCCTGTGAAGAGTAATCACCTCTTCTCTTGTCTTCCTGGACCATTCTCTTGACTTCACCATGTTTTTAACCACACCAGTAAATGTCTAGAAGGAGCTGAGTATCACAGTCATTTTAAAGCTGCCTAATTGGTGCTTATTATGTTTTATTGCTGCTCCGTGACATCCACAGGTGTTTTCAATACCTGATTGAAAACACTTGAATGAACCTCTGTTCTTCAGAGTGGTAGTCTTTAAGGGGTTGAATAATTGTGTCAATGAAGAATTCACAAAAGAAACATTTACTACTGTATTACAAAACCAATTGATGTCATTTTAGTTGCATATGGTTCTTTAAAAAGTCCTTGTAGGATTTCATTCTGAATACAATTACAAATGTACACTAAATTCCCTAAAACCCTTTACAGCATTGGGGGTTGAATAATTTTGAACACAACTGTATATCTTACAGGGTGTGTATATATAGGGTTTACAGGGTGTGTATATATATATATATATATATAGTACTTACAAAGGTTGTGGTGGAGGACAAAAAGTAAGATAAAAAGCCTCCATGCTATAATGGTTATGTTTATTATTGCAGAAGCTATCTGCATATCACAGCAATTCAAAGAACTGCATCCCAGAGCTCCTGTGCCACATTCCCCATATGCAGCAAGGAACTCTGGGTAGGATATGCAAATGATCTCTTTCTCACTTTTATTGCATCCTGTGTCTGTTTTTACACAGAACCCTTAAATCAATGCCATGCAATACTATGGCTTTTTTTTAGCAGAGATCAGGTTTATGCAACTGGTCAAAGCCACTCCTAGGACAGCGTTGTTTCAGGTTCTAAGACGACAGCGCCGGACAGAAGCAGATTTATATATATAGATATACAGGGCCATTATAAACCATTGTCTGGAAACCTATTCATTAACAGGACTATACACAGGACACAGGGCACCCATTTAGACTGGACAAAAGGAAATTCAGCCTAAAGCATAGGCAGGGTTATTTTCCAGTGAGAACAATAAAGCTGTGGAATTCTCTGCCTGTTGTGGTGGTTGGGTCAGAGACTGTACAATCTTTTAAACAACGCCTGGATGACTTCCTGCAAAAACAGAATATAATGGTTACAATAGTTAATATGTGGGTAAAAGCTGCTTGATCCAAGGAGAAATCTGACTGCCATTTTGTCGTCAAGAAGGAATTTTTTCCCAGTATGTTTCACATTTGGTGAGCGCTTCCGACTGTTTTTTTTGCCTTCCTTTGGATCAACAACAGTAGGCGTTGTGTGAAAGGCTGAACTCTATGGATGCATGTATTTTTTTGGCCTATGTAACTATGTAAATCAGGAACCAGGGACTTCCATGCCCCATAATAAAGCTGCTTAAAGATTGTGTTTGCTGCATTTACTTATTACAGAGGCATAATGGACTATGCTGGACATAAACTGAACTACAATTTCCATCATGCTTTGCGTGAGTACAGGAAGTGGGTGGGTAGGAAGAGGAAAGACATCAGCAGCCTCGTGCAGAGGAGAGGCAGAGAGAGCCGAGCGGTGAAAGGTGGAGGACGCACGTGAGACTGCCAGGGATTGTGACCAGGCCAGAGTACAGGCACTGCCTCACTGGTGCTGGAGATTGGGACGGTGACCCTGCAGAGACCTACCTACGCACCACTGAGAGGTCTGACTGATAATCTGGTTCCGGCTGGACCCCGAGTAAGGAGACCGTGATGATCCATTGGGAGTGCAGGCAGTAGATCGCTGTATGCAGTGTGGAGATCGGACAAGCAGGGAGCGGATCCGGTGGCACAGAGTCCCAGTACACAGCGGAGAGAAATCCTTGATCGGGTGCTGAACAGATTGTCTATCGGATGGGTGAGAGGCCTCCCAGGCCGCAGTTCCAAAATTAAGAAACGCACGCTGCAGTATTGTTTAAATCCACAGGGCCCCAACGTGACTAGTCGAAGATTTGTTTGTTTCATTCACTGGCCAGTTGAATACAGTACCCGGGTACCCGAGACCATACACATACACAATTTTGAGCTATTATTCACGGGACTTACACTCCAGAACTGAGGAGGTTAATCTTTTTCTTTTGCCGCCTCGTGTTTTTCCCGCGTTACGAAATCCTGTCGTTTAAATACCGTATCTACATTATATATGCTGCTTTATTGGGATCAGTAAAAAATATAATCTATAAAAATCTACAACAGTGCTGGTGTATATTTATTCCCTAGTGCGGTGAGACTTACCCGAGGTTAATTCAGCGGCTCCTCCGGGAGTTAGAAAAACTGTGTTGCACTCACGCAGGTCTACCAGTCGGCATGGACGACTCCCAAATCCAGCAATAATCCAAGAAATAAAGTTTGCCGACTCCTGGTAGTAGTATTAGAAAAAGGTTTTACTCCACAACGAATACAAACACCAGACAATGTTTCGACCGTCTCGAGGTATTGTGCTTAGAGGGGTCTTTTTTAAAAAGATTCATATCCATCAACCTGTGGCATGTCAACCCAAGATTCCAGCAGTTAAAGTAATGCAATATATCTAGACAACAGTTTGAAATAAACAGCTAACATATAGACTGCTATTCACATTTTTAAACCTTGACTGATCGAGTGTCTAGATGAATAAAAGTACAAGAAACGACTGAAAGAGGATCGCTGAACCATGCAAGGGATGAAGACCCCCTGTAGTCTCTAGTGAGTTTAAGAAAAAAGGGTTAGTCTTGCATGTCCAATCCTGCTTGTACAAAGCAGAATGACCAATGAATGATATATCACTCTTGGTAACTAGTGCCAGCTACTGTTTTACACATAACTAATGAAACAATATGTACGTACATATGCCAGGACATACTTGAAAATGAGAGTAATCTCAATGCATCCTTCCTGGTAAAATACTTTATAAATAAATCAATCAATAAATATGAGTGTATTTATAGTAAAGGGAATCCACAAGGTAGAGGAAGGGAGTATATTTAAAAGGAAACAAAATAGCAAAACAAGAGGACATAGTCTTAGATTAGAGGGGCAAAGGTTTAAAAGTAACATCAGGAAGCATTATTTTACTGAGCGGGTGGTGGATACATGGAACAGTCTTCCAGTAGAAGTGGTAGAGGCCAAAACAGTAATTGAATTTAAGCAAGCATGGGATAGGCATAAGGCTATCCTAAACAAAAGATAAATCCAGGTTAAGTATCCATGTAATTGGGCAGACTAGATGGGCCGAAAGGTTCTTATCTGCCGACATTTTTCTATGTTTCTATGTTTCTATGTTTCTATAGTATCATTAATTGCCCACACAATTGTGTTATTCTATAGTTATGCTTTTTACAGGAGGAACATTACTCCAAATCGTATTTTAATATACAGACCGTAAATAGTACAGCTCTACACATATTAAGTGGACTGCATAACAAAAGATAATGGCCCCTATTACATTCCCCGCGCATTTTCGTTTGCGCGCCCAAATGCGCATTTGCGCGAGTGGCAAAACCCCTTGCGCAGAATGTCGTATTACAGCATTCGCACAAATGATGAGCGTTATCGTTTAACGCAGATGGACCTGCGTGAGCGTGATGAACTGTGCGCGTCCTATACTTAACATTGTGAGTGCAAATTTGTTCGTGTGCTGGTGCGCGGATGGTATTACAATCGATGCGCATCTTTTTACGAACGACGTTTGCGCGCATAATTTTAACGTCTTTTAAAAGCTGGTGGTAACTGCAAATCTGAACGTTCTGGCCGAAACGAAAAACACCAGCACGAAAAAAAAATACAGCACAGTATAGTTACACATTCTACACATACCCCCAAAAAATTGTGAATTCGTGCATATTTTTTTTATTGCTGCAGCATGTATACTCAGATTTACTTTGACACGCGCAAAAACTTAAGTGAGTCAATTAAGGTAAATTGATGTCAATTAAGGTTCTTAATTCTGATTGGCTGAATCCCGTGAAAAAAACAGTCCGCACACTGATTTACGTGCGCTACGTTACTGCGCGCGTATTACTCTTCGTTTTGCGCGTCGTTTTTCCGAACGTTATTTTCAGACGGATGAAAAAATGCATTTGGATCGGAATACTCTGTTAAGTTTCGCAAAGAATGTAATAGGGGCCAATAACGTCATAGTCAGTGATATCACATCCTACAGAATTTGTCCCAGTTTGTAACTTGTGCTTGCATCCTTTTGTAGCATTCCCACCCTTTCTGCCTTAAAGCAAGAAGTTCATTAAATATTTAAGCTTTCTTTTTCTAAACTGCACTAAACCTGACCACTAATCCCACCCTCCCCCCAAATTTACATGTACCTATCTTCAGAAGAACTAAATACAGCATTATTAATGTCGTCATAATGATGTAGCCTACTTACAAACATGGCAAATTGGCAGATTCAACAAAGGATGAAACATTTTATATGTCACCATTTTAAACACCAATTGATCAATAGTGTGCGTTGTCAGATTATGCCTGGACTTTGATGTTGATTGTGGTAAATTTACATAGCAGCTGAAGCAACCATGCTAGGAGGATGTCTATACAAGGCTGAGGCAATGGAAAAGCACACATATAAAAGGGAATGACAAATTAAACACAGGGGAACGGAAACACCCAGAGGCGGAAGAAGTGACAACATGTAGAGGGGCAAGGAAATAGCATACAAATTGACCCAAAAGGCAGGAAATTAGTGAACATGGGAGAGAGTGAGATGCATGATGTACACAAGATGTAACAAGAAAAAGGCAGAAGCTAGACAGGGAAGGCAATGCATGCCTAAAATTACTGTTTTTGTTCATCATGGATATGGGAGTCATATCGCAAAGGACTATGTTTTTATGCCATGTTTTATGTACAAAGTAAGACTTGATAGATGATACTGTTGCACAGGTTGAGAATAGAGTGCACGTGTTTTTTTTATGTATATTTAACAATTTTTTTACGACACCCCGCCAGTGTCAGGATGAAAAGAAACATTTAAACGTGGCCGTGATTTATAGGTCATGAGGACGATCTACTTGATCTGTCCCACGTTGTAACTGTTTTTTTTTTCATTAGCGTGCGCACGGGTTACCCAATCCGTGCGTACACGAAAGAGACACGTAATCTCCTCCCTGAGTCCTCCTACCTCAGGGCCAGTGGCGTAGCGTGGGTTGAAAGCGCTTGGGGCAAGGCAAGAATCGAAACTGCACTAATTTAAATGTATTAATCCCCCGTTTATTTTATTATGTATTCATTTCATTTACTATACTTGGGAGTTTAATTTATTATGTCCCCATATTATTTATTATGCCCCATTTCATTTATTATGTACTCCGTTTCACTAACAGTACTTCAGTTTAGTTTATTATGCCTCTATTTACTATATAATGTAACCGCATTTCATTAACTATGCGTGAGTTAATATTTTTCTGCTTCCATTTCATTTATTATGTCATATTATTTAATATACTCCAATTTAATTTATTAGTCTCTTAGATTGTAAGCTCTTGAGCAGGGTCCTCTCTCTTACTGTTCTATGTGTTTAACTTGTATGGACATTTGTTATTCTGTCTCTTTGTCCCATTGTACAGCACTACGGAACTTGTTAGAGGTTTATAAATACCTGTAATGTCTCAATATATTTTATTACACCCCCATTTTGTTATGCACCCCATTTAATTTACTAGGCTTCAGTTTGAATTTATTATGCCTCAATTTCAGTAACTGTATTCCACTTTAGTTTATTATGCCACCCTTTCATTTATTACACTATATTCCAGTTTCATTTACTTTGCCATTTCTTCGTCACACTTTCAGATGCAGCAAAGGGAGCAAGGGTTTCATGACAGAATTCCCAGGGGTCCACCCGTTTCCTATGAAGGTTTGTGTATCACAGAGCTCCACTGCAATAAAACCCACAGATGTGCAGTGTGTATCCCAGAGCTCCACAGCAGTAAAACTCGTAGTAATGTGCAGTGTGTAGGAGCGTATCACAGAGCTCAACAGCAATAAAACTTAGTGATGTGCGGTGTGTATGAGTATATCCCAGAGCTCCACAGCGATAACACTCACATTTAGATTAGATTAAAATAAATTAAATTTTTAAATAATGTAAATATTATTAACAGAATTATTATAGTAAAGGAAAGTTTATTAAAATATCAAAACCCTTAAATCCCTGCACCTCCACTTTTCTTTATCAAGCACTTTACAGATATATTTCCCCATGGCTCCACTTCACTCACTTTGTGTGTCCAATTTGTTAATTATGGTCACATTTCTAACCTCCTGCTGCTCAGAGTCTGGGGTCGGCAGGTTAGGAATCACTGACGCTTCCGAGGGGGAAGGGGCTGCAGCATATAACTTCCAGACCACTCACCAACAGAGTGAGGGGGATGGGGTTTACTTAAATTAGTTGTCCCACTTCCACGTGAATAACTGGGAAGGGAGGGGGTATCTGTCCCCTCATATCCTCCTCTTCTAATTATCAGAAGCGTTCGGTGGCCAGCATGAGCGGCCGAGTGCTTTTGATTCCCTCATTTTAGACACACAGAGATACTCACACTGTCAGCAGTCACTCTCAGCCTCCTGCTCGGCATGCAGGCTGTTCCCTCCCTCGCCACAGTGGTGAAGTGTGGCATGATGCGTCACGGTCACGTGACTCACTCAAGTCAGCTGCTGACAGTCAGCAGGGTCATCCTGTTTCCTGTCCTGTGCCTTGCTCCTCCTTCAAGTTCTGCAGATCGCACAACGCGATGCAAGTGCCGCAGTGGCTCATCGACACCTTGCCGATCCTGACTGGCTGCTGGGGACTTTTAAGGGTGCAAATTTCTCTTGAAATCATGCACCCCTAAGAAAATTGCACCTGGGGCTACCGCCCCTATGCCCCCCCACGCAATGCCACTGCACAGGGCATGGCTGCAGGCAGACAGCTCTCCTTGTCCGGCTGCAGGCATTTGATAAGAGCACGGAATCCTCACTTTTTCTTATATCAGAGCAGTGGCTCATAATGATAATGTGCCTAGTTAGTAGGCAAGAGTTCCTGAGATTGAATCTCAGGAAAGCCGGTATGGATTTTTTTTTACACATCTTCCTCTGCCTTATATTTTATATATTTATAATGCTACTAAACAAATTTTGTTTTATTTATTTATTAATAATATTATTATAATGCTACTATTATTCATAATACACTACTATTATAATAATGGTAGCATCATACAGGAATGGAAGGTTTCACTGCTCTTATCGAACGCCTGCAGCCGGTCATGGAGAGTTGTGGGAGGCTGCAGCCCTGGAAGACTGTCCCCATGTCCAAATAAATCGGGGCCACATTTTAATTCTTTTTTTTTCATCCTGACACCGTCAAGACTCCGTAATTTATGTATTGTGCAGCCAGGTAATTTTTGCTGCTCTCCCTTCCAGGTTTTCTTCTTACCCTAAAGAGGTTTTCCTTGATGTGACAGGTGGACTTGAGACTTCAATGGTCATTCAAGTAAACTAAAAACGTTACCTTTTGCCAAACACAGAGACGAAACATAAAGCAGTTTACTCGGCTTTCTCTTAACTACATTTTCAAACATTACTGTGTGAAGGTTGAGTAAATTATACATGTTTGTGTGTAGTCCAGTTTTTCCAAATTTTTACATTGCTCATACCCATGTCCACACTGGTTGTCAAATCACTCCCTAGTTGTCATGTCTGATCACCCCTATAGTCCCATATAGCACCGATTGTGAACACTATTATCTTATTCTGGACTCAAATTTTCCACTTACCCATTTGCTTGTGGTGAGAAGAAATTTAGGCAATTTTGAACTAAAATAAGACAATTTAGTAGACTGCTGTTGCAGGAGAATAATCTTGAGATCTGGACATCTGGAGAATTCAGATTGTGCAAATTTTGGCAAATATGGTGCCTGTTCGAAGGCAGTGAAATCCCCCATAGAGAAGCAATGGTTAATCTTATCAGAGAACATAAAACAGCAGTGAAAAGTTGCCCTGCTGGTCGGTGTTTTCATTCGACAGGTTTATTCAGGCGAATCCCATAAGCTTCAATGTTAAAAATATTCCAGTTTTAATTCAATATCTAATAAACTGTTTATAATTTTAATCTGCAGTAAAACGTCTCTTTATTTACAGATTTTTTAGGATCTTTTAGGCATTTTTCCAGATTTTTTCAGAAAAAGTTTTTTCCGTCTTTTTTTTTTAAAGCGTTTTCTTTTTTCTGTAACAGACCTTTTTATTATCATTCATAGGACCTTATATGTAGCTTCCAGGTATTTTCGTTCAGTAGTTTTTTGGCAAACAGCATTTCTATTTTGACATTTTCAAGCGTATTGTTTTCTCTTTTTTTACCCCGTTTGTCAGCTTGTCGACTTTTTCTGGCAGTTGGTCTACGCTGTGATCAGCGGCTCGTCGGCTTTTTCTGATGTGTTCGTGTGTTTTTTGTGGTAGTTCCGGTGGGTTTTCGGCAGGTGTTTGGCAGGATTGCGGCGGGTTTTTGCTGCACTCCAGGGACCCTGCGGTGAATGCCGCAGGGTGAGGAACTTTGATTCCCCACATTGCAGGGAACTGTGGGGAACGAGAGAGCACCGAAATGTCAGCCACATTTTGGTGCTCTCTAAATAACCCCCAAACTGAAGCACTGCGGTGAGTAAGCGCTAACGTAAGGATAAGTGATTTTAGCACATGCCACCCATATTACCTTCCTAACGCTAAACCGTTAAAAAATCAGTTACTGTATCGGTGATGGCGCTAGCTTTTGCATGCATAATGTACTTTGTGCATACTATACTTAGGATAAGTAAGGTATTACAAAGTTCCTCCGCAATCACTACGTGGCCTTGTGTGATCTCGCAGGGCTCACGGGTCAGAAATGGAACCCTTCATGGAGTCCTATGGACTCCGGGAGTTGAAATTCACTGTAGCACGGAAGTGATACCGCGATTATCACTGAGGGTAGTGCTTGGTTCTGGGCAAGCTGCTGAATTAGTGCCTGCCCTGGAATCTCCCGCTAAAATGGGGACACTACGGGGAAACCTGCAGATGCAAGTTTTTCCTGCTAGCGTCCCCATTTTAGCGGTATGGAGGGAATAGGGCCCATAGTCTATGGAGTTGTTAAGTTTACAACAGCTCTGGTTAAGTTAGCACCAACTTTGAAATATTTTCTTTCACAGTCGGACTCGCCTGGCAAATTCAAACCAGAACATCATGTGAGTTAAATCATACATGCTTCATAACCAGGAGCAGTTAGAGTACATGTGTAACATATAATATACATTATACAATTGTGCATATGCTGCAGGTACAACTGGGGCAGCTGCAAGACAGGCCATGTTGCCACTGCGAAGATGATTATGAATGGATGGAATACCGAAATATTTAAGATTACCTTGGGTTAAAATTTAGGGTTAAGATTGTGATTTATGCAGTTTGACAATTCAACATTTAGTCCTTTAGTACAGATACGAGACTTTCTATTTTTTCTAGAAAAAAAAACATGCAACAGTCCTTTGCACATAAAAGCTATAATAACACAAATTTGCTCCACATTTTTTTGGCCACAGCCTACGAAATTAATTCATAAAATTGCTTTTGTAAAAAGTTGAGAGGCAGTGGGATTCATATAGAGTGCTATTAGTATGCACCATGTGTTCACTCCCAAGCAATAATACAGTGGGAATTCAGCTATCCTGAGCATAGGCTGATGTGAAGCATATGATATTACTTATGTAGGCATGAAAGCAATCTGCTTTAATATCAGACACTTTACTGAAAAGAATGTCAGGGTTACCAGAGGTTATTCAGACTAGGGTGGAAAAAATAAATAATAAATAAAACATCTACTATGGTTTCAATTGGGACTTTTGAGAACTTGACTTTTACACTTTTTTTCTAGAGATTAACAATTTCTGATGCAACCTTAAAGTGTGCACTATATTTGTCATTCAGATGACTGCATACACAATAGATGACTTGTGACAAACACAGAAAGAAGAAAGATCATTTGAAAAGAAGACAGATGGGTTCTGTTAGATATGTATATTATGATCCACCTACCAGAAAGAAGCCAGGAATAAATCAGACAATTTAAAAAACTATTACATAAACTATGCAATGCATATCAGATTTATTTTGAAATAGACGTAGTGTAATCGGTACAATTACATATGTGCAGTTCTTAAAACAAAATGAAAATTACTTTTTTCCACCATTTGCCCAGATCAAAATTCAAAAAGTCTTCATTGTTGGAAGTTGAGTTATATAATAAAAATTCCTAACAAGTTCCTCTTAGCCACATTATTAGCAATCTCTCCTTTTTCGTGGCTTAATTTAATATATATCCGTTTTGATATCTAATTATTGGGGGTCTTTTTAATCTTAGCTTTTTGTAACATGTTATGTAAGGGCAAAACAATTTTCTGTCTCTCGCTGACATATTAGGCTTCACTTTGAACTTCACCTTTTATGTTTAATAAGTTCAGTGCCATGAAACAAACATTTTACTACATCTATGTACAAACATACAGTATTTATCAGTTTCAATACATAATAATTACTTAGGAGATTTAGAGGAAAAACGCCTGAGGGATTTCTCCAGAACAGAGTCTTCATTTCCATTTTATAAGTGCTTATCAAGGTCAATCGTGTATGAAAACAGAATATTTTATTTTAATTCCTTCATCTACAGCACAAATAACATTTTGCTAAGGAAAGTGTGTTTTATTGTAGTAGAGATCATATTGTGTGGAACAAGTGATGCATGAAGACTAGATTTGCAGTTGCTTGGTTCACATTCCAGTCGAGTATTCCTGTTTCTCTATGTATTTATTTAGGTACTTACTTGTTGCTGTCCATTTGGATTTGGGATGGCAACTGCATTCTGACCATGCAAAACAGTGCAACTTTATTCTTAGAATCAAATTGGTTCTTTCAAGTGAACGCATATCTATTTACAATTATTATTATTATTATTATTATTATTATTTTATAAAGCGCCAGCATATTCCGCAGCGCTGTACAATAAGCACAGTACAGACAGGGTTACAATACATTGAACAACATTTGACAAACAGTATAGGAGGAGATGAGGGCCCTATTCCCGTAGGAACTCACAATCTAGGAGGGTTGGGGTTGGAAACAGGAGGAGAGGACTGTAAGGTGAGAGTGATTGATGGTTGCGTCAGTGAGTTGGGTGGTAGGCTTCCCTAAATAGGAATGTTTTCAGGGAGCGTTTGAAGGAAGAGAAGTTAGGGGAAAGTCTGACAGCACGAGGGAGAGCGTTCCAGAGAGTGGGGGTGTAACGTTGGGGGCTTCCAGCCCTACCTGTGTGCTTGAGGACAGCAAGTCTGATGCTGCTCGCTGACCACTGCCTGGTTTAAATGGAGACAGGCAGGGAGGTGATTGCATGAGGTGTGGCTTGAGTGGGGGGGGCGTGGTCTGGTGAAGGTCTTTAAAAACCCTCAGTATAGTTTCAGAAGTTGCCAGATCGTGGTTATCCATACCTGAGCTCCTTGTACCTGACTGCTATATTGATTTAACCTGTTATTGACCTCTGCTTGTGTTCTGACCATTCTGCCTTCTGTTGCCCTAGACTATTTGCTTGTACTACGCTACCGCTCTGATATCGACCCGGCTATTCCATTTGACCATTCTGAACTCTGTACTCCTGATTCTGGCTCGGCTGACTCCTCTCCGTATTGTTAACCCTTTTCTGTCTAGCTAGTTTACCTGGCCAATTCTAAGGACCAGACAGATAGGGATCATTCACAGCTACACTGTTGGTAGCTTCTGGGTTTTGTGGAGTGTTGGGGGTTAAGTACTGCGTGGTGGGATCCGGGAACCGTGACATTACGATCTGGCCAATATGGATCCCGCAGATTTAACACAGCACTTGGCTACCTTTGTATCCAGACAGGATGAGCAGGATCATAGGATGGATCAGTTTGCCATTGCCTTACAAACTATCCTGAATCGTACTGCACACCTGGAACCAGTTGGGGTTGCACCCCCGCCTGCTATACCTGAGCCCCCTGTCGTTCAGACATCCCAGGTACACATGACCGCTCCTATGAGGTTTGACGGTACTCCCTCTGAGTGCCGGGGATTTTTGGTCCATGTGGATATCCATTTTAAATTAAATCCACAAATGTTTTTTTCTGACATTGCCAAAGTGGGGTTTATTATTAACCATCTGTCTGGCAGAGCGTTGACATGGGCGACTCCTTTATGGGAGGCAGAGAGACCTATTGTACAGGATTACAAATAGCCCTACCTGTGTGCTTGAGGACAGCAAGTCTGATGCTGCTCGCTGACCACTGCCTGGTTTAAATGGAGACAGGCAGGGAGGTGATTGCATGAGGTGTGGCTTGAGTGGGGGGGCGTGGTCTGGTGAAGGTCTTTAAAAACCCTCAGTATAGTTTCAGAAGTTGCCAGATCGTGGGTATCCATACCTGAGCTCCTTGTACCTGACTGCTATATTGATTTAACCTGTTATTGACCTCTGCTTGTGTTCTGACCATTCTGCCTTCTGTTGCCCTAGACTATTTGCTTGTACTACGCTACCGCTCTGATATCGACCCGGCTATTCCATTTGACCATTCTGAACTCTGTACTCCTGATTCTGGCTCGGCTGACTCCTCTCCGTATTGTTAACCCTTTTCTGTCTAGCTAGTTTACCTGGCCAATTCTAAGGACCAGACAGATAGGGATCATTCACAGCTACACTGTTGGTAGCTTCTGGGTTTTGTGGAGTGTTGGGGGTTAAGTACTGCGTGGTGGGATCCGGGAACCGTGACAGGGGGCTGCGCGTGAGAAATCCTGCAGTCTATCATGGGAAGAGGTGATGCGGGGAGAAGCTAGGCGCAGGTCACTGTTTGACCTTAGGGAGCGGGCTGGGGTGTATTTGGTGATTAGTGAGGACAGGTAGTGGGGCGCTGAGTTAGTGAGGGTTTTGTAGGTAAGGATAAGGATTTTGAACTTAATTCTGCAGTGGATGGGGAGCCAGTGAAGGGACTCGCAGAGGGGAGCGGCAGAGACAGAGCGGCGGGTGAGGTGAATTAGCCTGGCGGAGGCGTTCAGGATGGATTGTAGGGGGGAGAGGCGGGACAGAGGGAGGCCAGATAAGAGATTATTGCAATAGTCGAGTCGGGAGATTACCAGGGCGTGTATGAGTTGTTTTGTGGTGACAGCGGTAAGAAATGGCCGAATTCTGGAAATATTATGCAATTGGTATCGGCAGGAGGAGGAAAGAGATTTGATGTGGGGGATGAAGGAAAGAGCAGAGTCCAGTGTAACTCCAAGACAGCGAACTTGGTTTGATGGGGAGATGGTGATACCCTCCACCGTGATAGAGAAGTCAGGAGGTGGGGAGGCATTAGAGGGAGGAATAAGTAGGAGCTCAGTCTTTGACATGTTGATCTTTAGGTGGTGGGAGGCCATCCAGGAGGAGATGCCAGATAAACAGTCACTGACTTTTGAAAGGACAGGGGGAGAGAGATCAGGGGTAGAGAGGTAGATCTGAGTGTCATCAGCGTAGAGGTGGTAATTAAAGCCAAAGCTGTTGATGATTTTGCCCAGGGAGGAGGTGTAGATGGAAAAGAGCAGAGGACCAAGGACAGAGCCTTGAGGTACACCAACAGATAGAGGCAATGAAGAGGAGGAGTTACCAGCAAAGGACACACAGAAGGACCTGTTGGATAAATAGGAGTCAACCCAAGCAAGTGCAGTGTCACCGAGACCCAGAGAGTTGAGGGTCTGTAGAAGGAGGGGGTGGTCAACAGTGTTAAAAGCAGCCGAGAGGTCAAGCAGGATGAGAATAGAATAGTGGCCGTGTTTTTTAGCAGTTAGGAGGTCGTTGGTGACTTTGGTGAGGGCAGTTTCAGTTGAGTGTAGCGGACGGAAGCCAGATTGCAGGGGGTCAAGTAGGGAATTGGAGGACAGGAAGAGGGAGAGGCGGTTGAAGACTAGTTTTTCTAAGAGCTTTGATGTGAAGGGAAGCAGGGATACAGGGCGGTAGTTGGATGGAGAGTTGGTGTCTAGGGATGGTTTCTTTAGTAAAGGGGTAACTAGCGCGTGTTTGAAGGCAGATGGAAAGGAGCCAGTGGAGAGAGATAGGTTGAAGATGTGTGTGAGAGCAGGGGTGAGGGAGGAGGAGAGGGGAGGAATTAGATGTGAGGGAATGGGGTCGAGCGGGCACGTGGTGAGATGTGAGGAGGACAATAAGGAATTGACTTCCTCCTCAGTGGTTGGGAGGAAGCGGCAGAGGGTGGCAGAGGGGACCTGTGGGAGTGGAGGTGGCAGATAACTATCTTGTGTTGGGATGTTGCTTCTGATAGTTAGAGTTTTACTGAGGAAGTAGTCTGCCAGGTCTTGAGCGCTGAAGGCAGCTGAGGGGGGAGGTGCAGGTGGGTGGAGGAGGGTGTTGAAGGTGGACCAGAGCCGTTTAGGGTTGGAGGACAGCGTAGATATAAGAGATGAGAAGAAGGATTGTTTGGCCAAGTGGAGGGCAGAGGTGTATGACCGGAGAATAAACTTGAAGTGAACAAAATCAGCTTCAGAGCGGGATTTCCTCCAGGCATGCTCTGCAGTGCGGGAGCATCTTTGCAGGTAGCGAGTTTGGAGGGTGTGCCAGGGCCCAATCTATATACTCAACAAAGGATATTAGGTGTAATATACCAAAAGCTTGAAACTTCTGCATTTCATATGTTTTTGCATACAAGCTATCAAGATCTGGTTCTTAATGATGCCCCATTTGACAGGAATACTCAGGATAAAAGGTAGAAAACCTTTTGAAGTGTGTAGTGCAAGAAGATTGGATATTGAAGTGGATTAGTGGACAAATATTGCCCATTTATCCAACATGTCGGCTTTCAAAGCCACGCATTGAGGAATAGGTACAGTAATGGAAACTAAGTTGGGGCTGGCTGTTCCCGTAGGCAGCTGAGTGACCTAGGCAGGTGCCTAGCTTGCCTAGTGGGAGCACCAGCCCTGCCGGCAGGAGAATCCTCCATGGAGTCCTATAGATTCCATGGAGGGGATGCTCGGGACAGCGCTTTAGCAATGCCCGAGCATTCAGGAGCATAGCAGCCGCTACGGGCAGGCTGCTGGACTTAGCGCTTGTCCTGTAATCCACTGGGAAATGGGGACGCTAACAGGAGATTAGCAAATGTTAATTTTTCCCCTTAGCGTCCCTGTTTCAGCTACAAACACGTGATAGTGCCCTTAGCCAGGGTCAAAACTAAAGCATCACAGAATATACAGGAAGGCGCTGAGGGGTATATAGAAAACCATGACAGGGCACAGGTCTCTCTCAGTTGCTGCTATTTAAAGGCCATCCTACCTCTATGATCAAGTGCAGAAGGCCCAGAGGATATGTATCTAGTACTGCACTCTCTCTGCCCAGGAGACCTAACTGCGGCAGGAGCAGGTCTAGCACCACCAGCAGGCATGAAAGTTGGTGACTATCTCTCTGTAAAGAAGTAATCTTTAGAAGCAAGTGAAGCAAGAGTTGTGATTTCCTATAGGTATATCACTGCTTCAAAAAAAATAAAACGAAAGTCACTATGAATTGTGGGGGCACAACAGAGCTGTGATTACGGAATTATGAGTAAAGGAACCCAAACACGCCAGCAGGTGGGAGCCACCCTATCTGCAAGTCAAAATGAACTCACCTTTAAAAACCTGAAAATGAAATTAGCCTAGTATGGCAGAACCAAAAGCAAATACATATGGAAAAACTAATATGACTGACAAACATTTGGATAAGCACACAAAAAGTCTAAAGTGCAGTAAAACATGCAAGTTAAAAAAAATGGCCACGTCTCTAACTCCACGGTGTTTAGCCTTGAGCATGAGGCTGGTCCCTTAGCAAGGAAAAGGGACACATAATGAATCTTGGAACTTGTTCGATTAACAATCTGAGAAAATTGGTGATGGAACGCCAAGGGAAAACCTACATTCTGCTCACGGAGATGAATGAGGACAGCAGGACACCCAGACAAAGAACTATAGAAGCAAGAAAAACTGACACACAGATCCAAAACAAGCTAGAGATGTTACAAATGTTACTTTTTGACTTTGCCAAAATTACAACAATACAAATAAATGGGCCCTACTTCCCTCTTCCTAGAAAAAGAAAGTCACTAAGAGGAAATATTTTGAAAGCTAAAATCCCTTAGCAGATCCCTGTTACCTACTATATTCTGACTGAGGTGCTGAATTGCAGCTCGAATTGGAATATTTGGGAGCCGCTCAGTGATACCAGCAGCTATCATGGACTATCATGTAGTGCTGCATGAGCTACTGGTAAGAGCTCCTGGAGTCAATAAGACTCAATAGAGTAAAGTGCGACCCTGTGTAAGCTCTGCGCAAGCACAGATACATTGGGTCTGCCTTCTGTACCATGGAATCAAGAGTAAGTAAAGAATTCTTTGGTGGGTTTATTCTTATGATTTAAGTAATTTTACAAAAGCAAAATCACTTAACACTAGACTCTGAGCGCTGGCATTCAGTTCTGAGAAGAGTGAACTTTGATGGAATGGTTCCCTCTTTCCTCGCTGAATCTTATTAATTTGGCTCCAATATAGTTACATAGTTACATAGTTATATAGGCTGAAAAAAGACATGCGTCCATCGGGTTCAGCCTCTCCCACATAACCTACTGCTGTTGATCCAAAAGAAGGCAAAAAACCCAGTCTGAATGCTTGCCAATATGCAACATACTGGGAAAAAATTCCTTCTTGACCCCAGAATGGCAGTCAGATTTCTCCTTGGATCAAGAAGCTTTTACCCACATATTAAATATTATAACCCTTAATATTCTGTGTCTGCAGGAAGTCATCCAGTCGTTTTTTAAAAGTCTGTACAGACTCTGACCCAACCACCTCAACAGGCAGAGAATTCCACAGCTTTATTGTTCTCACCGTAAAATAACCCTTCCTATGCTTTAACCTAAATTTTCTTTCTTCCAGTCTAAATGGATGACCCCTTGTCCTATGTATAGTCCTGTTAATGAATAGGTTATCAGACAATGGTTGATAATGGCCCCGTATATATTTATATAAGGTTATCAGATCCCCTCTAAGGCGCCTTTTCTCTAAACTAAACAGGTTTAAGCTTGTTAGTCTCTCCTCATAACTTAACCCTTCCATCCCCCTTATTAATTTAGTTGCCCGTCTCTGCACTTTTTCTAGCGATATAATATCTTTTTTTAAGACAGGTGCCCAAAATTGCACGGCATATTCAAGGTGCGGCCTGACCATTGATTTATACAGAGGCAAAATTATGTTTTCCTTCCCGTGAGTGAACTCCCCTTTTAATGCATGCCAGTACTTTGCTGGCCTTGGCGGCTGCTGTTTGACATTGCACATTGTTACTTAGTTTGAAGTCTATGATTATTCCCAAATCCTTCTCCTGCTTGGATTTCCCTAACTCCGTACCATTTAGGGTATAAATTGCTTGTGTGTTCTTCACTCCAAAGTGCATAACTTTACATTTATCTAGATTAAATTTCATCTGCCATTTAAGTGCCCAGTCCCCCAATCTATCTAAATCCCTCTGCAGCGAAGTAACATCCTGCTCACATTGTATTACTTTTCCTAGCTTTGTGTCATCTGCAAACACTGATACATGACTTTCAATGCCTATCTCAAGGTCATTTATAAATAAATTGAATAGTATTGGTCCTATAACAGACCCCTGAGGGACACCACTTACCACTGGTGTCCATCTTGAAAATGTACCATTTATGACCACTCTCTGTACCCTATCTTTTAGCCAGTTTTCTATCCAAGAACAAGTATTTTCATCTAGACCATTTTTTCTTAATTTAAATAGTAACCTTTTGTGTGGAACTGTGTCGAAAGCTTTGGCAAAATCTAAGTAAATCACATCCACTGCGACCCCCTGATCTATACTTCTACTTACTTCCTCATAGAACGTAATTAGGTTAGTCTGACATGATCTGTGTTTCATGAAACCATGCTGATTTTTGCCAATTACATTATACCTCCCAATAAATTCCTGAATACTATCCCTTAGTAACCCCTCAAATACTTTCCCAGCCACAGATGTTAAGCTCACAGGTCTATAATTCCCAGGCACAAATTTTAAACCTTTCTTAAATATAGGGACCACGTCAGCTTTTCTCCAATCCTCTGGTACTATTCCTGAAAGAAAAGAATCTTGAAAGATTAAGAACAGAGGTTTACATATTTCAACACATAGCTCTCTTAGTACTCGCGGGTGAATTCCATCTGGCCCTGGGGCTTTATTAACATTCACATTGTTTAATTTGTGTAAAACCTTGTCCTGAGTCAACCAGTCACTTTGTATTAGTAAGTTTTTATTAATGAATTTCATGTCTCCTGTTATAGGTTTCTCTTTGATAAATACTGAAGAAAAATAATCATTTAAAATTTCTGCTTTATCCTGATCTTCAGTTAACGATAGCCCTGACTCAGATTTTAGTGAACCTACATTTTCACTCTTGGGTTTTTTAGAATTTATGTACCTAAAGAATCTTTTAGGGTTGGTCTTGCTCTCTTTGGCTATTTCTTTTTCATTTTCTAGTTTAGCCCATCTAATCGCATTTTTACATGCTTTATTGGCTGCCCTATATGCTTTATAGGATGCCTCAGATTTATCAAATTTAAAAGCTTTAAATGCCTTCTTTTTATTTTTCATTTCCTTACAGGGTTATCCAAAGAGATTCGAAAAGTCACCGCACGTTCGGTGACTTTTCGTTCTCTTCAATTCGGTCCCTTTTGCCGATTGCATTTCGGTAACCCTGCGGTGTATTCAGCAAGCACCACAGGGTCCCCGAATTGCAGGGAAAAGCTGCCGCAAACCTGACGAAAACTAACCGAATGCACGCTGAAAACAAGCAAAAACATCTGGATTAACCTTCGAAGAGGAGCCGAACAGGAGCCGAAAAGGAGCCGAATCACACAGAGCCGAAGCAGCTGTGACGTAGAGGAGGCAGTGAATAAATTAGAAAAACCATTTGTATGAATCTGGGAAAAAGAAACGCTGTTTGCAAAGAAACTACTGAGCGAAAATGTCTGAAATTTTCACAGGAGGTCCAGGGAATGATAATAAAGAGGGCTGTTACAAAAAAAATAAGCAAACTGAAAAAAAAATAAAAAAAAAAATCGGACTTTTAATTTTTTTTTAAAAAATTCAGAAAAATGCTTAAAGTATCCTAAAAAATCTATAAATAAAGAGACTTTTTGCTGCAGAATTTTATAATGAACGGTTTATTAGATATTGAATTAATACGGGAATATTTTTAACATTGAAGTCTATGGGATTCTCCTGAATAAATTTGCCGAATTAAACCACCGAATGGCAGAGCATTAGGGGAACCTTTCACTGCTGGTTTATGTTCTCTGAATAGCCGAAGCAGTGCTTTTTGATGGGGATTTCACTGCCCTCGAACAGGGACCGAACAGGCACCGTATGTTCAGGCAATTCGACAGGATTTGGCGAATTGCCTGCTCTCTGGATAGCCGAATGGTCAGGAAAGGCAACCGAACGCTGATTTTCAACGTTCGGTTACCTTTCTCAAGCAATTCGAATCTCTTTGGATAACCCTGTTAGTTACCTTCATACTAAGCCACATTGGTTTCAGTCTGTTTCTTTTATATTTATTAACCAGTGGAATATATTGTGACGTGTACTTTTCTAGTGTTAGTTTAAAGATATTCCACTTATCCTCAGTGTTTTTCCCGTGAAAGAGTTTCTGCCAGTCAATGACATTGAGAGCTTCCATTATTTTAATAAAGTTGGCCTTTTTAAAATTACATATTTTAGCATGCCCCTTATGAATGTGTTTTTTTGAGTTTATTTCAAAAGTCACCATGTTATGGTCGCTGTTTCCCAACTGTTCTTTTACATTAATATATGAAGTATTTGCTTCCAATCTGAAAGCAAAGCTTACTGAAAGGCCAGAATAGTTACCGTTACAAGTTTCTATAAAGCACTAACAAGTTCCATAGCACTGTACAATGGGAGGCAGAATAACAAATATACTGTACATACAGGTTCAACACAGAGAACAGTAAGAGAGAGGACCCAGCTCAAGAGCTTACAATCTAAGAGGAGGCTTAATAGAGCATATGAATTAGCGGGGCACATGTGGCCTGTGTGGGAATGCTGTAAGAAATGAACAGTGGGGGATTATGGAGTGAGAATACAACTCCTTAAATTAACAACAGGGTGGGAATACGGTCCAATATGTCTGTAACAACATACTGTATGAATGAATTTAAGATCCAAATAACATAAGTAATAATGTTTTCTTGGTCGCAAAATCAAAAACACTGTCATCCAAACTCTTGCAGAGAGTGTCAAGCTATACTGTGCACTATGAGCAACTGCAGTCAGCATTTACTGCCATTAGCAATTCACTCATATTTTACTGCAGTGTGATGCCTATGGTCGTTAGAGATCCTCCACAAAACATGGACAAATTCCATTGTGCCCCTTAGTGTCCCTGTCTTAGCGAGGGCCAGGTGATAGGGCCCTATATGTTTTACCAGCTCAATAGATGCCCCAAAGTGACAGTCAGCTTGTTCATAGGTGTAATTAAACATTTTATGAAGCTGCAGTAGTTCAACAATTCTGGGATAGAAATTTATTTATTTTTATTTATTTATTTATAAAGGATTTTACCAGGAAGGATACATTGAGATTTCTCTCGTTTTCAAGTATGTCCTGGGTTCAAGAACATTGAAGTGTTACAGTTACAGAAATACAAAGTAATACAATGCAAGATATTAAAAAAAAACAACACAAATATACAGATTAACAGAAAATAAATATGTAGGAAATAGTCATTATGTTACATGTTTACAGGTGCATTCTGTATTGAGGTATGTTAGCAAGGAGTGACTTAAGACTGGGGGAAGATTTGATGGTGTCTGGGAGGTTATTCCATAATTGTGGTGCCCTGTAGGAAAATGAGGACCGAGCCACTGTCTTTTTGTATTGTGGTATTGCAAGTAAGGTGCTGGTCCTGGATCAGAGGTTATAGGATGAGGGAGCTGCTGGGGGAAGCAGTCTATTCAGATAGGGTGGCAGCTTCTCAGAAAAGTTCTTAAACACCAGGCTGGAAAGGTGAAGGGTGCGTTTAGACTCCAGCGATGGCCAGTTTAGCTCTTTTAACATGTCACAATGGTGGGTCATGTAGTTACATTGTAATGCAAAGCGGCAGAATGAGTTATACAATGTAGTAAGTTTCTGAAGGTGTGTTTGCGGGGCAGCTGCATACACTACATCTCCGTAATCAATAGCCGGCATAAGCATTTGTTGTACAATCTGCCTTCTTACCGCGGGGCTCAGGCAGGATTTGTTTCTGTACAGGGCACTTAGTTTGGGGTAAAGTTTAGATGAGAGTTTTTCGATGTGGGGGCCAAACGATAGATTAGGGTCCAACCACATACCTAGATATTTGAGAGAAGTGACTGTGGTCAGCGTGCCATTTGATTTTGTCCCAACATATAAATGGGGATTTTGCAATTTGTGTAGTTTAGGTTTTGTTCCAAAGAGCATCGTTACAGTTTTGTCAGTATTTAAAAAAAGTTTGTTGTGTTTGATACACTTTTCTACCTCTGTGAATTGTTCTTCCAGCACGGCCTCCAGCTGCGGGAGATTTGGTTTGCTGGTATAGATTACGGTGTCGTCTGCATACATATGTACAGTTGAGGCTTTGCAGACATTGGGCAGATCATTTATGAATATTGTGAATAGCAGGGGGCCTAGTATTGAGCCATGGGGTACACCGCAAGTGACTGGGAGGGGGAGGGAGCAGCTGCCAGAAATTGACACATATTGTGATTGGTCAGATACATACTGTATGATTGAAACCAGGTTAGCGTGCGATCACCAATGCCAGAGTTTTTAAGTTTTGCTAACAAGATGCCATGGTCTACTGTGTCAAAGGCCTTGGCAAAATCAAGGAAGATGGCTCCAGTTAGGTTTCCTTGTTCCATCCCAGCTTGGATATCATTGCAGACTTTTAAAAGGGCGGTTGTAGTTGAGTGATTTGGACGAAAGCCGGATTGATCCGGGGTTAAGTAGTTCCAATATTGATAATAATCACGTAATTGTGTGTAGAAGCATTTCTCCAAAATTTTGGACATTACAGGGAGCAACGATATCGGACGGTAGTTGGATACCAAAGTACTGTCACCACTTTTATGGCTAGGTACCACTCTCGCAGTCTTCCAGAGTTTGGGTATGTATCCAGTCGCCAGTGATTCATTGATTAGGCTTGCGACAAGATTTGCAATTGTCGGTGCACTGATTTTCAGCAGCATTGCTGGTATTTGATCAGGTCCAGAATGGTATTTCATTTTTTGCTTACGGAGAAGTTTAGTAACGACACTGACAGGCACTGGTCTAAAACTGAATTCCTGTCTGATACAGAGACTTTGCACAGTATGGTACTTGATTAGAACAAATTATTAAACCACAGAATCATGGTTAACCACAGTTTGGGTTACGCTAACATTTGGCAATCATACAGTAGCTCATGTAGGTGTGATCTATAGACCCCCTGGACAAGTAGAAGAGCTAGATAATCTGCTGTTTGAGGAAATAGCCAAAATGGGAATGGAGGGGGAAGTTATTATCATGGGGGACTTTAATCTTCCTGATGTGAACTGGAAAACCAAAATAGCTGGGTGCACCAGGAGTACAAATATTCTAAACTCCCTACTGGGATTATCTCTAACACAAGTAGTTGAGGAGCCGACCCGTAAAGAGACCATATTGGATTTAATACTCACAAATGGAGGTTTGGTATCAGACGTTGTTGTAGGTGAAAATTTGGGATCTAGTGATCACCAGTCAGTGTGGTTTAATATAAGAACAGGGATGGAGCCGCACCACACAAAAACAAAAGTTTTAGACTTTAAAAAAACAGATTTTTCTAAAATGAGATTTTGTGTGAATGAGTCATTATCAGACTGGAGGAGTTTAAAGGGAGTCCAGGAGAAATGGGATTATTTAAAGGAAGCATTATTGAAGGCCACAGGCAATTGCATTCGGCTTGTTAGCAAAAACAAAAAAGGGAAGAAACCACTGTGGTACTCTGCAGAAGTGGCCAAAATAGTGAAGAACAAAAAGATAGCATTCAATAATTATAAAAAAACTCAGAGTGAAGAAGATAGGCAAACCTATAAGATTAGGCAGAAAGAGGCAAAGCAATTTATAAGAGCTTCCAAAGCACACGCAGAAGAGAAAATAGCTCAGTCAGTAAAAAAGGGGGACAAAACATTTTTTAGATACATAAACGAGAAATGAAAAGTAAAACAAGGATTAGTTAGATTAAAAACAAAGGAAGGAAGGTATGTAGAAGAGGATAAAAGTGACGCTGACTGCCTCAATGAATATTTTTGTTCAGTCTTTGCAGAAGAAAAGGAAGGAAAGGGACCTCAGTTAGGAGGAAACACTAAAGAGACATTTACATATGAGTTTACAGAGGAGGAGGTTCTACAGCAGCTGTCTAAAGTAAAGACAAATAAGTCAATGGGGCCTGATGGGATCCACCCTAAATTATTAAAAGAGCTCAGTGGTGTAATAGCAAAACCATTAACCGATCACAGCGCAGAGCGGCTGCCAGAAAAAGCCGACACCGCAGACGAATGGAGTGAAAAAAAAAGTACGCTTGAATGTTTGAAAAGTGAAACGCTGTTTGCAACGAAACTACAGAACGAAAATGTCTGAAATTTACATATAAGGACCATTGAATGATATTAAAAAGGGCTGTTTATGACAGCCTGCCCTTCCAAACGGTGACTGTCATTAACCCCTGGGGAGCCGGATCACGATTCGGCACTGAAAAGCGCCGGATCGTGATCCTCTCCCGGAGCTGGCCGACATCTTGGATGTCGGCCAAGCCTCCTGGAACTCCCCCTGAGGACTGGCGTCATCGTGCATAGCATGATGATGCCAGTCCTGGAGTTAACCCCTAGCTGCCAGCAATGGTGGAGATAGGGGGTTCCAATGAACCCCCTATCTCCCGATCCGTGGCAGCTAGGGGTTAATGTTTGATATCGTTGGATCGGCCAGAGCATGGCCTTTCCAACGATACTAAACATGACCGTGAAAAAAGTTTTTTTTAAAAATAAAAATTAAAAATAAAAAAATATTTAAAAAAAATAAAAAAATAAATAAACAAGTTTTTTTTGTTTTTGTTTTGTTAATGCAGCAATATTGTTCCCATTTCAATTATAATGTGAACAATGATGCTGTACTAACGATTTTTGTATGCTGTGCGTTTGTTAAAAATAGCGACATTTTCCCCAAAAAAAAATGTAACGAGTCCCCATTTCTATTTTTTTTAACAAGCACACCCCATAGAAAATATAACCGCATACGCTCGCATGTTAAAATGTGAAAAAAAACACTTTACACATAATAAATTATTGAAAATTCTAATTTTATTGCATTTTTTTGTTATAATATACAGACAGGACATGACGTATACATATAATAATGACATATTATGAATCTGCAAAGTCTGCCAGAAAGAACGATATATAATATGTCTGGGTCATATATCAAAATATGGCTTCAAAACGCGGTTAAACATGATGAGCGAAAGTGGTAAAAATGACCTTAGCACAGAGGTGTGAGAAAGCCTCAGCAGCGAAAGGGTTAATATATCTCGATACAGAATGCACCTGTAAACATGTAACATAGTGAGTATCTTACATATTTATGTTTTGTGTTAATCTGTATATTTGTGTTGTGATTTTATTATCTTGCATTTTTTTACTTTAAATTTCTGTACCTACTGTAAAAATGGAATGGTCTTGAACCCAGGACATACTTGAAAACTGAGAAATCTCAATGTATCCTTCTTAGTAAAATACTTTAGAAATAAAGTAAATAAATAAAACAAGCAAAGAGAGCATCATGTAGACAGTCAAGAAGTTGAATAGACACTGCTAGAAGTAGAAAATTCTGTATTAAGCTATGATGAAACAACAATTGAGAGATATAAGTATGTATCTGAAGAGCATTGAAAATACTTTCTGACTGCAATCTCTGAAGAGATATTTTAATAGGCACTTCATGAAAATATTTTGGTTTTGGATTTAGGACCCAAAGGACCCTAATACATTCTTAATGCTAACATTAGTGCTCAGCTGTGTGAGCGTTAACGTTAGGTTAAGTGGCCCTAGCACGGGCCAACCATATTACTTTCCGGACACTAACGTGTTGAATAACCTGATAACGATTCGGAGATTGTGTGTGTTTACTGTACTTTGCACCCCCTATGCTTAACTCGGGGAGCGCAAAGAGTTAATTAGCATTGGGATTACAAAATCCTAGCGCTAATTATGTCCTGCTGCGGTTAAACTGAAAAGTTAACCACAGCTTGGAGCTGGTGCTAACTGAATCTGCTTCTGCGGAATCAGTTATCACCGGCTTCAAATCCCCCCCAAAAATAACATACTCACCTCTCATCCCGTGGCGAGAATGGGGGCCCGATCCGCGCCTCTTCTGGCTGCAGGAGCAGAGTGAGATTGGGGGAAAAAGTTCTCAGTCTCAATCCACGATCACTCCGTGAGAGGCGAGATCCTGCAGGTCATGTGATTGGCAGTCGAAGCCTCAATGGAGTCCTATGGACTCCATGGAGGAGATGTTTTCAGTGGCGCTTATTGCTGCTTCGAGTATCCTCAGGCTTAGCGCTGCATTATGGGGCAGGCTGCTGATTTAGCGCCTGCCCCGTAATATGGAGCTAAACAAGGATGGTAAGGAGAAACCTGCAGGCTCAGGTTCTTCTCCTTAGCGTCCCCGTTTTAGCGGACAGTATGTAATACTGCCCATAGACTTTAAAGTCAAAAGGCTTAAGTTATGGTTGCACAAAATCCCATTTCTTTTGAAAATCAAAGTCCTAAAATGTTTCAGTCATTCAATATTTCATACATTTCCAGCAAGGGTTCTAGGTGTATTATACAACGTCAATCTTTCAAAATGCTTTTTTTTTTTTAATATATGAAAATTATTATAATGTGACACATACTTTACATTATACAGTTATATCAGTGGAATGGTAGGTTTTCTAATTATTTTTTACGTGCTATTTTGGAATAATTCCTGTTGACATTTTTTTTATCTATTTTTAACTCTTTTCCATATAACTATCTGAAATATCTCTGGCATGCATAATATCATCATCATATGTATTGCTGTAACTAATTATCTTGTATTACCGAGTCAGGATATATACAGTAACACTGAAGGGTAAATATATCTCAACCTAATTCTACAAAGCAAGTATATTGATTCCATGTGACTTTGCGAGAAAACAATTATTTTTAACTAATGTCACTCATTGACATTAAACTGCCATTGCAAGGCAGATTTAACATTTAACAATTGTAATTTATAGACATGTGCACAGCACAAAATTTCGTTTTGAACTAATGGATTAGTCCTAAAATGCAATTTATTTAGTTGCTAAAGAAATTCGTTTTCAGTTCTTTAGTATGAAAACTAATTTCATTCATCCGAGAACCAGTGGATACAATTACTATTGTAGTGGCTCCTCAGAGGGCTGAGATTGCTGCTTGTTACAGTATCACTCACTCTCCGCACAATGTGCCAGGCAAAGCTGTTACAGTAACTGACTGCTGCTCATCACAGCGCTCAGAGTTCGAATAAAACTAGTAAATAATATTTTTATATATAAGAGGTTAGAACAATATTATTTCCTTATTTTACTGAAACTCTGAGCACTGTTACAGTCAGTTACTGTAACAGCTGAGCCTGATACATTGTACTGAGAGATAATATAACAAGCAGCCGATCTCAGCGCTCACAGCCACTGGATTTAAAGGGCTGAAAAAAAAGGATCCTCTCTGTATAATGTTTAGAACATCCTCCTGCATTAATTAATACCCCTCTCTGTATAATGTATACAACATCCACCTGCATTAATTAATGCCCCTCTCTGTATAGAACATCATACTGCATTGGCATGTGGAGGGTGCAGAACTTCAGAATGCAATGCTTATCCAGCACAGGAGAGGGAACTTTTACTTAAACTTTGTATCTCTGTGGGGGAGACACAGGAATATAAAAGCAGGGGAGAGGAAAAATATTACCGTAAATCGGTCTGAAAGCTCAGAGAAGAGATGACTGGTGCAAATTGATTTTTATAATAAAATAAAGCACTTTAAATCTAGGGAAACATTCAAATAATCACACTGAAGGCTCATAATGACAGAGTAACTGTGAGAGCTGGATACTAAATGTATCAGACGTAAAAAAAAAGCTTTATAACAAGCAGCACTGGGAGAGGAGAGGGACTTTATATAAAACGTGTATTATAGATGAGGAAAGGGGCATAGTGCTCCTGGATAATATAAAATGTATCAGACCTACGTCCCTATTATGCAGAGCGGGAGGGTAGATAACACACGTTTTATAAAGTCCCTCTCTTCTCCCAGCGCTGCTTGTTATAAAGGGGTTTTTACTATCCAGCCCTCCTCTGTCATTAGCTTTCAGTGTGATTTATTTGAATGTTTTCATTCTCCAGCTGCTTTTATCATCTTGTCTGCCTCATAGACATGCAAGGGTTAAGTAAAGGTTTCCTCTCCTGTGCTGGCTGTCTGTGCTGCGAGTGAGTATTCTGGAGCTCTATCACTGTCAGATTTTCGGGTAGGGGTCGGGAAGGATTACGCATACAAACCTTTTCTGTAGCTTTGCGATGTTGCACTTCATTGCTGGTCTCCTTCACTCATCAATGTAATATCACAAAAAGGACTGAAAATAAAATGTAGTGCATTTTATTTTAGTTTCTTTCGTTTTTTATACTGAGCAGTTTCGTATCTCTTGAGTCATACTAAAACTAAATTATCCCAAAATTCGGACTAAATCGTTTTAGTACTAAAACGAATGCACATGTCTAGTAATTTATATCTAATGGTAGCATGATACCAGTACGTGTAAAGGTAATATAATTTTCAGGCATTGCATACTAATTCGACCAATGTTGATAGTTTGAGAAATTATGAATATAGGAGCTGTGTATTTTAAAATATGTGATTCATTCTTAATCATTTGTTGCATGACTCAAAAATCTTAATTTCACAACATTTCTAACTGGAACAAATTATTTTATTGAAACTAATTAGTACTTGGTAATAACATAATATATGTGTTTCTAATATAATACTATATATATATATAATGTAAGTTTATATAGACTGCTATCTCATGGGATTTCACCATTCTAAATACAATTTTAGATCAATGTCATAAACGCATAGATTGTATTGCTGATTCATTTAAACTTCTTGTCGCTTTTCATTACTGCTTCTTGTCTGATGATCGTTGGTAAAAATCATGTGATAAACTGCAATCCTCTTGGGAAAACCACTCCTTTTTCTTGTATCATCTTTGATGCTGTGTTCTAACTTCTATTTTAATGGGTAATTCCACATTGTGCATTCAAATTAAAGATTTTACAATATAAAAATGTTAGTAAACTTTATGAAAATAAGCTATCACTTCAAAGAATCATGTAAAAGTAATTATATGTGTAATACTGTTAAATTACTGATCTGCATGGGAAAAAATATTTAAATGACTGAAAGCACCCTTCGCTAAAAAATGTTTTGAATTCTGAACTTTTAAAATAGGCTATCCTTCCACTGTTATTACAGTATAGATCATGCTTTCTCTTCCATCTATCCTTAAGGAACTCATGTTTTCAGTCTAAAGCGTAAAAGTGACAACGAACATTTCTTAAAAGCAACAATAGTTTGAATTGTGTGAAAAGTTAGACTTTTGGAATTTATGCACCATAAATCTGGTCATCAACCATTTTATGTAACTTGTACTGGGTGGCCAAGATCAAGAAAAATATGACAGAGAAATATTTTGAGTAACGTATCAGAAATCTTCTATCCTCTCCAGTCAGCAGTTTCCCGGGTTGATCGTGCCCCTATTTAAACAGTACTACACAGACTCATCTGTCAAATACCATTTTATGCAGCCTATATTTACCTTCCTCTTCTTCCCAATCTCTATACTTTCTCCATTAATTATATTTTTACTTGGCCTGGATCAAACCATTTTGGTGGACCTTTGGTCCCTTCCTTTGCTTTTTCCACATAAATCTCACCCTAGGTTGTACCATTGTTCTATCTCCGCTCAGTCTGTATTGTACTCTTGTTCTATATATGTCCTCCTTTTGTGGTGCTATTATGGCACCATTCTCCTATTGTTATCTAAGATGACAGCAATTCATGCAAAAATAGCTAGGTTTTCATTGGGTCTACTATGGAACATCAGCCTGAAACGGCACCTCCAACAACCCTGCAATTCTTGCCTTGCTAATGAGATTCCAGAAGCCTCACCTGAAACTGGAAGGGTTGCTCATGTGGCTTTTTTAAATACAACGTTTAATGCTAATGCAAAACTAATGTGGAAAATGAGCGAGCCTGAGGGTTTGAAAGATGAGTTTCAGCATAATCCAAATTCAAACCACAATCTATTAAGTAGGTGAGCTTTTCCATTTTTTTAAAGATTTGTAAGACTATGCAAACACTGACCAAGCTTTGCAAGTGAAACGCGCATTAAGGTTATCTGAATCTTATATTAATTGCTGTTTTACAGTCTGGGCTGTTCATAATTTTCTAAAATTATACTGATATTTCGAATTCTGGAGCAAAAATTCCTTTGATGAATGGGAACATACACCTTTACTGAGACAGCAGAGAGGCAGGCTCTGTGGCACGTGAGTCTATACAGGTCAATTTGTTGTGCAATAGCCAGTCTTATGCTGGCCATCCATTGGGTCCGTAGTCGGATGATCGACTTGGCGGTCTGACTCTGGATAACTTTTTTGAACAATCTGGGTCATCCACTGGAATCGAATATGGATGACCCAGATCAAACGACTGGAAGACTGCCGAATGCAGCTAAACTAAAAAAAAAAAACGCTGCCGAAGACATGAAAGGAACTCTGGTGCCCCTGGTGCTGAAAGAATTTATTAAAGTCCTTTCAGCACCAGGGACACCACCAGAGTTCCCTTCATGTCTTTGGCAGCATTCGACTGTGGGTTTTTTTGTTCGGCAGTGAAGGAAAAAAAAAGTATTTTTTTAAAAAAAAATTGACAGTTTAACTACACAATTCAACTTTTTTCATGTAAATTGTACCAGATTGTCCTGACTTCACCAGACAAATCCCATTCAAATGGGAAAGGTCGCTAGTCTGTTGTCGTCACACAAAGTCATCTGAAGTCGTCTGATGGAAGTCGGAGGCAGTGGACAAGGGATCTCCTTCATGTTGTGGGATTGTTCAGACGATGACAGACAATGATGGACATTCGCACGATCGGACAAATACAGGCCCAGTGGCCAGCCAGCCTTACAGCTTACTGTCACGTTCCACGTATCCAGCCCTGTCCCTTGTATATGTTATTTTTCCTGTTCTGGCCTTCTGTTTATGTTGTTGCTTTTCCTTGGTTGCAGCTAAGGGGTTAATTGTTTTGTGTCTGCTCTTAGCTCACCTTTCTGTCCTTGTCTTGATCCCCTGCCTATTTAAGAGCATTGCGCCCATAGTGCATTGCTCCATGATTTTTCACTTCCTGGTCTCCAGTGTGTTTAGTATCAGTGAGCTACTTGCTGTTTTTTTCAAGTCCCAGTTTGTATATTTTGTTCAGTATACTTTTGTTTCCCTGTCCGTCTATCTGTTACCCTTTTTATAGTGTTCTTGTTTTTTTTATGTTTCTCCTGTGTTATTCAGTTTATAGTTGTTCTCTTGTTGTGTTTTGGTTTTCTGTTTATTATTTATACTGATTACCTGGTTACCTATATTTGGCTTGTCTGACTTCCCTCCCCGTTCTGTACCCCAGCATCTGTATGACGTTCTAGCTCTGGTTTTCCGACTCCTGGCTATCCTTATTACTATGCTTATCTAGGATCCTTGTCTGTACTGTTTATAGTGATTCCTGTCATCTGTATATGTTAAAATACTCTGCACGGCTTTGAGATAGCTGGATCTATGCTATAGAAATAATTACCTCAAAGACCGGCCTACCAGATCAGGGCTTTTGTGGTATTGCCGTGCAAGGGTCTCTAGTTAACCCTGTGTTGCTCTTACCAGTTATTACTGCCTGCAGTAGTATCCTGCATATAGAGGCTTTTCACATGAACCAGGGCTTCACCTTGGCGCAAGCCTGGTATGAGCGTGACACTTACACTATAGAAACATAGAAAAATGTCGGCAGATAAGAACCTTTCGGCCCATCTAGTCTACCCAATTACATGGATACTTAACCTGGATTTATCTTTTGTTTAGGATAGCATTATGCCTATCCCATGCTTGCTTAAATTCAATTACTGTTTTGGCCTCTACCACTTCTACTGGAAGACTGTTCCATGTATCCACCACCCTCTCAGTAAAATAATGCTTCCTGATGTTACTTTTAAACCTTTGCCCCTCTAATCTAAGACTATGTCCTCTTGTTTTGCTATTTTGTTTCCATTTAAATATACTCCCTTCCTCTACCTTGTGGATTCCCTTTACGTATTTAAATGTTTCTATCATATCTCCTCTGTCTCGTCTTTTTTCCAAGCTGTACATGTTAAGATCATTAAGCCTTTCCTGGTAACTTTTCTCCTTCAAGCCGTACACCATTTTAGTAGCCCTTCTCTGAACTCTCTCTAAGATGTCTATATCCTTCTGGAGATACGGTCTCCAGTACTGCACACAGTACTCCAAGTGAGGTCTCACCAGTGCTCTGTACAGTGGCATGAGCACTTCCCTGTACAGTGGCATGAGCACTATGGTGCGGTTTTATCCATACTTTCGTTAAGGTGTATTACAGTCCTCTAATAGGGAGGAATTATCCAACTTTATTTCAAAAGCATACAAACTTATCCATATTAGAAGACTCATGAAAATATCAGTGGCCTATGAGACCACAATGCAACAATATTTTATTATAATTTTTTTAGATTGTATTGCATTAATTTTGTCTTATCTGAATGAAGGTGAATATATTATTAATATCCTTTTGCACAGGATTGTGGTGAACTTTTCAACTGTACTCATGAAATTGTTTTATGATTTGATGTGTGTTGTAAGGTTGAGGAAATAAGCACCACCATCACATGTGCTCCATTCTGTTGGTGTTTTATAGTGAATTGTTTTAGTACATTTAGCCTTATTTGTGTAGATTTGATAAGCCGTGTTAGTCCAAATGTCAAAATCAACAGAGTATAGCACTACATAGTGATACTTTTTTCGATTGGACTAATGTTACCTTTAAAAGACAAGCTTTCGCGCATATAACTCTCTTCTTCAGGTTTGGAAGCTATACTATTTGCAAGTATTTATAGTAGGGATGCACCGATGCCGATACTAGTATACTCGTAGTAGGTGCCGATACTAACATTTGCAGGAGTACTTGGTGTTCCTTGTGTTCCTGTGCAAATTGGAGAAGATTAATCTTGTTATCTGCAGACAGCAAAGGTGTTCGAACAGACCTTCGGCTTCTATATATGCCATACGATGCAGTGTATGGTGAACAGTGCGTTCAGAGATCATTTGAGAGGATCCCTGAGTAAGATCTGCAGTAATTTGATGCACTGTTGCCCTTCAGTTGACTTGTACCAATCTTGTCACTCTCCGTTCTGCCCTAACATTGACTAGTCGCTGACGGCCACAATTCGCACGTTCAAACCCAGATTTTCAGCTGACAGTCCAGTCGTTAAACACTTTAACAACAGCTGCTCTTGAACATTTAATGAATTCTGCTGTTTTGCTGATCCTCGCTCCATGGCTCTGAGTGCCAACAATCATCCCACGTTCAAAGGCTGTTAAATTGCATTGTTTACCCATATTTTCAGAAAAAAAAATCACTTCTACTTTTGTGGTAAACAACCTGCTTCCCTATTTATAATGGTCTGGCCCTCTAGCAACTTCAGCGCAAAATTATAGCTAATTTCTCTAAAAAAGTCAGGTGGTTATAATAATCTGGCCACTCAGTGTATATATGTATGTCTGGTCAGATATATCATGCAGGGCTTTTTTTCAGGGGGTACTCGGGGGTACTCAGTACCGGCACCTCACCACTCAGTACCGGCACCTCACCACCAGCCAGAACTAACAGGAGAGAGAGCATGATGCTCCATCCTTCTCCTGCAGTGGCAGGCAGAGAATCAGAAGCGCTTGGCAGCTTATGTTGCTCCTGAACGCTTCCGATTGTCAGAAGTGTATGTAGGGACTGATAACCCCCCTCCCCCAGTAAGTGACAAGGGAGGGCTGCTCCCTCCTCTCTCTGCAGCCGCTGAAACACTGAACAGCATGTGGAAGGGGGTGCAGCATGTTTACACCCATCTGCCAGAGCTGCGGTTTGTCAGGCAAGCTGTGTGATCAGACAAAATGGCACTGTAAAGTGGTAGTGAGTTTTATTGCTGTGGAGCACATACACACTGCGCATTACTGTGAGTGTCATTGATGGGGAGCTCATACACAATGCGCATTACTGCGAGTGTCATTGCTGTGGAGTTGATACACACTGCGCACTACTGTGAGTGTCATTGCTGTGGAGCTGATACACACCACACATTACTGTGAGTTTTATTGCTGTGGAGTTCATACATACTCAGCAAAACTGAGTTTCATTGCTGTGGTGCTCACAAATGCTAGGGGATTATCCACTCAGTGCCATCGTTGCAAAGAAATAAAAAGCTAACAGCCATGCAAAACAGATTTTTCTTGCAACAGAGACACTTAGTGGATGACCCCCATAGGGATACAACAATAGTTGTAGTTCATTTAAAGGAACACAGTATTAAAAAATATGGTTCCCTTTTACAGTATCTTCCTTTAAGCGAACTACAACTATTGTTTAGGAGGACATGAAAATAGTCATAATATTCAGTTTTTCCCAGGGCGTGAGAGTACCCCCACCTATTTTTCCAGAAAAAAAGCACTGGATATATGGGTATATTGGTGTGTGTGTATGTCTGGTCTGACGTCTGTGTACATGTATCTGAGTGGGTGTACGTATATCAGAGATGAGGTGTGTGAAGGGGGTAAATGTGGTGTCTGGCCATACATTTCAATATAAACATAAACTGGACAGGCTTTCAGCAAATTTTTTAAATTATTTATTGGAAAGCGGTCACATGACTTTAAATAAAAGTATCGGTACTCGGCATCGGTGAGTAAATGAAAAAAGTATCGGTACTTGTACTCGGTCCTAAAAATGTGGTATCGGTGCATCCCTAAATTATAGTACTGATAATTGTATAACCCGGTTAAGTTGTTCTCCTTATTGGTATGTGTTTTCTTTGAATTTATGGTTAACTTAGAGATAACGCAAAATGATTAAAGCAGCCATTTTCTCTTGCAAATTTCCCTCCTAGTTTTTGCAGTTGTTATAGTTTTCAGAGCCTGAGCTACATTTTTATTATTTGTTTTGTATCAATACAGTAAGGTTCAGTAAAGGTGGCACTATTTGTTGAGGTGCTTTTCATCAGCAGGGAATGGAATTTTGTGAGAACTGAAGGAAGAAAGGAAATAAAAATATTGGAAACAGGGCAACACCGCAGAAAGGCCCAATATCAAGACGCAACATCTTGACATCCTGGTAGGACTTTTCCTGCAAACTGCACAAAGCCAGGTTTTTCATTTGTCCAATGATCATGATCTTCATTCACAAAATCTGAAATTATTCATGTCAACCTAAATGTGGTTAAAATGGGATGAGTGTGCTAGGGGTATTATCAGGAGGACGAGCTGCTGTTTCGCTATGTTTCCCTGCTTCAAGAAGTGCCAAATATAGGAACCATCTATGATGCAGGGTGCATTTAATTTCACAATCAGGAGGACTACCAAATTTTATAACAACTATAATCTTAAAATATAGAAGCATAAAATATATGCATATGCAGGCTTGGGAAAACAAATATATAGTTTACGTCAGGTTAAAATAGTTGCTGGACAATCCATTGTTACTGTATATTTGTTTTTAATCCATCCCCTTGCACCTTATTCAGGCTGTCCTAGCGGGTATTGTCCCTGCTTTGACCCATATTTTGAAGCTCTCGCTCTTCTCTGGAGTCTTCCCCTCTGTATTCAAACGTACTTTGATCACCCCCATTCTAAAGAAGTCATCTCTTGATCCCACCTCCCTTTCGAACTACTGTCCCATCTCTTTGCTCCTTTTTGCCTCCAAAATCTTACAGGCTTATTCAGAGAGTGGTGAAAACCAGGAGAATTGCCAGGAGAATGAACAATCTAGACCAAATAACCGATTTGGAAAGTGAGATAAATGGGAGAATTTTTCTGGTTTGGCCATTTTGACCTACAGGGTTTATTCAAAGAGATCCAAATTGTGTCCGAAAGGTAACCGAACAGTGAAATTCAGTGTACGGTTACCTTTCCTGGCCATTCGGCTATTCAGAGAGCAGGCAGTTCGCCAAATCTTGGCAAATTGCCTGATGCCTGTCCGGTGCCTGTTCGAGGGCAGTGAAATCCCCATAGAGAAGCAATGCTTCGTCTATTCAGAGAACACCAAACAGCAGGGAAAAGTTGCCGAAATGCCCTGCTGTTCTGTGGTTTCATTCAACAGATTTATTCAGGCGAATCCCATAGGTTTCAATGTTAAAAATATTCTCGTTTTAATTCATTATCTAAAAACCATTTAAAATTATATTCTGCAGTAAAAAGTCTTTTTTCTAAAAAAAATTCCCGTTTTTTTTTTAAATCTCCTTTTCTTTTTCCTGTAACAGACCTTTTTATTATCATTCATTGGATCTTATATGTAAATTCTAGGCATCTTCGCTCAGTAGTTTTTTTGCAAACAGCAAAACTTTCCAACTTTCAAGTGTACTGTTTTTTTTTTCACCTCCTTCGTCTGCGTGTTGGGTTTTTCCAGTGACTACTCTGCACTGTGATCGGCGCCTAGAAAGATTTCTATGGCGTGTTCGGCGGGGTTAATTCAGATGTTTTTGCGGGTTTCGGTGAGCGTTCGCCGGGTTTTGCAGTGAATGTTTGTCGGGTCAAACATGGGTCCTTGACAAACACAAACACCCCCCCTAGAAACTGTTGGGAGACATAATTAGATTTAAACAGATAATGGCATAAGCATTTGCTCAACATTCCTAGGCAGACAGGACAATACACTTATGATAGGCAAACAGATAACGAGGCAGTGTTTTCCTGACAAAACAGATTGAGAATACTACTCAAATTTAAACAGATATAAACACATTTCTAAAACAGGATTAGCCTTCCAGCCTACCCTATCGACAGATAAAAGATACACATTGACCATACAATAGACAGATAGACAATAACATTATTCTTGCGTAACACGGATTACATAACACTCTGTACACAAGGGAGGCCAAGGAAATAATAAAGAACATTAGGCCTGAACCGTAAAAGTGTGCCTCAAGGTCCATGCATCCCAAGTCCAAAGTGTCTCACGTCACATGAGGGAATTTGCTTTTGTGAGAATGTTCTTACCAAGTGAAATTTAACACCGTTACAGAGAGACGCTCACCTTTCTAAGATAATTGCTGAAGACAGGGCCAGGATTTGGCTATTCTCAAACTTTTCAGAAGACGTCATGGCATATTGAGGCCAAATATGTAAATAAAAATGCAATTAAGAAGTGCAAAGTATTTTAATTATATCACAACTTTTATTGATGTTTAGAAACTCCCTGCTGTGTGGTTTATTGCTATGCAGATTTGTTTCATACACAAACACCCAAAATAAATAGTAGTTTTCCATTAACTGTTAACGCCAGCCTTCCGTCTCATTCTCATTAACCCCAAAGTCTGTACCATTACTCCCAGTCTTCCCAGTGTGTCTGCCCCATTATTCCCAGTATTTTTTTATTTATAAAAGGATTTTACCAGGAAGGATACATTGAGATTTCTCTCATTTTCAAGTACGTCCTGGGTATCTGTTTCATTAAAGCCTAGCTCTCCTTCGTCTCTCCTTATCAATACCCCTATTACTGGGAACATTCACCCAGAGCCACACATTGTGTTTCTCCCCTCACACACATACATCTAATGCCTCATAAATGGCTCCCTTTGCAGGCACTCTATGATATCACTTTGGGCAGGATCTTCACCATAAAACAGTTCCTCTCATTTTTCTTCCTCCTTTGCAAACTGTAAAACAGGAAGTTCCTGTGCAGCTTAGGCTAGGGTCAGACGAAAGCATTTTTCCCCGCGAACGTGAAAAAGTGCGTCCGAACGCATTGACGTATTTTTTCACGGAATGCGCAAAAACGGTCAGACGACATGCATTTTCGGGCGTGATTTTGTACGGATCGTCAATAAAACTCTTTTTGCGTCTGGACGTTATGTTGGCTTGACGTTAGCAGTGTCTGACATCTCCTAATCACGCACACAGGCCGCTATGCTGCAGCTGCGCACTCTGTACGTCAGTACTAGCGGTTCAGCGTTCTCCGAAAAATGCGTTCAAATTCCACTTGCGTTGCACGGCCGGACTTTTGTGCGGCCATACATCGTATGTTGGCCGTCATTGCCCGTCATCTGCTGCTAGTGCGGCCGTAATTATGTGCGCCAGAACGCATGTTAAAAGTGCGCTGGTCTGACCCCAGCCTTAGGTGGGAATTTCTGCAACAGAAACGGCCGGTGGCCTATGGTGATATCATAATTAGTTAATATATTATTATAATTTAATTATTATATAGTATTGATAACTTTCCCTGCAGAAAGGTGGAAAGCAGTGTAGCCTGTCACAGCAGCATTGGATGGATGTCCTGAGGTACCAAATCAGTACAGAGTCCAGCAGGGAAGCACAAAGGGCAGCCAAGCCAAGTTGTTACCCTTGAACCCTCCCATGTAATGCCTATTTTTACTTAATATTTTCTTGCCTTTGGAGACAGGCCTATCTGTGCAATTACTTTTAGTTTCATACAAATTTATCTCATTCCATTCACTATTCACATTAGATTACTTATATTTATGACATATTAACTATATTATTTTCCTTTTTTTTCAATCAGTATCTGTATCTATGCTACAATGGTAGCTCCAAAAGAAATGCACTATCATTTTGGACAGCAGATTATAACAACAAATAACATTATTAATTTCATACATCACCTTTACTTTTGGTTGAACAAAATGAAATATCTATGTTGCTAGCAGCAGTCTATTTAATTTTGCTTCGTAAATGAACTCGGTGAGATTTTATGCAGAGTTGTCAGATACGATCCATTGATTTTTCAGTGGGAGAGATCCCACATTTATGAAGTAATAATGAACTGGGCAGAAAGGATTAGATATGATTATGTCAGGAGTTTAGAATTAATCTATATCCAAACTCAATGGGGGATTAGTCACTTAGACGGTGTGAGAGTAGAAAACAGCTTGGAAGGGGCATTAGTGCACTGTCTAATCTAGTGAAGATTTGCATACAGTTGAGACTTTTAGGCAAGTGCATTGTTGCCATAGCAAAGAAACTGGGCACAAATATTTCTGGAAATGCACAAATTATACGTGAAAATGCCATGCTTCTGAAACTCTTGACGAAAGATGAGCAAAATATTATTTTCAGAACATTTCATCTTGTAAACTGTGATTGCAATATGACATATTAAACTATAATACTATGACCGAAAAAACTAACCGAAAAAAATACTCTCGTCTCATGAGCCAGACATTTGAATCATAAGGACAACTGGGATAGGATTTCCATTCAGCGATCTCCATTCTTACTGGGATTAAGAGGATTAAAAACCATTAAATGAGTATCCCCCACCTCCCTCGAGCAGATTTGCTTTTTTTTCTGTCCTGGCTTGCTTATACTCTGGCCAGAATGAAGGGTAACAAAGTATCACACAATGACTTCCTTAGCATGATAAAAAAAAAGGGGGAAACACACACAAACGCACATACACACACACACTGAGCAGCCAATGTTGCAGACAATGAAGTCCAGCCGGACTACTTGTCTCATTTTCATCAAAACAAATAGCACAGAACTTGACCATGGCATTGTTGAAAAACTTCAACACGAGGCAGTGCTTTTCTTCTTTCAATCCCTACCCAAAGCTCAAGGTGTCATATTAATTATTTAAATCTTCACAAGATTTCAGCTGTATCTTCCGAAGCTGTGCTCTGTGCCAGAAGGTCTCCTGTCTGCATTTGCTTTTGTTAATTAGAGCTGAAAAACGCCTTTGATCTCCGTGAGTATAACAACCAAACAATGTGCATAAAAAAGGCAATCCGCTTCTGTTACTCAACGGTCAACCATCTTTTTGACTTGTTTTACGGCGTTTTGTGAATTTTGCATTTACAATCTGATTTTCCACGCCCAAGAAAACGTTAAACAGCCCCGAAAAGCAGCAAATGAGTACTTTCCTCTGTTTTGTAGGGTTCATTTATTTTATGTTCACTTGTTTAGTGTTGAGGTACATGACTCAGAAAGGATGCATTCTGTGATGTCAGAGAAGAAAGTTGGCATAATAGAAAAATATGTTGAGAATACTTTCTAGCGAGGAAACCTTCAATACTGTAAAACCTATCTCAAACTCGAAAGTGTATATATCCACACTTAAAATCTTTCACAACAGCTGCTTACTCCTATATACATATTAAAACTCATTATTATATGCATTTATAGATACTACTCATGTACTCATGTCCGAACTGTCTAAACCCTTTTTTTCTTGAATATCTGTTTTCCATATCTTGATATTCTCTACTTTGCAGTGATACATGGCAAAGTTTGTAGAGACATATAAGAAGTTATTCCCAAATAGCCAAACTTGCCCCGAAATTGCACCAAACAGTGAATTTCCCTGTACGATGCAATTTCATGGCCATTCGGCTATTCACAAAGCAGGCGGTTCAGATTTTGGTGAATTGCCAGCAAAATAAGGTGCTGTTCAATGGCAGTGAAAGTCCCCATGGAGAAGCAATGGTTAATCTATTCAGAGAACCCCTGAACAGCAGAGAAATGTCAGTGAAATGCCCTGATTTTCAGTGCTTCCATTCAGCCGTTTTAATCAGGCGAATCCCATAGGTTTCAATGTTAAAAATATTCCCTTTTTTCTTCAATATCTAATAAATCGTTGGTGATTTTTTTTCTGCAAAACATTTTTCCGATTTTTTTTTAAATATCGTTTGTTTTTCCTGTAACAGACCTTTTTATTATTATTTATAGGACCTTATATATTAATTCCAAACATTTTCGACCAGTAGTTTATTTTGCAAACAGCGTTTTTTTAAAGTTTCAATGTTTTTTTATACCTGTCCTGCAACTGTCTGCGGCTGGTAGGCAGTCTGTTCGGCGCATTGTCGGCAGCCTGCGGGTGTGTTTGGCAGCTGTCCAGCAGGTTTGCAGCAGCTATCCGTCGGGTTGGTGGCGGCGGCGGTGTTTGACGGCCGATTTGCCTCCCTACGGGGACCATGCGGTAAATGTTGAATTCACCTTAGGGTCTGCGAATCGGACAAGCGAAGTGTGGCAAATCAGAGAGCACCAAAATGTTGATGAAATTTCAGTGCTCTCTGAATAACCCTAATAGTTATATTGACAAGAAATCTGGTAGAAATTTCTCAGATTTTAGTGCATTTTGTCGTATTTTAATGAAATCTTCAATGATTCCCCCCCCCATTCCCTATAAAATGCTAAATATTTTTATGTGTCGGAAATGGTTCTCCCTATATGAACAGATTGTGGAAAGTTTTAAATAAACCAGGTAAGATGAAGAGAGCAGGCAGTTCACCAAATTTTGGCGAACTGCCAGCAAGTACAGTGTCTGTTCGATGGCATTGAAATCCCCCATAGAGAAAACGAATCCCACAGGCTTCAATGTTAAAAATATTCCCATTTTAATTCAACATCTAATAAACTGTTTATTATTTTATTCTGCAGTAAAGAGTCTCTTTATTGAATTTTAGGATCTTTTAGTCATTTTTCAGGGATTTATTCTTCTGTAACAGACCTTTCCGTAACAGACCTTTTTTATTATCATTCATAGGACCTTATATGTAAATTCCAGGAATTTTCGTTCAGTAGTTTTTTCAAACAGCGTTTTGACAATTTGACAATTTTGACACTTTCAAGCGTATTTTTTTTTTACCCCGTTCCTTTGCTTAACGGCTTTTTCCAGCGGCTGGTCTGTGCTGTGATCGGCGGCTCGGCAGCTTTTTCCGACGTGTTCAGCGTGTTTTTTAGGGTGGTTCTGAAGGGTTTTTGGCGGGTGTTCGGCGGGCTTGCTTACTTTCAGCGGGGGGTTTTCCCTGTACTCCGGGGACCCTGGATGCCGAATTCACCACAGGGTGGGGAACTTTGATTTCCTGAAGTTCAGGGAATGAGAGAGCACCGAAATGTTGTCAACATTTTGGTGCTCTCTGAACAACCCCATATGTCTATCACAACACTGGTGTAGTGTACCCCCCAGCATGGGAAGAATCTGATTTTGATTCAAATCACAAACAATGACTACTACACAAGTGTAATCTAAAAATGCATAATGATATTTATTGTTTATATTTTTCTGTCCAAAAAAACTAAAGTAAGTATCGAAAATGTAATATAGTCAAAAGTCTTATCTGCCAAATCTACTGTGACCGTTCCTCCTTTGAATTGATGCAAATGACACCTCAAAATGCAGCCTAACTCTAAATTTAATAAATCATTTGGAAATGGTCTGAAATCAATGGAAATTGAGCACTGCTTAGAAACCGATTAAGAAATAATTTAATGAATTAATCTATGTTTAGAAAAAGCTGCCTAAAAAGCCACCAAGGATGGTTTCCACAGTGTAACTCAATTTTACATAACAAATAGTGCCAACGTTTTCCATATACAAAGATCTTAAAGGGCCCCTACCACCAAAAAATGAAATTTCTTACTGTGTTTATTTTTTGTTACTGACATCTTAGATGTGCTTTGTTTTTCTCTTGTATGTTTAGTTAAGAAAATATTTTACTATACATGTGTTACTGGATTTTGAGGGATTTCACATGGTTCTCACGTTGTGGTTTTGGCCATATAATGGGGTCTATGGGTCAGGCAGGCGACTCACATCATTGTATTGTGTGGGGTGTATTCAAATATCGCCATGGGGTAGATTTGAAAACTTTCAAGCCTCCTGTCATATCTTATACAGCTGCCATCTCTTATCTCATTTAGCCTGGAGAACAATACTCTTAACTGGTAAATATTGTAGGTTAAATAAACAAGAGCCACAAATCAAAGCTATTGGTAAATGTTACATCATGGGAAAAATCCAGAACCTGGAACACGTAGCTAAAATACCTAATTTTAGTTTTCCTTTTTACATGCAATTAATTCAGACAAAGAAAAAAACAGCAGCATGTGTTTTATAAAGTGGTTTTGTTTATAATGCACAGATAATTTATTCACAGCTTATGTAAGTGGTAGTGTCCCTTTAAGTATTACAACAATTGTGGCTCGACTGTTAGAGTTGTATGAGGAAATGTGGAGGCAGCTGGAGACAGGGGCGGATCCAGGGGGGGCAACGGGGCAATTGCCCCCCCGAGATTTGAGCCGGGGACCCAGATGCCGCCGGGCAGCGCAGGAGCGCCTGCCCGGTCCTGAAGAGTGCGTCCTTGTAAAGGGGATGCGGCTGCGTGCAGGCGCAGCCGGTCACGTGGTCCGGCTAATCAGGTGGTACTGAGTCTCTGTACCACCTGACTGGCCGGACCGCGTGACCTGCGCACGCACGCAGCCGCCTCCCCTTTACAAGGACGCACTCTTCAGGACCGGGCAGGCGCTCCTGCGCTGCCCGGCGGCATCTGGGTCCCCTGAACACCGGAGCTGGAGGCCTGGAGCAATATCCAGGTGAGAGCTGGGCAAATCCATGAGCTGGGGGTAAATCCATGAGCTGGGGGTAAATCCATGAGCTGGGGGTAAATCCATGAGCTGGGCAAATCCATGAGCTGGGGGTAAATCCATGAGCTGGGCAAATCCATGAGCTGGGGGTAAATCCATGAGCTGGGCAAATCCATGAGCTGGGGGCAAATCCATGAGCTGGGCAAATCCATGAGCTGGGGGTAAATCCATGAGCTGGGCAAATCCATGAGCTGGGGGCAAATCCATGAGCTGGGGCAAATCCATGAGCAGGGGGCAAATCCATGAGCTGGGGGTAAATCCATGAGCTGGGGGCAAATCCATGAGCTGGGGGCAAATCCATGAGCAGGGGGCAAATCCATGAGCAGGGGGCAAATCCATGACCTGGGGGCAAATCCATGAGCTGGGCAAATCCATGACCTGGGGGCAAATCCATGACCTGGGGGCAAATCCATGAGCTGGGGGCAAATCCATGACCTGGGGACAAATCCATGACCTGGGGCAAATCCATGAGCTGGGCAAATCCATGAGCTGGGGGCAAATCCATGAGCTGGGGCAAATCCATGAGCTGGGGCAAATCCATGACCTGGGGGCAAATCCATGACCTGGGCAAATCCATGAGCTGGGGGTAAATCCATGAGCTGGGGCAAATCCATGAGCTGGGGGCAAATCCATGTGTGAGCTGGGGGCTCTCTGCTCCTCTAGATTGTAAACTCCTGGGTGCCCTCTGCTCCTCTAGATTGTAAACTCCTGGGTGCCCTCTGCTCCTCTAGGTTGTAAGCTCCTGGGTGCCCTCTGCTCCTCTAGATTGTAAACTCCTGGGTGCCCTCTCCTCCTCTAGATTGTAAGCTCCTGGGTGCCCTCTGCTTTTCTAGATTGTAAACTCCTGTGAGCCGGCCCTCTGCTCCTCTAGATTGTAAGCTCCTATGAGCCGGGCCCTCTGCTCCTCTAGATTGTAAGCTCCTATGAGCCGGGCCCTCTGCTCCTCTAGATTGTAAGCTCCTGTGAGCCGGGCCCTCTGTAAATTCTCGTGAGTCGGACTCTCTGCTAAAACAACTTATTTTCTGTCAGTGCCCCTCCCGAGACTAGTCTCTGGATCCGCCCCTGGCTGGAGAATGCAACCTTGCATGCTAATGCCGCTTGTAGCAAGTAATGAAGGATAAAATATTGATAATATTTACAGGGTTATTCAGAGAGCGTGAAAAGCTGGAGAATGACTGGAGAATGAAAAATTCTAGGTCAAAATAGCCAAACCAGAAAAATTCTCCCTTTCATCTCACTTTCCAAATCGGCTATTTTGACCTAGAATTTTTCATTCTCCAGTCATTCTCCTGCTTTTCACCTCTCTCTGAATAACCCTGTTAGTGTTAGCAAAATCTCTTAACACAGAAGAAAATGTAGCAAAATGAAATCCCTATTTACACCTCACATGCGATGAAGAGGAGGGCACAATGTACTGTCTACTTTCGGCGTAAACAGATTGAAATGGAGAACAAATAGTTCTCCTGTGTTCTTCCTGCGTAAGCCTGTGAAATTGTATACATGTGATCTCATTGCATCTTGAGGTCATCTCCATATACATCTATGCACTACCCAACAGAGGATGCCTCTGGCTGTGTACGCTGCCACAACCAGTATCGTTTAGTGGCTTGAGTTATACTGTGAAGGAGCCGCGAGTATAGTGGATCACTCTTAATATAGCTGGTTAGAAGGAGCCGCTACTGCTTAATGGCTTATACAAAATTTTACAGTTAGTGGCTTCCTATTACCAGCTCAGCCAGAATAAGGGTGCCAGTGTTTCAATGAGAATCTTTGTCAGAATAGAAGGACTAAAATAGTCACAGTCCTACTTCACACAACATAAAGGTTTCTGCAGTCTGCTGTCAGTGAGCTTTCTGGGGGAATTGTTTTAATATCTCCTATATTACCTTGTCTACAGAACACACTCACATATCAGTAACAGTAGTTTATAGTTACCAGTAAATATTTCTTATACTTCTCTTATGGCAAAAATAAAACTAGTTCTGCTTAATACATAGGGAAGCAGGGAAAGTGTTATATACTTGTTAAAATTTATATACGTATATATTATATATATATATACATATATATATACAAACATATGTGTAATTCTATCATTTTGCAGCAAAATAAACAAAAATACCAAACTGCTCAATTTTCTGAAAAATTAACAGCACTGAATATTATAATCACAACAAGACGACATGCATGAAAGCTAGGATAACATTAGACCTGCCACTCACTCTTTTATCTATTATTCATTATGGAACAAAATCAATTGTAAAGTTGTAGTACATTATTGATTTATTACATAACAATGCCTGCCATCTGGGAATGAGAAAGGGACATATTCTAACACCAGCTTGAAAACAATATAAAACAATTGATAATGCAGAAATCTAGCTAACGTATTGTGGTTACAAAACATGGTAAACACAAAACGTTTACAAAATCAAATGTTTCCTGAATATATAATCAAATCTGCCAAATAATAATTTTATGGACAAAATTTTAAAAATGTCTTAGAAAAAAGTTTTGTGTAAACCTTGGAAAAGTAAAGTTTTATTTAATGTTGGTTAAAACTATAGCATATTGCAGTTAATACAGTTATAGTTAAGAACTTTCCAGGCTCACAGCTAAGGCATAGGATTAGGAAACAGATCTACCACAAAAAACAAGGAAGAAAAAGAGACCAAATTGTCATGCATTAATTAATAATTATAATAAACTGTGTGACATAAACAAAAGATTTGCATTAGTAAACGTACAAAGACATTGGACACAAAGAGAACATTAAAACAAAAATAACACATATTGAATCGTTAATAATATGATTCTCATATTAATCATTTTCATATGGATTATAGGCTTTCCAGTGGTTAGAAACCAACAAGCAAACTATAACTTCCATACATTGGTATTACACTATCAAAAAGGTCAAGTTATAGTGCACACATAATTAAAGTCATTTGTGCAAGTAAAATATATAGCATAAAATATCTTTAATCAGTCCTGGATGAATTAGATTAAGGATATGAATAATAAGATATAATAGTTCAGTCCATATCCAGATAAATAAATACAGGGATATTTCAGAGTCCTGCAATATTATTGTGTAAACCCCAAAAATGAAAATTTACTTGAAGTGAACATGTCATCGACAGTTATACACTTGTGGCAATATCCCATCAGGCAGTCAAGTCAATATTTCATTGGTCATGAAGATTAATGCGCTATCTCGTCCGATGATGAGATATAGGTAACCAGACTTAGGCCGTGTCAGACGAACGCAGTGATGACGTCGGTGTTGCCGCACAGTCCGTCGTAGCATAGAATCATGATCAATAGAGACCCACACACTAAGTGCGTCCGCACTGAATAGCACACACACAGTGCACGTGGCAAACGGACGCAAGTTAGGCAAGAACGTAAAACCGCTAGAACGGATGCGCAGAGTGCGCCACATCCGCGTAGCGTTCTGTGTGTGTGATGGAACGAAGTCAGACGGACCGCATTTGCTACATCTAGCACCTTGACGCACAAAATGGCTTGTCATATCATGTATCAATTTTTATAATTTCATATTCATTTTATTTCCCATAGTTCCCTTTTTTTCCTACGTCCGTCAAGAAAACCGGATCGTGTGGTGTCTGCAGTATCTTCCGTCAGGATGTCTGTCTGTTCTGCACACACGCAGAGTGCGCTCAGAATGCACTTGTCTGACTTTAGCCTTAGCTGTATTCAGTGCCTCACCCTGTCTTCCCCTCCATGGGAGTTGCTGTAAGATGTCCATCAAACAGCACTGCAGCCAGGATCACCAAAGCACCTGGGGTCCTGTCAGGTGCAGACTGACTGAATGAGCGAGGGTCTGGGATTCAGCCCAAGATCTGAGCCCCCTTATATCTTCAGAGGGTGCAGACCCTGACCCTTCTACTTTCCACTAGTCTCTGTGGTGAAACTGATACTGCCGGATACCCCTTCTGCTCGGAGCTGAAAGGATGCCAAGCTGGTGTACGTATAAACTGGTGGATGATAGCTGTGACTCCTAGCACAATGAGGATGCCTTCTAGCACAGCATCCACTTCCAAGCCAAGGTGAGACACCTGCATTCTGCCTGCACTATGTATAAGAGCCTGTATTTTAAATAAGTTGTCTCTGCACAGTGTGACAAAATATGTTACAAAATATATGAAAAGTAAAAATGGCCAAAAAAATTTAATAACTAAAAAATAAAATTAGATAATTAAAAATAAAAACAAAACAATGAAAGTATTTATGTTGCAGGGAGAACTAAAAAATATGAATAAAAAGGTGTTTAAGTTCAGAAATATGCTATTAATTATCCTATTGTATGTATTCTTATTTCTTTTCCCATAGGACAAGGACGAAATCAGTGTGGCTACGGGGGTGTCTCCTGACCTTGAAGGATGGCCACTTAATTGTGGAGATCCTCAGTCCCCTCTGGTAATTTTACGCAATACCTGTGCTCCATGGATATGTGACACAATAAAAAGCTACCTCCTGACGCTCACACTCCTGCACATCCTTCCACAGGGAAATTCACTGTTTGGTGCATTTTCGGGGTAACTTTGGATCTCTGTGATAATGTCTCCTTGCTGTCTGATCCCCTTCTCTTGTTGTAGGTGGCGGGGGAACTTTGCAATTGTTTTTCAGAGAACTCTGACTCCTCTGTACCCTGCTCTACTGTTTGGGAAGCTCACAAAACAGTTCTGACAGGTTTCTTTATCGGTAAAGCTACTGCAGCTAAAAAGAACCATACTGAACATATCAAAACCTTGTTAGACGACATTAAAATGCTATTGCATAATCACCAATCGTCAAGCTCTTCCAATGACTATGCTTCTCTCGTTCCTATGTGGAGAGAACTTAATGATATTTTTAACACTAAATTATGGTTTGCAGCACAGAAAGACCACTGTTCCTTTGCTTTGCAGGAAAATAGAGCGGGTAAACTATGTACTGATGCGTTTCCTTTGAAGGCGAGGGGAGGCCTCATCTTGTTACGGACAAGAATATGTACCTGCTTTAATAATGACAAATACAAAAATGCGCATTTGAGTATATGTTAGTACGGCTTCAAGAACTGAAATTAATTAATGTCTTTTAAAATGTCTTTTACAGAGAGAATTAAATTGTATTTCGCTTACTTCACTATTCTGGCAGATTGCAAAACCGCAAGTCATGTGGTTCCTCTTTTTGACGCAAAGAGATGGGTGCGGGACATCCTGAACAAGCTAAATTTAAATTTGAACATGGCTAACACCCTTGATGATCAAAAAAGGCTGACTTTGATAAAGACGCAAAATAATTTGACATTTGGAAAAAGCTGATATTTGACTTTCGTTTCTATGATTTAATCCATAATGCGTTTGCAATTTTACTGCTGATGTTAAATAAAATATTAGTTAACACCCCTGCTTCCGCTTACGCACCAACTGGCATAAAAGCATGTATCAATCCTCTGATTAAAGGAGAGAGGTCACTTGGCTTGTCCAAGAAAGGCTACATAGTCCTATTCGTTGTCTGTGTCATTTCTTTCAGTGCGCACTATAATTGATTGACCTCTTCCACCATTTGGGCAGACGCAGGCATCCGAGAACAAGACTGGTTAAAGTCTATTTCAATATATTTCTAAACCGAAACTTGTTAGAGATTATTGACTTCTTTAATAGGTCAGGGATATATTAATTATGACGTATATTTTTCTTATTGTAGATATATATAGATATATATATAGTGTACAAAGGAGACCGCTCCACGGAGTCTTCAATTCAAGGAACTTTAATGTGAAAAATTATTCAACGTTTCAGTCTTATCAAAGACTTTCGTCAGGAATATAGAACAAACACAAACGCCAACTTTATATAGACCAACATACAAATTAATTACACCTGTAACTACAAACGTAAACTACGCAGCGCGAGTGCCGTCGAAGCCGGAACTCTGGAAGGGAGCGGTCAGATGACCGCAACCATAGTAACCAGACGCCGGCTCCCAGGGCAGAAGCAACGCGGTAAAGGACGAAAATGTAAACAACAAAACAAAAAACTAAAAACGAACCCTGAGAAAAGAGTAAGTTGCATAAATTATTCTAATAACTCAAAAAAAATATAATAACATATTAAATAAACCCAAAAAAAATCTTAGATCTGTATAGTAGATGAATAATGCGAGAAAAACAAATTATAAACAACGATAAACGATAAATATAGAGTATATTCATAATCAAATAATTATTTTTAAACAAACAATGCATGTATAAGAAACCCCTTGTGCATAAATGGAACACAAATCGCATTAAAGAGCTGTATTCCAGCGCCATAAATTGACCAGTGAGCTTATAATATGAAACATTATGTGAAAAAAGCAAAAACTAAACCTCTTCAATAAGGTATACTCAAGGGATTTTTAAAAAAAATATATATATATTGAACGCCAATGCCCTTAATAAAGAACAACAAAAAACACAGAGAATCGAAGCCACTGAAGTTATCTCTATCTTTCTGAAAGGAACGGACCATATGAACTAAACTCATTTAATCCCCTAGGGGCTATGGTATTTAGAGTGAAGATCCAATAGGCCTCCCTTCGCAACAGTTCACTCGCCCGATCACCCCCTCGTGGGAGCTCTGGAACGTGGTCAATGAGTCGCACTCTCAAAGTCGAGAGTGCATGACCAAACTCTTTAAAGTGTCGGGCAACGGGTTGGGGACTTTCACCTCCGCTCAATGCTGCCCTAATGGACTTGTCTTCGAATCGAAAATAGTTCAGGCGAAGGGAGAGTCTCAATAATTCAATGATGAAATCAATGTCCCACGAAACTCCACTGGTAGCATTCTCTAATACCCATCTTTTCAGCACCCACACACTGGCCGCAGCTTTAGGATCAAGTTTAGGATAACGTGCACAACCAGATTTGTGATTTATGTGCTCACGTGCCCATGTGGCTTGGCATATGTGGGTAAGACTACTACTGATCTCCGTACACGCATGGCTAATCATCATCGTCGTCCATTAGGGCAGCATTGAGCGGAGGTGAAAGTCCCCAACCCGTTGCCCGACACTTTAAAGAGTTTGGTCATGCACTCTCGACTTTGAGAGTGCGACTCATTGACCACGTTCCAGAGCTCCCACGAGGGGGTGATCGGGCGAGTGAACTGTTGCGAAGGGAGGCCTATTGGATCTTCACTCTAAATACCATAGCCCCTAGGGGATTAAATGAGTTTAGTTCATATGGTCCGTTCCTTTCAGAAAGATAGAGATAACTTCAGTGGCTTCGATTCTCTGTGTTTTTTGTTGTTCTTTATTAAGGGCATTGGCGTTCAATATATATATATTTTTTTTAAAAATCCCTTGAGTATACCTTATTGAAGAGGTTTCGTTTTTGCTTTTTTCACATAATGTTTCATATTATAAGCTCACTGGTCAACTTATGGCGCTGGTATACAGCTCTTTAATGCGATTTGTGTTCTATTTATGCACAAGGGGTTTCTTATACATGCATTGTTTGTTTAAAAATAATTATTTGATTATGAATATACTCTATATTTATCGTTTATCGTTGTTTATAATTTGTTTTTCTCGCATTATTCATCTACTATACAGATCTAAGATTTTTTTGGGTTTATTTAATATGTTATTATATTTTTTTTGAGTTATTAGAATAATTTATGCAACTTACTCTTTTCTCAGGGTTCGTTTTTAGTTTTTTTGTTTGTTTACATTTTCGTCCTTTACCGCGTTGCTTCTGCCCTGGGAGCCGGCGTCTGGTTACTATGGTTGCGGTCATCTGACCGCTCCCTTCCAGAGTTCCGGCTTCGACGGCACTCGCGCTGCGTAGTTTACGTTTGTAGTTACAGGTGCAATTAATTTGTATGTTGGTCTATATAAAGTTGGCGTTTGTGTTTGTTCTATATTCCTGACGAAAGTCTTTGATAAGACTGAAACGTTGAATAATTTTTCACATTAAAGTTCCTTGAATTGAAGACTCCGTGGAGCGGTCTCCTTTGTACACTGTATATAGCTGGTTCGGCGAGAGTCCAGCACCGGAGCAATTAACTGCATTTACACGTGGAGTGCGGGGATCCCTGGCGTTTAGATATATATATATATATTATTGACAGTGCCTCCAATATCAGTGGTATAAATTGGTATTTAACCCCTAAAATAGGGATTAATTACCAATCAATGAAAAAAAGTCTTAACAAATATATGGCGCGTTATCCCGAGTTCTTTTGATGCTATTTAGATATTTTTAGACACAATAAAATCAATAATGATGATATGAGACTGTGTAACGTTAAAACAATTCAAACCAAAATTTATTCACACATCACGTTTCATACAATCATATGTTATCAACGGATTAGCAAAATACAATTTCACAAGTGATTATAGATCGTGATTAGTAGCGATACTGCGACACGCAATAATCTAATGGACAAATATTTTAGGTTTATAGACCGCACCACAGATATACACGCCTCAGTTCTTAAACACCAAGCTCTATTCTATTCAATTAAACCTTTCCCATTATAAACCAATCCTCCACCTGGTTAAAATAAACACTCAGTTACTGGGCATCACCTGCAGCACAATTTATTATTGTGGAGGCCTATTCACTGAATGCAACTTCCTTCAGGGAGATACATAACACACTCGATAGGTAGACTATCTCTTCCACAGATCAATCACAGCACTTCATTCAATATACGTTAACCCAAAGCTTCTTATTGACTTACATGCATTCAAATTGAAAGGGCTGCAAGATGGATATGGAAGGAGTTATGCTAGTTTTACGAATGGGGCTGACGGCACTTGACATATAAAAACTATTTCACGGTTCCAGCGTATCTCACTATGGGTATACAATTGATCTTTAGATGTCCACAACCAGTATTCTTGGAATATAAATAATTTCACTAAATTATGGCTCAAGTATTTAGCCGGTAATAGTTTCTTTCCTCTGCAGGGGAATGGAAAGGCTGAATTGCTAGTCTACTGAGTAGGCTTAAACAGCAAAATAATTCATTTATATTCCTTTAATCTGTGATGGACATCTAAAGTAAGGACTATGCAATTAGAAAATAGATATCAAGTTATTCAGGCATACTTTACCATCCAGTTAGTGAAGATAGAGTGGTGGAAGATTAGGGTGTGGTCACATCTTAAGGGGGGCTGATGATATTTGCCCTTTCTCCCCTCCAAGCGTCCATCAGGTCTCCCCAAACTGTTCTCAGTGTGTTGATCTGCTCTGGATTGTCCCCTCTATATAGTGGTCTTCCGCCCAGTTTTAGATCTAGCCCATCACTATGTGGCCTCATTTGATTGGAGGATATATATATTCATCAACTCCAGGGGTCTGTCCAGGTGTTAAATTACCTGGCCAGCAGATGGTGCTCTCAGATCAACCATCAACCTTCTGCAGGAATTAATTTATGTATTTGTCCAGTCTTTTACTGGTTTGGGGTCGTTTTATTCCTATATCCCGGGACTCCATAGATTTTATTAACAAATCAAAATTTATTTCTATTGTGGCATCGCCGGCATACTTCGCCACGGCGTGTGTGCATTTCATACCCCCTTTACTTAAATCCACAGGTATGTGTATATGAGAGGATTCTGCAGACATACATTAATTTATTCATTCGTGATATCGTCTTTAACATTCACAATTACCAGACTTAATCTGTTTCATGCATGTTAGTACACCAGACATTTGTAATAATCAACTGAATGTGGTAGGGCCTCTGTTTTTTATAAGTCGCCAAGGTTATCTATTCTAACTGACCACATAAATTAAATATTCAAATACCATATAGTGTTAGATCATATCGCTGAATAGCATAGCATTACAAGCTGGTTTATCCAAGCCATTTAACCTTCTCTGGTTTTTTTTTTCTTTATTGGGCAACCCATTGTTCAATGTTAACGTGGCTTTCAGAGTTTCGATCTGACAAAATAAACACAATACTGAGATACCTATCCTAGGGTAAGATCAGTTGTCATTGTGTTCCCTTACTTTTAAACAATTTGATCTAACATCTGCTTGTTTATGTTTTACAACCAGAGTCCATTAGACCTTCTTTGATCAATGGAAATGTCTTCCCTTGTATGCGTAACAATAACGACCCATTGTCTTTAGAACGCATATTCTTGTTATATATTAACCACGCAGACGAGTTGTCTGGGTGAAGTAATTCCTGGCCCCAAATTTAAATAGTCCTGCGAAATATAGAAATTTCATATCTGAAAAGGTCTGACAAACTGAAGGATGGCACTGTCTCTACCAACCCAGTTTGCCTTCTTGCCGCTTTTCAGAATTACTGTCAGCCGTTGTATGAGTTGGGGGGGCACATCTGTGCCGCCTGTCCAGTCTCTTACTACTTACCTAGCTCTTCGATTATGACATCTATTGGGAGGCAGATCATTCTGCTCAACTGGATGCGCCTATCTCACCTGAGGAGATACAGGTTGCTATCAATCACTTACACAATGGTAAATATCCGGGCCCGGACTGTTTCGGGAATATTATAAAGTCTACCTAGATGTCCTTATGTCTCATCCTGTGGCCCTTTTCCACTGTGCAAGGGGGTGGCATCCTGCATCCTCAGTGTTTTTTAACCCCTTAGCATTTAGATTGTAATATGGGTGGCCTGCGCTAGGGCCACTGAACTTAGTGATAATGGTCACACAGCAGAACGCTAACTTTAGCGTTAAAATTGTAATATTGCCCTTTATCTTTAAAATCTTGAATCAGCTTCATAGATTGAAATGCAAAATTATGTTTATTGGTACTTTTGCTTTTCATTCATATTAATTGCCCCTTTGGGATAATAGATAACCATGCCTTATAATGTCCACTATTATCACTGATAAAACTAGTACTGCCTAACAATTTAAAATCATCTTGGGCATATATTCATAAATCTAGAGAAATTTCTTCTTTACTTCATGCAAAGCTGGAGCTACATTTGATACTCCAATCATTAATATTTCAATTATCAAGAAAATACTACTAAGAAGAGGTTCCTCACCATTCCAAATAAAAATAACATCGATATGACGAATCCTCCTCTTGGTCAGGAATAATGGACAGATTGGAGGTGGAGACAGACGCATGACTAGTTAAATATAACAGACTTATACCATGGCACATTAAATATGATTTTTGGTCCATTTAAGATGCAAATAAAAAAAGGTTGCATTTTTTTCCCCCAAAGCATTTTGATATGACTAATTAAACTTTAAAACTTCATCAGCTTACCAGTTTTACTGCTCAAAGAAATGTATAGAATGGGACCTATGGTTTGGTATCTCTTCTTTTAAAGTAATGGTGCCACTTTAAAAAGTGCAATATTATTCTACCTTGTGTGAAATGGTGAAGGCTTCAGAGAGTGAGATTCAGTTTATAATCATTATATCTGCATTCCTCCTGATTAATGATCTATTTTTTTTCATATAAAAGTTTTTATTGGAGTTCACACATGAGTAATTACAGAACACAGAAAAAGATGCAGAATTCGACAGTAAACAGGTCAAAACGAAGTGTCATTGTAGACTTAAGGAAAGTGACTCGTGCGGACGCCATTTTACAATAACACTAACAGATTCATATAACAAACATAAAACATGGTAGCACTACAGTAATACAAATTGAAGCATCTTATATCAATTTACCAGACTCGACAAACACCCTCCATCCCTCCCATGTGTCAGAAAATTGGCTCATTGAGTTATTCGCAGTATGGAACATTTCCTCATATTTAAAGACATCTTCTAGGGCAATCATAACTTCTTTCATAGAAGGGCATATGGGGAGGAGCTTGCTATAACTATTTTGGCTGTCCCAAGTACCATGGAGATGAACCTCCTGTAACGGGTCTGAATGTTAATGGGTATGATATGTAAGAGGTACATTTTCGGGCAAAGTGGGAGTGTGAATGAAGTACAATGGGAAAGCAGTCTATTTATCTTTTCCCAATATCCCCCCAGTATGAGACATAGCCAAAATATATGAAGGAGAGAGCCAGAGCCAGTAAGGCATCTCCAACATACACCTGAATTCCCTGAGATATGGACCAACCGACTGGGTGTTAAGTACCATCTGCACAACAGTTTGAGGTGGGCCTCACGTAGATTGGTACTTCTAGAATATTTATATATTGTTTCCGTAGCATAAGACCAATCATCTGTGGAAAGTGATACGCCCAAGTCTTTTTCCCATTTAACCATATAGGGTAATTTTTTAGGTGGGATGGGAGTCAGTAGGCTTTGGTAACAAAGAGATAGCGGTTTCATTTGACATTTCCTTCCCAGACATAGTTTATGAAAAGCTAAAAGGTTTGTAGGTGTGAAAGAGGTCAGACCCTTCTGGGTTAAAATATGTTTCACGCGGAGATATGTGAAACAGTCACGCGGCGGGATGGCAAACTCCTGTACCAGGTCAGGGAAGGATTTCAGGGAGCGGGGTGTAAGGAGCTGCCACACATGAGTCAAGCCACACAAAAACCAGGAGTCTAAACATAAGTCAGGGACAATGCGACACAAAACTCTTAAGGGGGCAAGGCAGAGTAAGTCATAAGGCCGTAACAAAGGACAACCCCACTGGCGCCAGGACAAAAGGGAGAGCGTAGATGCGGGTAACAGTCCCATTGTGCTATTCCTGGGTAGTAATTTAAACCACATCAGATCATGAAGTCGGTAAGGGAAAATCATGGCATTCTCCAACTGCAACCAGAGGGGTGGTTCCTTAATGTGCATGGAGGACAGCAACTGGGCAAGTAAGGCTGCTTTATAGTAAGACTGTATGTCCAGGAAACCCAACCCTCCATTACGTTGCGGTGCAGTGACCGTGGAAGTCGACACCCGAGGGGGTTTCCCCTTCCAAATATGCAATAGGAATAGCTTTTGCAGACGGAGCAATAAATGCGTTGGGATAAAAACAGGGATATTTCTAAAGTAATATAAAACTTGGGGTAGGATACACATCTTTATAGCCGCCATGTGACCCATCCAAGATGAATCAGTTGTACTCCAAGAGGAGAGCTGTGTCTCTATGGAGTTCAATAGTGGCGTAAAATTTTCCTTAAGGATGGTGCCTCGCGACTTAGAAAGAGAAATACCTAAATATTTTAAAGAGCTAGAGCGCCAATCAAAGGGGTACGTACTACGCAGGGAGCTGAGGGAGGAAGCGGCAACATTTATGGGGAGAGCTTGTGTTTTACTCATATTATTTTTATAGTAAGATAACGCGCCAAAGCTATCAAGTAGGTGAAACAGAGGAGGGAGCGAACTATCCGGTGTGGTCAAGAAAAGCAGTATATCATCCGCAAACAGCGCCAGTTTGTGCTCCCCATTCGGGGTTGACAGGCCCTTAATTTCCGGGGAAGCCTTGATCTGCAGCGTCAAAGGTTCTAAAGCCAGAATGAATATTAACGGAGATAATGGGCATCCTTGCCGGGTACCATTGGTTATTTGGAAAGAAGAGGATAGAAAACCCGAAGCCAATACTTTCGCCGTTGGAGCAGAGTAGAGGGCCATAATACTATTAACAAATTATGCTGGGAGACAAAACGTTATTAATACCTTCCGCATATACCCCCAGTGTAGGCCATCGAACGCCTTTTCAGCGTCTAAAGCCAGCAGGAGTCTGGATGTATTAGTCCTATGTGCAAGGTCGATTATGTCATAAAATCGTCGGATATTGTCACACGTTTGGCGGCCAGGGACAAAGCCAGTTTGTTCTGTCGCAATCAGGGATGGGAGTAAAGGAGCTAATCTATTAGCTAGTAATTTTGCATACAGTTTAGCATCTACATTCAAGAGCAAAATGGGATGGAAGTTGGCACAATGTGTCGGGGGTTTGCCAGGTTTAGGCATAGAAACATAGAAACATAGAAAAATGTCGGCAGATAAGAACCTTTCGGCCCATCTAGTCTGCCTAATTACATGGATACTTTACCTGGATTTATCTTTTGTTTAGGACAGCCTTATGCCTATCCCATGCTTGCTTAAATTCAATTACTGTTTTGGCCTCTACCACTTCAACTGGAAGGCTGTTCCATGTATCCACCACCCTCTCAGTAAAAATAGAAAAATATTTAAAAAAAAAAAGGCAAGGTCACCACCGTTGCTTGAAGCATTTCCGGAGGAATGATACCAGTGTTCTTAATGTCATTAAAAAACAGGGTAAGAGTCGGGACCAGAGATTGAGCAAATGTCTGATAATACAGATTCGAAAAGCCGTCAGGGCCGGGGGCTTTATTTTTTGGAAGTGCATTAATAGCCTTGAGTACTTCCTCCTCCGTAAATGCAGTAAGCAGAGTTTTAGCTTGAGAGGGGAGAGGGAAGGGAGTTTAGCCGCCTGGAGAAATAAATTTATGTCCTCCGGTTCAGGGGTCGGCACGTTGGGGTCTGAACCTAAATTGTACAGGGAGGCATAGTAGCGTGCAAATTCATCTGTAATAAGGGCTGGGTTATAAATTTTTGCGTTATTAACATCCAGGAGGTGCTGTATGTTAGTTTGCTGTCGTTTTGCTTTCAATTTAGACGCCAACAATCTCCCCGATTTATTACCTTGGGTGTAGTGAGCGTAGTTAAGACATCTAATTGATCGTGCAGTGGTTTGGAGCATGAGATGTTCCAGTTCGCGGTGCAAAGAAGTCAACTGTGCGGAAACAGGTGGGGCAGGGGAGGTTTTGTTCTGGGTTTCTAATACAGTAATACGTCGTATAAGGGCAGTCGTCGGAGCTGTAAAACGTCTCTTAGGCTGCGCTCCTTTCTGGATGAAATGGCCTCGCAGTACAGCTTTGTGGGCCAACCATACTGACGATGTCGCAACATCATCAGTTACGTTCACAGTGAAATACTCCTGTAGGAGTTGTAGCGCAGTTGTCACGTCGTCTTTATCTACAATAAGCGAGTCATTGAGTCTCCAATTCCCCAAACCCCTTGGTGGAAAAGCAGCCTCAAAAATAAGCTTGAGTGGGGCATGGTCAGACCACGTAATTGTGCCGATGGTCGCCTCCATTAACCCCTTAACGCCGCAGGACGTTCCATGCCGTCCTGCATTTGGCGGGCTTTACCGCCGCAGGACGGTATGGAATGTCCTCGGCGTTAGGAGCCCAGCCGGAGGATATACTTACCTCCCCGGCGGCTCCCACGCAGATCTGGCTTCGATGAAGCCCGATCTGTATCTTTTCTAGCCTCCCGGCGCACTGACGTCATCGCGCTGGCGCGATGACGTCAGTTTCAGGCGCGCCCCCCGCCGCCGGAGCATGGGGAAGCGCCTGGAGGGGAGGGATCCTTCGGATCCCACTATCTCCCCATTGCCGGGGGCTACAAGGCTGTGGCCAGCATCGCTGGAACGGTCACAGCTTGACCTTTCCAGCGATGTATGGGGGTTAACCCATTAGTTGCCAGGTCGCGATCGGGCACAAATTAGTGCCCGGTCGCGACCTATTTCCGGTGGGGGCCGCCATCTTGGATGGCAGCCCTCACCTCTGGGTCCCCCCTGCGTCAACTGACTCATCATGCCATGTGCGATGATGTCAGTTAACTGGGGAAGCCCCTAGCTGCAAAGGGATTTCCTAAGGAAATCCCATGCAGGAGATAAAGGGGTTTAAAGAACCCCCCTATCTCCTGATCGGTGGCAGCTAGGGGGTCATGCCTGATATCGATGGAAAGGTCTGAGCATGGCCTTTCCAATGATATCAAACATGACAATGAAAAAAGTAAAATTAAAGTGTTAAAAATAAAATAAAACAATTAATTAATTAAAAAATAAAAACGTGATGTTTTTTTTTTATGCAGCATTATTGTTCACATTTCAATTATAATGTGAACAATGATGCTTCACCAATGATTTTTTTTTTGGGGGGTTTAGCTAAAATCACGTAATTTCTCCCCCCCCCAAAAAAAAGGGTTCCCAAGTCTACGCCATAGAATATAACCGCAAAGGATCGGATAATAAAATGCGAAAAAAAAAACACTTTACACACTGTGGATGATTGAAATTTTATTGAAAATTCACATTTTTTTACATTTTTTTTAGCATTCTGGCAGGACATGACCTTTATATATAATTATGATATATTATTAATCTGCCGAGTCTGACGGAAAGAACGATATATAATTTGGTATAATAAAACCGCGTTTAACCCTTTCGCTGCTGAGCCTTTTCCCACCTCTGTGCTGAGCTCATTTTAACCGGTTTCGCTCATCATGTTTAACCGCGTTTTGAAGCCTTATTTTAATATATGACCCAGACATATTATATATCGTTCTTTCCGGCAGACTTTGCAGATTCATAATATGTCATAATTATATGTATATGTTATGTCATGTCTGTATAGTATAACAAAAAATGCAATAAAATATGAATTTTCAATAATTTACAATGTGTAAAGTGTTTTTTTTCACATTTTAAAATGCGATCGTTTGTGGTTATATTTTCTATGGGGTGCGCTTGTTAAAAAAATTAGAAATGAGGAATCGTTACTTTTTTTGGGGAAAATTACGTGTTTTTTAGTAAACGCCCCCCATAGAAAAAATCGTTAGTGCAGCATCATTGTTCACATTATAATTGAAATGGGAACAATATTGTTGCACTAATAAATCTAAAAAAAACAAAAAACATTTTTTTTAATTTTTTTAATTTTTTTTTTTTTTACATTTTGCATGGTCATGTTTGGTATCATTGGAAAGGCCACGCTCTGGCCGTTCCAATGATAGCAAACATTAACCCCTAGCTGTCACGGATCAGGAGATAGGGGGTTCATTGGAACCCCCTATCTCCACTATAGGTGGCAGCAAAGGGTTAATTTCAAAACTGGCGCCATCGCGCTCTGCGCGATGATGCCAGTCATTAGGGGGATATCCTGGAAGCTTGGCCGACATCCAAGATGTCGGCCAGCTCCGGGAGGGGACCGCGATACGGCGCATGTTGGCGCCATATCGCGATCCAGCCCCCTAGGGGTTAAAGACAGCCGCTGCTTGGAAGGGCAGGCTGTGTCCTTCCAAGCGGTGCCTGCCTTTAATCGCTGGCCTGGGGGAAGGGGAGGGGGAGAGGTCCGAAGGACCTTCCCCCCTCCCCTTCAGGCACCTTCCCTGCAATGGCGGGGGGGTGCCTGAAATAGACGTCATCGCGCATGTGCGATGACGCCTATCGTGCCCGCCGGGGTCCCGGAGGCTGGGCTGACATCGATGATGTCAGCCCGCACCGGGGGGCAGAGTGATCAGCCGGAATACCGACTGATCGCGGCTGCAAAGGGAGGACGCGCTCAGCGCGTCCTCCGCAGCGAAGTACCAATGCGGTTGGACGCGCTGAGCGTGTCCAACTGCATTGGAGTGGTTAAACATGATGAGCAAAAACTTCAGCAAACTTCACTCCCGAAAGAGCGCCGAAGTTGTAAAATTACTTCCGTCCTTAAGGGGTTAAGCGAGATAAAGCAGAACTATGTATCAAACACAAGTCAATTCTACTATATGAGGAATGAACATGAGAAAAATACGTGTAATCTCGAACAGTAGGGTGGCATATCCTCTAAGCATCAAATAATTTGAACTAATGCATAAATTCCCGCAGTTGTTTACTAGAGGATGGGGGGAGTGGGGTTGGGGGCGGGGTTGGCTCGTCTGGGTGTCAATTTCGGGGTCAGGAGTACAGTTAAAATCCCCACACTGAAATAGCGTACCACTGGCCATCTTTTTCACTCTACCATAAGCCTTTCGAAGATAAGAAACCGGGTTATCATTAGGAAGATATAGGTTGGCTATAGTGATTGGTAATTCATTCAACGTGCCCACAAGAAGAACAAGGCGGCCTAGCGGATCAATATACTGAGCTGAACACACAAAGGTCCAGTCTTTATGAAACAGGATCAAGACGCCCTTGGACTTCGTCTGAGCAGCGGAATGATATGAGTCAATATACATGCGCGATTTCAAAAATGGCTGGCGCCTCTTACAAAAATGAGTCTCTTGCAAGCATACAATAGCTGGTTTAGACTTATGCAGGTCGCGAAATAAAGCATGGCGTTTATACGGGGTGTTCAAGCCACGAGCATTTAAAGAGTAAATCTGGAAATGAGGTTTACTCATTGATAGTTTCACACAGCACTCGGGTTTCCACAACGGTCATATCAGAGAGCCTCAGCAGAAGGGTGGAGGGAATCTTACACCTAAAGAAATGCCTAGTGCTATATACCATAGTGCATACCAGACAAACAAGCAATACAGACATAGGTCGAACCAGATAGAAACAAAAAAGGAAAAAGCCAACCAAACAAAAAAAACTACTGCTTTCCATGAATGCAGCTAGGTTGAGTCAATCAACACAGTAGATTAGTATACGTAGAAAAAATAAAAAGTTCGAGAAAATCTCCAATAGGGGAAAAACAGCAGTCCCAACTCTACCCGAGGAGGTGACAGCGCCATTATACAGGCCATTGGAAGGCCTCGGGGCGAGTCGAAATAACAGGCCCCCAGAAAGCGCCATGGAGGGTATGGAAACAGAAGGGTCGATCACCGGCAACACCGTGAAGGGGTTCCGCCACCCGGGAAGACCAAAACCAACATGGCGGGCAGGAAAAAGCACCTGGAATCGAGATAACACGGGTCCATAACACCTCATTTCGGTCGAACCCGGTGCCACTCCGGAGAAACTTTCAGTGGCGAAGTTGATTCCTCACGAGGGGGGAATAAATTCAGACAGAACTTTCCACTCCGTCAGCAAACGCATGCCAGTGAGGGGATCTGGGATAATTTGCAAAACTCCCTCCCGCCATAACAAAATCTTCGTTGGAAATCCCCATCGATACGCCATGTTGTGGTCGCACAATTTTGGTGAAGGACAAAAATTCTCTTCTTTTTGACATGGTAGCTGTTGACAGGTCTGCAAAAAAGGAGACGTTGGCGTACGGAGAGGGCAGGGGCATAGATTTCCTTGACGCTCTCATTAGCGCTTCTTTAACGTGAAAGAAGTGCACCCGGACCAGAACATCTCCAGAAGCTGATGGTGGCAGGTTCTTGGCACGAGGCAGTCTGTGTGCCCGGTCCATCAGGAAATCTTGCGGTGAGTTTGTTGGTATCAAGATCTGGAAAAGTTCCATAATATAAGGCTGGAGGTCTGCAGGGGCTACTGCCTCCAGAACTCCACGGATTCTTATATTATTACGCCGTGAGCGGTCTTCCATATTGGCTAGTTTCGTCACCATGGTGTCATGTGCCGTTTGCAAAGCTATGTGACGATCCATCAAGTCATTGTGGGCTAAACACAAGTCGTCTGTCTTAGACTCCAGAGAGTCAGTTCTCTCACCCAGGTCTTGTACATCGTGCCTCAGCTCCTGCAGCGCCTCTTTAAGATCCGCTTGTATGGTAGATCGGAGTTCTGTAGCATGGCATGGAGTCTACTCTCTGATGGTGGTGAGGTATCAGACAGGCTGGGTGGGCCCATGGCAGCTGCTTCCATGGTGAGTGAGGAAACGGATTAGGAAGATCTGCCATCTTGGGCCTCACGAGTGCGATCTTTTTTTGCCGATTTTGCCGGTTCCAGTGCTCATTGTGCTTTCGGGGGCACCATCTGGGGACAGGGGAGTGTCACCCACCTTTGGGTAGTGTTTCTGCCCCGGGGTTGCTGATTTTAGCCGCAGGAATTGGAATTTTCAGCGCCAGTCACAGGAGCTCTCCTTACATGCGACTGCAATGTCCGGCCACGCCCCCCCTGAATAATGATCTATCATTTCCCAAGTTGCCTTGAAGAATAACATTGTTAACATAACTAATGTTTATCTGCTTTGTATTCCATAGGTGGTCTTCACTAATGAATTACTAATGTTAAAATGGTCATAAAATACCCATGTTCTACGTATTCCTTCTTTACAAGGCTTCATCACACCACCATTTCAAATTCAAGGTCTACTTTTGCAATCATTTTCCCCATTATTAATAAGATTCATTCTAATCTGTAACACAATCCAAATGTGTGTAATGACTTATTGAAGCCCTTAAAGAAAAGTTGTATTTGAAATCAATGGTCAGACCACATTTTAGTTTGTTAATAATTGGAATTTTTGTCTTTAGTCTTCTATTTTCAATAGCAGCAGGCTACAGAAACAATAGTATGTATTACTAATAATTACTAATAATAAATCTGTAATGAATAGAAAAAGTACTGGAAAAAAAAGGACCAGAAATAAATGCTCACTTACATATAAAGCGGTCTTTCTTTATACAGTGTACACGTATACCATTCCAGAATTCCATAGCAGGACTGGCCTAAGGAGTCCCAGTAGAAGTGACCCTGAATTAGGAAACAAGATCACTAAAGCAAGGCATGAATAAAGCCAGCCTCCACTCAGTGACATTAATCAGAGGAATTCTTATTCTGACACAAAAACAAAGGGTCCTGAGATTTGTAAAAATTTCACAAGAATCCGTTAACTCGATTGCCATTGATTCCATGGAATGAATATAAATTTTCCAGAAAGATAGTGATCTCTGATTTCGAAATGCAACATATAGTGGCTAACTCTGTATTCTGAAGCAATTTTCTAACTTGGCCATTCAAGAGCCTTATCTCCCAGAAGAACAATACTGGGCTCAGGGGGTATTTATTTACAAGCCAAAAATAAGATTAAACCTGGAATACACAAACTCATAGCCGAAAGGTGCTTGGGCAGGTCCACCATGCTAGAAGATGAGAGGCAGGAGTTCCACATTCCCTGACAAAAAAGTTAGAAACATGTGGAAAAAGGTTCACTAATCTACTGGGAGGTAAATACCATCTAGTTAGAAACTTAGGAGAATTCTCCCAAAGGGAGACATAAAGATCATATTTGACATTCTTCACTTTTTATGCACCATATTTGTAGTAAAAGATTAATATTCATATCCTTTTCTTAATCAACCATCTAGAATTGATGAGCTGTGTGTGTGTGTGTGTGGTGGGTGCAAAGGAAACCTGCATTTATGTTGTGCATGACATTGGGCACTAAGGCTAGGGTCAGACGAACGCATTTTTCACGTGCGTTTAGCCGCACGAAATCACGGCCGTGCTAGCAGCAAATGACGTCCAATGCCGGGGAACATACGACGAACGGCCGCACGAAAGTTCGTCCGTGCAACGCAAGTGGCCAACGAACGCATTTTTTCGAGAACGTCAAACCACTACTACTGACGTACAGAGTGAGCTGCGGCCGCATAGCGGCGTGTTTGCGTGATTGGGAGACGTCAGACGCTGCACACGTCCGGCCAACATAACGTCCAGACGCAAAAGAGTTTTATTGATGATCCGTACAAAATCACGGACGAAAATGCGCATCGTATGACCGCTATCGCGTATTCCGTGAAAAAATACGTCCATTCGTTCGAACGCACTTTTTCACGGACAATGTGAAAAATGCGTTCGTCTGACCCTAGCCTTAATCGCTGTCTGTGCATGGTGGTTGCAGATGATCTCTATTTATTTCTGGTCTGTACATATAGGTTTTGTGTGTCTTTGGTTTTCATATAGGTTGGCTATGTGTAGGTGTACATTTTTCATACTCATCTGGTGTGCCATATCAATCCACAGGATCTTGGTGTAGGGGGTGAGGGTATGAGCCCACTATGCAGTTGATAGAAAAACAGACACATAGCTAAAGTACAATGAAGGTCTATCGGTATCACAGGTATACAGTAGTATGACTGAAGATATGGAAGGATGTTGAGGGACAAGATAGAAAAAGGGGTGACAATGGGAAGAGGCAGGAAGCAACAAGACACAGACACAGAGTGGAAGACACCAAGACTTACAGGGGAGACAGCAGACTAGAAGGATAGGAAGAGGGCTGAGTACTTGGAGGGACCAAAGCAGGAGACTAGGGATACACAGTAGATAGGAGTAATGGGGCACTTGAAGGTAGGAGCTGCAGGGCAGATACACGGTGGGTAGCAAGGCAACGGCGGTAGGTAGAAAGCGTAGTCAATATCCATAGCAAAGGGTCATGGCAGGCGGCTGGTAGAAAGCGTAGTCCATATCTGTAGCAAAGAGTCGCTACACAGTGGAATCCAAACAGCAAGGTAGTGAGAAGGCTTCAAGAGAGCTTCCACCAAGTAAGAAAAATGGAGAAGCACTGCACCTAGGGAGCTTCACACTTATGAAGTGGTGGACAGGGCTCATTAGTTGGAGAACCTGCATTTGAAACAGAGAGCCAGATTTGGCCTGAGGGAAATAGGACATTGCAGGGAAGGTGTTTGTCAAAGTAGTCAGCAAGGACTACCACTGATTTGGCCCTTCCTGCGTCGGTGAAGTGAGCCATGACAACCAACCATATTGTGCCAAGATTTTCTGTGAGTGGTCTCATTATAATTTTTGGCAGCAGTACCTTTTATTTGTGAGCCTGTTTATGCCCCACACCCCCATTAAGTGTTGTCTTATTTAAAATTGGAGTCAATATTTTTGATCAAGGAGTCACTAGGTTTATCTGTTAGCTGAAGAATGGTGTATTTTTGGTATCTAGCAACTCCTTTGAACTGTCTTTAACCCGTTGCTGTTGCAGGGCGTGCTATGCTGCTCCTGCATCGGGTTTGTCTTGAAGACACACGGCATACTAATACGCCGTATTTACTTCAATTGGCCGTCGCGGCCTCACCCAGCAGTCGTGCGTGCTGTTGGCTGCTGCAGGACAGCCTGAACACAACGGCTGTCAAGTGGGGAGTACTAGTAGGCCTCACAGGTGCGAACACTGTCCTGCCAGGCACAATCAGCCTGGCGTGAAAGGGTTAAGAATACAAAGATATGTGCTCCATTCACTAAGTGCTAAGTAGGCCCCACCAAAAGCAACTTGACTAAAATTACTGCAAAGTGCTTGTCTGCTGTATTGTACACAGAAGTGTAAAACAGGAACCTTAGCTAACACATCCCTATGCAATTAGCCAAGCTGGACACTTACAAGTACAATTTAACTATTTCAGCTCGTAGCAGATCTCTGTATCCCAAAATGAGTATATCTGCTAAAGTGAGATTCCTCTGCTACTCCGACCACTGAATCTCTTGATTGGTATTGCCTTTATGCCCAGACATCAGCCTGAACCTGAATGTAGGGAATTGCAGCTTCACCGAAGAACCATTTGAGACATGGCTAAGGGTGAAAATTTGTCTGGCTTTTTTAGGAAGAGTGCACACATATTTATATCGAAACTCTCTACAGTACAGGTCCACAAGAAGATCTCAGTGGCGTCACTAGGGTTGGTGTCACCCGATGCGGTAACTCATGGTGTCACCCCCCCTCGAGTTTTACGGTTTCTTTTTTTAACTACTCTTACTCATAAATCAGTACTCCCATATACTGTATCACTGAATGCTTATAATACACTGCGCACATTACTGTGAGGTTTATTGCTGTGGAGCTCTGTGATATGCTCACACACAAATTTTGGTGAACTGCCAGCAGGTACAGTGCCTGTTCGAAGGCAGAGAAAGTCCCCATAGAGAATGATGGTTAATCTGTTCAGAGAATACCGAACAGCAGAGAAATGTCCTGATGTCCAGTGGTTTCATTCGGCAGGTTTATGCAGGCAAACACTATAGGTTTCAATGTTAAAAACATTCCCGTTTTTTTCCAATATCTAATAAACCGTTTATTCCTTTAATCCATAGTAAAAAGTCTCTTTATTGATTTATTTTTTTTCGTATCTTTTAGGCATATTTCAAAAAATAAATTCCATGTTTTTTCTAATAGTGTTTTTTCTTTTTTCTGTAACAGACCTTTTACTTATCATTCATAGGACCTTATATGTTAATTCCAGACATTTTCGTTCAGTAGTTTTTTTGAAAACAGCAGGCGATGAGTTTGCGGCGGCATTCGGTGGTTGATTCCCTGCACTTCAGGGACCCTGCGGTGAATTCACTGTGGAAATTTGATTCCCCAAAGTGCGGGGAACAACAGAACACTGAAATGTCTGCGTCATTTCGGTGCTCTGTGAATATCCCCTTTAGTGGTGATTTTTTTGCCGCCCCCTAGAAAGTGCCAGCCTAGGCCTTGCCTACCCAGGACATACTCGAAAATTAGAAATCTCATTGTATCCTTCCTGGTAAAATATTTTTGTGTAAAAAAAAAAATAATAATAATTTTAGGGTGTCATCCTATGCGGTGGTGTATAGGGATGAGCCGAACACCCCCGAGTTCGGTTCGCATTCGAACTCGAACTTTTCAAAAGTTCGAATTCGAACTCGAACACGAACTCAATACAAGTCAATGGGACTCAAAGTTCAATTTTTAGAGTGCCCTCCAAGAGGGCATATATGCTAGATATTTGCCATAAAAGGTGTATGGGGGTCCGGGTAGTGCCCTGGGAGACAGGAAACAAGGACAAAAGTTAAAAAAAAATTAAAGGGACATTGAGTTTTCCATGAAATAAGGGTTAAAAATAAAAACCAAAAATTCCTTCAAATATCGTGCCTAGGAGGTCCCCATAACCTGCCCGTGAAGTGGCGGATTTCTAGGATGTATAGAAACATTTAAAAACAATGTCCGGGTCCGGGTAGTGCCCTGGGGGACAGGAAACAAGGACAAAAAGTTTTAAAAAAGGTGTTTTTAACCCCTTCACTGCTGACGACTTGTGGGACACGTCCTCAGTTACTCCCGCTGTATGCTGAGGAGGACGTGTCCCACACGTCATCAGCTTTGCGGGACCCTCGGCGGAGATACTCACCTCTCTGTCTGGGGTCCCGCGGCGTTCTGACTTTAGCGTCCTCAGACGCTGAAGTCAAGCTCCTCCCAACGTAAATGACATCATCGCGCCATGCGCGATGACGTCATTTCCAGGCGACCCCCGGCAATGCCGGGAGATCGCCTGGAAGGGAGGGGGGATCTGTTCGGATCCCTTTCCCTCCCGATCGGGAGGTCCCACAAAAAAAAGCCAAAAAGGGAGTCTCCCCTTTTAAGCGGTGCCTGGCTTTAACCCCTTAGGCACCGGGTCGCACTTCGGCCTAGCTCCGGTGGGGGCCACCATCTTGGATGGCGGCTCCACCCCCGGGTCCCCCCTCACTGCCTGACGTCCTCACGCATAGCGTGATGACATCAGATAGCCGGGGAACCCCTAGCTGCCCGGAATCCCCTGGTGGAGATATTGGGGTTCAAATGAACCCCCTATCTCCAGAACCGTGGCAGCTAGGGGGTCATAGAGGGTGTCAATCAAAAGGCCTGAGCATGGCTTTTCGGATGATACCCAACATGACCAGGTATAAAGTAAAAAAATAAAAATAAAAAAAATTAAAAAACGTATTTTTTTGTGTGTTATTTTTATTAATGCAGCAATATTGTTCACATTTCAATAATAATGTGAACAATGATGTTGCACTAATGATTTTTTTCTATGGTGTGCATTTGCTAAAAATCACATAATTCCCCCCAAAAAATTTAATAAGTTCCCATTTCTAATTTTTGTACAAGCGCACCCCATACAAAATATAACCGCAAATGTTCATGTGATAAAAGGTGAGAAAAAACACTTTACATGCTGCAGATGATTAAAAATTCAAGTTTTTGTTGCATTTTTTGTTATAATATACAGGCAGAACATGACGTATACATATAAAAATTATATATTATGAATCTGCCGGAAAGAACGATATATAATATGTCTGGGTCGTATAATAAAATGTGGCTTCAAATCGCGTTTAAACATGATGAGTGAAAGCAGTAAAAATTAGCTCAGCACACAGCGGTGAAATGCTTCAGCAGTGAAAGGGTTAAAGGAACAGTGAGTTTTCCATAAAATAAGGGTTAAAAATAAAATGAAAAATTCCTTCAAATATCGTGCCTAGCAGGTCCCCATAACCTGCCCGTGAAGTGGCGGATTTATAGGATGTATGGAAACATCGCCATCACAGACCCACACACAACACGTAGCACTCCCAGTCTGCATACAATGTATCAAATTCATGACACCGGACTAATTAGAAGCATATGTTATTTCCAAACACTAATTAAACACCTGTTGTTTACGCCGTTTGAGAGCACAGGTCATTTAGAGGTGAGAATCTTTGCACCTATATATTAGTTTTTAATTCAATATCTAAAACACCGTTGCTTATAATATTCTGCAGTAAAGAGTCTTTTTATTTCTAGATTTTTTAGTATTTAAGCATTTTTTATACTTTTTTCAAAAAAAAAAATTCGAACTGGAGCCGAACACGCCAAAAAGTTCGAAGTTGGCAAACTTTCGAACTGCTGATGTTCGAATCAAACCCCAAACTGATCGAACCGAACAGCTCATCCCTAGTGGTGTCACTCGGTGCGGGCCGCACCCCCGCCCCCCATTTGACGCCACTGGAATATCTCATGAACAAATAACAAATGGCTCACAAGGCAAGATAGTCACATTCCAGTAGAACAATAGTGCAATAGATTCATATTTTACAGTATCTGATTGATAACTCACACCAGGCTAGGATTATCACATTATCATATTAACATGCAGAAAATACAAAAAATAGCTGGTGCCAGAAAACCTGTATCTTCCCTAATAGCAGGAAATTTGTACAACAAAATAGTACCCATACATTCAACTAGGTGCAAACAGTCTGGTTAGATAACCCCTTTTGTAAGTCCAGAGCTGATGAAAACTGAAAACAACTGGAACCCCAAATCCATCACACAGCTGATTTGCATTCTCTGCACCTAGTGAGCTGTCACCTACTGAGTGAGTGGAACCCAGTGTTTTACTCCAATATATCTCTCTAAATGGACTGGAATTTATGCTAAATATTTTTCTCTATTTGCAATATATTTTCAAAAAGCAAGCAAGATTAAGGACATATTTTGAATAATGTTGAAAAAGCAGTTGCAATTTAGAGGATGAGATGGGAGGCAGTTTAGGCAGGTTTTACATTTTTGTTGCTTAGAAACATTTGCAGTAAACACTGAAGTATACTAAGCTCAGCATTCAAAAGGTTAACCTACTTTATAAATGCTGAATGCAGCATGTTGAATTGCATATCTAATTGGTATTTTTGGCCTCATTGGTGCTTATGATTATTTCAAATGTATTATCTGTATATTTAGATTTCCAATCTAGATGGTCCCTTCACATGATTCAGTTAAAATGCAAAAGTCTCTCTAGACAGGAAAAATCGTAAACGTGTAAATAATTGTGTTTATATTTGTAAATATATTATTATTATTATTATTCTTTATTTAGGTGAACCGGTAATAGGGAGCCACAAAAGGCAAAATTTAGCAGGAATTATTAACCATTCATCATTATCTATTACAAGTGAGCTGCTGTGTTAATAGCTTAACTGCCGATAAAACAAAATCACTTAGCACCAGGTTGCTGCAGCCAGGATTTTACATTATACAATTGAGAATAACGAGCCACCTTCGAACAACCTGTTATTTTCTGCCTGTCTCTAATTTACAGTACTCATTTGGTCAAAGAATATGTCTTTTAATTTATGGAGTCAATGCCAACAGCAGCAAAGTATTCAGCCATTTAGATTGCCAGCTCAATCCTTCTTTTTGCATCTGATTTGAAAATTAGCCGCCAACGAGCAGGATGCTCTGTTTATTGACTCCTCCTTTATTTCTCCAACCGCTATTTTTTGTTTTATTTGCAATTATCCAATCAACAGTAGGCAGCTGAATGAACTGAGAAAGCGGAAGTGCGGGGCTAGAATAGAAAGGGAACTGTTAGTATTAATGAGTGAGGCCATTATGATTACTCATTAATATTACAAACTCAGCTGAAATGGGGATCAAAATATAGCATCATTTTTTTCATATTCAGTTTATTTGCTTTTTTCTGTTGAAAACCCTGTTGAAGTGGGTACTATAGCTTCTTTTTCTTTTTTCAAAGGTTACTCAATACATTCCTGTTACAAATATCTTGCCACAAAAATGGTTATTGTGATTGCATGGAAATAAAACTTAACTTTTAATATCATAGCATTTAAAAATAGGCTCGAAAAGCCTTCATCATGTTAAAAACCTCCCATGTGGTACATACACAATGTTATGGCTAGGTATAGCTGCTGATCGGCATAAGCTCCTACCACTGTGGGTCAATGCTGTCACGGTTCCCGGATCCCACCATGTAGTACTTAACGCCCAACACTCCACAGAGCCCAAAAGCTACCAACAGAGTAGCCGTGAAGAATCCCTAACTGTCTGGTCCTTAGAATTGGCCAGGTAAACTAGCTAGACAGAAAAGGGTTAAGCAAAAGACAATGTTGTAATACAAAACCAGGTTAGCAACACGGGTGTAGTCAGAGGAGCCAGAATCAGGAATACAGAGTATAGAATAGTCAAATGGAATAGCGATATCAGTGCAGTAGCGTAGTACAAGAAAATAGTCTAGGGCAACGGAAGGCAGAATAGTCAGAAAACAAGCAGAGGTCAATAACAGGTTAAATCACAATAGAAGTCAGGTACAAGGAGCTCAGGTATGGATAACCACGATCTGGTACTGCTGAGAAGTAACTGAGGGTTTGTAAAGACCTTCACCAGACCGCGCCCCCCACTCAAGCCGCGCCTCATGCAGCCACCTCCCTGCCTGTCTCCATTTAAACCGGGCGTTGGTCAGCGAGCAGCATCAGACATGCTGCCCTCAAGCACACAGGAGAGGCTGGAAGCCCCCAACCTTACAAATGCACCAGCCCGTCTCTAGACTAAAGCTATTCTTATAAAGTAAGAAACCGGCCTTAATGGGTCGGTAGATATAGGATAGTCAGAAGGGTATAAGCAAATTCTAGATTTCAGAGGAGCACTCAAATCAGTTACCCATATGGAGTGGATCAAACAAATTGTAGCCAGCTGCCAGCAGCATAGAACCAAAACATGCCAAAGAAAGATTATAATTCACTCAATGCTTTTAACTCCCTCAAAAACAGCGTCATCAGGAGATTTATGATATACAGTGTGTAGAAAAAAATATTTTGCTAATGAAGTTTAGAAATAGAAAATTATTAGGCCCCGATTACAAAGCTCATGTTAAAATGGGGAAGCGAACAAGGAAACTGCGTCTGCAGGTTTTCCCGTAGCATCCCCATTTTAGCGTCAGATTCCGAGGCAGGTGCAGCAGCTTGCCCAGGAACGATGCTCTACCCTCCCTCGGTGATACTAGCAGTGGCGATACTGTGCCACCATCAGTATCACCTCCTGTAGTCGATAGGACTCCATGAAGGGTTGCACTGTTGGGCCGTGAGCCTTGCGCGATCTCGCAAGATCACATACCGCCACAGAGTGATCGGAGGGATAATGGGAACTGTTTATCTCCAGCCTCACTCTGCTCCCGGTGGCAAGAAGCAGCAGATCGGGCCACTGTTCTCACTGCTGGATGAGGAGTGAGTATCGGATTTATTGCGGGGGGGGGGGTAGGTGGTGCTAAACAACACCAGATTTTAGGATGCGGTAAAAAGTTTTTAGCCCATCGGTGCTTTAATTAGCGCTAGGACTTTGCAATACCTTAACTATCCTAATGCTAATTACTGATTGCGCTCCCCATCTTAAGCATAGGGTCACAAAGTACAGTAAGCCCACACAATCACCGATGTGTTAACAGATTTTCACCGTGTTTAGCATTAGGAAGGTTATTGGGGCTTGCATTAAAGTCACTTATCCTGACGTTAATGCTTACATATCCAAATGCTACAGTTAGTGTTCAGTATGTAATCTAGCCCTTAGTCCAGTGTTTCCCAAACCTGTCCTCAGGACCCTCCGCCTCACCAGGTTTGCAGGATATCTGAAGCGCAGCACAGGTGATATGATTTGCTGCTCAGTGATTGCAGGATTCAGTCTGCATTTCCCCAAGGTGACCTGCAAAATCTGGCCGGAATGAGGGTCCCGAGGACAGGTTTGGGAAACACTGCCTTAGTCGTTAGAATTTGAACAAAATTTTACAACATTTTGAAAACTTTTGCTTTAGTTTTCCAATATGGCGTGACATGCAAATAGTAATGGTGTATTATAAATCTGCTGAAAAACAGATTTCATTTGTATGGATTCTGTAATAAAACATATCTTCAAATAACGTTAAAACGTAATGAGCAATAAAACAAAAAAAGAAAGGTTAAAATTATTTCAGCACACGAGTGTGAAACGGCTCAGCACTGAAAAGGTTAAATGTGTTGGAGTGTCTTTATTATGCTATCTTGGTATTTTTTAATGTTCTTTGTTACTGTAAGTGAAATGTAGAGAAGGCAATACCACAGTGTGAGAAGCTGTTTTGACTCAATTCCAGGTTCTAAAATCAACTGTCCTTTTGTTCCCATGCATGACGAAATTTTTTAACATGTACTTCATAACTTATTTTTATCATCTTCTTAGTGCAAATGATTTATTCCTGGCTGTTATCAAATTTCTTTATAACTTGATATGAGGTTTGAACTAACGTTGACCTTCGATGAGCAGCATGTTGTGTAACACATAAATCAAGAAGTGCTTAACAAATATATTTGTACTGTATAATGTCCTTGCTTACAACATTTTTCAGTATTAATTAAATTGGTCTAACCAATAAGATTTGATGGTGGATAGATATATAATCAACTTAAACTTTTTATAATTTAAAAATATCAGGGTAAGAGTTTTTCTATTTCCATAGAGAAAGTGTGATCTTCTAATAAGAATACGTAGAGCATTTCTTTTAGATTATATGGAAGGGGTACTAAAAACATTATTGAAAAAGAAACAACAAAATCTTCAAAGTTTACTTACTTGATCCCAGTTTCCAGAATTTTGGGACCTTTAGGACCTTTGGGAACTAGTGCCTGCTACTGGCTTATAATGTGCTCCAGATCCCCATAGTAATGTGACTGCAGCATCTTACAAGAAGCTGGCAACATGTCACATCCAGACCAGTGCCATGACAGCCTGGAGCTGGATTCAAAGAAGGTTGCAACAAAGACTAAAGGCTTAAAACTGGTGAGCGGAGGGGGTCAGGAGAGGTTCATAATAAACCCCTCCATTTCCCGTTCTCCTGTTTTCACCATAGAGTATCCCTTTAAAACAGACACATATGTATAGCATTAAAATAAATTAATTTCCGGGCATGACAATCAAGCTATCATTAACTCAAGTGCTGCTAGGTGTTACAATGCCACAGGTGGATGACTTCCAGGGAGAAGGATCTGCAACAACAAATCAAAAGAGCAATCAATTAGAAAACATTCAGGATATACATAATTTACATATACATAATCAAGAACATTCCAAAACATGCAACTCCCAAAGAGGAAATCCATGAATGTAGAGGTGAAAAACATAATTTAAACTGCTACTCTCCCAACTATGAAAGTCTAAACCTCAAAACCTATCACACACACACTCTGAGCATTCGGATAATGATAAACTATACAGTAAAAATTCAGCTCTTTTGACAGGAGATCAGATTTCCACATGGGTGCAATCAATAGCACCACTACCTTCAGCATGTTTGCAAAGTAGTAGAATCCTGACTTTAGCTACTGGAGTCCTTCATGGACAGTGAGGTAAAAAATAAAAAAATCCAAAATGTATGACCTAGAGGTCTGAGAGATCCCAAATTCATGCCTAGTTGAGAGCTGGCAGATGCATGTGGCAAAATACCTCAGGCAGCACAGCAACTTCACCATACCAGGTATTACAGTGGACTTCAGCATATGTTGCTCCAGATCCAAAGCCTAGAACTGGTAAAAAGCTTAACTTATGTCAAAGACACAACATGTTCTAAAGACATATGGAATGGAATCCACTTGACAATGTAAGGGACACCCTGCATTACACATTCCCTTTGAAATTGATATCACCTAATCTCACTCATCAATTAGACCCATCAAAAGCATTTCCAAAGCTGGTGTCAGCACAGTCGAAAAAATAAGAAGCAAGGAATCCAGGGACAGAACAAGGATTCCAGGCACCTTAGACAAAATATATTTTGCCTCCCTTTCCTGTATTTCCCTGAACGAATACTGTTTCTGTTTCCTATTTCCCTACCATTAACATCTATGCCCACAAATTCAAGAACCCATAATTCCTGTGCACTGCTATTCTTCCCTCACTCTATAATGCTTAACTTACTTATTTCCCTAAATTCCAAATGTCTTTGTCTTCATCTCATTTCACAAATTTTTCCTAATTTTTGTCTCACCTTAGCCCCCTCTTACACCTCACAAACTATGTATCTAGCATTATGTGCTCTCCTCCCCATAGCATTGAGTTTCTCCTCCACTTGTACTCCACTTGTCACAGACACTGAAAAAGTCACAATCTCTCTGACTTGACTTTAGGAACAAAGGTTTAGGAAGCAGGCTGCTCACGTCTGCTGTTAGATGTAAGGTCCAAAGTGGCCAAAAGCCTCCAAAGTTGTTTAATACAGAAGCGAAGTATCCGACACTCCAGTCTAGTAGATAACCAATTTAGTGGATGAGATGCAACGTTTCGGCAGCAAAGGCAGCCTTCTCAAGCATTGATTTTCTCCTATAAGAAGTGTAAGCATCTTCAAATGAAGACATTAAAGCAACAACAGAAGCAGGAGTAATATTTATAGGATCCCAACCACATAAGGGTACATATTCCTTCTTTTGCTTATGGTGCATGCTTGATATATTCCCCTTTTTCCTGTTTATTTATATTGAAGACTTTGACATCTGAAGAAAGGATACGATGAGTCAACCCTGATGTTGACTAAATGCTGGCATACAGAGTTTTCATTAGAGAAGGCTGAAGGAAATGTGACTGAAAATAATTGATATATTCACCTACAGAAATCATCAGCTAATTTTTCAATATGGAACTATATTTTCTGCTTGTTTTGTTCTTTTCTATGAATAACCAACAGTGATTATACTAACAGGTGTATTCAAGGTAATATACATTCTTTGCTACATTTAAAAACCAGGGCCTGTATTTGAACGCTGGTGTAAATGTAACCAGAGCTATTGTGAATTTGTCAACTCCATAGACTTTAATGGCTCTGAAAAGTTTCCAATAGCTCTGGTTACATGTACACCAGCATTGGAATAAAGTCCCAGAGGTGTTAGCGGTTAAACGCACCGTAATATTTTATTTTTAAAGTTTGTTTATATTGTTACACATTACTAGGGGCTCTAGTAACATAATGGCTCACTCTTAATAGAGTTCATAATAAGGAGTTGCTTATGACTAAAGGCTCACACGCATTTTTCCATAAGCAAATCCGAGTTATCATCTCAGTTGGAATAGTCCCCTGGATTTTGGATTGATATGTAGAATTTAAGATTCTCAACATAAATATAATGTAATATTACCATTTCCACTATTTAGCTATTCCTTTTGCATTTAACAACATTAACACCAGTCCAAAATTAAATTGAAATCTTCACAGTGAAATATTTCCTTTTGGTGTACAGCACATGGAATGTTAATTATATAATCCACTAAAACGACAGCTTTTCCACAATAATTTGTCTTCCTGGACATTTGCACCTGAATAGGAAGCTTTCATAATGTATATCATGTTAATCTTTCATTTTTTGAAAGCCAGATGGCGTTTTATTATAAATATCACTAGCAAAGAAAACTTAAGCATCTTCAAACAGAAGCTTTGTCATGTAATGCGAGACAGAAGAGACACTTTTGCTTTACAAAAAATAGACTGAATTTTAATTGCCTAATAGTTTGGCAGTAATTTTCCATTAATTACCACTTGTGTGAAATTAATGCATGGATTCAATTGATTATAAAAATGGCATTGATGGAAAGTCTAAGGAAATTGTCCCTTTTTCTGCCTGTAATTTATATTGCTCCAGTTTAAAGAATTAATTGCTATTTAATTTACATATTTCATATTAACATAATTCTAATGGTATATTATTTCCTATCTAAATGGGATACAATTCCAAATTGCAAAAACAACATGTGTTTAACAGAAAAACAAGCATACAAAAGAAGGTTTTTAAATTTGAAGACAAAACCATTATGAGCACCTTCCACCGGAATGTATTTTACAATTATTGAAAAGTTAGAGAAAAATATTTGTATAGTAGACAATTCTTAAATGTATGATCCTTCTACACACAGATAGGGGACCTTACTGGTAGCAATAATGTTCCAATCTGATTAAATACACAAATTGTACAATCCGTAATATACTGACTAGACTGACACTTTAAGGGATTTTTGCAAAACTAACTAAAAGCAACCTGTTATAAAGCTCTTCAATAAAAACTTGAAGGTATTCATTGTAAATCGTTTAGCCAAGCCATGGTACCAATGGAATGAGAAGGTTCATAAAGTTTAATAAACATAACTGCGTGGCATATTGAACATTATGTGAAGCTACTTTCACTGACATTTCATATGTACTTGGAAATCACACACATTTTCCTTTATAATATTTATTGTTGATCGAGTCCTTCTTCATTTTTCTAGAAATGTGGAATCCAGTAACATACCACTGTTGATGGTGGTCTTGAGAGTGGCTCACATAGCCTCCCTTGTTAAGTGGTTATTTTTAGAGATGTGCATTCGTTTCGGAAAAATTCGGAATTTGGAATGAAATTTGATAATTCGTATTTCGGAAGTACTTCTGAATAACGTATCGATATGATACAAATTCGAAACGGTATATAACAAATTTATTTCGTTTTACAATGTGTCATCATCATAAAAGAAAAATTTGAATAATTGATATCAACTATCGAATTTGAAATGAACTATCAAATGGATATCAACTATCGAATTTGAAATTGATTCGAAATTTCAAATCAATCCGAAACAAAATACGAAACAAAATTAGTTACGAAATTCTGAAAACGAAATTTGAAAATGAAACGAAACAAATTTTTCAGCCATGCACATCCCTATTTATATTTCAGTATTATACTTTACAATTTTTTTGTTACGTAAGTTTCTGTATTGTGAAAATGTTTCTTACAGCTGTCTATTGTTTGGGTGGCCAGTATCTTCATCAACTACTACAAATTTGTTGATGAAAAACAAACCAGACTTCTTGAAAGTCAGTGTGGTTTGGCTAAAATCCCCTCCTGCCCCAGAACTCTAGGTTGATGGAGTGGGCATAATCCACCCCCTGCTTCTCCTTCCACCTTCACTCACCTGTACCTTTTTGATTCTTATGCTAGTGAATTGCTCTTCAGGGTAACATTCACGTGCCCTACCCACCACTGACCATAAGGCTACACAGCGCCACTTAAAACGGCCATATTCCACTCCTGCTTATACAACATTGTATGATATTTTGTATTCATTTTCTCTGTTTCATATGGGTAATTCTTTTCCTGTAACTTATCCTATATTATGAAGGTGCTTTGTTATTGCTGACTGTAACATTTCCGTACTCTTTTTTAAAGAGGAATATGAGAAAAACTTCAAACCAAACCATACATACAAGATGTCCAGCTCACTTTACATCAACAAGGCTACAGTCTATACCTTTTTCACTACTGAAAGCATTTTCAAATGGGGTTTCCACTGGGTTACCATTGAACAAAACCCACAGTTGTAATCAGAGAGCCATTTGGAGACTCCTATTTTGTAATTCTTCTGACTCTCAGATATTCTTTCTATTTCAGTTAGATTTTTGCACCGTAATCTTTGGTGTTCTTTCATTTTATGGGCATTATCACCTGGTGTGAGCTAACCCTATCATCAGCATGTTTTTGCGTTAGCGCCAGGTAAATTCAGTCTAGTGCCTGACCAACAAATTATTTGCCCTCTCGCTACAAATGAAGAAAACCCCATAGCGCGTGGTAATTTGCGATTCGTAGCGCAATCTTACTGTACTTACCGGATCCTATACTTAACATGAGGAGCACTAGAGATCACTTGCACTAATGTAACCAACAGATCTGTTGGTCTTGGTGCTAATTTCTACACGTACGCCAATTGTAAAAATGTACCTACTGCTCACCTACAGTTGTTAACTGATGGAAAGGAGCATAAAAGGAAAAAATAAACACCAAAAAAGGTCCTTTCACCAAATTCACAGGCAATTAACAGGCAATTAAAAGGAATGCAGCAAAAGGTGTTTTCTTGTCCCCATACACCATATTAATGGATCTGGTCAGCAATGTCACTGCTGTTGCTGTAGGCTATATTATATATGTATCCTTCATTGACATGTATCCTAAATCTAATATATTGTATTGGCTAATTCTAAACATTTTATGTTGGGGGTTATTCATAGTATGTAAGCGGCTGAGTATTAGGGTTAGGACTATGTTTAAAAGGACACATGGATAAGTCTTGCCTTGAAACATGTATTATTTATATGCTGCAGCAGGGAAATTATTGTTGCTCATCTGGTCTTCCTTTTGGATCTATTAAATGCAGTGTAATGATTCTACATGCTGTTGGGTGGCATTTATCATGCAATGCCCATCAGCCTTAATTAATATGTGTGCATATAAACATGAATGATATGGCCACCTTGGAGGATTTTAATAATCTAGGGGTGTGAGTGCTCTTTGCTGGATGTTTTCATACTTATACAAGCTTGTGAGGGCAGGGGACAGGTATGGCCCGGCACTCTGCACTGGAAATACACTGTTCTATCCTGTACACAACAGCATTAGCGCTGGCTCTCAGCCCCGGGTCTTAGCGTTTCTCTGTTGGTTTGTCGTCAGGTGCTACATTTTAGTGGCTCACGCTATATTTTTCATGTAGCGTTGGCGTTTTATCTCACACTAGGTGATAGTGCCCTATATGTATTAATGCTACACATATGCTTGTGAAAAGAAAAATACTTACGTATTTTTTCTTTATATATTTTATGTGATTGTGTGTTGGGGAACACCTGGTGGTTATTGAAGCAGCATACTGCAACTTAAAGCACCTTTCCACATTTTTTATATTTTGATTCCTTAATTAAATGTGTCAAACTGAAAAATGGCCTAATTTCATTCATTCTCTGAATATCAGGGACCAAGCTCCATTACAACATGCCCATGGTAAGAAATGCTTCAAACTGCAATTTAATAACTTATTAATTCTATGTCAATGCAAGTCGCTACTCTTGTCTTCTAAACAAAAGGCGATACACAGGGTTATTCAAAGAGATCCAAATGGCTGTCGAAAGGGAACCGAATGCTGAAAATCAGCGTAAGGTTACCTTTCCTGGCCATTCGGCTATTCAGAGAGCAGGCAATTCAACAAATCCAGGCGAATTGCCTGCACATACGGTGCCTGTTTGGTGCCTGTTCGAGGGCAGTAAATCCCCATAAAAAAGCAATGCTTCGGCTATTCAGAGAACAAAAAACAGCAGTGAAAGGTTCCCGAAATGCCCTGTCATTCGGTGGTTTAATTCGGCAGGTTTATTCAGGCGAATACCATAGGCTTCAATGTTAAAAATATTCCCGTTTTAATTCAATATCTAATAAACCGTTGATTATAATATTCTGCAGTAAAGAGTCTCTTTATAGATTTAGGATATTTTAAGCATTTTTCGGGATTTTTTTTAAAACAAATTCCGATTTTTTTTAAAACAAATTTTAACTTTACTTATTTTTTCTCAAACAGCCCTTTCTATTATCATTCATTGGACCTCATATGTAAATTTCCGACATTTTCGCTCAGTAGTTTGAAAAGTGAAACACTGTTTGCAAACAAACATTCAAGCAAACTGTTTTTCTAATTTATTCACTGCATTCGTCTGCGGTATCGGCTTTCTCTGGCGGCTGAGCTGTGTGTGATCGGCTCCTGCTCGGGTTTTTCCAGCGTTTAAGGTGGGTTAATCCAGATGTTTATGCGGGTTTTCGGTGTGCGTTCGCCCTTGTTTTGCGGTGAGTTTTCGGCAGGTTTGCGGCGACCTTTCCCTGCAATTCGGGGACCCTGTGGTGCTTGCTGAATACACCGCAGGGTTGCCGAAATGGGATCGCCAAATCGAACCGAATTTAAGAGAACGAAAAGTCACCAAATGTGCGGTGGCTTTTCGATTCTCTTTGAATAACCCTGATAGTTTTCGAGCATAAGGTTCTAATCGGATAAAAAGATTTATAGAATAACCTTACCTGTTCAAAATTGTATTTTGCAATTTAAATTTACAAATAAAGTTGCAAATTAAAATGTTTGGGTGTACATTTACTTCTCACAAGTCTTTGTACTTAAAGGAACACTCTACTCAAAAATCACCCCCCCCCCGTTTTTTTATCCTAACCTATCCCTATTCCCTTAATAAATCTTTATTTTTTATTTTTTTTCTTGTAACTGTAATACTTACCCTAAAATCCACTTGTTTCCAGCAGCGTCTTTTTTTTTTTCCATACTCACCACCCTCCTTTTCCGCTCCCGTCCTTCTTGCGTCTTCTTGCCTTCTAGTTTACGTGAGAAGCGCGCATGCACGCCTCTCCGTAAGCTAGCCAATCGGCAGGCTTCCTCCCGGCTCCCTCTGAGGATTAGTGTTGCGCGCAAGAGGATGCTCGCAACACTAACCCTCAGCCGCTGCCGCCAGCTACTGCGGCGAGTTGGAGACGTCATCGCGCTGAAAGCGCGATGACGTCTCCTACTCGGCAGAAGCGGGAAATATGATTCCCGCTCTGCTGACTGACAGCTGGGAGGGCGGAGTAAAGTCCTCCGCCTCTCTCAGCTGTTTTCAGCCTTTTCTGCTGATCGGCTGAGCGGAGGCAGGAGGCACAGGCAAAGGAATACTCCGGGCATCATGACCACCTAAAATAGCTTAGGTGGTCATGTTGCTTAGAGTATCCCTTTAATGGCACACTTGTTAGTACTATCAGCTAGTTTGTAAAATGGTTCAATTTAAGATCTAAACTTCTGGTGAAACTCTTACCAAAACCTCCCTGTTAAATTACTATTCTATTATAATTACCATAATTGGAATCCCAAATAATCTGTAATTTCTTTCTCATATATCAGAATGATGCAAGAGCTGTGCTACGCCATGGCGGAGACCCCCAAAAAGAATCAATCACAAGACTGTGTTGGTCTTTCAGAGAAGTCTAGCCTTCCTTGTTAAGCCAGATCTATTTATTAAAATTCACAGAATTTATAGCCAATCAGTGTACAGATACATTACAACATCAAAGTTTAGCCACTCAGTTAACTTATTACCATATATGGTTCACAAGAAATCTTTTTCCTATCTTCCCACTTCTGCGCACATTTTCCTGCACTGAACATAACAGGAAATCAGCCACAGCTCATATCCTATAGAAGGAACAACTGTCTATAAAGAAATAAACACTAACAAAATGGAGGGGGGGAATTTCACAGCCCATTTTATACGAACAGGCTTTTCAAGACAAAATATTTATTATATTTTACAGGAAATTAAAATCTAACCTTTGATCACATATCATCTGTGATCATCTAAAAAATAAACCAAGCTTAGGCAATTAAACTAATTATACCTGGGCTACAGTGTCCTTGCCTAAGACCTTTAAATCATTGTAGATGCTCAGAGGGGAGAAAAATTCTGGTATTTACTCCTAAAATACCTCAATACCTTTATAATGTACAAAAGGGATTCCCCAAGGAGGCCCTTTATGAGCATAAAATACACTTATCTATCTAGATTCACTCTTCCAGCGAACCACACTTAGAGCATAGGCAACAATACCTAATCTAGACATTAAATAACTATTTATTCCCATTTCCCAAAATATAATTCACCGAACAAGAAAAGTATAATAACTTGAATGTAAAAGTTCATTTATCTAATAATCAACATGAGTCAGATCTATATCTGTGTGTTTTCCTATGTTCAGCTTCACTCCACAGACCGCATACACACCTGCATTCACACACACTCTCAAGAAATACATTCTCATTTTCCCAAATCCAATCCTTTCTCACACTTATCTAGGGGATTAAATAAAAAATAATATCTCATAATCTAATACCGTAGTCCAAAGTGCGAGATCAAGGTTTGGTCTTTTTCAACATCCCAGCTTGAGACGCATAATCATTGAATGTCATCAGAGCTCCTGCCATAGGGACTCCTGAACAAGCTGTCTCTTTGCGCTGGTTGCTTATTACCTGTGACCTTTGACCTTGACACAAAAATGTCCATGATTCGTTCCATATGCAGTCATTGTGACTGTCAGGTTTCTTGATGATGTGATAAGGTTTTAGCAACAATAAAGAAAAGAAAAAAGAAAAGAAAATATGGTATACCCCGCTAATCATATACATCCAATCATTCATTGTCACTCTCAAGTGCACGAAAACAATAAAAATTTTAATTTACACAAGAAGAGACATAGATAATAAATTTTAAAATTTCCCCGCAAAGCCTATCGGCCTCACGCAAACTAAAAAAATTAAATTATACTACTTCTGACTCATTGTTAGAGAAAAATATATATACGCAACTTTGGCTCAAAAGGGAAATAGCCGAAGTGCAGACTCCACCCATTCTAAATATCAAAAAATAATTAATTGGTATCTTATCCATTCTTGTTTGGTGTTTTGAAACAAAACGAGTGTTTATAAAACACACCGATCTTCAATAAAATCAAAAAAATAAAAACCATTTATAATTTTACCGAATTAAAACTTTCCATTTACCACTATATAAGTCATGAAACGTATTTATGCAAATGCATTAAATTATATGTTCCTAAATACATTAATTAACTCTAATTTTAATTGGATCTGATCTCCAGTAATCCTATATGTGTCAGAGAATTTGAACAATATTGATTGTAACCAAACAACAATAATAATAAAATATAAAATAATAAAAGATACAGAATAATTTTCACTTAGACAACACAATTATAATCCATCAGCATATAAAAAAATACATTATTTTCTTCTTTCTTTGTCTTCTGCCTTATTGGTTGAAAATAACTGTTTTGTAAAACTGACATGTCTTAAGTTTTATTTCCAAATCAAAGATCTTCTTTAATCGCATGATTTATTGAGGAGTTGTTGATAAATTAGAATGTTTATTGCCTGGTGTCTGATAATTCCTAATAACGAGACAGAGGAGATATGATAGAAACATTTAAATACGTAAAGGCAATCCACAAGGTAGAGGAAGTGAGTATATTTAAAAGGAAACAAAGTAGCAAAACAAGAGGACATAGTCTTAGATTAGAGGGGCAAAGGTTTAAAAGTAACATCAGGAAGCATTATTTTACTGAGAGGGTGGTGGATACATGGAACAGTCTTCCTGTTGAAGTGGTAGAGGCCAAAACAGTAATTGAATTTAAGCAAGCATGGGATAGGCATAAGGCTATCCTAAACAAAAGATAAATCCAGGTACCGTAAAGTATCCATGTAATTGGGCACACTAGATGGGCCGAAAGGTTCTTATCTGCCGACATTTTTCTATGTTTCTATCCTGAGTATTGTTTGTTTTCTTTTCAGGAAAACATTTGATTAATTTGGTTATATTGCTAATTGGGGATCTGTGCACATAAATAATTAATGATTATCTTTAGTCTCAATTTTTAACATGCCCTTCTATACTCTTTCCCAGTTTATGATATTTTTGTTATGTGTTTTTTTATTTGAATTGAAGAGTATTTTAGGAAAAAATGGTGACCGTTGCAAAAGTAAAAGGAAGTTTTCACATTCTTTTCCTAGCCTCCTCCATTTTCTCTCTCTCATGACCACACCTTTTTCTGTGTGTCCAAAAAGTGTTGCATTTTTTTCTCCATTTTAAAAGTATTCTAACCATATCAATTTTAAAGTTTTTGACAGGTTAATAATACATTTTTTTTCCCAAGTTTTTTTACTTTAGGTGAAAATTACCCATGCATGCCAACTTTGCTCAAGCTAGATGGAAGATTATTAAATACCAATAGTGATAAAGCTGTTGGAATTGAAGGAAATTTACTCAAACACATTATCATTTCACATTACAATGTTACATCAACCGGATAAGAAGGAATTATCAGACACCAGGCAATAAACATTCTAATTTATCAACAACTCCTCAATAAATCATGCGATTAAAGAAGATCTTTCATTTGGAAATAAAACTTAAGACATGTCAGTTTTACAAAACAGTTATTTTCAACCAATAAGGCAGAAGACAAAGAAAGAAGAAAATAATGTATTTTTTTATATGCTGATGGATTATAATTGTGTTGTCTAAGTGAAAATTATTCTGTATCTTTTATTATTTCATATTTTATTATTATTGTTGTTTGGTTACAATCAATATTGTTCAAATTCCCTGACACATTTAGGATTACTGGAGATCAGATCCAATTAAAATTAGAGTTAATTAATGTATTTAGGAACATATAATTTAATGCATTTGCATAAATACGTTTCATGACTTATACAGTGGTAAATGGAAAGTTTTAATTCGGTAAAATTATAAATGGTTTTTATTTTTTGATTTTATTGAAGATCGGTGTGTTTTATAAACACTCGTTTTGTTTCAAAACACCAAACAAGAATGGATAAGATATCAATTAATTATTTTTTGATATTTAGAATGGGTGGAGTCTGCACTTCGGCTATTTCCCTTTTGAGCCAAAGTTGCGTATATATATTTTTCTCTAACAATGAGTCAGAAGTAGTATAATTTTATTTTTTTGGTTGCGTGAGGCTGATAGGCTTTGCGGGGAAATTTTAAAATTTATTATCTGTGTCTCTTCTTGTGTAAATTAAATTTTTTATTGTTTTCGTGCACTTGAGAGTGACAATGAATGAATGGATGTATATGATTAGCGGGGTATACCATATTTTCTTTTCTTTTTTCTTTTCTTTATTGTTGCTAAAACCTTATCACATCATCAAGAAACCTGACAGTCACAATGACTGCATATGGAACGAATCATGGACATTTTAGTGTCAAGGTCAAAGGTCACAGGTAATAAGCAACCAGCGCAAAGAGACAGCTTGTTCAGGAGTCCCTATGGCAGGAGCTCTGATGACATTCAATGATTATGCGTCTCAAGCTGGGATGTTGAAAAAGACCAAACTTTGATCTCGCACTTTGGACTACGGTATTAGATTATGAGATATTATTTTTTATTTAATCCTCTAGATAAGTGTGAGAAAGGATTGGATTTGGGAAAATGAGAATGTATTTCTTGAGAGTGTGTGTGAATGCAGGTGTGTATGCGGTCTGTGGAGTGAAGCTGAACATAGGAAAACACACAGATATAGATCTGACTCATGTTGATTATTAGATAAATGAACTTTTACATTCAAGTTATTATACTTTTCTTGTTCGGTGAATTATATTCGGTGACTGGAGAATGGAAAATTCTAGGTCAAATTAGCCAAACCAGAAAAATTCTCCCATTTAGGCTGGGGTCAGACCAGCGCACTTTTAACGTGCGTTCTGGCGCACATAATTACGGCCGCACTAGCAGCAGATGACGGGCAATGACGGACAATATACGATGTACGGCCACACAAAAGTCCGGCCGTGCAACCCAAGTGGAATTTGAACGCATTTTTCTGAGAGCGCAGAACCACTAGTACTGACGTACTGAGTGCGCTGCGGCGGCATAGCGGCGTGTGTGTGTGATTAGGAGATGTCAGACTCTGCTAATGTCCAGCCTACATAATGTCCCGACGCAAAAAGAGTTTTATTGACGATCCGTACAAAATCACGCCCGAAAATGCGCGTCGTCTGACGGTTTTTGCGCATTCCGTGAAAAAATACGTCAATGCGTTCGGACGCACTTTTTCACGTTCGCGGGTCAGAGCGAATTTTTAATGTGCGTTTAGGTGCACTTAATCACGGCCGCACTAGCAGCAAATGACGGGCAATGACGGCCAATATACGAAGTACGGTCGCATGAAAGTCCGGCTGCGCAACGCAAGTGGAAAATGAACGCATTTTTTCGAGAACGCAGAACCGCTATTACGGACGTACAGAGTGCGCTGCGTCCACTAGCGGCGTGTGTGCGTGATTTGGAGATGTCAGACCCTCCTCATGTCCGGCCAACATAACGTCCAGACACCCTAAGGCTAAGGTCAGACGAAAGCATTTTTAACCTGCGTTTAACTGCACAAAATCACGGCCATGCTAGCAGCAAATGACGTCCAATGCCGGGTAACATACGAAGAACGGACGCACGAAAGTTCGTCCGCGCAACGCAGGTGGCAAACGAACGCATTTTTTCTAGAACATCAAACGCTACTACTGACGTACAGAGTGCGCTGCGTCCGCATAACGGCGTGTTTGCGTGATTGGGAGACGTCAGACGCTGCACACGTCCGGCCAACATAATGTCCAGACGCAAAAAGGGTTTTATTGATGATCTGTACAAAATCATGGACGAAAATGCGCATCGTATGACCGCTATCGCGTATTCCGTGAAAGAATACGTCCATTTGTTCGAACGCACTTTTTCACGGACAACGTGAAAAATGCGTTAGTCTGACCCTAGCCTAAGTTTCCTGGTTTGGATCCGTAAAAAAAATTACGCACAAAAATGCGCATCGTTTGACCGTTTTCGCGCAATCCGTGAAAAAATGCGGCAATGCATTCGGACGCACTTTTTGACGGTCGCTGCGAAAAATGCGTTAGTCTGACCCTAGCCTTATCTCACTTTCCAAATCGGCTATTTGGTCCAGATTGTTCTCTTTTCCTGCCATTCTCCTGGTTTTCACCTTTCTCTGAACAACCCCGAGAGAGAGGTAAAAGCCAGGAGAACTGGCAGGAGAAGAGAACAATCTAGACCAAATAGCCAATTTGGAAAGTGAGTTAAATGGGAGAATTTTTCTGGTTTGGCTATTTTGACCTAGAATTTTCACTTCTCCAGTTATTCTCCTGCTTTTCACCGCTCTCTGAATAACCCTGTGAATGTTTAATCCCGAGGTGAAAAATAACATTGCTTTAGATTTTTTTCAAACACCAGTTAACCACTTGGCTGCTATGGACGCGCTCAGCGCGTCCAGCCAAGTGGTTCTCCTGTGCTATGGACGCGCTGAGTGCGTCCATGCACAGGAGGCAGCAATCCGCCAGATTCCGGCGGATTGCTGCACCCCCCGGTGCGGGTTGACATCTTGGATGTCAGCCCAGCACTCTGGGACCCCGGCGGAGCAATTAGATGTCATCGCGGTGGCGCGATGACATCTAATTCAGGCGCCCCCCCCACATGTGCGGAGGAAGCGCCTGAAAGGGACCTTCGGACCTCTCTCCCTCCCGATTGCCGGGGGCAGAGGGTTAATCCAGGCACCATTTGGAAGGGCACAGCCTGCCCTTCCAAACGGTGGCTGTGATTAACCCCTGGGGAGCCGGATCACGAATCGGCGCTGAAAAGCGCCGGATCGTGATCCTCTCCTGGAGCTGACCGACATCTTGGATGTCGGCCAAGCCTCCAGGAACTCCCCCTGAGGACTGGCATCATCATGCATAGCAGGATGACACCAATCCTGGAGTTAACCCCTAGCTGCCACCAAAAAAATAAAAAATAAAAATAAAAAAATAAAAATATTTTAAAAAAAATTCGAATAAAAAATAAACAAGTTTTTTTCTTTGTTTTTGTTTTGTTAATGCAGCAATATTGTTCCCATTTCAATTATAATGTGAACAATAACGCTGCACTAACGATTTTTGTATGCGGTGCGTTTGTTAAAAAAAACGAAATTTTCCCCAAAAAAAAGTAACGAGACCCCATTTCTAATTTTTTTAACAAGCGCACCCCATACAAAATATAACCGCAAACGATCGCATGTTAAAATGTGAAAAAAAACACTTTACACATAATAAATTATTGAAAATTCTAATTTTATTGCATTTTTTGTTATAATATACAGACATGACATAGCGTATACATATAATAATGACATATTATGAATCTGCCAAGTCTGCCGGAAAGAACGATATATAATATGTCTGGGTCATATATCAAAATATGGCTACAAACCTCGGTTAAACATGATGAGCGAAAGTGGTAAAAATGACCTCAGCACAGAGGTGTGAAAAGCCTCAGCAGCGAAAGGGTTAAATGCAGCATATTAGGATGTTTTAGGGAAATTAATTCTCAAATCTCAATCAGAAGCAGACACCACCCCCTCACTATATTGTACAATGTATCAAATTGATTACCAGACTAAAAACACCTGGTGTTATGCCCGTTTGTGAACAGAGGTCATTTAGAGTTGATAATCTTTCCACGTACACATTAGGGATGTGCACCGATTTTTTTTTCGATTCGATTCGATTCGATTTTTCGAATTTTTAAACTTTTCGATTCGGCTCGTTTCGACTGCTTTCCGTTTCGATTCGGTTCGGTTCGATTCGTTTTTCGGGTACATTTATTTTTCGGAATATCGACCATTTTTCGTATTTTCGGGTCACTTTACTAGGTTTCTGTATCGACTTTTCGTTATTTCGGAAAATTTTCGTTTTTCGGCATTGTACATGGCTTTCGGCATATCGCCAATTTTTCGTATTTCGGAACTTTTCGTATTTCGGAACTTTTCGTTTTTTCGGAATTGTACATGGTTTTCGGTATATATCGACAATTTTTCGTTTTTTCGGAACTTTTCGTTTTTTCGGAACGTCTGTTCTCGTTTCAAAGCTGTCTAACTCTATTCGTTTTGATGAAAACTACTATGGTTTACTTTTTTAATACTACTTTATATATTTTTTATAATAAATTTTTGGTTTGTTTTTCGGATCCGATAATTCATTCTGTCGATACGATAATTCTGGCGATTCTATCGTGTTTTTTTAATTAACCCTTTCGCTGCTGAGGCTTTTCCCGTCCCTGTGCTGAGCTAATTTTTACCGGTTTTGCTCGTCATGTTTAAACGTGTTTTTAAGGCTTATTTTAGTATATGACCCAGACATATTATATATCGTTCTTTCCGTCAGACTCGGCAGATTCATAATATGTCATTATTATATGTATACGTCATGACCTGTCAGTATATTATAACAAAAAATGCAATAAAATATGATTTTTCAATAATTTACAATGTGTAAAGTGTTTTTTTTTCACATTTTAACATGCGAGCAATTGCGGTTATATTTTGTATGGGGTGCGCTTGTAAAAAAATTAGAGATGGGGTCTCGTTACATTTTTTTTGGGGGAAATTACACGATTTTACAAATGCACCGCATACAAAAATCGTTAGTGCAGCATCATTGTTCACATTATAATTGAAATGGGAACAATATTGCTGCATTAACAAACCAAAAAAAGAAAAGAACGGATCGGGAGATAGGGAGTTCATTGGAACTCCCTATCTCCACCGTTGGTGGCAGTTAGGGGTTAACTCTAGGACTGGCGTCATCGTGCTACGCACGATGACGCCAGTCCTCAGGGGAGTTCCCGGAGGCTTGGCCGACATCCAAGATGTCGGCCAGCTCCGGGAAAGGATCACGAACCGCGCTTTTCAGCGCCGATTCGCGATCCAGCTCCCTAGGGGTTAATGCCAGGCACCATTTGGAAGGGCAGGCTGTGCCCTTCCAATTGGTGCCTGGGTTAACCCCCGCAACGCCGCCGATCGGGAGGGAGAGAGGTCGCGATGACACCTAATTTCACCGGCGGCGGTTCCGGATGCTGGGCTGACATCGAGGATGTCAGCCCGCACCGGGGGGGCCAGCGATCGGCCTGAACCCGGCCGAACGCTGACCCCAAAGGGAGGATGCGCTCAGCGCGTCCTCCGCATACCAGCAGCCATGCGGAGGACGCGCTCAGCGCGTCCTCCGCATCGACGTGTTTAACAGTGTGGAAACCAAGCAATACATAATTAACTTATTAACGTAAAGCAACGCACACAAACAGGAAAATATAGAAAAAATAGAAAATTTATTTACAAAATGGGGAAGGGAAGGGAAGGGAACATGCCAAGGATGGCAAACTGCCCAACAGGGGCACAAACAACACAAACAAACATACATTTTAGAATTACTGGCATTTGAGGAGATGTTGGAGCTGGTCCGCATCTTTGATTACAAAGATTATGACTGCAGTAAGGGCCCTTACGGCAGGAAGAATAATTTTAGGAAGGATCGTATCATTGACAAGCTACGCGCACCACCATCCTGGAGGTGTTTGGGAAAGACGGGACGAAGGACCAGATCAGAAAACGCTGGTCCGACCTCAAAGCAGACGAGCAGGAGCAGCTGAGGCACATCCGTATTGACTCTTACTGCCGCTCCAGGATGTCCGCGGTGTTAGTAAGGTGTTCCTGGAGTTCCTGCAGCAGTTCATGGATGGAATCCAGTGTCCTGACTGCCAGGGGAAGCTCGCCAATCGCCTCCTGATTGCTCGGTCTGGCTTCTTCGATATATCCAATAAATGAAAGAAGGAAAATACAGTAAGTAAAGCAGGTTTCTATTTTTGACTGAAAGTCTTGAAAAAATATAACAGTAGTATATACCAGAGCTGGCGGCCTCCTCCTGCTCCTCCTCCGACTCCTCCTCCCCCACCACCACCGTCTGTATATCCAGTGCTTTATGTAAGAAATTAAAGAAATAAAAAATACAGTAAACAAAAAATGTTTCTGTTTTTGACCAAAAGTCGTTGCTAAATAAAACAGTATATACCAGCGCTGGTGGACGCCCGTGGCTCCTCCTCCTCCTCCGCTGGGGCACTGGTCCCTGCCCGGGCAGATTCGGCGTCCTGTGCCCTCTTCCTGTCTTCTGCCAAATCCAAAAAATATAACACGTAAATAATGCAGACTGGAAAAAATGGTATATCTATACAATATATTGCCGAAAGTATTGCGAGACCCCTCCACTACCCCACTACCAGCTTAACCCCCCACTACTCCCATCTCATAGTTCTAAAGTCACAAAATATTTATTTATTTCCTCTGCACAGACATATATTACCGTTCATTTATATATTTTTTTCAGAAGTAAACATTACGTTTATTCAATAAAAACTATTATTTGTGTTGTGTGCGTACAAAACGCATTGTGCGTCTGCTTTTAGTTATTTTATAGAAGGCCTCAGCCTCAGTTTCACTTTCAGTTTCTGCGAATAATAAAACTGGATATTGCAGAAACAACAACAGAAATCCACCATTTTGTTTTGAAATTTGCATCTAAAGCATTCAATGACACTGCTGCAGCGGCTGCTGAGGATGTATTGAAGGCAGCTCTGTTTGGATGCACTTTCAGAAGAACTACATGTCCCATCCTATCACTTTAACAGAGACGCAGAGATATTTATTGATGCGCAGGTGGGAGTCAATATTGGGCAAGCTGCGGGTCATCTCGTATGCATCACTCAGTCACAACCTCCCCCCCAGCACACTACAGACTATACACACAGTGCCAAAAGAAATCCAGCATTGTAACTTCATCTACATACATCAAATATCACAATTTTCACGAATACGTAAAATCACAAAAAGGAAGAGCTATGGCAAAACTGCATGTATGACAAGTTGTGAAAACGCAAAGCTATACACAATCACATTGCATGAAAAAAGGACTAGATAAATCAGCGTATTTCTGCGCACATTAGCACATGCAAGCACATTATTATTATTATACAGGATTTATATAGCACCAACAGTTTGCGCAGCGCTTTACAATATAACATGACACTTACGTTTCGCTATGACGCGACGGATGCGTCTCAACTGCTCCTCCTCGCGTACTTTTAAATCAGACCAGCGTTTCCGTAGCTGGTCCTTCGTCCGGTCCTTCCCAAACTTCTCCAAAATGGTGGCGCGTAGCTTGTCCAGGATACGATCCTTCCTGGCGTTATTCTTGCTGCGGTAAGGTCCCTTCTGGCAATCGTAATCTTTGGTATCAAAGATGCGGACCAGCTCCAACATCTCCTCAAACGCCATATTTTGGGCGCGTTTTTTCCTGGGTGCAGGCACTGCAGGTGGAACTTCTTCATCAACAGATGACGAGGAGGTCTCCTCTCTGGCAGCGGCCATTATGAAGAATAATAAAAAAAAAAATTTGTTCAAAAAGTTGTCAATAAAACTGGCTCAATAAAGTTACGACATGTGCGCGCGAGCGCATGCGCGACCCGCGAACGAATCGGATCTGACCAAAATACGAAAATTCTGATCGGATCTTTGGAAACAATAAAAAATTTTACAGAATCAGCCATATAACCGATACTAGTTAAATATACGATGTCCAGACTTACCGAAATGGTACCGAAATCCCGAATGGAACTGAAATCATGAATAGAGGGAAAATAAATTTCGATTTGACACATTTCAAGTCCATTCGAAAATTCCGAAAAATTTTCGATTTGGTAAACTTTTTGTTTTTTTCGGAAAGTCTGTTCTCGTTTCAAAGCAATAGATTTCGATTTGACACATTTCAAGTCCATTCGAAAATTCCGAAAACTTTTCGATTTGGTAAACTTTTCGTTTTTTCGGAAAGTCTGTTCTCGTTTCAAAGCAATAGATTTCGATTTGACACATTTCAAGTCCATTCGAAATTCCGAAAATTTTTCGATTCGGTTCGGAAACCTGTTCGGATTCGACTTTTTCGGATCTAAAAAATTTCGGATTTTCGGCCGAATCGAAAGACCCGAATCGGGAAATTTCGTGAAAATTCCGAAATTCCGAAACCCGAAACGCACATCCCTAGTACACATTAGTTTTTAATTCAATACCTAATAAACCGTTGCTGCATATTCTGCAGTAAAGAGTCTCTTTATTTCTAGATTTTTTAGTATTTTATTAAGCATTTTCTATACTTTTTTCAAAATTTCTTTTTTTTTTCGAACGCGAACCGAACACGCCCAAAAAGTTTGAAATTCGCGAACTTTCGAACTGCCAAAGTTCGGGTCGAACTCCGAACCGTCCGAACCCGAACAGCTCATCCCTACTGACGCCCATCACCTTGATACACAAAATAGTGTTTATATCATACATCAACTTCTATCATCCATGTACAGTAAATCCAGCTCCCATAATTACTTTCTTTTGTTCCATTTCTGTATGCACGCCGAAAGCACTCAAACCGCGCCCAATTCCAGTTAATTTTTATAAAGCACTAACACCTACAGAATTCAACTGCTACTACATTCATTCAAGGCATTAGACACATGTCATATGTATATACTGTCCAATTATCCTAAATAGATACTCACAGAACAACAAAAAGAACTACATATTCCATTATCCAACTTGCACTGCTAAAAGACTACTAGCATTCAAAGAAAAAAATCCTTATACAAACACATAATAACATTATACATTACAAATAAAAGATATTAATAAAGAACAAAGAAAAAAAAAATTCTACAAGAATGTATGAGAAAGAGAAAAAAAAAGTTAGCAGGCGCTTTTGAAAGTCACTGTAAAAGTAAAGCCCTATTGTCTCCATTTCCTGTTCTGTTTTTTTACTCATGGTGCAGCAGTAAAGACACATAGTGTCAGGGCTCGGCGGGCGCCGCCGGCTCGGAGTCCCGCCGGGCCGCCGACCCGGCATCCTTCTTCCCGGCTCCGGGGTCGGCGTCCTCTCCGAGTCCTGTGTGCGCGCAGTAGGCGCGCGCGCCGCGCAGTTCCGGATTTAGCCCTCCGGCGGCGCGACGTCACCAATCTCCATGTGACCGCGAAGGACCAATCAGCAGGCAAGGCACCAAATTTAAAACTTGCTTTTCCATTCCTCAGTGCCCTTTCGTGGTTTTGCCTGTCTGACCCTTAAGTACTCGTTTATTTCACTCAATTTGACTTACTGTGTATGACCTGGCTATCTCTCTCGACTTGTGTACCTCTATACCCCTTGACCCGGCTTGTTACTCGACTCTGTTTTCGCCTATACCCTATTGCTTTCTGATATACGTTCCTGGCTTACCAGCGTTTACACCAGCCACTCTAAGGACTGGTTCCTGTCCTCCTTGTGTCCCTGCCTTATAGTTCACCTCCTGTTTGTGCGAAACCCAGCCACTATAAGGACTGGTACCGCATTGTGACTCTATCTTGCTTTACCGGCACAGCCGTTACGTACCCTTGGTTGGTGTTGGCCTGAATACAGGGCAGCCCTCATTATTTGTGTTAACCCAGCCACTACAAGGACTGGTTTCTCTTCTACGTACTCGAGGCTCCTGTTTTCACTTAGGGCTAACCGTTCGTCCACCCTCAGGTACGTGAGCGTGCCTGACACATAGAAACAAAGCAACCGGTAGTAAGAGCAGCAGTCCCTATACATAAATTACATATATAAAAAAAAACACAATATCAGAACTAGGAAATACAAAACATCAAAGATAAACACATACATTAATAATTATTAAAGACAATAATTGAAATAGACGTAATCGATGGCAAGAAACAAAAGGGAAAAAATAAAATACAAAAATGTAAAATCTGAAAGAAAAACAGTTTGCAAATACTTTAAAATCAGCGAGCAAACATACAGCAATGCAGCAAAACAAATAAAAAATGGCAGCAGCGCGCAAGAAAATAAAAAAATGAGAGGAAAAAGAAAAAACGGTCTCTCAATGTGAGATAAAATCATCTTGCTATATGAGAAATTAGATCTAATCAATTAAAATAAAATGCTCAAAACTGTAAAAATAAAACCACCAATTACCTCAACATTGCGGGGAGGCACAAAAACAAACAATTACCTCAACACTGCGGGGAGGCTCAAAAACAAACAATTACCTCAACACTTCGGGGGAGGTACAATACAGTATACAGGGATCTCAAACTCTTGAGACAAAAAAAAAAACACAAACAGGCTCTCACACCTAGAGCCGTAAAAAAACTTCAAGAAAAAAAACCCAACAAGAACCAAACCAGGAGGCAAATTCACAGTTCAAGTCTGAATAAGCAAATGTAAATAAGGTACACTTGAATGTCAAACCCCACAAGTCTGACACCAATTGTTAAATTACTATTCTATTATAATTACCATAATTGGAATCCCAAATAATCTGTAATTTCTTTCTCATATATCAGAATGATGCAAGAGCTGCGCTACGCCATGGCGGAGACCCCCAAAAAGAATCAATCACAAGACTGTGTTGGCCTTTCAGAGAAGTCAAGCCTTCCTTGTTAAGCCAGATCTATTAATTAAAATTCACAGAATTTATAGCCAATCAGTGTACAGATACATTACAACAAAGTTTAGCTACTCAGTTAACTTATTACCATATATGGTTCACAAGAAATCTTTTTCCTATCTTCTCGCTTCTGCGCACATTTTGCTGCACTGAACATAACAGGAAATTGGCCACAGCTCATATCCTATAGAAGGAACAACTGTCTATAAAGAAATGGACACTAACAAAATGGAGGGGGGGAATTTCACAGCCCATTTTAAAAGAAAAGGCTTTTCAAGACAAAATATTTATTATATTTTACAGGAAATTAAAATCTAACACTCCCAATCCATTAAGAAAATGATTGTATCATGTATAAGCTCAGCAGCAAAAGACGTAAGAGGTAAGACAAGATGAAGGGCTAACCACTAGGGATGAGCTGTTTGGTTCGGACGGTTCGGAATTCGAACCGAACTTAGCCTGTTCGGTCTGCTCGCGAACTCCGAACATTTCCGGGTGTTCGTCGCATGTTCGACCACAATGCATCACAATGGACCACAATCCACTTTCCCACTGGCCTGAAGCTCATAATTGGCTACAGCCTTGCACCTGACCACAATCATGGGCTCACAGAGCTAAGTCCTGCAGCACACTATACTGTATAAGGTTTCCACGCTCCGTTTCTGCACGCATTTGAGAGGAGATTTCATAGGAGATTATTGTTGTGTGTTCTTACTGCCGGTCTGCCACACTACTGGGGGGGGTCTGGGGGTCTCATTTCTACAAAACATTTGGGAATTGAGGTGATCTGTGCCTTGTCACTGATGCCAGCAAGTATTTTGGGGGTCTCACAAATTTCTACAAAACATTTGGGAATTGAGGTGATCTGTGTCTTGTCACTGGTACCAGCAAGTATTTTGGGGGTCACTAATTTTTACTAAATATCTGGGAATTGAGGTGATCTGTCTCTTGTCACTGCCAGCAAGTATTTTGGGGGTCAGTCATTTCTACAAAATATTCGGGAATTGTTATAATCCGTGTGTTCTCACTGGCTGCCACCCATCAGGGGGTCTCACTGATTTATAGGAGGTTTCTGAGACTTGTAATCTGTGACTTCTCACTGCCACCCATCAAGGGGTCACACTGATTTATAGGAGGTTTCTGAGACTTGTAATCTGTGGCTTCTCACTGCCACCCATCAGGGGGTCACACTGATTTATAGGAGGTTTCTGAGCGTTGTAATCTGTGGCTTCTCACTGCCACCCATCAAGGGGTCACACTGATTTATAGGAGGTTTCTGACATTTGTAATCTGTGGCTTCTCACTGCCACCCATCAAGGGGTCACACTGATTTATAGGAGGTTTCTGAGATTTGTAATCTGTGGCATCTCACTGCCACCCATCAGGGGGTCACACTGATTTATAGTAGGTTTCTGAGACTTGTAATCTGTGACTTCTCACTGCCACCCATCAGGGGGTCCCACATACTTCTAGCAGATTTATGCAAATTGTAATTTGTGTCTTCTCACTGCCACCCATCAGGGGGGCCTCACTGATTTATAGGAGGGAATTGTAATCTGTGTCTTGTCACTGGCTGCCAGCTATCAGGGTGTCTCACTGAGTTATACCAGAGTTCTGTAAATCTTTAATCTTTATACCAGAGTTGAATCAGAGTTCTGTATATATTTAATCCATCTATCACTCACTATGTCTGAAAGAACAAAAAGGACAGGCAGATGCACCCAGACACAGATAAGAGGGCAAGCAGCCCCTGTGTCGGGAGGCTGTGCCTCTGGTCGTGGTGGATGTGGTGCATCCTCTGCAGGGGCACGCTTGTCCTTTCTAACTGGTGCTGGCCGTCTTAAGCAGCAGCAACATACTGAGGATTTGGTGGATTGGCTAACCAGGCCATCCTCATCATCCGAGTCCTCTGCCAGCCAGGCTTGTAGTGCTTTACAGTCCACCTCAGCTGACAAAACATCTAATGCAGCCTCCATGTCCACAGCTACTCCTGCTGTAGCCTCACTATCACACACGGAGGAGTCAGCTGAATTGTTTGACTACAATGAGAGTGACATGCTGCTTGAGGATGCGCAGCAAGTACAGTGCTCTGATTCAATCTCTGAGGTTGAGGAAGGGAGTATAATCAACCTAGAGGAAGGGAGTGCCAGTGATGACACACAAATAACTGGCACTCATGTTGCCCCAGCAGCTGCAGCATACTGCCAAGTTGGCTCCAGTGACGAGGAGATAGGGGGTGAAGATGACATTGATGATGAGGTCACTGACTCCACCTGGGTGCCAGATCGAACAGAGGAATCAAGTGAGGAGGAGGGGGAGGAGGAGGCACAGCAAACACGAGGCACAACATCCTCTATGACCAACCGTAGCACTAGCCAGTCCAAGGCATCAGATGTCAGAGCTGCTCCGGTGCAGAGCGCTGTTGTCTCAAAGCACACATGCAGGAACTCTGTTGTCTGGGAGTTATTATTATTATTATTCTTTATTTATAAAGCGCCAGCATATTCCGCAGTGCTGTACAATAGGCACAGTGTTACAATACATTGAACAACATTTGACAAACAGTACAGGAGGAGATGAGGGCCCTATTCCTGTAGGAACTCACAATCTAGGAGGGTTGGGGTTGGAAACAGGAGGAGAGGACTCTAAGGTGAGAGTGATTGATGGTTGCGTCAGTGAGTTGGGTGGTAGGCTTCCCTAAATAGGAATGTTTTAAGGGAGCGTTTGAAGGAAGAGAAGTTAGGGGAAAGTCTGACAGTACGAGGGAGAGCGTTCCAGAGAGTGGGGACTGCGCGTGAGAAATCCTGCAGTCTATCATGGGAAGAGGTGATGCGGGGAGAAGCTAGGCGCAGGTCACTGTTTGACCTTAGGGAGCGGGCTGGGGTGTATTTGGTGATTAGTGAGGACAGGTAGTGGGGAGCTGAGTTAGTGAGGGTTTTGTAGGTAAGGATAAGGATTTTGAACTTAATTCTGCAGTGGATGGGGAGCCAGTGAAGGGACTCGCAGAGGGGAGCGGCAGAGACAGAGCGGCGGGTGAGGTGAATTAGCCTGGTGGAGGCGTTCAGGATGGATTGTAGGGGGGAGAGGCGGGACAGAGGGAGGCCAGATAAGAGATTATTGCAATAGTCGAGTCGGGAGAGTACCAGGGCGTACCAGGGAGTTATTTAAGAAATATGCAGCAGAGCGCACCGTTGCTATTTGTAATCTATGTCAGATGAGGCTGAAGCGTGGGAAAGACACCGTACACTTGGGTACCACGTGCTTGAGGTGACATATGAACACCTGCCACACATCCCGTTGGCGCAAAACTTTGCGTAGGTCCTCCTCCTCCTCATCTGTCTCTACCCCCACTGTATGTCCTGCCATGTCATTGCCTACAACCTCCACTGACAGGGATGATGCTACGGTAATGGATGTACCAGCTCCTTCCTCACAATGTGACATCATCCCATCAGCTGAAGATTTACACAGTCAAATTACGTTGCCGCAGCTGCTGCAGCGTAAGAAAAAATATAGTCCCAATCATCCCCAAGCACAGCGTCTAAATGCCAGCTTAGCAAAATTACTCGCATTGCAGCTGCTGCCTTTCCAGCTGGTGGACTCTGCTCCCTTCCGTGAATTTGCTGAATGTGCTGTACCACAGTGGCAGGTTCCAAAACACCATTACTTTTCACGCAAGGCCATTCCAGCACTATACCAGCACGTGGAAGACAATGTTAACCAGTCATTGGGAAAGGCAGTCAGCAACAAGGTGCATGTGACTTTAGACACGTGGTCCAGCAAGCATGGACAGGGCCGTTACATTTCCTACATGGCACACTGGGTAACTCTGATTGCAGCTGGGAGGGATCCAAGGCGGGGCTCTGTGCTGGAGTTTGTTCATCCACCACGCCTCCAGAAAGCTGCTTGTATGAGGTCTGTCTGTTCCACCACCTCTTCCTCCTCCTTCTGTCTCTGGCGAAGTGGCAGTTAAACCGACTCGTGGCAGGGGCTACGCAATGGCTCAAGCAAAAAGATGCCATACTGTGCTTGAGCTGGTTTGTTTTGGGGACAGGAGCCACACCGGGCCAGAAATTCTGTCAGCTCTGCAGGGGCAGGTGCAGAGATGGTTAACACCACGCCAGCTTAAGCTGGGAATGATCGTCTGGGATAATGGCAGCAACCTTCTCTCCGCCCTATGCAAGGGTAAATTGACGCATGTACCATGCCTAGCACACGTCCTAAATCTGGTGGTACAGCGTTTCCTAACCAAGTACCCAGGCCTGCCAGAGCTTCTCAGCCAGGCCAGAAAAGTCTGCAGCCACTTCAGATGGTCATTCCCAGCAAGCGTTCGCCTGGCAGAAATTTAAAGAGAATTCCACCTCCCCACAAACCGTCTGATCTGTGACATGCCCACCAGGTGGAACTCGACATTAGCAATGCTGCAGCGTCTGCACAAGCAGCAGAGGGCCATCAACGAGTACCTGTGTGAGTATGGCACAAGGACAGGTTCAGGTCAACTTGTTTTTTTCCCCCCCGCAGTGGCTGATGATCAAGGATGCATGGAACTGTACTGTCACCATTTGAGGAGGCAACAAGGATGGTGAGCAGGGACAGTGCATGCATCAGTGACACAATTCCTTTAGTGTTCCTGCTGGAGCACACTCTGTGGGGAATTATAGATGTGGCTCTAGAGGCAGAGCAGCGGGAGGAAGAGGAGGCCTTCCCTAGCTCTTAAGGCCCCAGTCTTTCCGCAGACAGCATTCCAGAGGGTCCTACTCAGATCAGATAGGAGGAGGATGAGGAGGAGGAATATTTAAGTAGTGGGGGCATTGAAGGTGGGGATTCCTCAAGGGAGGGTTTCGTGTGCCCAGAAACACAAGGGCTAGTGCGTGGCTGGGAGGAGGAAGTGCACGATATGGTCATCATCATTGACCAGGAAGACTCGGAAGCTAATGCCACCTCCAACCTACGCTGCATGGGCTCCCTTATGATGCAAAGCCTGCTAAAGGACCCCAGGATTTGTGCTATCAAGGAGAGGGAACATTACTGGTTGGCAACCCTTCTTGATCCACGATACAAGGGTAAAGTTGCAGTGCTCATCCTGCCCGCACAGAGGGAGCACAGGATGAAAAAACTTGAGGACTCTCTATAGCGACACTTGTGCAACACCTTTCCAGGCACTGGTAGGTTACCAAGTGATGACACACGTGCTTCTGAGGCTGCTGATGATCAGAGGAATAGTGGTGAAGGCCAGGGCCACTTGACTGATGCATTTTTAAATTTTTTTAGTCCACGACGCCCAGGGACGTCAAATGTAGGCACCCATTGCCAGCATCTTCACCGTATGGTGCAGGACTACCTAGGGGCAAGGGCAGACCTGGATACCTTTCCAGCAGATGAGCCACTGGCTTACTGGGTGTTGAGATTGGATCACTGGCCAGAACTTAGCCAATGTGCTATGCAGCTACTAGGTTGCCCTTCATCCAGCGTGCTTTCTGAAAGGACGTTCGGTGCCGCTGGAGGTTTTGTCACAGACAAAAGAGTGCGTCTGTCCACCGACTCTGTAGAACGGCTGACATTTATAAAACTGAATCAGTCCTGGATCAGCAGTTATCAATCCCCTGATTCTGACGTAACGGAATAGATCGGGGATGTCTTCTACATGCACAAAACCTCCGCCACTGAACTCTTCCACAATACCACAAAGGAGTTACGGTGTGAATGCACTTGCTGCCATGAAAGGCGCAATATTTGGCTGCAATGACGCCTGTGCCACATCTATATCATTTTAATTTTTTGAACCGCAGGGTCCAACCCTGCACTCTTCCACAATACTACAGAGGGGTTACTGTATGATGATACTTGCTGGCCTGGCAGTCTGGCACCAAAGGCACAATATCTAGGTGCACTGACGCCTTGACCAGAATCATATCTTTTTAATATAGGACCGCAAGGTCCACCCCTGCATTCTTCCACAATACTACAGAGGGGATACTTTATGATAGTACTTGCAGGCCTGGCACCAAAAGCACAATATTTGGGTGCACTGCCACTGACGTCTGTATCAGATTCATATCCTCAGAGGGGTTACGGTGTGACGGCACTGTTGCTGACGCTAAAGGCCCAATTTTAAAGCACCTATTGTTACTTTCATCCAAAGCCTGCATAAGTTTCACAATAATTTAGCCCAAAAAATCACTAAACTTTTTCTGCGTGTTCGAAAATGTCTCCTCTTTTCATACAGAATGCCGCCCCAAGCAGTTGTTTATGGATAGATTAAAGGAAAAGCATTTACCGTCATTTGAAATGTCATTTTTTTGTTTTTAAGTGTTTCTATACATCCTAGAAATCCGCCACTTCACGGGCAGGTTATGGGGATCTCCTAGGCACGATATTTGAAGGAATTTTTCGTTTTTATTTTTAACCCTTATTTCATGGAAAACTCTCTGTCCCTTTAAAAATGTTTTTTTTAAAACTTTTTGTCCTTGTTTCCTGTCCCCCAGGGCACTACCCGGACCCCCATACACCTTTTATGGCAAATATCTAGCATATATGCCCTCTTGGAGAGCACTCTAAAAATCGAATTTTCAGCCCCATTGACATTTATTGAGTTCGGATACGGATTCGGACTCGAACATTTGGAAAGTTCGGGTTCGGGTACGAACCCGAATTCAGGCGTGTTCGGCTCATCCCTACTAACCACCTCACACTAGTTTGACTAATAATATATTCACTTTTTTATATTATTTAAAGTAACTGTTATATAGTTACATAGTTACATAGGCTGAAAAAAGACATGCGTCCATCGGGTTCAGCCTCTCCCACATCACCTACTGTTGTTGACTGTTACTATTCAGGCTCAAATAAAATAGAAAAAAAATGAATACTAGATTGTATCTGTAAAATACCAACATGCAAATATCTACTTTAATGTGAATTCACCAGTTACAAGAGTCCATGAAAAATAAAACTAAGAATGCCTGCACAGCTTGAAATAATGTGTAATGAGAGTACACATCAACAACAAGACAGATTCAATAATAAATATGTGTCACGGAGCCCCCTTGGGTCTATGATACTGGTCCCTGTACAGAATATACTATCTACTAGGGATGAGCTGTTCGGTTCAATCAGTTCGGAGTTCAATTTTAACTTTGGCCGTTCGCAAATTCGCAAACTTCGAACTTTTTGGCGTGTTCGGTTCCAGTTCTAAATTTTTTTTTTAAAAAAAAGTATAAAAAATGCTTAAAAAAATACTAAAAAAATCTAGAAATAAAAAGAACCTTTACTGCAGAATATTATAAGCAACGGTTTATTAGATATTGAATTAAAAACTAATGTCTAAATGTCTAGGTGCAAAGATTCTCACCTCTAAATGACCTGTGCTCTCAAACGGCGTAAACAGGTGTTTAATTAGTGTTTGGAAATAACATGTGCTTCTTATTAGTCCGGTCTCATGAAATTTGATACATTGTATGCAGACTGGGAGTGCCAGGTGTCGTGTGTGGGTCTGTGATGGCGATGTTTCCCTACATCCTACAAATCCGCCACTTCACGGGCAGGTTATGGGGACCTCCTAGGCACGATATTTGAAGGAATTTTTCGTTTTTATTTTTAACCCTTATTTTATGGAAAACTCACTGTTCCTTTAACCCTTTCACTGCTGAGGCATTTCCCCGGTGTGTGCTGAGCTAATTTTTACTGCTTTCGCTCATCATGTTTAAACGCGATTTGAAGCCACATTTTATTATACGACCCAGACATATTATATATCTTTCTTTCCGGCAGACTCAGCAAATTCATAATATATCATTTTTATATGTATACGTCATGTTCTGCCTGTATATTATAACAAAAAATGCATTAAAACTTGAATTTTTAATCATCTGCAGCGTCTAAAGTGTTTTTTTTTTTCACCTTTTATCACATGAACATTTGAGGTTATATTTTCTATGGGGTGCGCTTGTAAAAAAATTTGAAATGGGGACTTATTCAATTTTTTGGAGGGAATTATGTGATTTTTAGCAAACGCACACCATAGAAAAAAATCATTAGTGCAGCATCATTGTTCACATTATAATTTAAATGTGAACAATATTGCTGCATTAATAAAAATAACACACAAAAAAATACATGTTTTTTTACTTTATACCTGGTCATGCTGGGTATCATTCGAAAGGCCATGCTCAGGCCTTTCGATTGACACCCTCCATGACCCCCTAGCGGTTCTGGAGATATCAGTGTTCAAATTAACCCCCTATCTCCACCAGGGGATTCCGGGCAGCTACATTGTGGTGGTGTATAGAGCCAAAGATGTTAGAATTGTGTCTATGTCCCAATATTTCTGGACCTGACTGTAAGAGGGCAAGCAGCCTCTGTGTCGGATGGCTGTGCCCCTGGTCGTCGTGGACGTGGTGCATCCTCTTCAGGGGCACGCTTGTCCTTGTTTCTAACTGGTGCTGGCCATCTTAAGCAGCAGCAACATACAGAGGATTTGCAGGACTGGCTAACCAGGCCATCCTCATCCTCCGAGTCCTCTGCCAGCCAGGCTTGTAATGGTTTACAGTCCAGCTGCCAAAACACCTAATTCAGCCTCCATGTCCACAGCTACTCCTGCCGTAACCTCACTATCATACACGGAGGAGTCAACTGAATTGTTTGACTACAGTGTCAATGCCAGTGACATGCTGCTTGAGGATGCGCAGCAATTCCAGTGCTCTGATTCAAACAGAGAATAATGTCAGACAGCATTCCTGTGGGTCCTCAGATCAGACAGGAGGAGGATGAGGAGGAAGAGGAATATTTAAATAGTGGGGGCATTGAAGGTGGGGATTCCTCAAGGGAGGGTTTTGTGTGCCCAGAAACCCAAGGACTAGTACGTGGCTGGGAGGAGGAAATGCACGATGGGGTCATCCGCATTGACCAGGAAGACTCGGAAGCTAATGCCACCTCCAACCTACGCTGCATGGGCTCCCTTATCCTGCAAAGCCTGCTAAAGGACCCCAGGATTCGTGCTATCAAGGAGAGGGATCATTACTGGTTGGCAACCCTTCTTGATCCACGATACAAGGGGAAAGTTGCAGAGCTCATCCTGCCCACACAGAGGGAGGACAGGATGAAACAACTTGAGGACGCTCTAAAGTGACACTTTTGTAACACCTTTCCAGGCACTGGTAGGCTACCAAGTGATGACACAGGTGCTTCTGAGGCTGCGGATGATCAGAGGAAGAGCGGTGAAGGCCGGGGCCACTTGACTGATGCCTTTTTAAATTTTTTTAGTCCATGACGCTCAGGGACATCAAATGTAGGCACCCATTGCCAGCATCTTCACCGTATGGTGCAGGACTACCTGGGGCAAGGGCAGACCTGGATACCTTTCCAGCAGATGATCCACTGGCTTACTGGGTGTTGAGATTGGATCACTGGCCAGAACTTAGCAAATATGCTATGCTGCTACTAGGCTGCCCTTCATCCAGCGTGCTTTCTGAAAGGACGTTCAGTGCCGCTGGAGGTTTTGTCACAGACAAAAGAGTGCGTCTGTCCACCGACTCTGTAGACCGGCTGACATTTATAAAAATGAATCAGTCCTGGATCAGCAGCTATCAATGCCCTGATGCTAATGTAACTGAATAGATCGGGGATCCCTTCTGCATTCCCAAATCCTCCACCACTGCACTCTTCCACAATACCACAAAGGGGTTACGGTGTGAAGGCACTTGCTGCCACTAAAGGTAAAATATTTGGATGCACTGCCACTGATGCCTATTCCAGAACTTGCATTGAGTTCGGTTCGTGTGCGAGTTCGAACTCTAACTTTTGAAATTGTTCGAGAGTCGAATGCGAACTGAACACGGGGGTGTTCGGCTCATCACTAGCCAGGAATAGTCGAGTCAGTACACAGAGCAGGGTTGTCAGGAATAGTCGAGTCAGTACACAGAGCAGGGTCGTCGGGAATAGCCGAGTCGGTAAACAGAGCAGGGTTGTCAGGAGTAGCCGGGTCGGCACACAGAGCAGGTTTGTCAGGAATAGCCGGGTCAGTACACAGAGCGAGTTCGATATGAATAGCCAGGGTCATACACAGAGAGGGTTCTTTAAGGATAGCCAGAGTCAATACATGTAAACCGAATTCACAAAAAGCACTGAGGGATATAGAACCACACCAGGGCAATGAGTCTGCCTGAGCAGACTGACTTTAAACCTGGCGCCTTCGCGTCATCATGCCGCGCTCCGCCCCTTGGCCATCCACGTGACTGCCGGGGGCATGCATATCACTTGGGGCTGGCGAGCAAGCAGCGAGGACGGCACTGCTAGGTGCCGGGTCAGATCCTGGACACTGGACGTGACTATATGTATGGTATATGAAACCTTACTGATTTAGTCACAAAAGACCAAACCATAGTGGAGTTAGTACAACTCGTCCATTGTAACAGAGTTATGCTTACTCAAACTGTAACCAAGTAACTACAGTTATAGCTATACGGTTTTTAATAGATAGAACTCTTCCAAATGCTGTAGTAAAAGGAGCCTTTTACTCTACAACCACAATCTACAAACTGATTTAGTATCAGCTAATGTTATGGTTTATAGAGAATAATTAGAAAAATCATATAAAAGAAACGGACCTTTCATCGTTATTGAGCGCATACACAAGAAAACAAGAATACATAAACTACCACTAAATATTTTAAAAGCATTCTAAACTAAAGATGAAATTGACATCCTTTAACTTTACATCCTATTCATATACAACCATATCAAACATTTATCATACTCTACCATTGCATTCCTATGGATCTGCTTATACTAGCGATGCAAAACTATAGCATCGTCCCACTAATTTATTTAGTTTTTCAATAAAGATGGAGTTCTCATATACCAGGTTGTCTGGCTAAAATACCCTGTAGTATTCAAGATGTCAGTGACTTTATCTTTCGAATATCAACTTGGTTTTCTTTTTCTATATTTTTAATTCCATCTTTTTCTCATAAGGATCATACGCACCAGGTTCTCTCCCATTCTTATATATTTCTTCAGCATATTTCCTATGTCAAGCTGTCATTCTAATAATCCTCACATCATACTTATTCAAACCAACAAGAATTGTTGCTTGTTTTCCAAGTGTCAAACCAATCATTCAATCATCATTTCTTAACAATATATCATTTGCAAAGAGGCGGGAAACTCACAGGGGGTTTGGAGTGCAATAGGACACATACAGGCATATTTTTTATTTAAGGAATTTTTAAAATTCATCCAGTAGGAAGTCAACAATACAACCTAACCACTCTGAAAACACTCAAGACACATTATGCAATACTATTTCCATTGAATATATGCATCAAACCATTATGTGTCCCCTAAGGCCTAATTATATGCAAAATACCTATTCTGCAATTGAACTTAGTCACAAACGCATAACATAACAGCATTATAGAGTAACGTCATTCTGCAGTAATTTATTATAGTTGTTGCTGTACTATTAACCCCTTAAAGACCAGGGATCTTTAAAGTTAATGCATTTATGACGGAACAGTTTTGTCACTGGTCCTTAAGGGGTTAAATAATTATTTTGCCAGAGAAGCAGAAAAGGAGTTTAATTGATAAACAAATAACAATAGAGATTGCTTTTAAATTTTTTTATAGAAAATGAACTGTAAACTCATAAATCCCATATGTAGTTATGCATGGACTTTACAATCTGCTTCGGACACAAGCACAGCTTTAATCTTTTATGTTTTTTTACTCCTGTGTAGGCCTCAATGCACCCCATGGTTTTCATCACAGACATATATTCACACATACATATTAAGCTAAATTAATAAAAAAAAAAACTTTAACCACTTCGCTGCGGTGGACGCGCTCAGCGCGTCCAACAGCAGGTAGCGTTCCATGCGGTGGACGCGCTGAGCGCGTCCTCTCTTCGGGGCCAGCGTTCGGCCGGGTTCCGGCCGATCGCTGGCCCCCCCGGTGAGGGCTGACATCCTCCTTAAAGATTAAGCGATAAAATAAAATAAAGTATACTCCCCTGCTCAGCGCTCCCCCGCCGTCGGCTCCATCCTCTGCCTCATCCTCTTCACGCAGTGCGAGCATTCTTTTTACAGCCTGTGCAATTTGTGAGTAGGCTGCTCACGAGATCTGAACACGTGTCTGCTCAAATAGGAAGACGCCTACTTATACAGAATATATGCCGATTAACCATAAGAATAAATATATTATCACAGGTGGAATAATTAAACTTTAGAAGACTGGAAATCAACTTCAAATGGAAGACGACTCTGAATAATTCTTTATAACATGTCATACTTGCCATATTAATAGTACTGTTTATTTTTAGAACACATTCACTATGCTGCGTGTGTAATTATTCCAGTGATTTGGCACTGAAAGCAGTAATTCCATTAGAAAGTTTGGTTTCATGTTCAGATACAAAAAAAAAAGTAAACTTCCCTATTGTTTCGGTTATTACATTCAATGTCTTATATTGTCTGATATCATCTCTATTTCACTTTATCTGCCATGCTGTTTTGCATTTCAAGACATTTCCACTCACCTTGAGTTCCTGGTTCAAAACGAAACAATAAAATTTAATCTCTCTGCCTGACAATGATATATGGGCTTCTTGAAATGTGCTTTATATGTATTATCACTTCGATACCTTCTATTATTTTTTTGTTGTTGTTTTATGGGCTTCTATTTATAACAACCATATATGCAGTAAAATGTTTGTACATTTAAACATGGAGAAGCAAGGAAAAACCTAATTTTATATATTAATTAAGCCAGATAATAGGTTTAATTTTGGATTCTCTTGCTGAGTAGTCTGTGCTAGTTTACCTGTACATCATAGAGGAGGGCACGAGGGATATCTACTGAAAAGATTGTTGATGACCTATTTTTCAAGGCCTCAGACTTGAAAAAAATGTGATATAATTCACGCTGTGTATGTGGCATCGAGATATTGATCTTCAAGCCACTTAACATTAATTTCTTACAGAAGGTGCTTTCAAGAAGAGATTGGTTTTAAATAGATTAAAATGTATTTCATTATATATTCATGTTTATATGGACAGCGTATGCATATACTTATATCATGTTGCGTAAAAGAATAAATATGCGTGAATATTGGTTTAGTTTGCTTAGTATGTGTGTACTTTTGTGTATAGGTCTGATTGTGGAGCTTTAAAACAAAGATTTAAGAAATGATTAGAACCTTTCCAATAGAGGCTTTCCAGTGATGGTTCTGAATTATAAAAAAGTATCCTTTCAGAGATTAGTTTGTGGAGAAAAATCTCAAAGCTGATTTCTTTAGCCTATTGCAAACTCTCAAATTATGTTTTGTTATTACAAAAGTTAATCAATATTTCCAAACCTAAAAAATAGATTTTTGACTGACGAAATAATCCTATAATGTTACATTAACTTTGAAATGTTCATGATCATTCAATGATCGTTTATCTCTAATATATGTGGATTTGTAAATTAGTATACAATAGATCATTATTTGGACAATGTTTCAAATACAGTGTCTACACTTGATAAAAAAATTCCCAGGGGAATATTGACACTATGGTTTCAAATTCAGTTCCTGGGGGCCTAGGGATGAGAGCAGAGTGAACCAGTACTTCAAAAGCCATGGGGCATTGTTAAGAGTAAGACCCCATATGAGATTGAGAGGAGGGCCTAATGAAACCACAGGTTTATCCCATAATTGCATCCCAAAGGGTTGAAAAGATTCTCACTCCTAGGGCAGACAGCTTCACCCAGGCCAAAACACTCAATGTAAGGAAAGCTGTCAATGCATTAAGCTACAGAAAGAAGTTATCCATGTCTTCTTAGTTGTTTGGAAAGCAAGGATGCTTCTCCTGGTGGTAAATGATATCACTCTATACCAGTTGTACACCATGTTACTATATATTGTGGGGTTATAGCTCAAATGGGAGGTTACCTTTGCTGGGAAAAGGTAGTCCAGGCAGTAAAAGTTCTTTGACATCTGTCCAGCAGACAGTATTTATTTAAGCGGTTGCAATAAAACAGAAATGAAAACAGAAAATAAATCCTTGCCGCTCAGGCTCTTACTAAACAGTTAGATTCCCTCTCTAACAAATGGTGAGCTAACCTCAGCCACCTCAAATGAACAAAATTACTTTAAGCAACCTTTTCACACACCCTTTTCCTTGCAGCTCTCTCAGAAGGCTTTCCGAGTCCCAGGCCAGAGCAATATCCTGGATCAGCCTCCCCTCTTTTATCTCCCCTGGATAACAATTAATTAATTAACAATCCAGGAGAGAGACACAAAACCCGGATTTTCCAGACCCAAAATTAGCACGAAAACCCGGTCTGGGTTCCACTTGTCCTGTACATAGGACAGTAACCGAGGGGAAATATATTGCCCCTCAATGACCTTCCCATTCCTTATGTCACAATATACACATAACGAAATGGCTGCGGCAATCTGAACATGAATTTTTCATACAAGTGTTGGTGAAACCTTTTAATACAATGTACCAGATACAGTGCACTTCACTTAAATGTAGCTGTAAAGATTTAAACAGAGATTAACACAATTACTTGGAATATAGCATAGTATTGTATCTTCATGGGGCTCTCTGCAATTCAATGTCTGAATAAGTCCTATAATGGTCTATTGCATCTGGTTATTACAAAGAAAGTGAACTCAAGTTAGACATGAAGAAAGGGAACATTTTTACTTCAAAGTGCCAAAACAGGCTCCATACCCCCAGCACTCCCCATTCATATTTCTTATATCTTTATCTCGCCCTCTCTCTTTTCCCCCTCCTCCCATCCATTTGCCTTCACCCCCCTTTTTTCTATTTCACCTTCCATTCTCCCTTTCCCTCCCAGTTCTTTTCCCTTGGACCCTTGAACAACAATTAAGCATCTTAACTATAATTCTTTTATGGGACACTGTTGTCCTTTTGGAGACCGTTAGAAGGTGTCATCATCTTTACATTCAGTTAATGACCTTTTAGAATTGTTATTTTTGTTCTCAAAATTGTGATTAAGTAATCAAGCTGCTAGAGAAGTTGTTACACGATTTTCAAGCTGCTATGTTCTGCAGGGTAATCACAGTAGCAGTGTCGACAATGCCAACTGTCAATTCTGTATGCTTTGTACTTCATGAAAGATAAGTGAAGTTTACGTTAGTTTAAAATTTAACCTTTGTTATGAATGAAATAAAATGTGCAATGGTGTGCTTTAAACTTTCGTACATTCATTCATATAGGTACTCATGATAGAATATCTCATGCAATATCTATTTTCTCAGGTCAACAGTGGTTAATGTGTCATATGTCTAGATAACAATATACCTCTTAATGAGACCTGCAAATGGTTTCCACTAAACCCCACAATGATGTTCGTTACGTGATGCAGTGATCAACTCTAGTACTAGCACCTTTGCGTATAGTATCACCTTCCAATTAAAACCATCCAGTGATTAAAATATTATAGGAAATGCAATTCTAGGTGACCCGTTTGTTAGGCACAGTTCCTAGTACAGTGGAGCATATTAGAATACTTAGAGTAGATTATTGAGGTACAGACAGATTATTGAGGTACAGACATCAAATCTAACTTGCTTGTTGGCTGTGCCGATTTATCATACAGAGTATTTTCCCAGATTTGCAAAAAGAGTAGCTCAATATAAGAGCTGGGTGCGTCCAAGCTATAACTTTCAAAACTTTGGTATTAGGGTCTATATATAGAACCTTTCTAATACTATTATGATCATCCTTGATTCAATCATAGAGATTTCAGGCTATCATTTTGAATATATCCAGCACGATCAGCCCTTACATAAACATTGTGTCTCTACGATATCTGGTGGATGAAAAAACGAACCAAGAAAAAAAACAATGAGGGTTTGTGTGGTAGAGAAAAATAGATAGGACCGATAACCCGACAAATGCCCTGAGACTGTGAACAGTTCACTAGGATACGTTCGGCATAAGCGTTGACAAATCTATGTAACCAAAACAGCCATGATAGGTAGAACAAATTATATACAAACTGATTTCTTAAATTTTCAAAGGGAGTAGCCTTATATACAAACTTGGTACTTCCAAGCTCTACCTTTCAAACTTGAATGAAAATGGAGTCTATATAGAAGGCCCTTCTGGTACCGCTTACTAAATCATCCTAATTCTACCACTTGAAACTTCCAGTAATCGTTGTGAGTTTGTTCAACAGCAGCCGCCAAGGCCAGCAAAGTACTGGCATGCATTAAAAGGGGAGTTCACTCACGGGATGAAAACATAATTTTGCCTCTGTATAAATCAATGGTCAGGCCGCACCTTGAATATGCCGTGCAATTTTGGGCACCTGTCTTAAAAAAAGATATTATATCGCTAGAAAAAGTGCAGAGACGGGCAACTAAATTAATAAGGGGGATGGAAGGGTTAAGTTATGAGGAAAGACTAACAAGCTTAAACCTGTTTAGTTTAGAGAAAAGGCGCCTTAGAGGGGATCTGATAACCTTATATAAATATATACGGGGCCATTATCAACCATTGTCTGATAACCTATTCATTAACAGGACTATACATAGGACAAGGGGTCATCCATTTAGACTGGAAGAAAGAAAATTTAGCTTAAAGCATAGGAAGGGTTATTTTACGGTGAGAACAATAAAGCTGTGGAATTCTCTGCCTGTTGAGGTGGTTGGGTCAGAGTCTGTACAGACTTTTAAAAAACGACTGGATGACTTCCTGCAGACACAGAATATTAAGGGTTATAATATTTAATATGTGGGTAAAAGCTTCTTGATCCAAGGAGAAATCTGACTGCCATTCTGGGGTCAAGAAGGAATTTTTTCCCAGTATGTTGCATATTGGCAAGCATTCAGACTGGGTTTTTTGCCTTCTTTTGGATCAACAGCAGTAGGTTATGTGGGAGAGGCTGAACCCAATGGACGCATGTCTTTTTTCAGCCTATATAACTATGTAACTATGTAACTATGTAACTATGTAACAAGACTAATTGTCGCAAATTCAAAATATCTATATGACCACTGGTAGTGAAAAGAGCGAACCTTCAAGGGTTCGTGTAATAGGAAAGAAAGGAAAGCTATTTAAATATATTGCCCTGTGGCTAAGGCGAATCTAAGATGCACGAGGGTTGATTCTATATAAGCGTCAACCTTGCATACCTCTGTATACAGCACAGCCGCTATGAGTATAACAAAAATGGATCAATTAGGTGACCCATGATCAACATGAGAATTAAGGAATGCACACCAAAAGAGACTGTATATACGTCTCAACGCGTTTCGTTGAATGAATTCAGCATCATCAGGAGTATCTGTTCACACACACACAACCATCCAAGCTAAAAGAAAGAATGAAACTGTACTTCATGTGATGCCTAACAAAATGCCCAGCAACTCTGTAAAAAAATAAAAACCAAAGTGCCAAAAGGATTTCTTCATAGATGTACCAGTTGTTCCTAATTTCTGCAGCCACGTGTAAGATGCTTGTCTGTATAATAAGCAATTTTACTTTTCTAAATACTTCTGTTGAAAATTTTTACTAATGATAATTCAAGACCTGTTCCTTCAGGTGCGCCAGGATCACAGAAACCATGTAGCACTGCACAGACTCACAGACTGAGCATTATGAAACCCAATTATCCATCCTGAGTGAACTGGTGGGAAGGATGGCCTCAAAAACCATAGTAAATAGTGAAGCACTGACAAATAATTCAAGAATCCTCAAGGGTCTCTCTGAAGCCATCCATTCTGACCCAGGATTCTCCCCTAGGACGGCCACCATAGGGAATCTCACCTCTGAAATTTCCCCAGATTTCCTTTGGAGGTGCAACAGAAAGACCTGCCATTGCAATTCAGACTCAGTCCCATCCATATCCAGTCACAAAGCTAGTATCCGTGTCCCCGCCACTCTCCGCAATGTAAATATTTTATATTAATTATAATTTTGATGTCCGTGTGTTCCCTAATGCTTAGAACGCAATGTATCACTGTATTGTTTGTTCCCCTCACACATGATTTTGAAAATAAATGGATGTTTCAAAAGACAAACAATGTTACTCTCAGGTGCAGTGTGTGGGGTGAGCAGGTATGGGTCCAGTATGCGGTTATACACAGAAGGCCAGACAGGTTCCAGAGCAACAAAGGCTTATTGATAAACACAATGGTGAAAGCACAAACACAAGGGATAGAGGCTAGATACCTAATTAACGTGGGCTGGTCTAGATGGAGTCCAGGGATGATTTTTTTGTCTCAGTCCAGCCCTGGTCCATATCCTGACCCTTTTGTCACTGTAAACTGAGCCCAATCCTCTTCCACTTCCTCCTCAGCACTGTAGTCTGTTGCAGAAATTCCCTCCCCTTTGCTGTGTGGAAAAAAGCAAGAGAAAGGAGCAGAAAATTGAAGACTGCAGTATCTTGATGGTCAATGAAGAAATAGGAAAATAGTTTCATGCTTCTTCGAAAGCTTCTTGTACCAGGCTATATTTATGAAAGGTTACGTAAAAAAATAGCTTTTAAGCTTAGAATTCAGAAATAACTTTTAAAATCAGTTGTTCTGATATAATTCTGAGTGCATTATCATATATATGTACAGTGGCAAGAAAAAGTATGTGAACCCTTTGGGATTACGTGGAGTTTTGTATGAATTGGTCATAAAATGTGCTCTGATCTTCATCTAAGTCACAACAATTTGAAAAACACAGTCTGCTTAAAATAATACAACACAAACATAATATGTTTTCATGTTTTTATTGAACAGAACATGTAAACATTCACAGTGCAGGGTGGAAAAAGTATGTGAACCCCTAGCCTAATGACTTCTCCAAGAGTTAATTGGAGCCAGGAGTGAGCCAACCTTGAGTCCAATTAGTGTGATATTATTGGATGTGTTGCTGAAAGCTGTCTTGCCCTTTAAATAACACACACCAGTTTTGGGTTTACTGGTTTCAAGAAGCACTGCCTGATGTGAACCATGCCTCGCAGAAAAGAGCTCTCAGAAGACCTACGATCAATAATTGTTGACTTACATGAAGCTTGAAAGGGTTATAAAAGTATCTCCAAAAGCCTTGATGTTCATGTGTCCACGGTAAGACAGACTGTCTACAGTTGGAGAAAGTTCAGCACTGTTGCTACTCTCCCTTGGCGTGGTCGTCCTGTAAAGATGACTGCAAGAGCACAGTGCAGAATGCTTAATGAGGTAAAGAAGAATCCAAGAGTGTCAGCTAAAGACTTACAGAAATCTCTGGCACATGCTAACATTTTTGTTGACACATCTACAATAAGGAAAACATTAAACAAGAATGGAGTACATGGGAGGACACCACGGAGGAAGCCATTGCTGTCCAAAAAGAATATTGCAGCACGTTTGAAGTTTGCAAAAGAGCACCTGGATGTTCCACAGCACTACTGGCAAAATATTCTGTGGACAGATGAAACCAAAATTGAGTTGTTTGGAAAAAACACACAACACTATGTGTGGAGAAAAAAAGGCACAGCACACCAACATCAACATCAAAACCTCATCCCCACTGTAAAACATGGCGGAGGGAGCATCATGGTTTGGAGCTGCTTTGCTGCCTCAGGGCCTGGACTTATTGTTGTCATTGATGGAAAAATGAATTTCTGAGTTTATCAAGACATTTTGAGGGAAAACATAAGACCATCTATCCGCCAACTGAAGCTCCGCAGAGGATGGGTGATGCAACAGGACAATGACCCAAAGCATACAAGTAATTCAACAAAAGATTGGCTTCAACAAAACAAAATACACCTTCTGGAGTGGCCCAGTCAGAGTCCTGACCTCAACCCAATTGAAATGCTGTGGCATGACCTTAAGAGAGCGATTCACACCAGACATCCCAAGAATATTGCTACACTGAAACAGTTTTGTGAAGAGGAGTGGTCCAAAATTACTCCAGATCGTTGTGCAGGTCTGATCTGCAACTACAGGACACGTTTGGTTGAGGTTATTGCTGCCAAAGGAGGGTCAACCAGTTATTAAGTCCAAAGGTTCACATACTTTTTCCACCCTGCACTGTGAATGTTTACATGTTCTGTTCAATAAAAACATGAAAACAAATAATGTTTGTGTTGTATTATTTTAAGCAGACTGTGTTTTTCAAATTGTTGTGACTTAGATGAAGATCAGAGCACATTTTATGACCAATTCATGCAAAACTCCACGTAATCCCAAAGGGTTCACATACTTTTTCTTGCCACTGTATATATGTTAGTGGAAAGTAGAAATGATATATATAAAACAAAGTATTACCAGAAAGCGCCATTCTTCTTACATTGAAATGGAAACTAATGCAGAATTGAGGCATTCCATGCGTTTGTGGTTTCAGTCACACTTAACCTTACATGATATGCTTATTTCTCCTGTGGTCACAAAGTAATTGAAACAAATTTAATACTACTAAATGATTTGCAAATATTTCATTGCTTGTCATATCACATAATATCTCCAGTAGAGCCTGCTGCTCCTATATTAGCCATTACATCATGTCACGTGGGATCAAAATACAAGTAATAATGACTATTCTATGCAATTGAAAAGTATTTAAAAACAGACCGGAATTGGGAAACAGCACCTTCGGGGAATGGAAACAGGCAAGTGAGAGAGAATAACAAAGCAGTTTCTGCTAGTGAACAAAATTACAGACTCAAGCCCAAGATTTTAGGGTCATGCATTTAAATATTATTATTATTATTAATAATAATAATTCCAGTATTTCTAATTATTTTTTAAAGGGCTCTATTCCATGTTAATACGTCAAGCACTGTAAGGTAAAAAAACAGTGAAACACTTATACACATGTGAAAAAGCATATGGCAAACTGCTGATGCATGCATCTAAGAAAATAGTCCCAAATTAACACCTCTAAAGTAAACAATTTGGTCTTGTTTTTTTTTTTTTTTTAAAAACTGATATTAGGATAACTAGTACCTAAACTATTATCACTATATTGAATGAATTTTTGATAGGTTTATATAAGGGGCTATTCACAAAGCACTGAAATTTCAGTGCTTTGCACTTTGGTGCACTACAGTGGGCTTCGACGATTCCATTTCGCTCATAATTCAGTGAGTTCACTATTCACCACAGGGTCACTGTAGTTCATTGAAGATGGAGTCGCTGAACACCGCTGAAGATCACCGAAGACCGCCGAACTGACCGCTATACACCACTGCAAAAAAATTCTTGTGTTTAAACTGATAAAAAATTTATTAAAATGTGTCTAATTAATAGAAAAGGTCATTTAAAAAATAATAAAAAGGTCTGTTAAAAGAATAAAAACAACACCTTTTGAAAAATTTGGGAAATGAAAAAATATACAAAAAATACACAAAGGTATTCTAAAAAATAAATAAATAAAATGACTTTTTGCTGAAAATGAAAAGAATAAATGTTATTTAAATTTTTTTTTAAAAATGATATAATTATTTTACATTGAAACCTATCAAGGTTATTCAAAGAGTGCCGATCTGGCCCCGAAAGGTAACCGAACACTGAAATTCAGCGTACGTTTACCTTTCCTGGCCATTCGACTATTCAGAGAGCAGGCAGTTTGCCAAAAGCTGGCGAATTGCCTGTACATACGGTGCCTGTTCGGTGCCGGTTCGAGGGCAGTGAAATCCCCATAGAGAAGCAATGCTTCGTCTATTCAGAGAACACAAAACAGCAGGAAAAAGTTGCCGTAATGCCCTGCTGTTCGGCGATTTCATTTGACAGATTTATTCATGCGATTCCCATAGGCTTCAATGTTAAAAATATTCCCATTTTAATTCAATATCTAATAAACCATTTATTATTATATTCTGCAGTAAAAAGTCTCTTTATTTCTAGATTTTAGGCATTTTTTGGGATTGTTTTGGGAAAAAAAATCCGTGTTTTTTTATAATCGTTTTTTATTTTTTCTGTAACAGACCTCTTTATTATCATTCATTGGATCTTATATGTAAATTTCATACATTTTTGTTCAGTAGTTTTTTTGCAAACAGCGTTTCAATTTTCAAACTTTCAAGCGTACTGGTTATTTTTTTTTTCACCTCATCCGTCTGCGTGTCGGCTTTTTCCAGCGGCTGCTCTGCTCTGTGATCGGCAGCTAGTCGGGTTTCTCCGGCGTGTTCGGCGGGGTTAATTCAGCTTTTTCTGCGGGTTTCAGTGAGTGTTTGGCGGGTCTGCGGCGGGTTTTCCCTGTACTACGGGGGCCCTGCGGTGCTTGCTGAATATACCGCAGAGTCGGCGAACTAGGATCGCCGAATTGCCCCGAAGTGCGGGGAACGAAAAGTCACCGAACGTGCGTTGACTTTTCAAAATTCTTTGAATAATCCTGTATGTGAGTCGCCGGTTTAAAGCTGTTGAACTGAAACACCAAAATTCAGGTCATTTCACTGACACTTCGGTGCAGTTCAGTTGTTTGTGAATAAATTAACAATTACTTATCTATGGGAGGATTTCGTTGCCGCCGAAGAGCATCAAAAATCGCTGATCTATGGGAAACTGCACAGTATTTAGCCGTCAATTTGCCAGTATTTGGTGAAATTACATTTTAGTGAATAGACAAATTGCCATGAAATTGCACGTCCGGGGAAATTCACCGTTTGGTGCATTTCAGCGGCAAGTTCATCGCTTTGTGAATAGCCCCTATAGTGTTTTTTTATTGTCAGGTGAACGTGATAATCCTTGATACTGGTAATTTGTTTCACACTTGCAAAGGTAGTTTGACTATGCTTTTCTGCCTGACACTTTGCATACACAAAATAGCGTGATTAACTTCTGTTACGCCGACTGTTTGCATAGTGGAACCTGTCTGCCAGCAGTTGAGAGACTGACATTTTGGTGCCCCCTCTTTACCCGTGCTTCCCTGCACTTCGGGAAATCACAGTTCACCACCCTGCGGTGTATTCAGCATGCACAGTAGGGTCCCTGTAGTTCATGGAAAACTTGCCGCAAACCAGCCGAACACTCACCGAAAGCCCGCAGAAACTGCCGCAAAAACCACGCTGAACACACTGGAAAAAGCCGACGAGCAACCGATCACAGCGTAAAGCAGCCGCTGGAAAAAGCTGACAAGATGACGTACAGGGTAAAAAAATGTAAAAAAAAATTTGCTTGAAAGTTTGAAAATCGAAAGCTACTGAACGAAAATGCCTGGAATTTGAATATGAGATCCTACGAATGATAATAAAAAGGTCTGTTACAGAAAAAATAAAAAACAATTTAAAAAGAGAAGGGAAAACAAATTTTGCCAAAAAAATCCCATTTCACTGCCCATGAACAGCACTGCATCTGCAGGCAATTCGCTAAAATTAGGTGAACTGCCTGCTCTCTGAACAGCCGAACGGCTGTGAATAGTCACCGTACGCTGAATTTCAGTGTCCGGTTACATTTCGGAGATCGACTCTCTCTGAATAACCCCTTGACTATGACTATGCATTCCTGCACTGTGAGATTACACGTAGAGAATAAACAATAATTAGTGATCACTGATTTTTATGCGTCAACAAGCAAGAGGCCAAGAAACAGAGATGACAAAATGACAAGAAAAGTGTCAAAATACCTCTGCATGAATGCCCTGAAGCATCTGGGCTCTACAAATACTGTAGAACTTACGTGTAGGTAGTGACCTAAAATTCTTTATAAATGTTTGGAATCCTATGCATATTGAGTAATTCTTAAAGGGGGAAATAAAGATACATTTAACGTCTTCCCTGCTAAATGAGCTTCCAAAAAACCACTGTAAGGAACCAGTCATTTTCTGAAAAATTACTTATTTATACAGTAAGATATGATTGGAAAATTCTCACTTTATTTTTTTACTGTAGTATTATTATCATTATCATCATCCTTTATTTATATAGCGCACATATTCTGCAGCATTTTACAAGATCAGTGTACAAGGAGTTGATACATTAGAATACCACACATGGATGATATGGCCTGATTCAGGGGGACCCTCTTTCCAAGGGAACTTACAATGTGATGTACAAGTATTTTGTGAGGTAGGCGCATTCATATCGCTAGGTGTCTTGCCCAAGGACGCTCACTGGTGGCGTCTTCTGAGTGGGATTGAGACAGCTTTCCATGATTTTAGAGCAAGGACACTTACTGGAGAGGTGCTCTGGCTGGGATTCGAGCCTTGGTCTCCACGGTTATAGAGCAGTGATGTTACCATCCAGTAGTCCTATTTTACAGGCAGTCTGGGCCATCTGCTGATCAAAAACGGTGACTGCCGCTTGGGCTCCACACGGAATCAGCTGGGGATCCAGGTTTTAGACACAGAATCCAAACTGTTAAAGCGGTGTCAGCACAACACTTGCAATGCCCAGGTAATAGTTTGGGGCACATCCTGAAGCCCATTTACAAATAAATTTAATTTGCAATAAATGAAAATCCTTTACAATGCTCAATTAGACCAAATCGAGCATATTCAATATTGGGGCACCGGTAGGTGCTCTGAAGATCAAGTGTACTCGATCTTGGTAGTGAAGGGATTAAAGTTAAGTGGTTTTGGTTTTCTTTTCTATTTCAAATATGTCATCCACTTTATGGCTGAACAAGCTTTGTTAAATTATCGAGTTTGTCTTCTGTTTTGTTCTTATCTATGGTTGCTAAATGGTAAATGTAAGTGTGTTTAATATTGCTTGACAGTATTTCTTTTCTATACAATAAAGGAATTCTGTTACATCATTTTTTCTGCTTTACACCCTAGTGAGCTGGCAACTGTCCACATGTTACACGTGCATATGGTGCTTCTGAAACGTATGAACAGCTTTTTGTGAAGTTCTAAAGCTTTCAGATTGCCAACTCAGGATTTCCAAATCTGGTTAAGCAGATTCAGGTGTCTTAGTAGTCGCTGGTTGTGCCCCATTTATTCTCACTTCACTCTTTTTATGAGGTTGAGTGACCCACATGCTCTAAATTTTGTCCTGTGGGGACAAAGTCTAACCTGTAAGAAAAAGGCATTTATTTCAAATTCTTTGATTCGTGGTGGTACAACTGTGATGGAAAGATTTAAGGTAAGACTGTACAATTATTGGTTTTGTAGTGAAGTGTAGATAGACTTATAGTCTGGTTAAAGTTTTTATAGGCCCAGCAGTGATTTTTAAGTGTGCATTGAACCTAAAGCCTGTGTCTTATTTGGCGGGTTTGCCAAGCTTAAAGTTTAATATAATTTCATGTCTGTTAAGCAGAAGATGGAGGAAGTAAAATAAAATATTTCTATGTCATGTAATACTGTTAACTTTCTTTATGTTTAAAATTATGCAAAGAAACGTCTACACTACAGAATGAACTATAACACCCAGTATGTGAAATCTTTATATCGGAGCCGTGGATATAAAAATGGTGAATAAAATATGTGTGTTCATACTGAATTATCTGTAGGGTGAATAAATTGAATAGTGAAATGCAATTCATTTCCAAAAGATTCGTAATATTTGTGTTTAAAAAAATCTCTAACTCACTTTATTCATTTTGTCCAATATCTTGTATAGTCAACAGTGAATTCATCTTAATTTATGGTTTAGTATATAAACACACCAGGAAGTCAGAAATGATTTCTACATGATACATTTTGGCTCCAATGTGTTATCAAGTGAAACATTATTTTTTTATCTGTGAATGTTTACTAAAGGGGTTATTCAAAGAGAGTCGAATTGGCTCCTAAATTGCATAGAACAGTGAATTTCCACATAGAGTGCAATTTCGGAGCTGCTCAGGCAGTTTGCCAAATATTGGCAAATTAAGAGTTAAATACGGTGCTGTTTGGCGTTTAGAGAAGTAATAGTTAATCTATTCATCTATTCAGAGAACGCTGAACAGCAGTGAAATGCCCTGATTTTCGGTGGTTTCATTCAGTAGGTTTAATCCAGTGAATCCCATAGGTTTCAATGTAAAAATATTCCCGGTTTTATTAAATATTTATAAGACCACCTTTTTATTTGCAACAAAAAGTCTATTTATTTATTAGGATTCTTTTAGACATTTTTTGGGATTTTGTCAAAAATGTTTCTTTGATTTTTTTTTAAATAGTGTTTTTTTTTCTTTTACAGACCTTTTTGTTTTTATTCATACGACCTTATAAGTAATTTTCAGGCATTTTTGTGCAGTAGTTTTTTGCAAATAGCTTTTAAAAGTTGCAGTGTTTTTTTAATACCCTGTTCGTCGGCTTTTCCTGGCGCCTGGTTGGGACTTTGTTTGGCGGATTGGCGGCTTTTTTCAGATGCGTTCAGGGGTTTTGTGGCCGATCGCCAAGTGCGTTTGGCATTTTTTCGCCCGTTTTGCAGTGGTTTTTCCATTCAAACCAGCATTTTATGCGGTGGGTTTTTTGGATGCGGTCAGCGGCTTTCCCCTGCACCTCAGGGACCCTGCAGTGAATGCTGAATCCACTGCAGAGTTGGAGTTTGATTCCCCAAAGTGCGAGAAACGTAAAAACCCTGATATTGGAATTCCGGTGCTCTTTGAATAACTCTGTTAGAGATGGAAAAATGTTCAAATTGGCTGAAATCAGATTTTTCTAGTAGATATCTATGTGCAACAGTAGTCCATTGCCCAGTATTAATCTGCAGCTAGTTGGGGAAATGGGATTCAATAATTGTCCCTGCTATCAGTTTCTGAAATCATTATTTTTTTGGTTAACTTCTCCCTCTGAAAAATGTAGTACAGGTTAAGCCCTCCTGATAAAACCAAACATCCTACCAGGCAAACATCTAAAGCAGTGTTTCTCAACTCGTATCCTCAGGACCCCCTAACAGGCCAGGTTTGCAGGATATGTGAAGCACAGCACAGGTGATACGATTTGCTGCTCAGTGAGTGCATTATTCAGTCTGCATTTCCCCAAGGTGATCTGCAAAATCTGGCCTGTTAGGGGGAGGACTGAAGTTGAGAAACCCTGATCTAAAGGAAATAGTACCGCAAGTTACACTTCACTCTTCCGACTGTTCTTGCTAGAATTATCCTTAATCTCGGACAAAAGATTCATCCAGCAAGAGCTAATTTATCCTAATTATATTACTACAGGTACAACGGAAAAGAGCCATCTGTGTATAATCCAAAACTTCAATTGTGCAATTTCTGAACTAGAAACAAGGAAATACAACACATCAAATGATTGTAAGGATCAGGAGACCATAACAGGTAAATGAAAAGTGGACATCCCAGCTATTTCTCCTCTACTCACAAAATCCATCAGGGTTATTCAAAGAGATACGAATGGCTGCCGAAAGGTAACCGAATGCTGAAATTCAGCATTCGGTTACCTTTCTTGCCCATTCTGCTATTCAGAGAGTAGGCAATTCGTCAAATGTAGGCGAATTGCCTGCACATACTGTTTGGTGCCTGTTTGAGGGCAGTGAAATCCCCATAGCTTCGTCTATTCAGAGAACAAAAACCAGCGGTGAAAAGTTGCCGAAATGCCCTGCCATTCGGTTGCTTCATTCAACAGATTTATTCAGGCGAATCCCATAGGCTTCAATGTTAAAAATATTCAGTTTTAATTCAATATCTAATAAACCGTTTATTATAATATTCTGCAGTAAAAAGTCTCTTTATTAATAGATCTTTAGGATCTTTTAAGCATTTTTCGGGATTCATTTTTCGTTTTTTAAAAAATATTTTTAAACGTTTTTCTTTTTTCTGTAACAACCCTTTTTATTCTCATTCATTGGATCTCATATGTAAATTTCAGACATTTTCGCTCAGTAGTTTGTTTGCAAACAGCGTTTCACTTTTCAAACATTCAAGCGTACTGTTTTTTTTTTCACTCCATTCGTCTGCGGTGTTGGCTTTTTCCGGCGGCTACTCTGCGCTGTGATCGGCTCCTGCTTGGGTTTCTCCGGCGTCTTTGGCAGGTTAATCCAGATGTTTTTGCTGGTTTCGGTGTGCGTTCGCCCTCGTTTTGCTGTGAGTGTTCGGCAGGTTTTCGGTGGCTTTTCCCTGCGCTACGACGGCCCTGTGGTGCTTGCTGAATACACCACAGGGTTGCCAAAATGGGATTGCCAAATCGTACCAAATTGAAGAGAACGAAAAGCCACCGATGACTTTTCGATTCTCTTTGAATAACCCTGCATTGGTTTTATTCACCTTGGCAATTCTTTTATACAAACTGTGTATGAATGTAGAATTTCACCCAGAATATTTATTCTAGTGAACATTCTTTGAAATAAAAATATCATGTTACGTCAGACGTCCTGCAAAATTATCTGAGAATGAATGTATCGGAGCTTCACTTTAATGTAATGTAAGATTCCTTACATCCTGTGCTTTGTATCATTTTCCTTTATTTTATTACCATGATCATGTAAATTGTTTAAAATATTCATGCCCTTTTGATGATTACTATAGCAGTACACACATATATGACGTAGATCTATATTTTTACTTGCTCACTTGATCATTAACATTTCAATGAGACAATTGACATACTACATCCATTTTGATACACACGCATTTGATACGTGTGAGCATAATGATTCAAAAACCTCTTCATATCTAGGCAACCATGATGTATTGCCACACAAATCCAGCAGTGATAAGGCTCCATTCTCTGTATTCCAATATAACAAGCTTATGTTTCACTATGCTACTCGCGTCAGAGCACGGACTGCTAATCCTTTAACCATGCTCTCGGATTCAAATACAAATATGAAGAACACATGACTCTCCATTTACACACTCTACTGCCCTTTCAAAGAGAACTGACTTTTTCATTTGATTTTTTTATGTGTAGTTTATGTTTATGGAATTCAGTGATAAACTAAACTAAACTGCAGTATTGAAATTAAATTTACCAAAACTTTGCCCTGTGTTTGTTGGGTTAAGATAACAAAGTGTAAAACATCACTGATTTATAATTAGGACATCAAACACTCAGAGGGTTATTCAAAGAGCACCGAACTTGCCACCGAATGGGGAATTTCACCACACGGTGTAATTTCGTGGCAGTTCGGCTATTCAGAAAGCTGTCATTTCTCACAATTCGGCGGTCTTCGGCGGCAGTGAAATTGTCCCATAGAGAAGTAATGGCTAATCTATTCAGAGAATGCCAAACTGCACCAGAGTGTCAGTGATTTACCATTGTTCAGTTTGACAGGTTTAAAAAGGTGAATCCCATAGGATTCAATGTATAAAAATAATATTGTTTTTATTCAACTGTTTATTCTTATCAGTTTCAGCAAAAAGCCTGTTTATTTATTTTTTAGACTTTGTTTGGGATATTTTAACCAAAAGTCTTGATTCCCATTTTTTTAATGCCTTTTTTTAAAATTCTGTAACAGACTATTTTATTACTTTTTATAGGACCTTTTTTTATTATTTCCACGCATTATTATTGTTTTAGACACCTTTTAAAAATTAGTTCCGTTTTTTTATTTTTTGCAGTTCTGTGGCGTTCAGCGGTCTTCGTCAGTGTTCAGCGAGCTGATCGGAGGTCGTCATTGGTGTTCGGAGGCTCCACGTTAGGCGCACTTCAAGGACCCTGCAGTGAATAGTCAATTCACAACAGGGTCGGCGAACTGGAATCGTTGAATCGTAAGGAAGTGCGCCGAATGAAAAAGCACAGAAAATTCCCTGAAATTTCAGTGCTCTTTGAATAATGTTCAACAAAAGCCACTGTGTGAATATAGTTATACAAGCTGTCGCTTCCTTTTTTCTTAAGGCTAATGTCAGACGAACGCAGTCTGAGTGCACTCTGCGTGCATGCATAATGGACAGATGTATTGATGGAAGATACTGTAGACACCATACAGTCCGTTTTTTTTGACGGACGTAGAAAAAAAAGGGAATTATGGGAAACTAAATAAAAAAATGAAAAATGCAAAAAATCGGAAAATGATATGAAAAGCCATTTTCTGAGTCAAGGTGCTGGACGTCACAAATGCACGCACACAGAACACTATGCAGACGTTGCGCACTCTGTGCGTCCATCTAGTGGTTTTACGTTCTTGCCTAACGTGCGTCCGTTTGCCACGTGCGTTGTGCGTGCGCAGTTCGGTGCGCACGTACTTCGTGTGTGGGTCTCTATTGATCATGATTCTATGCTATGACGGACATTAAACTGTGCGCTGACACGGACGTGATCACTGCGTTCGTCTGACGCCGGCCTAAAAAACTGATAATGGTTGCCTGGTTCTTTTACCTGCAGACTAATTGCTGGATGGAGAAGAACATCCCAAATTGCCAGGATTGCTTTTCAAGCTGATCTGTTGAACTGAAAGTTATCCCCATTATTGACAGCTGGGAGGAGGATTGTCAGAAACATTGATGAAGAATTTTATTGGATATGAAAAGTAATACAAAACAGTTCATTCATGTAGAAAATGCTCAGCGTTTGATAGCTAACAAAGGAATGGAAATGATACACCATGCTGAGCCCACTGCCGTGCTAGCACATATGGCATACACAGTGCTGAGGTATTTATTTGTGGGGAGGAAAAGGCAAGTTGAACATAACACTAGTGCATTTAGGACATACAGTCATTATGGGGAGGCAGAGCCTTAACTGACACAAAACCCAAATGCTGCTTGTCACAGCCTGAAATGGGAGGAGCATATAAAGAAATGGAGGAGGGGGCACAGAAAAATGGATCTTCGCCTCTCCATCCATTGAACTAACGAAACGTCTCTTTGGTGCATGTGTACTAGCATTGTAAATGTTTCTCAATCATGCAATGCGTCTGTGTATAAAGATGTTGACTGGTGCATGCTGGTAGCCCCTCCAAAAGACTTGAGAATAAGCAAAAACTTCAAGGAGAAAGGACAAATCTTATTCAGCGTAACAGACGTTACTGGATTGACATTGTGTGCAGATTATATCATAAAAGCAAGAAGACATGTTTCGCACCATCATCTCTGCTAAGCATTCCTAAACCTTGCAACATTTTTCAAACCAATCTCCAGCTGTCTGCTTTCATAACTGACTAGAAGGTTTCCAGAGAAGCAACAGGATACATTCTCAACTAAACACTTGCAGATCTGACACTTACAATGTGCATGAGTCTATTTTCAAGAACAGTTTTTTAGATTTCAGATGATATGAGGGCAAATATGGTTTTATACTAATTATTTTATTCTGAGAGATGAAATTAAACGTTTTGCTCCTTAAAATATTTTTTTTTTACTGTATTTATATATTTATGGTAATGCAAAATTGATTAGACTCAAGACGATTGATGAAGTTGGAATCAAAGTAGATGTTTAGGGGCTTTAACATAAAGGGTTATTCAGAGAAAGGTGAAACACTGGAGAACTTTTGGAGACGTGAAAATTCTAGTTCAATATAGCCGATTTGGAAAGAGAGATAAATGGGAAAAATTTTCTGGTTTGGCTATTTTGACATAGAATTTTCACTTCTCCAAAGGTTCTCCAGTTTCACCTTTCTCTGAATAGACCTGATGGGATTCCTATTCTGTTTGGGAGTAGGGATGAGCTGTTCGGTTCGATCTGTTCGGAGTTCGCATCGAACATCGACCGTTCGAAAGTTCACAATCTAGAAATAAAGAGACTCTTTACTGCAGAATATTATAAGCAAAGGTTTATTAGATATTGAATTAAAACGGGAATATTTTTAACAATGAAGCCTATGGGATAAAACATTCTTGTTACTAAAACATCAGGCAGACACGGCCCTCTAATCAGGCACTGTAGAGGGCAGCCTGCAGGGGCCTCCCAAGGATCCCCTTGAGGAGCAATGCGGCCGGCGGATGACAGACCTGCAACTGTGCGGGCTAGCCACCCGGGTGCATGTGGCAGAAACAGGCAGCACAGGGAGGGAGCCACTGCACCTGCGGCCACGGTAGACCCCCCCCACAACCAGGATCCAGGGAGCCCCCACTGACCACCAGGCTAAGGTAAGGCGACACATTTCTAGAAAAAAAAAAAATCCGAGGACATTTTTAAATGTCCCTGGGAACATAAAATAAAACCTTTTTTTTCTTTCTCTACCTGGCTGAATGTATTTAATTATATATAGTAGATACATTCAGCCAGGTAGAGGGGGGTGGCATGTGGGCTGCGCAGGGTCTCAGGCAGTGGTTTGTTTTTTGTGTGTGTATATTTTTAGAAAATTTATAGGGGAAGGTAAGGGCAGGTATGGTGTATATATATATATATATATATAATAGATAAGATATATATCTATATTCTTATAAATATATATATCCAGACTTATATTACACACACATTTTGGCAATTAATTGCCCCACTCCCATTTGGCTGATCCCTTCAGAAGAAATGTTGAACCCGATAGAGCAGAGAATAATATATATATTCTCTGCTCTGTCGGGTTCAACATTTCTTCTGGAGGGATCAGCCAAATGGGAGTGGGGCAACTAATTGCCAAAATGTGTGTGTAATATAAGTCTGGATATATATATTTATAAGAATATAGATATATATCTTATCTATTATATGTATATATATATATATATATATATATATATATATATATATATATATACACCATACCTGCCCTTACCTTCCCCTATAAATTTTCTAAAAATATACACACACAAAAAACAAACCACTGCCTGAGACCCTGCGCAGCCCACATGCCACCCCCCTCTACCTGGCTGAATGTATCTACTATATATAATTAAATACATTCAGCCAGGTAGAGAAAAAAAAAAAAAGTTTAGTTGTATTGTCCACATGCCACCCCCATGTGCGTATGTGTATATATGGTCTGAGGTCTGTGGGTGGGTGTATATATATATCTGCGTGTTGATATATACGTATATACAGGTCTGCGTGTTGATATATACGTATATGTCTGTGTGTGGTATCAATGCATCCCTACTCTATACACAGCGCTCTGTGTCCCTATAATATATATGATCAGGGGTTACTTTTTTATATTTTTATACTATTCCTATTAAATTAACAGTAATTTTTTGTGTATTTTATTCAGTATAAACTTTTTTTTGCCTATATAACATGTGCTTTGCGAAAATAAAACGGTTTTGTGTGTACATTTTAATTTAGTTAGTGGATTCCTGTCCAATGAGGTGAGAGGCAAACGTAATGTAGTGTAGACACGCTGCAAGGCGGAGCGGAGTGAAGTCAAGCCTGCAAAATGTTTGCTTCTTTTCGCTTCGCTACGCTGTGCGTCGCTACACGCTCAGTGTGTCTCAGCCTTTATTCCCGCATCGCTAGCTTACCGAATCAGTTTGTGTACTTGTTACTGACCCTGCTTGTTCTGAGGACCCGATCTGTTGCCGACTTTGCCTGCCATTTGACTATTCTCTCGGTGTATTCCCTGCCTGTTCTGTTTGCTTCCTGTTACTACTGATGTGCGCCGATTATCACCATATACAGTAGCACAGCACAAGTACCTAAACATTGCTGACCCGGTTTTGTTATAGCTGCTGATGTAACTGAATAGATCGGGGATCTCTTCTGCATTACCAAAACCTCCACCACTGCACTCTTCCACAATACCACAGAGAGGTTACTTACGGTGTGAAGGCACTTGCTGCCACCAAAGGCACAATATTTGGGGGCACTGCCACTGACGCATATACCAGATTCATATCATTTTAATATTTGACCGCAGGGTCCAACCCTGCACTCTTCCACAATACCACAGAGGGGTTACGGTGTAACGGCACTGTTGCCGACACTAAAGGCCCAATTTTAAAGCACCTATTGTTACTTTCATCCAAAGCCTGCATTAATTTCACCATAATTTAGCCAAAAAATCACTCAACTTGTTCTGCGTGTCCTAAAATATCTCCTCTTTTCATACAGACTGCCGCCCTGAGCAGCTGTTTATGAATAGATTAAAGGAAAACCATTTACCATCATTTGAAATGTCATTTTTTTGGTTTTTAAATGTTTCTATACATCCTACAAATCCGCCACTTCACGGGCAGGTTATGGGGACGTCCTAGGCACGATATTTGAAGGAATTTTTCGTTTTTATTCTTAACCTTTATTTCATGGAAAACTCCCTGTTCCTTTTAAAAACTTTTTTTTTAAACTTTTTGACCTTGTTTCCTGTCCCCCAGGGCACTACCCGGACCCCCATACACCTTTTATGGCAAATATCTTGCATATATGCCCTCTTGCATTGAGTTCGGTTCGTGTTCGAGTTCAAACTCGAACTTTTGAAATTGTTCGAGTTCGAATGCGAACCGAACACGGAGGTGTTCGGCTCATCACTATTTGGGAGGAGAACGACTGGATATTGCACAAAAGCTTTGTAAACGTGTATTCCACTATAAGTGGTCTCAGAAGACTCATTGAGAGTAATAGGGTTATTTAGAGAGAATCGAAAAGTCACCGCACATTCGGTGACTTTTCGTTCTCTTCAATTCGGCACGATTTGGCAATCACCATTTCGGTGACCCTGCGGTGTATTCAGCAAGCAATGCAGGGAAAAGTCGCCGCAAACTCACCAAAAACTCACCGCAAAACCCGGCGAAGACACACCGAAAACTTGCAAAACCATCTGGATTAACCCCGCCGAAAACGCCGGAAAAACCCGAGCAGTAGCCGATCACACGCGGCGCAGCCACCGGAAAAACACGAAACCGCAGACGAATGGAGTTAAAATAAAAACAACGTTCGCTTCAATGTTTGAAAAGTGAAACGTTGTTTGCAAAGAGACTAATGAGTGAAAATGCCTGAAATTTACATATGAGATCTAATGAATGATAATAAAAAGGGTTGTTACAGAAAGAGAACAAACGTTTAAAAAATCAATAAGTAAATAAAAAAGGCAAAATATTTTTGGCAAAAAAATCCCGAAAAAAAATGCTTAAAATATCCCAAAAACATCTGTAAATAAAGAGTCTTTTTACTGCAGAATATTATAATCAACGGTTTATTAGATATTGAATTAAAATGGGAATATTATTAACATTGAAGCCTATGGGATTCGCCTGAATAAATCTGCCGCATGAAGCAACCGAACGGCAGGGCAATTCGGCAACTTTTCACTGCTGGTTTTTGTTCTCTGAATAGCCGAAGCATTGCTTCTCTATGGGGATTTCACTGCCCTCCAACAGGCACCGAACAGGCACCGTATGTGCAGGCAATTCGCCAGGATTTGGCGAAATGCCTGCTCTCGGGATAGCCGGATGGCCAAGAAAGGTAATCAAACGCTGCAGCCATTCGGATCTCTTTGAATAACCCTATAAGAGAAAAATGGACTTACTAGCTGTCCAGTTGATAATGATTTTTTGGGGAAGTTAAAATTGAAGTTTAGGATGCTAGGGTGCTATGAAAAGGGTGTATTGCATGTCCTGTTCAAGAATTTTAAAACGTCTACTACTCTATTAAGCCCACAGTTCATATGTCTTTTTTGTGTTATCAGTATATATGGATAATTGTAAATGTGTTTGACATTGGACACTTGAGCAATATGTGTGCACCTGTTATATGTGTTCTTCAAACGATTCATCAGTCAATTGAAATCAATTTAAATACACTGTAAATATACTATTGATCACATAATTAAGGAATTCACCACTATGTTATTACTGATTAGGGATGAGCTGTTCGGTTCGATCAGTTCGGAGTTCGATTCGATCATTGGCAGTTCAAAAGTTCGCAAACTTTGAACTTTTTGGGATGTTCGCCAAAAGTTCGAATTTGTTTATTTTTTTTAAAAAGTATAAAAAATGCTTAAAAAAATACAAAAAAAATCTAGAAATAAAGAGACTCTTTACTGCAGAATATTATAAGCAAAGGTTTATTAGATATTGAATTAAAAACGGGAATATTTTTAACATTGAAGCCTATGGGATAAAACATTCTTGTTACTAAAACATCAGGCAGACACGGCCCTCTAATCAGGCACTGTAGAGGGCAGCCTGCAGGGGCCTCCCAAGGATCCCCTTGAGGAGCATTGAGGAGCAAAAGCATGCGGCCGCTGGATTACAGAGCTGCGACTGTACGGGCTAGCCGCCCGGGTGCATGTGGCAGAGACAGGCAGCGCAGGGAGGGAGCCACTGCACCTGCGGCCACGGCAGACCCCCCCACAACCAGGATCCAGGGAGCCCCCACTGACCACTAGGCAAAGGTAAGGCGACACATTTCTAAAATAAAAAAAGATCCGAGGACATTTTTAAATGTCCCCAGGAACATAATTTTTTTTTTTCTTTCTCTACCTGGCTGAATGTATTTAATTATACAGAAGTGGAATGTTATGCAATGGCCAAGTCAATCACCTGACCTGAATCCCATTGAGCATGCATTTCACTTGCTGAAGACAAAACTGAAGGGGAAATGCCCCAAGAACAAGCAGGAACTGAAGACAGTTGCAGTAAAGGCCTGGCAGAGCATCACCAGGGATGAAACCCAGCATCTGGTGATGTCTATGCGTTCCAGACTTCAGGCTGTGATTGACTACAAAGGATTTGCAACCAAGTATTAAGAAGGGAAAGTTTGATTTATGATTATTATTCTGTCCCATTACTTTTGGTCCCTTAACAAGTGGGAGGCACATCTGCAAACTGCTGTAAGTCCTACACCGATCACCTGAGTTGGATGTACATACCCTCAAATTAAAGCTAACAGTCTTCAGTTAAAGCACATTGTGTTTGTTTCATTCCAACTCCATTGTGGTGGTGTATAGAGCCAAAGATGTTAGAATTGTGTTGATGTCCCAATATTTCTGGACCTGACTGTATATTCTCTGCTCTGTCGGGTTCAACATTTCTTCTGGAGGGATCAGCCAAATGGGGGGGGGCACATTTAGTTGAGATTGTCCACATGCCACCTCCCCATGTGCGTATGTGTATATATGGTCTGAGGTCTGTGGGTGGGTGTATATATATATCTGCGTGTTGATATATACGTATATATAGGTCTGCGTGTTGATATAAAATTTTCATTTCGCTCGTAATTCGACAATTTTCATTTCATCCGATTTCTATTTCAGTTCATTTAGTTTCGGCTCATTTTTCGTATCGACTTTTTTTCGTGATTTTGGACATTTTCGTGTATTCGGTGTGGGAAATGTTTTGCCCCATAGACTTCAATGTTAAAAATATTCCCATTTTAATTCAATATCTAATAAACCGTTTATTATTATATTCTGTAGTAAAGAGTCTCTTTATTTCGAGATTTTTTAAACCTCACAGTAATGTGCGCCGTGTATTATGAGCATTCAGTATTATATGGGAGTACTGCTTTATGAGTAAGAGTAGTTAAAAAAAATTAAAATAAACATAAAACTCGGGGGGGGGGTGACACCATGAGTTACCGCACCGGGTGACACCAACCCTAGTGACACCACTGACGGTGTGAGGCACTTGCTGCCACCAAAGGCAAAATATTTGGGTGCACTGCCACTGACGCCTGTACCAGATACATATAATTTTAATATTGCGGTCCGCAGGGTCCAACCCTGCACTCTTCCACAACAATGGCACAGAGGGGTTACAGTGTGACGGCACTGTTGCCGACACTAAAGGCCCAATTTTAAAGCACCTATTGTTACTTTCATCGAAATTCTGCATAAGTTTCACCATAATTTAGCTAAAAAAATCACTAAACTTGTTCTGCGTGTCCTAAAATGTCTCCTCTTTTAATACAGGCTGCCGCCCCAAGCAGTTGTTTATGAATAGATTAAAGGAAAACCATTTACCGTCATTTGAAATGTCATTTTTTTGTTTTTAAATGTTTCTATACATCCTACAAATCCGCCATTTCGCGGGCAGGTTATGGGGACCTCCTAGGCACGATATTTGAAGAAATTTTTCATTTTTATTTTTAACCCTTCTTTCTATGGAAAACTCACTGTTCCTTTAAAAACTTTTTTTAACTTTTTGTCTTTGTTTCCTGTCCCCCAGGGCACTACCAGGACCCCCATACACCTTTTATGGCAAATATCTTGCATATATGCCCTCTTGGAGGGCAGTCTAAAAATCAAACTTTTGAGTCCCATTGACTTGCATTGAGTTCGGTTCGAGTTCGAACTCGAACTTTTGAAATTGTTCGAGTTCGAATGCAAACCGAACACGGGGGTGTTCGGCTCATACCTATTACTGATCTGCAGAATTAAAGAAACATTTGTAATCTGAGTTTTATTTAAAACATATAACCTTACATAGACCAGTGCAAAATATGGATGTTTGAAAGAAAATCTCAAACATTTATTTGTAAGTTTGTAATGTGAAATTTGTTAGGACCACATTTTTTGTTTCAACTAAACATAAACTTAATGAAAAACGTTTCTGGGCTTAAACTCTTTACAGCCTGTTGCTTTTTTTGCCCCACATAAAGTAAAGTGGATTCTGCAGATCAATTTTGTCTAAAATTTCCAGTTTTGCATTATAAGAGATGAATCATTATTATGGGGAAAGATTTATATGCAGATGACAAGTATATCATTTCACTATACTCATTGTACACTCAATTTAATAAACGTTTTCCTGCACACTCTTGTGTGCAATTTTTGTTTTGATTGAAATTAGGGTTAAATCAATCCTTAAAACTATCACTAACAACCACTTTTTATTGAAAAAAATATATAAAATTTCTTTGTAACATACAGGTCTATTCAGTAAAGGGTGAAACGCAGGAGAATTGTCAGGAGAAGTGAAAATTCTAGGTCAAAATAGCAAAACCAGAAAAATTCTCCCATTTATATCACTTTCCAAACCGGCTATTTGGTCTAGATTGTTCTCTTCTGCAAATTCTCCTGAGTTTCACATTTAGTGAATAGACCTGATAATATACAAAGCCCACACTTTAATGTAAAGGAACATATCAATTTTGCATAATTATTGTTTTGAACTTAGGAAAACAATATCAAAATAATGAAAATCTGCTAATTTTTAACACTAGAGGGTGTCCTTTGTCTTGCCAATTTCACATGGGGTCTGCATATCTCTACAGGCAGAAATTGATGTCAAATGCAACAAATGTGTTGCAGATAGATAATAAAATGGCAAGATATCCTGCTTTTGGGAGATTTGTAATGCAATGCTGATTCCAAAAATACTAAAAGAATTGAAAAATAATTATGTGGACATAATGCCTACATATGAAAATTATAGTAACACATTGTATCTATGCTGTACAGAGATTTTCAGTATTTATAATATACTAAATCATACCCCTGTACAGTAGTGAGCGACCCCTGAGCTCTACCTGCATTCTGCCTTCTCCCTGGCTGTTGTAATTCGGCAACAAAGTTTGAACATATTGTTATAGTGAGGTTTGGACTCACTATAACAATATTTGCTTCTTGGAGAGTCTTTCAGCTATTATAGGGTGACAGTCAGGAGATCACATAGAGATTGTTTCTTACCAGAAAGAACACTATACTTGCATTAACCCCTTCACTACCAAGTGATTTTCCAAAAAACATTGTCAGAAACCAGTGTTTTTTTGTAAAATCATATTTTATTAATTTTACAGTATCAAATATTTGAGCTTATACCTATTGTATGTCTTACTGTAAATAACCTATTTTTGGCCAGTAGGTGGCGTCATCTACTGCCAAATTGAGTTAGAGGTGTGAGCAGCTAGTCTATTTTCTTCTTTTTCTATCTGCATCGGCTGCTGGAAGCACAATATTTCAGAGCTTTGAGCAGCTGATTTTACAGTTTTAGCTCTTTGGGCATTATGGGCTAAAACTTTGGGGGCACCTTCTGCAGCCCAAAAATCAAATGAAATTTATTTGCAGGAAACTAATTTCATTTGCTTTTGGGCGGCAGATCAAGATATCTCGCTATCGGGGCACAAAATGGTGCCTTTGAAGCCCGAGATATCTTGATATCAGTAGTGAAGGGGTTAAAAAGGTATTCAAATTAAGTTTTATCTACTCATTTTCATTTTTTGCTGCTTTTCAATGCAAAATTGTGTAAAGATAGTGGGCCCTATTACAAAGGTCACGCTAACATGGGGATGCCAATGGGGACAATCCACACCTGCAGATTTTCCCATAGCATCTCCATACTAACGTGGTATTGCGGGGAAAGTGCTAGCTCAAACCTTGCCCTGGAATGTAGCGCTTACTGCAGCGATACATGCAGTCACGCTTCCATGCCACCACGAGTATCACCTCCTAGAGTACATAGGACTCCATGTGGGGCCGGCGCTAGTGTAAGGTGGCACAGGCGGCCGCCTTAGTGTTCTTGCTTTCTGCCACTTTGAGGGGCGGAAAAATCGGGACCACCCAGCGAGTGGAGGCCCTGCAGGAATCAGATGCAGGGTCTCCCATTTACTCAGCAGCGTGTGGGATCCCACTCCCACACGCTGCACCGGAAGTAAAGGCCCCGCGGGGGGAGGAGTGCAGATCAGCTGCTCACAGGAACATGCTGGCCCTGCCCATCCACCCCCTTCCTCCTCACAGCATCCGAGAAGCGGCAAGAAGAGCATTCCCTGCTCATGTTCTGGAAGTGTCCAACAGGTGCAGGGGAGGGGAGGGGAGTGGAGAGAAACCATCCTGGACCAAGGAGACAGAGATTGTAACCTGAGTGTGAGCAGGGGGTGAGTGAGTGTGTGTGTGTGTGTCTGTCTGTGTGTGAGCATGGGGGGTGAGTGTGAGAGCATGGTGTCTGTGTGTGTGCACATTGGGGTCTGTGTGTGAGAGTATGGGGTGTGTGAGCATGGGGTGTGAGTGTGTGAGCATGGGGGTGAGTGTGTGAGCATGGGGATGAGTGAGCAGGGGTTGAGTGTGAGAGCATGGAGTCTCTGTGTGTGAGAGTATGGGGTGTGTGAGCATGGAGGGTGTGTGTGAGTGTGTGAGCATGGTGTGTGAGTGTGTGAGTATGGTGTGTGTGAGTATGGTGTGTGAGCATGGGGGTAAGTGTAAGCATGGGGGTGAGTGTAAGCATGGGGTCTGTATGTGTGAGAGCATGGGGTGAGTGTGTGAGCATGGTGTGTGTGAGCATGGGGGGTGAGTGTGTGAGCATGGGGGTGAGCATGGGGTGGGTGTGTGAGCATGGAGGGTGCGTGTGTGAGCATGGTGTGTTTGAGCATGGGGGTGAGTGTGTGCGCATGGTGTGTGTGAGCATGGTGTGTGTGAGCATGGGGGGTGAGTGTGTGAGCATGGGGGTGTGTGAGAGCAAGGGGGTGAGGGTGTGTGTGTGTTGTCAGGTATATTACACAAGGGAAAAATTAAAATGGATGCCTGTAGCCATTTTGTTTTTAAAGACAGTTTTTCTTTCAAATTTCTCTAGGTTTAGAAATGAACGAGATTTTTTTTACAGAGTTCATTCCTGGGTGAAGTCTTTTTAAGAAGTGCCAGACATGAAGGAACCTAGAATGTTTGTGTGTGATAAGGCTAGAGTTAAGTGATAAGACGTGTCATAATTAAATTTATTGGTCTGTCTTAAGTTTTTAAAACAAAAGATATTTTGTCTTTTGGGTATAAGAGTTAATATTCTGTAATATAGATTTATATTCACAAAATATATGTTTATAATCAAGGTATATTTTATTATATTTACAGTAGGAAATATATACTCCAATAAATATTGTAGAAAGTATATAATTGGTAAATAATAAAAATTACTAAAGAATAGATTCTGTTGAGTTAACCAGAAAAGAATTTAGCTGATAGTAAGTAATTTCAAAAGGGAGTGAGGATATAAATCAGAGATGATAGGTAGAGACACAGTGCTATACACTGGGAGAAGAGAAGGTCTTTGTGTAGATTGATCTTTTGACCCGAGATAAGAATATTAAAAAGAAATGGTGGAATTAAGAAGCGCAATACTGCCCTCTAGAGGATAGTAAATATTAGATTAATAATATTGCCAGTGACGTCAAATTGACTATAATAAGCGGCAATGTTATTTGCAAGTCAGTCGGAGATTCCAGCATTCAGACTCACACTGCAATGCATTACACATGACCCTCTGAGAGTCCAAGATTCCAACACTCAGACTCACACCACGATGCAGGCAGATTCCAAGACATGAGGCAATCAAGATTCTCACCAAATTTCTGACTCTCACCAAATCTCTAACTCACATGCATTGATTATCTGATCGATAATCTTCACACATTCCAAAATTATTACATCAGGAATTCCAAGGCAGACTTATCAACATCCAAATTGGACAGGTAATGTATGAAAAAAAAGGAATTAATGTAATTCTATATATTTGTAGATATTCTTGCAACGTAGACTGAGATTTCTCAGATATTTGGGTTAGATCCAAATTCTAAGTATTTTCTATTCTGCAGATAGAAATATGAAGAAGTGGATATAAGGATTTATTCCTAAAAGAAATGTTGTAAGATTGATACCAATATATATTGAATTTGGAAATTACTGTGATTAAAATTAATAAGCAAGGAATTATATAACTACAAAATAAAAAGCAAAAGATTAGAAGTTTGATTCTCGAGATTAGGGGAGGATTCACTAAATAAGTTTTTATTACTTATCATTAAATTAGCTCATCTTTTGTTGATCCATGTAGCATAGAGATAAATATATATATATATCTATAATAGCTGGCTGGTTAAACATTGTTTGCTGGGAAATGCATGTTGTATTAAGCAGAAATGTTTATTAACCATTTGTGTATTAGTTACTAACTGATAAGGTAAATGATATTAATCATATATGCCGTTACTAACAGAAAATACATATATTGTGAAGCTAGTTTTTATATGCTGATGGATTGTGGTTTATAAATTTTTGTTTATGATATGAGATTTGAAACTTTTTTGTATACGTAATAAATATATATATATTTTTATCCGAGTATTGATTATTGTATTTTTCAAAGCAAAACACAGACAATTAAAAGAATTCAGGAGAATTTATAGGAAATATAAACGATTGATATTTGTGTCTCGTATAAGTTTCTTATGAAATAATAATCCCTGATATATTGGAGGCAACTGCCGAGGTAGGTCCAGTAAGTCCAATATAGACATATTGGAGGCTTGGCTGATAAATCCAATATATAACGTGTTGTATTCACGTGCAGAGATTATATCCGACAGTGTGACCAGGAGGTATGAAATGAATTTAAGGTGGAGAATATATTAAGGGGGAGTGAAATGAATTAAGGGGAAGAATGAATTAAGGAGTGTGAATGAATTAATGGGGGGAGAATGAATTAATGGGGGGGTGAATGAATTGAGGGGGGTGAAATGAATTGGAGGACGAGGACCCTGCTGCTGGAGACCTGGACAGCCACAGAGTGAGAGTGGTAGGTCACAGGGAAACACTGGCAGTGAAAAGCAGTATGATGTTTGTGGGTATATTGACACAGCAGGACCAGGGGGCACCACCAGGCGCAGATTGGCACTGTGGCACAAGAGGGGCATCAGGTGCAGCATAGATTGCAGTGCCAATCTATGTTGTGCCTGGTGCCCCTTCTGGTGCCACATTGCCAATTTAGGCTTATTCCTGGTGCCTCTCCAGTGCCAAAGGAGAGGCACCACGCACTATGTAGATTGGCATTGTGGCACAGGAGGTGCACCAGGCACAGCATAGATTGGCAATGCGTCAGGACACCAAACACTCCCGATAGAGAATATTTGTCAGGGTTAGGGATGGTACCAGGGTTGCAACGGGGGTGAGGGGAGTATGAGCCCAGCGTGCAGTGGTCTGCACAAATAAACAGATGGATATGGGTGGAGGAAGGTGGATGGAAATGGTGACTAACCAGATTGATTGCAGAAGGATGATGGGAATGAAGGTTGTAGCTGCAGGAACCAGAAATGGGGAAATCAGGATCAGGTAGCAGATCAGCAATACTAGCAATGGTGTTCACTCTTCGTGAGCAAAGCTGTAATGAACCAGCAATGTGTGAGTGTGGGGCAGAGCCCTTTATTTTGTGAGTCACGTGTGTTTGGTGCTTAACTCTTACAATGCTGGATGCTGGTTGCAGGGTAGGAGCAGAATAGGAAGTGTACCACCAGGAGGGGTTTCAGGATGGTGGCAGCCATGGGGCATGACAGTACCTCCCCCTTCAGGGTCATGCTCCGCGTGGCCAAGGATGGGTAGCAAGACTGCCCATGACCAGGCACGGGTCACTCTAGTGGGTGTTGGGACCAGTATTCGTCACACCACTGGAGGGCAGAACGGGGGTCAGGAGTGGTGGTACAGGGATGGGCACGTACCTTTCTCTGATGCCGCCGTGCCTTGGTCTTCTTGTGGTCTGTCGGGTATATTAATGGAAAAATTAAAATGGATGCCTGTAGCCATTTTTTTTAATGTAAAGTCTTTCTTTTTCATTTTTCCCTAGTTTTAGGCTAGGGTCAGACTAACGCATTTTTCGCGTTGTCCGTGAAAAAGTGCGTTCGAACGAATGGACGCATCTTTTCACGGAATACGTGATAGCAGTCATACGATGCGCATTTTCGGCCGTGATTTTGTACGGATCATCAATAAAACACTTTTTGTGTCTGGACGTTATGTTGGCCGGACATTAGCAGCGTCTGACATCTCCTAATCACGCACACACGCCGCTAGCGGACGCAGCGCACTCTGTACGTCCGTACTAGCGGTTTGACGTTCTCGAAAAAAATGTGTTCGTTTGTCACTTGCGTTGCGCAGCCGCACTTTTGTGCGGCCGTTCTTCGTATGCTGCCTGGCATTTGCTGCTAGCACGGCCGTGATTTAGTGCTGCTAAACGCACGTTGATACTGCGTTAGTCTGACCCTAGCCTTAGAAATTGACAGAGATTTTTTTTAATAGTTTATGGCTAGGTGAACCTTAAGAGTTATAGTTTTTTTTTCTATAAATGCCAGACATGATGTTATAAAATGATAAAATGTCTTTATTTGATATAATGCTGAGCTAAGTGCCAGACATGTCATATTTAAATTTATTGGTTTGTTTTAACAAGTCCTTAAAAGAATTAAAGAGATTTTTCTTTTTGGGTATAGGAACAAATTTAAAACTATTTCTTGCAAATGTATAATTATATTCACAAAATATATTTTTATAATCAATATATATTTTATTATACAGTAGGAAATATACTCTACAAATATTTGGAGCATCTAACTGGTAAAAAAATATAATTACCGAAGAATAGAATTTCTGTTGATTTTTAACTAGAAAGAAATTTAACTGATAAAGAGACTCAGTAAAAACTTTGGGAGGAGTAGAGATATTAATTTAATTTTGACAGGAGAGACCCAAGTCTAGGATTGAATATAGGGTCTTTGTTAAGACAGATTGATCTTTTGACCTGAGATAAGATACAGTATATTAAAATTAAATTGTGGAATTAATTTGAAGAGCAACACTGCCCTCTTGAGGCATAGTAAATATTATATTAATATAGAGAATGTAATATTTAAATGAAAAGAGTAGATTGTCAGTGACGTCAAATTGACTATAATTGGAGCTGTACTGTTCATTGCAGGTCATTGAGACCATCCCAGGACAATGCACTTGAGATCATCCCAGGACATGATCATGTATTGATTCAGATTGCAGATCATTCCAACACCAAATACATTCAGGTCCACACCTCTAACTCCCATGCATTGAATATCTGACATTGATAATTTTCACATCTTCCAAAACAATATTATATAAAGAATATTGCTGCTGCAACTACAGACCAGATCTTGGAGAGGTAATGTATGAGAAAGCAAAATTAAGGAATTAATGTAATTATATATATCTGGAGTATTTCTTGCAACAGATAGATCCGGAGTCTTCAAAATATTTCTAAATCTGCAGATAGAGATATGAAGAAGAATCGGATAGAGGGATTTTATCCTAAAAGTAATTGTTGCAAAGTGAAATACAAAGAGATATAATATATATATATATATATTATATTGAATTTGGAAATTACTGTGATTGAAATTAATAAGCAAGGAATTATATAACTACAATATAAAAAGCAGAAGATTGAGTTTAAACCTCGATATTAGGGGAGGATTCACTAAATAAGTTATTACTTAGCTCATCTTTTGTTGATCCACGTAGCATAGAGAGATACATATCTCTACAAGATCTAGCTTGTTAAACATTGGTTTGCTGGGAAATACATGTTAAGCAGAAATGTTTATTAACCATTTGTGTATAGTTACTAACTGATAAAGTAAATGATATTAATCATATATGCAGTTACTAACAGGAGATACATATATTGAGAAGCTAGTGTGTTCTGTCACTCACAAATTTCTAAGCATTTAGTTTATTAGAGTACTGTTTCTTTAATTGAGCGGCCATTACTGATGCCATGCAGTACAGTTACTTCCTGGTAGAGCCAGCATAGCTACCAGTGAGTCAAGCAGAAAGCAAGCTCCACAGTTCTGTTACACAGGCCTTCTGCTTATAAGTCTGTAAGTAGAACCTTCATGTTTTTAGTTATGTATATATTTTTAGCAACTCAAAGCACTGTTAGATTAGTTTAGTAGTGTTTGATTGTTTTCACATTAAGTTAAACTTCTGTTAGCCAGTAATTTACATCTAGGTAGCATGCCTGTCACTTATTTGTGTAGATTTGTATTCCTAGACTAATATATTGCCATAATTCCGTATTTTCCACAGTTTTACAAAGTTTAAAGATCTGAAAAGTAAAGATACAAATAAAGTTCAGTAAAGACTTTTCTTCAATCCTGCTTCCAGATTTTTATTATGTTAGCTGTCTGCCAAGCTTTGTACCTCAGACACACTGTGAGGGCAGAACAGTAAAAAGACTTTATACACAGCAGACCTAATCAAAAGAAAAGTGGATTCTTTCTACACATCTATCTCTAACTTCCTCAAGCATCCTGCAAAGTAGTAATCTGTCTCACCATGCAGCACACAGAACAGCATGCTACTCCAGCCATTCCTCAGCTTTCAGATGCAGAGCAAAGCACACTCAGCACACCAAAGACCAGGTCACGGTGCACAAGCTCCACAGTCTCTAGTAAATCAGATCTGACATCAGCTAGTGCTAAAACTGCCAGGTCCAAACACACTAGTTCAAGACACTCAATCTGCTCCAACCTGTCGACGGCGAGTGCTGCTGCCATCAAGGCACGTGCAAAAGCAGAAAAAGCATATGCAATGGCTGCCTATGCAATACGCGAAGCTGAAATGATAAGAGAACAGGGCTACATAGAGGAAGAACAGCATAAGAATGAAGCTGAAACTACTAGAAGAAAAGCAGAGGTAAAAGCATCTCTACATATTCTTCAACACGAGAAAGCAGCTTCAGCAGCAGTAGCAGAAGCTGAAGTTCTCATGAAAGCAGTAGCAGAAGCTGAAGTTCTCATGAATGCAGCAGAAGAAGAGTATCAAGAAACATTCCCTGTCATAGAAGAACAGGTGACACCTCTCAGTGCAATTCATCGTACCAGGGAGTATGTTCAGTTACACACAACCGTGTACACCGATCAACAAACTGACAATGCATTAAAACTATCAAAAGCCCCTCTAGCAGACGGCTACCTAGAATCACCTAAAGTCTGCAAAGCCAAAACAGAGTTCCAACACGACAAGCCAAATGTTTACGAACCCAAAGACCAGTTAGCCAGCTCTTCCAGACATCAAATCAATAACGACACGATTCCTACCCAGGCACACACCAATGTGGGCTATAGGAGAGTTATTTACAATGAGGAAAACACACCATATAACCAGATCAAGCCTGACCTAACAACCCCACCGTCCTATCAGCCACAGCCAAGCCCGGGGTCTGTTCCCAGAGTACGTTCACCTGAGGCAGCTGGAATTTCAGATGTAACGAAGTACCTGATACGCCGTGAAATGGTGAGTTCCGGTCTCCTGAAGTTTGACGACCGTCCTGAAAATTATTGGGCCTGGAAGTCATCTTTCCTTAGCAGCACCCAAGACTTAAACATGACAGACAGAGAAAAACTAGATCTACTCTCTAAATGGCTCGGACCAGAATCTTCCGAACAAGCCAAAAGAATTAGGTCCGTACACGCTCACAACGCAACAACAGGACTCGCTATGGTGTGGCAGAGCTTGGAGGAAGGTTATGGATCACCAGAAGTAATTGAAGATGCACTCCTGAAGAAAATTGAAAATTTCCAAAAGTAACAAACAAAGACAATCAGAAGTTAAGAGAGCTTGGAGACATACTCCTGGAGATGGAATCAGCAAAAAATGGTGGACACCTACCAGGTCTCTCATATCTAGACACTGCACGTGGGGTCAACCCTATAATAGTGAAGCTTCCTTACAACTTGCAAGAAAGATGGGTTACAGCAGCGTCAAAATACAAAGAATGCTATCAAGTGGCATTTCCACCTTTCTCCTTCTTCACTAAGTTCATAACGAACCAAGCGAAAACCCGCAATGACCCAAGCTTTGCCTTTTTGAACCTGGGAAACCCAAACTATAGCAGAACAGAATCACTGCAGCCGAACAGGTAATCAAGGACAACGGTGTCTGTACGGAAGACAGGAGTACCACCTGAGTCTGAATACGTCAACAATAGAATCGCAGAAAAGAAAATTGAAGATCCAGACGATCAGTGTCCGATATACAACAAACCTCATCCTCTGAAAAAATGTCGCGGTTTCAGGATCAAGACAATCGAAGAACGTAAGTCCTATCTTAAAGACCATTACATCTGCTTCAGATGCTGTGCTTCAACTCAACATCTCGCAAAAGATTGTAGGACAGCAATACAATGCAGAGAATGCCACAGTGACAAGCATCTTTCTGCAATGCATCCAGGCCCAGCACCATGGGCAGAGGAGAACGTAACCACCCAAGAAGATCATGGTGGGGAGCAAAAAGAGGACGTAGCACCAGCAATAACGTCAACGTGTACAGAGATCTGCACAAAGACATTTAGTCCTAGATCATGCTCAAAGATATGTTTAGTAAAAGTATATCCTGAAGGTCACAGACAGAAAACTGTGAGAATGTATGCAGTATTAGATGAGCAGAGCAACAGGTCTTTGGCCAGAACAGAGTTTTTCAACATCTTCAACGATAGTGGAAATCCGGTTTCATATACCTTGAAGACTTGCTCAGGTACTATAGAGACATCAGGGAGAAGAGCAACCAACTATATCATCGAGTCAATAGATGGAAAAACACAGTTGTCCCTCCCAACTCTCATAGAATGCGATACGATACCAGATGATAGATCAGAGATCCCCACGCCCGAAATTGCACGTCGACATCCTCATCTGAGACAAATAGCAGAAAAGATACCAATACTTGACTCAGACTCTGCAATCCTCCTCCTACTTGGAAGAGACATACTGAGAGTACACAAGGTTAGGGAACAGTACAATGGGCTACACAACGCACCATTTGCGCAACGTCTCGACCTTGGATGGGTTATCATTGGTGACGTGTGTCTGGACGGAGTTCACAAGCCAACAAAAGTGAATGTCTACAAAACGAACCTGTTGCAAAATGGACGCACGTCATGTTTGAGCCCTTGTACAAACAACATGCAAATCAAAGAGAGACTAGTCCTCTCGAAGCAACACCAGAAGCATCAGGTCTACATGGCGACTACAGCTTCAACAGAAGATACAGATAGATTAGGGTGCAAGGTGTTCGAAAGAACACAAAGTGATGACAAACAAGCATTATCTGTGGAAGATAACCTCTTCCTTGAGATCATGAGCAAAGAAGTCTTCATAGATGAATCAAACAACTGGGTAGCTCCTTTACCTTTCCGTTTACCACGATGTCACCTCCCGAATAACAGAAGACAAGCAATGAAGCGTCTCCTTTCCATGCAATGCACTCTGAACAGAGTGACCCGCATTAGGAAGTCCACCCATCCAGAACAGTGGCATTACATCAGTACAGATAAAAATCCAGCTGACCACAGGACTAGACCTATAACAGCATCTGCCCTACAACACACTAACTGGTTCTCAGGTCCACCCTTTCTAAACAGGAGAGAGAAAGGAGAGAGTGCTCAGTCAGAGACCTTTGAACTTATAGAACCAGATGATGACAAGGAAATACGACCACAAGTCACAGCGTTAATTACTAAATCTACCGGAGGTAGTCTAGGCACGTACAGGTTTGAAAGATTCTCAAGTTGGAAGTCACTTACTCGAGCAGTAGCAAAACTTATTACTTTAGCCAAATCTTTCTGCAGAGCTACAAACACTGACAAGTGTGATGACAATCATCTCGTACAAGCTAAAATCAACATTATCAGATGTGTACAACAAGAAGTTTTCAAAGAAGACATCAAGTGTCTTACTAAAAGAGAAGAGCTCCCCAAACATAGTTCACTTAGAAAACTGAACCCTATCTTGGATGAAAAAGGAGTCATGAAAATTGGAGGTCGTATGTCAGCAAGTGACATAACTATTGAGGAGAAACATCCCTACATCATACCCAAGAACCATCACCTTTCGTTGCTATTGATAAGACATTATCATGAACAAATTGGTCATCAGGGACGCCACTTCACTGAAGGAGCAGTCCGGTCATCTGGATTCTGGATTATAGGAGGTAAACGACTAATCTCCAATGTAATTCATAAATGTGTAATTTGTAGAAAAATTAGAGGAAAACTTGAAGAACAAAAGATGTCAGACTTACCCATAGATAGACTTACTTCGGAACCACCATTCACGCATGTTGGATTAGATGTCTTTGGTCCTTGGAACGTCTCCTTTCGTCGGACCAGAGGACACAGCACAGGGAGTAAGCGTTGGGCCGTTCTGTTTTCTTGTATGAGCACTAGAGCAGCACACATAGAAGTGATTGAGTCCTTGTCTACGTCAAGCTTCATCAATGCCCTGAGAAGATTTATTTCTATCCGAGGACCCGTAAAGCAACTTCGCTCTGACTGTGGTACGAACTTTGTAGGAGCTTGCAAGGAACTGAAGATTAACACGGAAGGCTCTGAGATGGATACTTACCTTCAAGAATAAGGATGTATTTGGACCTTTAATCCTCCGCATGCATCACATATGGGAGGAGCTTGGGAAAGGATGATCGGAGTCGCTCGTCGTATTCTAGATGCCTTGCTTCTAAAAGCTACCTCTACACGTCTTACACATGAAGTCCTGACCACACTCATGGCTGAAGTCATGGCCATCATGAACGCTCGACCTTTAGTTCCAGTATCCACAGATCCTGAAATGCCAGAAGTATTGACACCCGCGATGCTTCTGACTCTGAAAAAGTCAAAACAACAACGGCACCTCCTGGAGATTTTGAACTCAAAGATCTTCATACCAAGCAGTGGAAGCAAGTGCAGAGTCTTGCAGACACATTCTGGAGACGATGGAGACAGGAATATTTAGTGACGCTCCAGCCACGCAGGAAATGGCAAGCTGACAAGCCTAACTTACAAGTCGGAGACGTTGTCTTACTGAAAGACACTCAAGTTCATAGAAATGAATGGCCTGTTGGACTTATTATCAAAGTTGTACCTAGTGTTGACAACAAAGTTAGAAAGGTAGAAATTAAAGTCATGAAGGAAGGTACTCCAAAAGTTTATTTTAGGCCTGTTTCTGAAGTTGTCTTACTTCTCAAAAAGGATACATAGTTGCATAATGTTATTATCCAAAGTGGGGAGTGTTCTGTCACTCACAAATTTCTAAGCATTTAGTTTATTAGAGTACTGTTTCTTTAATTGAGCGGCCATTACTGATGCCATGCAGTACAGTTACTTCCTGGTAGAGCCAGCATAGCTACCAGTGAGTCAAGCAGAAAGCAAGCTCCACAGTTCTGTTACACAGGCCTTCTGCTTATAAGTCTGTAAGTAGAACCTTCATGTTTTTAGTTATGTATATATTTTTAGCAACTCAAAGCACTGTTAGATTAGTTTAGTAGTGTTTGATTGTTTTCACATTAAGTTAAACTTCTGTTAGCCAGTAATTTACATCTAGGTAGCATGCCTGTCACTTATTTGTGTAGATTTGTATTCCTAGACTAATATATTGCCATAATTCCGTATTTTCCACAGTTTTACAAAGTTTAAAGATCTGAAAAGTAAAGATACAAATAAAGTTCAGTAAAGACTTTTCTTCAATCCTGCTTCCAGATTTTTATTATGTTAGATGTCTGCCAAGCTTTGTACCTCAGACACACTGTGAGGGCAGAACATAGTGTCTATGTGCTGATGGATGGATGTGGTTGTTTTATCAATCTTTGTTTATGATATGAGATTTGAAACTTTTTTGTATACGTAATATATATATATACATATATATATATATATATATATATATATATATATATTTTTTTTTATCTGATTAGTGTATTGTTCAAAGCAAAACACAGACAATTAAAAGAATTTAGGAGAATTTCTAGGAAATATAAATGATTGATATTTATATCTCGTATAAGTTTCTTATTGAATATAAATCTCGACAGGTCAGCAGAGATGACAGGAATGAGAGTACCCATGTACCCAGATGGCATTCTCCCTTCAATCTCCTTACGCCGGAGTAACCCCTTTTCAAATATGTCGAGGTCTTTGCGACGAACCACAGTCCCATTAGAAGCAGTGATTCAGTCCTCCGGTGATGGGTCAGCTGTTACATCAGGAATAAGGGTGCCCATGTAACCGGATGGCACAAAGTTGGGTATAGTGTAGATTCCCTGCACCGTATAGGGAGCTGGATCCTCAGGTAAGGGGTCTGGACCAACAGGGAAGTCCTTAGCGCGTCTGGCCTTGGAGACAGAGGGAGATAAGTAGGAGGCAGAGTCACCATCGAACCTAGTGCCCACATAGGAAGAAGGCATCGGGGTAGGCATCTCCTCCATTTCTCCTGGTTCCCTTTCTGACTCTGATCCATCACTAAGGGAAGGATTGTTGCACAGCCAGGGCTCACTGCCCTCGTCCTCCTCACCACAATCCCATCGCTGGATGAGGAGCAGACATTATGCCACCCCTTGATGGAAATATCAGACCCCAAAGACCCCGTAATTTGACCTGGGGGTCCTTTGGTGCGGCGGGCTGTCTGTCGTGGCAAGTTCTCCTCAGAGGTAACAATATCCTCTGGGTCACATTCAGACAGGGAAGATGAGCAGGAAGACAGCGGTGGATCGTGCTGGCTGGGAGTGATGGGAGTTGCAAGTGCCATCATGGAGTTCTTAATCTCCTGAGCTTTCTTCAGCCTGGCTTTCATCAATTGCTTGAAAGAAGTAGGTGTCATAATTGAAACTGGCATGGACAGGATCTCCATAGGAGTTGGGATATCTGACTCCACAGGTACAGTGGGTTCTACATCCATAGGAAGGAAACGTTCTGATTCTGTGGGTATGGTGATTTCAGTGTCCATAGGTCTCTCAGACTCGTGATCAGAGATTAACTCCAACGACACCCTGTTCTTGGGCACAGATCTTTTGGGGATTGGTCTGGGTGCAGGAGGTTTTGGGAGGCAGGCTTGGGTGCCGGGGATTTTCTGGGTGCAGGCTTAGGTGCACGCACTCGTACAGCAGGTCTTTCTGGAGCAGGCGTAGACACAGTGGGGGCTGCTTCAGAGGTCTACACACCTGGGGCTGCTTCAGAGGTCTACACACCTGAGTGTGCTTGGGAGTAGCAGCAGGCTTAGAAACATTGTTTTGCTGATTAAAAGTAGCGGTACATTTCTGGGGTCTTACTGGACCTTTTTCGAGCCAGTGGGTTCCTGTCCCGCAGTATAGGCACAGATTGGCAGTCTGTCTCCGGGTACGTTCTTCACGGGACAGGGGTTCTCTGTGCTTGTTAGCTGCAGAAATGCACTCCTTAGTCGAGGAGCCCCAAATATCTTGCAGCAATTTCACCAGGGAATCAGCCAGGTTTTTAAACAGTTCCTGGAAGGTCTTTTTCAGTAACTCCACCATAAAGTGCAGCACTGCGGGGTCATTTGTATTGGGCTGTTCATTCTGTCAGGGTTAGGGATGGTACCAGGGTGGCACCGGGGGTGAGGGGAGTATGAGCCCAGCGTGCAGTGGTCTGCACAAATAAACAGATGGATATGGGTGGAGGAAGGTGGATGGAAATGGTGACTAACCAGGTTGATTGCAGAAGGATGATGGGAATGAAGGTTGTAGCTGCAGGAACCAGAAATGGGGAAATCAGTATCAGGTAGCAGATCAGCAATACTAGCAATGGTGTTCACTCTTTGTGAGCAAAGCTGTAATGAACCAGCAATGTGTGAGTGTGGGACAGAGCCCTTTATTTTGTGAGTCACGTGTGTTTGGTGCTTAACTCTTACAATGCTGGATGCTGGTTGCTGGTTGCAGGATTCAGATTACAGGGCAGGAGCAGAATAGGAAGTGTACCACCAGGAGGGGTTTCAGGATGGTGGCAGCCATTGGGCATGACAATATTATGCATCTCTATGCTGATTGGCATGGATGGGGGGGGCACCAAAACGCACCTACACCTGAGTAGTCAAAAATGTTTGCACCGACCCTGAGACGTTGTGCTTCTGGGCCGCGAGCCCTGCATGATCTCGCTCTTGTGAGAGCGCACAGCACCATGGAGTGATCATGGAGTTAGACTGGGAACAAATCACTGTTCTTGCCGTGGGATGAGAGGTGAGTATCGGATTTAGTGTTGGGTTTTAGGGGGTGCTAAATGATTTCGTAAAAGGGGAATCATTTAGCACCAGCTGTCAGGTGTAGCTAAAATTTTGGCTTGCGCTTTCCTGCATCAATAAGCTCTAAGACTTTGTAATACCTTACTTAGCACTCTCCATGTTATGTATACAACGCACAAAATACAGTAAGCTTGCGGAAGCTAGCGCACTCACCGATGCGCTAACAGAGTTTTCACAGGTTTAGCGATAGAGAAGTAATATGGGGGTATGCATTAAAGTCACTTAACCTAGCAATAATGCTTACTCATCCAAATGCTACCATTCACTAGGGCAGGGGTGGGCAATTACGGCCCTCCAGATGTTTTGAAACTACATTTCCCTTGATGCTCTGCTGCTCATTAAGTTTGTAGAGCCTCAAGGGAAATGTAATTTCAAAACATCTGGAGGGCCGTAATTGCCCACCCCTGCTAGGGAATAGTGCCCATTATTGGGAGTCAACAGGTTAATATATTGAATACAGATTTAAATTAAAATTCTAGTTGTATACAATGCTTCTCTGGTCCTTTAACTGTTAAGCATTATTTGCTTGCACATTATTACAATATATGTATTTTAAAAACTTATAAAATATTACAAAATTATAGAAAGAAATAAAAAAACTATAATTATATCTTTAGATCACAGATAACGTTATATGACGGGTATTTTCAGACAGTTAGACATACAGTAAGTACAATTATGCTTAACTTTCGCAAGTATACTGTTTCGTCCACAGAGTTCAGCTATATTTACAATGGTATATTTAGACAAATCCTTATCTTGTTATCTGAATGTTTTGATTTGTTGTCTTCTATAGGTTTTAAAAATGAGTGATTAATTAAAAGCATACCCTCTATATTTAATTAGATTTGTATATTCCACTATAGTTTAATTAATGAGGAAATTGTTCCTGTCCTTCCCTACAGGAACAATCCCAAATTAATCCTATGCCCTCATGACCCACATTATTCCATCCTCTTTCATTCATCATTTTTCAATTTTATTACTATTTGCATGCATTTGAAAAATATATTTTCAACACTGGAAAGTGAGACACACTGATTTACATTTAAATATAATTAAAATTTATAATAATATCCCTTTCCTCTCTGTAACCCTTTCATTAACAAGCGATTTTTGTTGAAATTTTTTACCATAACATGTATACGAAGCACTGTTTATGAAGTAAACAATTAAATATAGGGTAAAAATCGAAACTTTGCACAGAGATTGTTGCTTTGAGAAAGTAAAAAAAAAATTTAATTATGTAAATTTGCTAATTTTTTTCTTTTTCATGTATGTGTTTCTCCGTCACAGAAATATTGTTGGAATGAAAAATTCTGAGCTCTAGCTAGTGTCCATTTCTTCTTACATCTTACACAAAGTCACACTTAAGGGGTTATTCAGAGAGCACAGAAATGTCACAACATTTCATTGCTCTCGTTCCCTGCACTAGCTTACAATCCGAAAATTATTGGATCGGATCCGATAAGCTGCCGCAAACCTGCCACATGCGTCTGGAAAAAGCTGTCAATCCACCGAACACAGCGCCGACCAGCTGCTGGAAAAAGTCAACAAGCCGATGAACGTGGTTAAAAAAAATAAAAATTTTGAAACGCTGTTTGCATAAAAACTACTGAACGAAAATGTCTGGAATTATCATATAAGGTCCTATGAATAATAATAAAATGGTCTGTTACAGAAAAAAATAAAAATAATAATTATTCGGAAATTCTTTTTTTGGGAAAAAAGTACTTTTTACTGCAGATGAATAAACCGTTTAATATTGAATAGAAACAGGAATATTTTAACATTGAAACCTAGGAGTTTCGCCTGATTAAACCTGCCGAATTAAACCACCAAACATCAGGGCATTTCACTATCAGGGTTATTCAAGGAGATTCGAAAAGTCACCGCACGTTCGGTGACTTCCCGTTCTCTTCAATTCGGTTTGTTTTGCCGATCCCATTTCGGTGACCCTGCGATGTATTCAGCAAGCACCACAGGGTCCCCGAATTGCAGGGAAAAGCTGCCGCAAACCCTGACGAAAACTAACCGCAAAACCCACCGAATGCACGCCGAAAACCCTCAAACATCTGGATTAACCTGCCAAAAACCACAGAAAAACCCGAACAGGAGCCGATCGCAGCCTTCAACACCGCAGAAGAGGCTGTGAATGAATTAGGAAAACAGTTTGTATGAATGTGTGAAAGTGAAACGCTGTTTGCAAAGAAACTACTGAGCGAAAATGTCTGAAATTTACATATGAGGTCCAGGGAATGATTATAAGGAGGGCTGTTACAGAAAAAATAAATAAACTTAAATTTTTTTTAAAAAAAAATAATTCAGAAAAATGCTTAAAATATCCTAAAAAAACTATAAATAAAGAGACTCCTTACTGCAGAATTTTATAATGAACGGTTTATTAGATATTGAATTAAAACAGGAATATTTTTAACATTGAAGCCTATGGGATTCTCCTGAATAAATTTGCAGAATTAAACCACCGAATGGCAGGGCATTTCGGGAACCTTTCACTGCTGGTTTGTGTTCTCTGAATAGCCGAAGCAGTGCTTTTCATGGGGATTTCACTGCCCTCGAACAGGCACTGAACAGGCACCGTATGTTCAGGCAATTCGCCAGGATTTGGCGAATTGCCTGCTCTCTGGATAGCCGAATGGCCAGGAAAGGTAACCGAATGCTGATTTTCAGCGTTCAGTTACCTTTCTCAAGCAATTCGAAGCTCTTTGAATAACCCTGTAACATTTCACCACTGTTCGATGTTCTCTGAATAGGATAACCATTGCTTCTCTATGGGGATTTCACTGCCTTTAAACAGCACCGTATTTGCTGGCAATTTGCCAAAATTTAACGAGCTGCCTGCTTTCTGAATAGCCGAATGGCCATGAAATTGCACTGTACGGGGAAATTCCCCTGTTCGGTGACATTTCGGGGCCAGGTCGGCTCTCTGAATAGCCCCTTTAATCTACATTATCAACATACAGGGAGAAATGGCCTTTTTCGTCATATACAGTAACTGTGGTAAAGATATATAATAAAAATGGTCAGCTCTCCGGCTTATGGGGTTTGTAGTGATCATAATTAGATTATTAACAATGCAACTTCCAAAAAATATCAATCGAATATAAAAATAATATTGACTCTGGGTGTTCTGATTATGTGAAGAACCAGTAAAACACTTCAATGCATACTATATCCATATGATATTGTGTTCACAACTAACCCATTAACCCCTTCAGTACTAAAGAGGTTATTCACTAACTTCACCATTTGGTGCAATTTCGGGCCTATTCGACTATTCTCCAAGTTGTCAATTTGCTAAATACTGGCGAATTGACAGCAAAATACAGTGCAATCCGTTGCAATTCAGTAGTGTTCAGCGGCACCAGGGCCGGTGCAAGCATTTTTGCTTACTCAGGCGAAGTTGCGTTTTGGTGCCCCCCTCCACCCAATCCGTGCCATGCCAATTGGGAGTGTTTGGTGTCCTCACGCATTGCCAATCTATGCTGTGCCTGCTGCCGCTCCTGTGCCACAGGGCCAATCTACAGAGTGTGTGGTCCCCTCCTTTGGCAATGTGGCATAGGAGGGGCACCAGGCACTGCACAAATTTGCAATGTGGCCTGGTGGTGCCCCCTGGTCTTGCTGTGTCAATATACCCACATATTTGAAACTGCCTGCCACTCCCAGTGTTTCCCTGTGATCCTGCTACCTACCACTCTCACTCTGTTGCTGTGGTCCACTGTCTGACTCCAGGTCTCCAGAAGCAGACTGGCAGCAGGGTCCTCTTCCTCTAATTCAATTCACTCCCCCTTAATTCATTTTTCCCCTTTAATTACTTTCAACCCCTCCCCCTTAAATTCATTTCATATAGCGTATGACAGAGCTCCACAGCAATAAAACTCACAGTAATGTGCGGGGTGTATGAGCGTATGACAGAGCTCCACAGCAATAAAACTCACAGTAATGTGCGGGGTGTATGAGCATATGACAGAGCTCCACAGCAATAAAACTCACAGTAATGTGCGGGGTGTATGAACGTATGACAGAGCTCCACAGCAATAAAACTCACAGTAATGTGCGGGGTGTATGAGCGTATAACAGAGCTCCACAGCAATAAACCTCACAGTAATGTGCGCTGTGTATGAGCGTATGACAGAGCTCCACAGCAATAAACCTCACAGTAATGTGTGCTGTGTATGAGCGTATGACAGAGCTCCACAGCAATAAACCTCACAGTAATGTTCAGTTTGTGTGTATGAAAGTATCACTGAGCTCCACAGCAATAAAACTCACTCATACACACTGCCCATTACTGTATCACAGAGCTCCACAGCAATAAAACTCACAGCAATGTGTGGTGTGTATGAGCGTATCACAGAGCTCCAGAACAATAAAACACACAGTAATGTGCAGTGTGTATGAGCGTATCACAGAGCTCCACAGCAATAAACCTCACAGTAATGTACCGATATCAGTTTACTCAAACCCCCCAGCAGAACATTACACACAGTCACACACACACCCAGCAGAACATTACACACACCCCAGCAGCACATTACACAAACACCCCAGCAGAACTTTACACACACACACACCCCCAGCAGAACATTACACACACACCTCCCCAGCAGAACATTACACCCCCAGCAAAACATTATACCCCCATGCAAAACATTATACCCCCCCAGCAAAACATTATACCCCCCCGAGCAGAACATTACCCCTCCCAGCAAAACACTACACCCCTAGAGTAGAATATTACATCCCCCCGAGCAGAACATTATACCCCCGAGCAGAACATTACACACACACACCCCTCCCCTCCCTCATTTTATTCAAACCTTTTAAAAATCTTCTCTTGGCCTCTTTGCCCAGTCCTCCTTCACACTACAGTGGAAGCACGCAGGCTGACTCTGCTGCAGCCGCACCCTAAGCTTTGGGGTTTGTCCTCCAGGCTTTTCTGCTGCTGCGTGCCCTGGCTATGCGTGTCATGTGAGGGGGGCGGTGCCAAATTATGCAGTGTGCCTGCTCATGTTTAGAATGTGGGACTGAGGCAGGCACACTGCTTAGGTTTGAGAGTGCGCGGCTGGGCCCCTGGTTGATGTCTGAAGATCATTCCTAGCTCCGCTTCCGGTATTTTAAAAACAGAATTTTTCCTCCCCTCACACTGACAGCAAGCCAGGACAGTAAGGCCTTAAACTAGCGCCGGCCCTGAGCGGCACCAAAATTGCACTATAGTTTGCCCTATTGTTCAGAGATCCTAACCAGCTGGTTACAGAGGGTGGGTTTACCCATACCAGTTAATACAACATCCAAAAGAAAATTGTTCCAGCTACTCCAAGGACGTCTATTCCCCAGGAGTTTCGTGAGTCCATCACTAACCTAAATTCATTCTGCAGACTTTACACATTATATTGGTCTCATAGGACATTATATCTTCCGTGTTGTTTCCATTGTTTGAATAAGGAGAGCGTGAACCACCTCTTGGGAGATTGTCCTATTGTTTTAAGTTAAGTAATTTGTATTCACCAATCTATATACTTGATATCGTTAAGCTCTTCACAGCTGGGCCGTTTCAACCCCAGGAAAACTTATGCCCTTTCCAATGACACCTCGATTGACAATGTGCGACGCACTGGTAAGGAGATACAGCGGTCCGAAGGACCACTGTGCCTCCTGGCTGCAGTGAGACAGGCAGCACTGCGCCTCTCTCCCTGCCTCTATGACGGTACGTTGATCCACCTTCTCCCATCACTAGGGCTGGCAGGGTGCAGTTGTTGGGAGCCAAGAGGGAGCAGAGAGCAACCACGTCTCTCTGCTTCCCTGTGTGATGCCTGCAGCTGTGGGGGAACCTGGATGCTGATCCCTGGCGGGGGAGAAAAAAAGGAGGCAAGTAAAAACCTAGGTGGCAATTGAAGCGTGGATAAAGTAGTATAGTATAGTAGTGAGAAAGACTCTTCTGTTTACTTTACCTTTCTACTTCAGAAAGCTAGCACCCTGCTACTTTAACCCCCAACAGTCTGACCACCACTTTGATACATATATATCTTTTTGTCATAAGGTGTTATGATGTTTTTTTAATATTATCTTTGGATATTATTGGTTTTATTTGCATAGATTATAACTGGTGCATCATTTGCACATGCTCATGTGTATTGGTATCTTTGTTTTTTCTTTTGTTGTTCTGGGGTTCTGTTATACCCTTTCTTTTTAGATGTACAATAAAAGTTTTAGTTTTTCACTTTGGAGATTAAGGTCAACCATTCGCATCTCTCTCTTGTACAGGGTGATTTGGACATAGGAGAGGGTTGGGGAATAAAATGTGTCAGACTCCCCCAGAACCCACGATCACACATCTCTCAACAATAATGCCAAATCCAGGTACCCAAGTTCAAAGCGACTATCATCGCTTCGGACCACTGTATCTCCTTACCCTTGCGTCGCACATTGTCAATCGAGGTGTCATTGGAAAGGGTATAAGTTTTCCTGGGGTTGAAACGGCCCAGCTGTGAAGAGCTTAACGATATCAAGTATATAGATTGGTGAATACAAATTACTTAACTTAAAACAATAGGACAATCTCCCAAGAGGTGGTTCACGCTCTCCTTATTCAAACAATGGAAACAACACGGAAGATATAATGTCCTATGAGACCAATATAATGTGTAAAGTCTGCAGAATGAATTTAGGTTAGTGATGGACTCACGAAACTCCTGGGGAATAGACGTCCTTGGAGTAGCTGGAACAATTTTCTTCTGGATGTTGTATTAACTGGTATGGGTAAATCCACCCTCTGTAACCAGCTGGTTAGGATCTCTGAACATATCCCATTACAGGAAATCACCACATGGTACCAAAATAAAAGATTTATTATGCATATGAATTAAAACAAATATAAAAAGCACAAAAGTCCAACGCGTTCCGTCTGGGAAACCAGACTTCCTCAGGGGAAACGTATCAACCAGTAAAAAAAGCAAATAATAAAATTCGATATTCCTTTCAGTGTATATATATTCCCCCAATAGTCTCTGATTGGTCGGAATCAAAGTGTCCATTATCTTTGGCGTTTCACATATATGATGATCTTCTGTTTTCCGGATCTCCTAGTCCAATTGAAAAGTTCCTTTCCCTTTTGTCGCTCCTGGATCACTGCCCATTTTCAAGGTCCTGATACGTCACATCCGGTAGATTCCCGGAACTTCAAAATGTTCCTCGTCCTCGACTGAAAGAAAGAAAAAAAATCCTGCTGCATTTGGCAAAGAAAAAAGCCTCTTTTTAGGCTAGGGTCAGACTGAGGCAGTGCGAACGCGCGTTCTGGCGCACTTAATCACGGCCGTGCTAGCAGCAGATGCCGGGCAATGACAGCCAATATACGAAGTACGGTCGCACAAAAGTCCGGCTGCGCAACGCAAGTGGAAAATGAACGCATTTTTTCGAGAACGTGAAACCACTAGTACTGACGTACAGAGTGCGCTGCGTCCGCTAGCGGCGTGTGTGCGTGATTAGGAGACGTCAGACGCTGCTAATGTCCGGCCAACATAACGTCCAGATGCAAGAAGTGTTTTATTGATGATCCGTACAAAATCACGGATGAAACTGCGCATAGTATGACCGCTATTGCGTATTCCGTGAAAAAATACGTCCATTCTTCGAACGCACATTTTCACTGACAACGTGAAAAATGCGTTAGTCTGACCCTAGCCTTAATAGAATTAGGAATCTAAAAATGTCACCAAAAAAATCCCAAAAAATGCCTAAAAAACCCTAAAAAACATTTAAACAGACTTTTTGCTGCAAGTCAAAAGAATAAATGGTTGAATAAATATTTAATAAAAACGGGGAATACTTTTTACATTAAAACCTGTGGGATGATTTTGGTACAGGCGGGTATTTTTATATCCTGAAAAATGCCTACAAAAATATCTATAAATAAAGAGCCTTTTTGCTGCAAATACAAAGAATAAACGTAAACGGTTGAATAAATATTTATTAAAAACCGTGAATATTTTTTACATTGAAACCTATGGGATTCGCCTGTTTAAAGCTGTCGAACAAACCACCGAAAATCAGGGTATTTCACTGACATTTCTGTGCTGTTCGGCGTTCTCTGAATAGATTAACTAACCACTACTGGTCTATGGGGAATAGAGTGTAAGTAAAACGGTATAACGAATTGATCTGTAAAAACAAAATTTATTTATTTATAAAGGATTTTACCAGGAAGGATACATTGAGATTTCTCTCATTTTCAAGTATGTCCTGGGTTCAAGAACAAGGATACAGAAATACAAATTAGTATAATGCAAGAAATTAACAAAAAACAAATATACAGATTAACAGAAAATAAATATGTAGGAAATATAGTCACTATGTTACATGTTTACATGTGCATTCCTTATTGAGGTATGTTAATAGGGAACTCTTAAGGGACTTTAGACTGGGGGAAGATTTGATGGCATCTGGGAGGTTATTCCATAATTGTGGTGCTCTGTAGGAAAATGAGGATCGAGCCACTTTCTTTTTGTATTGTGGTATTGCAATTAAGGTGCTGGTCCTGGATCGGAGGTTATAGGATGAGGGAACTGCAGAGGAAAGCAGCCTATTCAGGTAGGGTGGTAGCTTCCCAGAAAAGCTCTTAAACACCAGGTTGGAAAGGTGAAGGGTGCGTCTAGATTCCAGCAACGGCAAGTTTAGTTCTTTTAACATGTCACAATGGTGGGTCATGTAGTTACATTGTAGCACAAAGCGACAGAATGAGTTATACAATGTAGTAAATTTCTGGAGGTGCGTTTGCGACGCGGCTGCATATACTACATCTCCGTATTCAATAGCTGGCATAAGCATTTGTTGTACAATCTGCTTTCTTACCGCGGGGCTCAGGCAGGATTTGTTTCTGTACAGGGCACCTAGTTTGGGGTAAATTTTAGATGAGAGTTTTTCGATGTGGGGGTCAAAGGATAGATTTGGGTCTAACCACATACCTAGATATTTGAGAGAAGTGACTGTGGTCAGCGTGTCATTTGATTTTGTCCTGACACATAGATGGGGTGTTTGCAATTTGTGTAGTTTAGGTGCTGTTCCAAAGAGCATTGTAACAGTTTTGTCAGTATTTAGAAAACGTTTGTTATCTTTGATCCACTTTTCTACCTCTGTGAATTGGTCTTGCACCACGGCCTCCAGCTGTGGGAGATCTGGTTTGCTGGTATAGATTACAGTGTCGTCTGCGTACATGTGTACAGTTGAGGCTTTGCAGACATTGGGCAGATCATTTATAAATATTGTGAATAGCAGGGGACCGAGTATCGAGCAATTTGTTTATACTGTTTCGTTTTCATTTAGTTTTGGACTGATTGATTTGTTCTTTGGACCATTTCGGATGGAGCCGATTCGTTTTTCGAAACCACTTGGTAAATGGTAAATTTTGTCTGAATTTTGATTCAGAACAAAATGCAACGCACATGTCTAACCATCAGATACTCTCACTAAGGCTCACAAACTATCCTTTAGTCTGCTACTCCATATATCATGAAGCATAGTCTGTATTGTAATTAAAATAAAATATTTTTTTTTAGAAATGTGTTTGTGTGTAATTATGAGAACAACTGTATTACTCTTGCAGCTACCTGGGAATTCCTCTGTCCCACTAAACACAATGACCTCTGTTGTGAACGAAGCACATGTGTTATGTCCTCATAAATTTATGTAGTATTTTTATAATTGACAGATCAATGTGACTACGCTTGATTGGATATTGGCAGTTTTTTCTTTGCTCTTAAGAATTTAAGGTAATTGTGCCTGCCAGGTTTTATGCAACCTACAATTCCATACTGTAAATATAAATTCAGGATATGTGTCATCTTGTACCTATAGAAAAAGAAAATTTGTATGAAAGATATTGATAATAGATTTGTAGATCAAAAAAGAAAACAATTCTTTATTCTGTTGTAATGCAAGTATTTTCCTCAGGACAACTCCTGCTCGGAGACCTTTACCGGTCGATGATTATTCTGTCTTCTCTCTGGTTCGTCAACCCAACTAGGGCTTTTTGAAAGAACTGTTTGGATGAGGAAAATAATTGACAAAGGATTTTAAAAAATAGAAGGGAAACAGACTGTGGCTGCAAGTGAAGATGGTTCTTTAATCCCTATGAATCACTCATTATTGCTACTTAATGAATTATTACTGTGATATTGTACAAAGCAGCCTCCTAATCACCACTGTCCATTGAGAATATCAAGGCAGTGTATGTTGTAGTAAGTATTCGAATCTCATCCCACTGGCTTCTTATTAGCATTTATCCAGCAGAAAATCAAGAAAACATAACCCTATCTACAGCATAATTTAATGTTTATCTGCCAGCTTATTATTTTTTAGACGATAGCGAGCAGAAAGCATGCAAATTAAGCAGCGTTCATTTTATACCATATCAATTAGAGCAATGAACTTACGTCTGTTAATTCTTTTTAATTCCAACAACGTGTTCCAGAGCTTAATGTTCATTTCCTTCTAGTTGTCTTGATGTGTCTGTAATCAAATCAAGGCATTGGTTGCAACAATTGGTAAATATTCAGTTTAATGGAAATAATTGCAATGAAGCAGAGCACGCATTTTAACAGCAGTTAAATAGCAGAAATATGTTGCTATATAAAGGATATCATCAGTTATTAAAATAATTGAAATAAATGGATGTTATAGACAGAGTTGATGTTTATTTACAAGAAATAGAACGCTGGATTGTTTTAGAAGAGAAAAAAAAGGATATTTATCTAGTAAAATTATCCTGACACATGACATATCTTTGGAAGAATGAAATAGATTGTAATAATATATATTGTCCACTGCATTGAGTCATTGTCATGGTCATATAGATAACAGTAGGGTTTTGGCTAAGGTCTCAGGTGAATTTTAGACCTTAATTATTCAGCAAAGAGAGTTTTTTCCTCTGCCTCTTAGAATGATAGTCACGCTGTTAGGCATAACAATGGTTCATGAGTGAGAGCTGCTTATTGTCCCTCTTGATTTTGCCTCTAAGGCAAGCTTCTTACTCAGATGAGGTCAAGGGTCACCTGCTAAATCATGCATACCCACAATCCCATGTGAATTATGCAGTTGACAAACTGCCGTTAATGATTAGTAAAACCTGCATTAAAACCCTGGCACCAAATTGATATTACTTGAGTGATGGATTACACCTCTAATGAGCGGATTATTGCCACAAGTGACCTTGCTGACTGAAAAGAGTGTTTCAATAAAACTAACATCTTTCGGTTTCCCATGTCATTGTAGACGTTCAGTATACAAGGCTTGTATGCTGTGGAAAAAGATGAGGTATTTTTCAAGAAAAAAAATATATAGCTGCAGTTTAATCAAAAGAAAATTCTAATTGATAGAGTACTTTTGACACTTTGCACTGTAATTATGAACCTGTACTGTATTTACTTTTTTTCTAACTATCATTTTGCCTGTCCTATAAAACTAAATTATGATATCTAATTGACACATCTTTAAGAGAAACAATTTAATGCACAATAGGTTCAAATTAATTCACATGTGAATTCAAATAATTCATGTGAATTTGAGAAATTCCCATGTACTTATTTCCCACCCATGTACTTTTTTTAAAAAAGTATTTTACCAGGAAGGATACATTGAGATTTCTCTTCAAGTATGTCCTGGGTGGCGAGTGTAACATTAAGTGTCTTGTCCAAGGACACTTACTGGAGAGGTGCTGTTGCCAGGATTCGAGCCTGTGTCTCCACGGTTATAGAGCAGTGATCTTACCTCTACTCCACCCAGCCGGTACTATTTATTTATATTTGTGCATGTGCCCATAGCCTCCGTCAACAAGTGCCCATAGCCTCCGTCAACAAGTGCCCGCTAAACCCACATCCCACACTAAAACTAAAACCGCCCTTTAACCTTTCGTTCTCCCTAAACCCACATTCCCCATTAATGCAATCACTTGAAGGCTGAGAGCATAAAGGTAAACCAGGGACAAAGGGTGTGGGAGACGAGAGTGAGTTATTTTGTTGACTGGCTAATTTACAACATGCTTAGAATTGAATGGTACATGTCAGGCACATGAACGAATGAGACTTGGATGTGATCAGAATCAGGAAAGATGCACCCGAACAGTATCATCTGAAGTGACCACAAGCACACCAACATGGATAATTGCCACAGGTATCCAGAATTGCCCACCAAGTAAATGTTGACCGCATTTGGTATTAAAAGACTACTGAATCAATCATTCTGGAGAAAAATTGGTGCGTAAGGTTACAGGATGAAAAGCTGAAAGAATAGACACATGTAGTAGCCAGATATGATTCCGTTGACAAATTCATGCAAGTGACAATCTACTCAGTGTAAATCTTAAAGGGTTTAGATTTGGGTATTTGTCTATCACCTTCAAAATCAATGTGTAAAGCTGAGGTTGTAGGAGGTCACGTGAAGTGGGTTAATTAACACCATGCAAGTGGCAAGGTGCACCTAATCATAGACATCCGTTTTATGTAAAAAATAATGGAAATTTGTGTTTTTCACCTGCCATAGTTTCTTGTCCAAAATATTTCCTAGTACAATTTACCAAGTTTGTAGCAACGTAAAACATAAACAAAATAAAACACGAAATGCCTATAATGATGTATGTCACTCAGCTGTCTCTCCAACCTCCCATGAAATGCATACTAGATACCACATACGTAGTGACACAACCAGTGTGCATGTTAATATAGCACAGTTAGGTGAACAAATTAACCCCTGCTTCTTCCCTACCCTTTAATGAGTGGGTGATTATGGTAAATTAAAAGGCCAGTTGTTTTTTTTGGTGAAAGTAAGGATACATTGAGATTTCTCTTGTTTTCAACTTTGTCCTGGGTGGCGAGTATGTACCGTTAGGTGTCTTGCCCAAGGACACTTACTGGAGAGGTGCTCTTGCCGGGGTTCGAACCTGTGTCTCCACAGTTATACCAGGGTATTTAAACATACATCATAATCCTTGCACTTTAGGTAGTAGAGTTTAGGACCATTATGGAGGTTTTTTTTTTTTACAGCATGTAAATAAATTTGAATAATGATTCCAGGGATTGACCACAAAGTATTGTCCCATCATTAGACAGCAAGCAGGGTTATTCACTAACCAGCATAGGTCAAAACAAAAGCAAATATCACAGTTGTTTCAACAGTGATTAATTTTGATGTTTCCTTCGTATCTGCATTTCTGTACATATTTACAAGGATTGTCAGCATGAAGAATAAAACTTCAACTGAGATACTGTTCTGTGTGTCAGTGTGAGAACCGGTCAAATACAGACATAGCAGAAAGTCTCAGGAAGCCACATCTCACAGCTTTGTTAGAGAGGCAGAATAACAACAGTAAACTATGGTGGTTAGTGAATAACTTGAACATTTTAATGATTTTTTTGTATACTCGCAGTAATATAGTAGCTAATACATCTTTGTAGCATGAATCAATGTTTGGATAAATAAAATTACTTTGATGCCCATGCCTCCATCTTACATTTTTAATGCTTTAAAAAAATCATAATATACATTTCAACTGCACTCATACCTACAGAGTAGATTTTTTTTATTAAAACCTGTCCTTTAACACCATTTATTACAGTCAGTCCATTTTAATGCTTTTATGGAGCATTATTTATATTACTACTTGCTGAAAAGACTTATGACATTTTGTTTACTCAATAATTGGCACCCAGGACCATGAATTCACACTCCTAATACATGTTTATTTAGAATGATTACTTTTGAACACATTTCTATGCAACTTGGCTGACTCGCTATTTAGAAAAAGAAATCTTTGTATACTTCTGTGGAAGTTTACATAATGCACAAGGGACATACATTTAGGGGTGTGATTCATCTGTTTTAAATTACCATCTTGTTAGTAAATATCACAGCTTTTTTCTGGTGTGTGTTTTAATGTATCAATTGACGGACTTAACTTTTAGAATATTTGTTTCCATTTATAGTCACTTCTTTGGAAATATGAGACTTTTTCAGTAAATGTCCCCTTCCTATAAAAATCTTCATTGTACATGTCTAGACATGATTTTGACATAAAATCACTTAGTAGTTGAGAAGATACATCAAACCCTTATAGAGTCAGTGCATTTTAGTTAATTTTAGTCAGATACTGTATGTAGCAGAGTGCTGAATAAGGATGTTAGCTTATACATAAAAAACACTGTAGATTCACATTAAAGGTGTAACGGGGACACCCGGTATGAGGTGGACGACCTTATTAGGGATTGATAGCCATTAAGGATTGCAGCTGGCTGCATAACACTCAGAGTTAGAGATGTGGTAATCAGATACACAGAACAGCACAACAATATGCTGGCACCCAGCAGCACACACAAGGAAACCCTAATGTAAGATACAATCTTTAGAATGTAGAGATGTACGTTTCATTTCAACTAAAAATTAGACAAAATTTTCCCGATTCGTATTTCGGAAGTGCTTACAAAATATGAATTGGTTCCATCTGAAAAGAAATTGATTCGTACCGAAACCAAAAGGTATAAAACAAATTGATTTAATTTTTACTGATCAATACGTTATACCCTTTCACTTAAATTCAGCATTGCATCCCTGTCCATTGGCCATGGTGCTGAATTTGTTGTATTCAGCCCCACAGGCCATGGACAGCACCATGGTGCCGTTCGGTGCAATTCAGTGGGAATGAAATTTCCCATGGAGAAGTAATGGTTAATCTATTCAGAGAACGCCAACCAGCACCAAAATGTCACTGAAATGCCCTGATGTTCGGTGGTTCGTTCAACAACTTTAAACAGGAGCCAAAGGTTTCAATGTAAAAAATATTCCCCGTTTTTATTAAATATTTATTTGACCGTTTATTCTTTTCACTTGCAGCAAAAGGTCTCTTTATTTAGGCATTTTCAGGATTTTTTTGGTGAAATTTTTGGATTCCTATTTTATTTTAACTGCATAAGGACCACTGACGTACCTAGAATGCCCTGGGGGAAAATTTCCCTTTTTAGGCCGGGGTCAGACGAGCGCAGGGTTTGACATACTTTAAAACAATTTATGGCAGATAAAACATAAAACATATATAAAAAAAGCTAGTGATGATTAGCTAGGACATTTATCTTGAAGAAGTCACCAAAAGAGTGATGAAACGCGTCATATCATTTTCCTTTTATATATATACTGTCATGCCTGCTACTGCTCCTGCAGTACGGCCTTCCCAACAGAGAGGGCGCCAGTCTTTGAATCAGGCCACTTTGTATGCCACACCTGGTCAGGGATCTAGGCCTTTAAATATCAGTTCCAGTCTGTGCTCTGAGCCCTGACGTGGTTATTTCTAGCCTTCAGCGCGTGTCTACAGCTTATGCTTATTGATTTTCTGGTTTGACTTCTGGCTTGTATTTTGACTGTGTTTTCTGTATTATCCCTTGGCATATGTTTACCTCGTGTACCGACCTCTGGCTTGTTTATACTACGATATCTCTCCTGTCCCTGATCTGTACTTCTGTGTATTCTAGATTAGTACCTGGCCAGCCTAAGGACCAGCTTCTCAGTTTAGGGTTCTTTCTTGTCTTTCTGGGTTTTGTCTGCGTGCTGGGTGACCCTATATCCTTACATATATTTTATGTTTTATCTGCAATAAATTGTTTTAAAGTATACTTACAGCCAGTACTAGCTTTTATTTACCATCTGATATTGCTGTCTGTATCCCATGGTCACTTCTCAAGTGGGTCGGCTCCAGTGAGGGTATCCAGTCTCCAGCATCAGCAAGCGTACAGGAACAGCAGATGTTTGAGTATATCTTTGATATGCATACTATTCATCGCTAGCTTGTGAGCAGGATAGCTTGTGAGCAGGGGCTTTTAAGGAAATATTGTACTGGCTGTACTGTCCTATATATCTGTTTTGGTTTATAGAGAAATCCCTGTATTTGTGTTTATGTTGCAGACCCCATTCAGAAGGCTAGCAAACAGATGTAAATAGTAAATACCTGTAAAAACAGGAAAGAAAGGAGACAGACTAGATGGATATTTTCTCCACAGCAGCCTCATGGTTATGTGAGGTAAAGCAGGAACATATCATTGCCACGCCCATAATCTCCCACAATCCTTCATTCTCTGCATGCAGAGAGCTGCATTCTCATAGTAACTCATTGCAAGCACCATATAAACCAAATGGCAAAGTTAAGCACACAACTTTCAGTGTCACCATTAAACATGAAGTTTACATACTTCATACAATTGTGCACATACTGTACATCCTATCAGGGTTATTCAGAGAAAGGTGAAAACCAGGAGAAGAGTACAATCTAGACCAAATAGCAGATTTGGAAAGTGAGATAAATGGGAGAATTTTTCTGGTTTGGCTATTTTGACCTAGAATTTTCAGTTCTCCAGTCATTCTCCTGGTTTTCACCGCTCTCTGAATAACCCTGATAGTGTCACATTTATGGTAAATTTTATTGGATGAAGAGAGGAGGAAACATCCTTCAGGGATTTACTTTCTAAAGATAAGTATTTTATGTATTTATTTGGTCCCCGTCTATACTTACTATTGTGTATTTCAAGAGGTTAAGTGGTGGCTGAGAAAGAGGAGTCATGCTGAAACATTTTGTAAAGATTGAGTGTGAACAGTCAGATGAAAGGAAGACTGATAAGGAGGAAATTGCAGTTATCCTAATGCAACATCATTGGTAAATCAGCAAGGATTATTGTTGTGTCTTCTGTTCTAAAAAAAAGGTTTTAAAAGTGTTTCTTAGGTGCAATTGGCAGGAATCTGTAAGATTAAAAGGTAGGGCTTGAAGAAGAGAGCAGAGTAAATTATCAATCCAAGGCAGCGGACATGGGAAGCCGATTGGATGGAAGAGCATTTAACAGTAATTGCCAAGTGTACCAGATATACATACATGGGGTGAATCAACAGAAGTTCTGTCTTTGACATGTTGAGTTTGAAGAAAAGTGAGGTCATCCATGAAGAAATGCTGGAAAGAGATAATATTTGGGCATCATCGGCATAAAAATGAAATTGAAACCCAAAAGAACCAGCGAGCTTTCCAAGAGAGGATGTGTAACGCAATAACAGTAATGGCTTAAATAATATTCCTTAGGGAACCCCCAAGTTACAAGAGCTAAAAAGGAGATGAGGTTTCAGAAAAACACACTATAGGAGTAAATAGTGAGGTAATTATCAACAGTATTAAAAGCAGGGGGAGGTTAAAAAGAAGGAGTATAGTGTAGTGACCTTTAGTTTTGGCCAACATTGAGATTGTAGATATGAAAAGTGGAAGAAAACCAAGACAATAGTTAGAGGGCAAAGTGAGTTCAAAAGAGAGATTTTTTTAAGATGGGAGTAATAAGAAAATGTTTGAACTGGGTTGGAATATGAGGCTGTAGAGTGAGAAATTAAGGAGGTGCATTAAAAATTATTTAGTAGCTGAAGCAGAGAGGACCTTGTGAGAGGAAACAAAGGTCGATAGCAATGAAGAGGAAGAGGTTATTATGATTTCTGTTGAATTGCTGGGGGTGAGTGGTCTAGTAGTGGGCTTGTGTAGCAGTAGTGGGCATGTGTAGCTGTGACATCCTCGGCCCCTGCGGTGCTTCCTGGGGGGTCAGGGTGCCCGGCGGCATCGCTGGCTGGCTGGGTGTCGGGAGTTAGAGCTGGCAGATCAGCTTCTGAGGGGGCGGGGCTTGGCGTGATGACACAGAGCCACCGGCCTTAAATGCAGTGGGCGAGATACAGCTCGTCACCCTGACGTAGAGTAATATTCCCACATCGCCAGCTGACTCTTGAGTCTGTCTCTTTGATATTTTTGCATTCGTTGACGATCTTTGCTTGTAGGAGGACCTTGCTTTAGTTTATTGACCCGGAATACCCACTGACGATTCTTACTCTTGATCCCTGTGTTTGTGTTTCATGCATATGTTGTACCGCATAGTTTAACATGGGAGATCTGCCCTGCGGGTTGCTCATTTCATCATGTACAAGTCTTGAATCACTGTATCCAGTCAAATATAGTTAACATGTTTTCACTCAGCGGTCTCTTGGTCACGAAACCATTTGAGGCTGAGTGGTATCTAGAGTTTTGTATTACCTCCCTGGCTGAGGATTATGGGTATTACAGTCTTTATTGCTTTGTAGCTCTGTACCAGAAAAATCTGTCCATAAAGATCCAAACTACGCTGATCAGGGGTGAGCGTCATAGCGCCCGTTACAGTAGCTGACCCTTTCAATCTATGGCATTCCATGATTCATGGATGTAGGGTGAGAATACATTGCAATCAGCAGCAGCTCACACATGTCTAAGAATAAACTCATGCTCCGGCAAGAAGGCCACTACCAGCATACAGTGCAGTTATATTATCAGCTTGAATCTGAAAGACACAGGATATGACAGGGACAAACACTGTGTTTCTCCATTCGACAGTAAGGCTAGGGTCAGACGAGCGCATTTTGTACGGACTGTGCGTCCTTGCAGTACGGACGTACTTTTTGACTGACGACAAGGTAGTGGCCACACGGTCCGTTTTTTTCACTGACGTATTTTTTGACGGATGTAGCAGGGAAAATAAATTAAAATGAAAAAACATTTTGTCTGTCAAAAATGCTGGACGTATAAATGCAGTCTGTCTGACCACGTTCCATCACTCACACACAAAGCTATGCGAACGTTGCAGATGTGGCGCACTCTGCACGTCCGTTCTAGCAGTATTACGTTCTTGCCTAACCTGCGTCCGTTTGCCACGTTCGTCATTCATCCGCACTTCTGTGCGGACATACTTCGTGTGTGGGGCTCCATTGGTCAGAATGCTATGCTGCCACGGACGTACAAATGTGCGGCAACACGGACATGATAACTGCGCTCGTCTGACCCCAGCCTAACTTGGAAGCAATGTTCACATCAATTGGTGGAAACATGTAGTCCAAGTGACACAGGCACCAGTGCATCTGTGTCAGTATGCTCACACAATCACATAAGTGCATCCCTTATTCTACTGACACCTCTAAGAGTAGCCAAATTGATACAACTCACCATGAAAGTCATAGGAGTAATGCAAGACACCAATGTCACACTGGTGATACATATAGAGACTGAAAAAAATTTAAGTGCCATCCCTATCATCACTGGATGATAAAACAGCCTTACCTTTGCTTCCCAGGTAACAGGGTAGTGGCAGGGTCTCCACCTGTGTTCTCTGGAAACCACTGCATACCAATGTCCACTCCAGCGCACTTATCACTGTAGGTGGTAGATTGCTTTGTAGCTCTGACTTCAGCTTCCCATTCTATTGCATTTCTCCTGCTCTCTCTTCTCTCCTTTCTGCTCCATTCCTCCCTCTCCGCTCGTCATGTGGATCAGTGGACGTCTTGCACTTGGTTATGCTCCTCACCTGAGATTCTGTACTGTCTGTTCTGACATTTAGGTTTTGGAAGGATTCTGATACCTGTATGTTACATAGTAGTTACATAGTTATATAGGCTGAAAAAAGACATGCGTCCATCGGGTTCAGCCTCTCCCACATAACCTACTGCTGTTGATCCAAAAGAAGGCAAAAAACCCAGTCTGAATGCTTGCCAATATGCAACATACTGGGAAAAAATTCCTTCTTGACCCCAGAATGGCAGTCAGATTTCTCCTTGGATCAAGAAGCTTTTACCCACATATTAAATATTATAACCCTTAATATTCTGTGTCTGCAGGAAGTCAGTCGTTTTTTAAAAGTCTGTACAGACTCTGACCCAACCACCTCAACAGGCAGAGAATTCCACAGCTTGATTGTTCTCACCGTAAAATAACCCTTGCTATGCTTTAAGCTAAATTTTCTTTCTTCCAGTCTAAATGGATGACCCCTTGTCCTGTGTATAGTCCTGTTAATGAATAGGTTATCAGACAATGGTTGATAATGGCCCCGTATATATTTATATAAGGTTATCAGATCCCCTCTAAGGCGCCTTTTCTCTAAACTAAACAGGTTTAAGCTTGTTAGTCTTTCCTCATAACTTAACCCTCCATCCCCCTTATTAATTTAGTTGCCCGTCTCTGCACTTTTTCTAACGATATAATATCTTTTTTTAAGACAGGTGCCCAAAATTGCACGGCATATTCAAGGTGCGGCCTGACCATTGATTTATACAGAGGCAAAATTATGTTTTCATCCCGTGAGTGAACTCCCCTTTTAATGCATGCCAGTACTTTGCTGGCCTTGGCGGCTGCTGTTTGACATTGCACATTGTTACTTAGTTTGAAGTCTATGATTATTCCCAAATCCTTCTCCTGCTTGGATTTCCCTAACTCCGTACCATTTAGGGTATAAATTGCTTGTGTGTTCTTCACTCCAAAGTGCATAACTTTACATTTATCTAGATTAAATCTCATCTGCCATTTAAGTGCCCAGTCCCCCAATATATCTAAATCCCTCTGCAGCGAAGTAACATCCTGCTCACATTGTATTACTTTTCCTAGCTTTGTGTCATCTGCAAACACTGATACATGACTTTCAATGCCTATCTCAAGGTCATTTATAAATAAATTGAATAGTATTGGTCCTATAACAGACCCCTGAGGGACACCACTTACCACTGGTGTCCATCTTGAAAATGTACCATTTATGACCACTCTCTGTACCCTATCTTTTAGCCAGTTTTCTATCCAAGAACAAGTATTTTCATCTAGACCATTTTTTCTTAATTTAAGTAGTAACCTTTTGTGTGGAACTGTGTCGAAAGCTTTGGCAAAATCTAAGTAAATCACATCCACTGCGACCCCTGATCTATACTTCTACTTACTTCCTCATAGAACGTAATTAGGTTAGTCTGACATGATCTGTGTTTCATGAAACCATGCTGATTTTTGCCAATTACATTATACCTCCCAATAAATTCCTGAATATTATCCCTTAGTAACCCCTCAAATACTTTCCCAGCCACAGATGTTAAGCTCACAGGTCTATAATTCCCAGGCACAAATTTTAAACCTTTCTTAAATATAGGGACCACGTCAGCTTTTCTCCAATCCTCTGGTACTATTCCTGAAAGAAAAGAATCTTGAAAGATTAAGAACAGAGGTTTACATATTTCAACACATAGCTCTCTTAGTACTCGCGGTGAATTCCATCTGGCCCTGGGGCTTTATTAACATTCACATTGTTTAATTTGTGTAAAACTTGTCCTGAGTCAACCAGTCACTTTGTATTAGTAAGTTTTTATTAATGAATTTCATGTCTCCTGTTATAGGTTTCTCTTTGATAAATACTGAAGAAAAATAATCATTTAAAATTTCTGCCTTATCCTGATCTTCAGTTAACAATAACCCTGACTCAGATTTTAGTGAACCTACATTTTCACTCTTGGGTTTTTTAGAATTTATGTACCTAAAGAATCTTTTAGGGTTGGTCTTGCTCTCTTTGGCTATTTCTTTTTCATTTTCTAGTTTAGCCCATCTAATCGCATTTTTACATGCTTTATTGGCTGCCCTATATGCTTTATAGGATGCCTCAGATTTATCAAATTTAAAAGCTTTAAATGCCTTCTTTTTATTTTTCATTTCCTTAGTTACCTTCCTACTAAGCCACATTGGTTTCAGTCTGTTTCTTTTATATTTATTAACCAGTGGAATATATTGTGACGTGTACTTTTCTAGTGTTAGTTTAAAGATATTCCACTTATCCTCAGTGTTTTTCCCGTGAAAGAGTTTCTGCCAGTCAATGACATTGAGAGCTTCCTTTATTTTAATAAAGTTGGCCTTTTTAAAATTATATATTTTAGCATGCCCCTTATGAATGTGTTTTTTTGAGTTTATTTCAAAAGTTACCATGTTATGGTCGCTATTTCCCAACTGTTCTTTTACATTAATATTGAGAAAAGATCCACATTATTTGTTATAACCAGGTCCAGACAGTTATCCTCTCTAGTTGGTGTTTCTACCAGTTGTGACATGAAGGTATCATTTAAAATGTTCAGGAACCGGATTCCCTTTGCTGAATTACTAGTCCCACTATCCCAATTTATGTCCGGGTAATTAAAATCTCCAATAATTAAAGTGCTGCCATGATGTGCAGCCTTCCTAATTTGCTCTAACAGTTGTTCTTCCTCATCATTATCTATATTAGGTGGTTTATAACATATGCCAACCAATAATTGACTTCCCTGTTTATTCCCCAACGAAATATTTACCCATAAGGATTCCACATTTCCCTCATCGCTTTCCAGTTGTGTAATATTAGGCTTTAAATCCTGATTTACATATAAACACACTCCACCCCCTTCTTATGTTTCCTATCCTTTCTAAACAATATATAACCGTTTAAGTTTACAGCCCAGTCATGCGTTTCGTCCCACCACGTTTCTGTTATTCCTATTATGTCGCATTGCTTAGTGTATGCTATTGCCTCTAGTTCCCCCATCTTGTTATTGAGGCTCCTTGCATTAGCAAGCATACATTTAATGTTGTCTCTACCCACACATGCTGAATGCGACTTTACATTACATGCCTCCACTGTTCTGACATTACCCATCCCCGGCTCCACCCCCCTTAGTCTGAACTGAAACCCTTCCGCTATCTGCTCTGTCTCCATTTTGTAAGATACTGTATCCCTCCCCCCCTTCCACTAGTTTAAAGTCTCCTCCAACCTTTTAACCATCCTCTCCCCTAGCACAGCAGACCCTCTTCCATTCAGGTGCAATCTATCACAACTATACAGATTGTACCCCAGTGCAAAATGAGCCCAGTGCTCTAAAAACCCAAAGCCCTCCTTCCTGCACCAAGCTTTAAGCCACGCATTGACCTCCCTAATCTCCGCTGCCTTTCCACTGTAGCACGTGGCACAGGTAGGATCTCAGAAAATACTACCTTGGAGGACCTTTTCTTCAGTTTACTTCCTAATTCCCTGAAATCATTCTTCAGGTCCTTCCATCTTCCGCTTACTTTGTCATTGGTACCAATATGGACCATGACAGCTGGGTCATCTCCAGCCCCTCCCAATAATCTATCAACTCTGTCAAGCACATGCCTAACACGGGCACCCGGCAGACAGCAAACTGTCCGGTTAAGGCGATCAGCGCGACAGATTACCCTGTCTACTCTCTTAATAATAGAGTCCCCTACCACCACAACCTGTCTAGGCTTACTTGCCCTCTTTATCCCTCCCTTACTTGGTGGGCTGATCCCCCGGCTGTTAGAGGGAGCAGCCTCCAGTACTGCTACACCTGAGCTGCTGCACCCAACATCTTCGCTCAAGGGGCAAATCTGTTGGTGTGCGCAAGATCAGGACTAGCCAACCTTTTTCTCTTCCCTCCCCCCTGCTACCACGTGTCACTGACACCCAGCTACCAACCTGTTCCCCGGTTACTCCACTCCTCCCACACCCCTAGATTCCTCAACTATACTTTGCTCCGTGAGAAGCAGGCTCCTTTCAAGATTGTCAATCTGCCTCAGCGTTACGATGTGCCCTTCCAGATCTCCAATACGAGCTTCCAGAAGAGCTACACGTTCACACTTGCTACAGAGATATGGACCCTGGAAGGATTCCTCCAGACATGCATACATGCAGCAGGATGTGCACTGGGTCAAACCTTCAAGCTTGCTAACACTCATACCCAAACAAGATAACAAATATATAAACAACAATTGATACCTGTTATTTAAACTCCTGTTTTTAACTCCACTTGAAAATAGCCCACTTAAAAGTAGACCACCTCAAGCCCCTGTAAGCAAGCTCAGTGAGTTGCCCCTGAGATTATGTAGCCATACAAGTGAAATCACCTGACAGGCTACACGCCCCAATTAACAAGTCACCAGCCACCCAGGGAAAAAAACAACCAAAAAGCACAACAGAGAAAAAAAAACCAGCAGAAAAAAAAAAAAAAAAAAAAAGAGAAATTAAATTGACAAATAAACCAGAGGTTTCTCTCCCTCTAAAGATACAAACCAGACCAGTACAGGTAGAATTCCTGTTTTTAACTCCACTTGAAAATAGCCCACTTAAAAGTAGACCACCTCAAGCCCCTGTAAGCAAGCTCAGTGAGTTGCCCCTGAGATTATGTAGCCATACAAGTGAAATCACCTGACAGGCTACACGCCCCAATTAACAAGTCACCAGCCACCCAGGGAAAAAAAACAACAAAAAGCACAACAGAAAAAAAACCAGCAGAAAAAAAAAAAAAAAAAAAAGAGAAATTAAATTGACAATAAACCAGAGGTTTCTCTCCCTCTAAAGATACAAACCAGACCAGTACAGGTAGAATTCCTGTTTTTAACTCCACTTGAAAATAGCCCACTTAAAAGTAGACCACCTCAAGCCCCTGTAAGCAAGCTCAGTGAGTTGCCCCTGAGATTATGTAGCCATACAAGTGAAATCACCTGACAGGCTTACGCCCCCAATTAACAAGTCACAGCCACCCAGGGAAAAAAACAACCAAAAAGCACAACAGAGAAAAAAAACCAGCAGAAAAAAAAAAAAAAAAAAGAGAAATTAAATTGACAAATAAACCAGAGGTTTCTCTCCCTCTAAAGATACAAACCAGACCAGTACAGGTAGAATTCCTGTTTTTAACTCCACTTGAAAATAGCCCACTTAAAAGTAGACCACCTCAAGCCCCTGTATTCAGACAGGTCATGTTCCCACTACAGCTCATGTTTCACTCCACGCTATATACTATCCTCTATCAAGCCTTTTTCACCTACAGATCTCCACGGAGGTGGTACTTTCACAAAGGTTGGGCATACCATCTGCTTATCAGGTTTCCATTCCACAAATGGGAAATACTGACAGATGGTGTCTGTCTTTGTAACTTTGTCATTGCCTGAGTGTGTCTCTCAGTGTCCCAAACACTGGACATGTATAAGCATTCTTGTGTGTGAAATCATTTATATAGAATATAGGTGTGCATATATGCCACTGTGACAGGCGGAACACATAAGTACAGTGATCTGATCACAGTCACATCACAGTCATACATCCCCACAAATACACAGCTCTCATCACACTCTCAAACAAATATACCTCTGAATTCATGTTTATACAGTTTATACTCAAGTTTATCAAGAGGGGGATGTAATCCTTACAAGTAGGGATGAGCTGTTCGGTTCGGACGGTTCGGAGTTCGAACCGAACCATGGTTGTTCGAAAGTTCGCGAACTTCGAACTTTTTGGGTGTGTTCGGTTCGAGTTCGCAAAATAAAGAAATTTTGAAAAAAGTATAGAAAATGCTTAAAAAAATACTAAAAAATCTAGAAATAAAGAGACTCTTTACTGCAGAATATTATAAGCAACGGTTTATTAGATATTGAATTAAAAACTAATGTGTACGTGCAAAGATTCTCAACTCTAAATGACCTGTGTTTTTCAAACGGCATAACAACAACAGGTGTTTTAGTCTGGTCTAATCAATTTGATACATTGTAGACTATACTGAGGGGGTGGGGTGGTGTCTGCTTCTGATTGAGATTTGAGAAGTGTTAATTTCCCTCCTAAAACTTCTAATATGCTGTATTTCACCGCTGTGTGCTCAGCTCATTTTTACCGCTTTCGCTCATCATGTTTAAATGCGATTTTGAAGCCACATTTTGTTAAATGACCGACATGTTAGATATCGTTCTCTCCGGCAGACTCCGCAGATTCATAATATATCATTTTTATATGTATACGTCCTGTCCTGGCTGTATATTATGAAAAAAATGCAATAAAAATAGAATTTTTAATCATCTGTAGTGTGTAAAGTGTTGTTTTTTTCACATTTTAGCACATGAGCGTTTGCGGTTATGCTTTCTATGGGGTGCGCTTGTACAAAAATTAGAAATGGGGACTTGTTACATTTTGTGGGGGGAATTAAGTGATTTATAGCAAACGCACCCCATAGAAAAAAATCATTAGTGCATCATCGTTCACATTATAATTGCAATGTGAACAATATTGCTGCATTAATGAAAATAACACACAAAAAAAAATACATGTTTTGATTTTCTATTTTCTTTTTTTTACTTTATACCTGGTCATGTTGGGTATCATTCGAAAGGCCATGCTCAGGCCTTTCGATTGACACCCTCCATGACCCACTAGATGCCTGGAGATATCGGGGTTCAAATGAACCCCCTATCTCCACCAGGGGATTGGCCTGGGCAATATATATATGCATGATGTGAGCTGGCCTGGGCAATATATATATATACGCATGATGAAAAAGGCACGCAAAGTGAAATTTTGATGTGTCTGAAATTGAAACTTACGTGACAACTCTTATTTATTTTTTTCGTTAATTTATATTTGTTCAATACAGTTAATTTTAATTTGTTTAATAGAGTTAATTTAAAATGGTTTAATACAGTTTATTTATATTTATTTTACCTTTACTATTGGTGCTTTTCAAACTTTATTCTTAAGTAAAAAGAAATTTAGCAGTTTCATGTTGTGTCGTTTTTTTTTTGGGTGGGTGCAAGTAGCTGCTCTTGCCTAGGGCGCAAAATAGTCTAGCACCGGCCCTGACCGCATGGGTCACCCCTGCACTCTTCCACAATACCACAGAGGGGTTACTGTATGATGGCAATTGCTGGCTTGGCACCAAAAGCACAATATTTGGCTGCACTGCCACTGACGCCTGTATCAGATTCATATCCTCAGAGGGGTGAGACTGTGTGACGGCACCGTTGCCGACGCTATAGGCCCAATTTTAGGCTAGTGTCAAACAAACGCATTTTTTGCAGCGAACGTCAAAAAGTGCGTCCGAACGCATTGAGGTGTTTTTTCACGGAAAGCGCTTAAACGGTCATACGATGCGCATTTTTGTGCGTGATTTTTTATGGATCCAAACCAGGAAACTTTGGTTGTCTGGACGTTATGTTGGCCGGACATGAGCAGCGTCTGACGTCTCCTAATCACGCACACACGCCGCTATGCAGACGCAGCGCACTCTGTACGTCAGTACTAGCGGTTCAGCGTTCTCGAAAAAATGCGTTAATTTTCCACTTGCGTTGCGCGGCCGGACTTTCGTGCGGCCGCACTTCGTATATTGGCCATCATTGCGTGTCATTTGCTGCTAGTGCGGCCGTGATTAAGTGCACCTAAACACACGTTAAAAGTGCGCTAGTCTGACCCCAGCCTTAAAGCACCTATTGTTACTTTCATCCAAAGTCTGCATAAGTTTCACAATAATTTAGCCAAAAACATCACTAAACTTTTTCTGCGTGTCTCAAAATGTCTCCTCTTTTCATACAGACTGCCGCCGCAAGCAGTTGTTTGTGGATAGATTAAAGGAAAAGTATTTACCGTCATTTGAAACATCATTTTTTTGTTTTTAAGTGTTTCTATACATCCTACAAATCCGCCACTTCACGGGCAGGTTATGGGGACCTCCTAGGCACGATATTTGAAGGAATTTTTCGCTTTTATTTTTAACCCTTATTTCATGGAAAACTCACTGTCCCTTTAAAAACTTTTTTTTTTTACTTTTTGACCTTGTTTCCTGTCCCCCAGGGCACTACCCGGACCCCCATACACCTTTTATGGCAAATATCTAGCATATATGTCCCCTTGGAGGGCACTCTAAAAACCGAATTTTCAGCCCCATTGACTTGTATTGAGTTCGAGTTCAGGTTCGGATTCGGATTCGAACATTTGGAAAGTTCAGGTTTGGATCCGAACCGAACTCGGGGGTGTTCGGCTCATCCCTACTTACAAGTGATTGGGTATATTAAAAAATTTTGCAAAGCAAAAGTGTTCTTATACTTAAGTTTTGTCTAATGTATATGATTAAAACATTCTATTGTGAGCCACCAATAAGCAGTTAAAGAATGATGTTGCTTTTAGTGCACTTCAAGCCAGCTTGGAATCAGCTGTACCCCGACCAAACCATTATGTTTAATGAGTAAGTTAAAAAAATCATTCATTAATCATAATGACTCATCTTTTTTCAGCTGCAATTATTGTGCAGCTGCCTACTGTACATGAATGCTTCCCATACTTTGTGTAGGTAGCATTAATGTGGCAGCAGCCAGAGAAAAATTAGCATTTCCAAAGTCTCTCATTCTTGCCTGCATCAAAAAATGATAAACATTTCACAGCTGCAAGAAACTGGGGTTAATAGGTTTTGCTTTAAAAATCACAAAAAATAAGTCTATTATAATATTCATTACACACCTCTGGGCTCATGGTGCAGAGGATGATGCAGTTCTCTGCCTCATCTCCTTACAAGCAGTAGGACAATGGGAACAAATATCATTCAGCATCTGTCCCCTGTCCCTGGGAGATCATGTACGCACAATCTTCTTCAGGGTTAACTTTGCGTGTGTATGAGTCCTATGTTCTCTGTTAGATGATACCAGCAGTGCCACGGTCCACGACTGCCAGTAACTGGTAGAGGCTCCTGTATATTATGAATCAGTGCACTAATATAGTGGCTCACTCGTAATTGGCACTGTACAACCAGCTCTTACTCACACTGATGTTTTCCAGCTCAAGCAGAATAGGACCCGTACAGGTCTATTCAAAGAAAGGTGAAACTCAGGAGAATGACTGGAGAAGTGAAAATCCTAGGTCAAAATAGCCAAACCAGAAAATTTTTCCCATTTATCTAATTTTCCAAATCGGCGATTGGGTCTAGAATGTTCTGTTCTCCTGCCAATTCTGATTTTCACCTTTTTCTGAACAACCCTGATAGACTTTAGAAACTGAATAGAGACACACATAAAGACTAAGCAGATAATCATTAATATAATCTTAAAATGTTGTTAAAGCTCCTGTACATATGAAGTCACACAAAGTGATCCACACATCTAGAAGAACACAGTTTTAGTAAATTTTCTTTCATAGTAATGAAATTCTAATGTGACAAATCATTTAAGAGCTCCTCCTAATGGGCAAACTTTAAATAGCATCAAATGTGTGTTGCAAAATGGAACAAGCTGAAGTCTACCTTAAAAGAGGATAGTTTTTAAATAAATTGCTGCATTAACATTTTTTAATTTATTTAATTTAAATGCGAGCTTTTATGGACTTCTATTCTAGATATCCACATGAAAGTAGTGATCCTTGATTGTTGTGACATAAGGGGTTATTCAATAATCACCAAACGTGCCACTGAATTGCACCGAACGGTGAATTACACTGTACGGCACAATTTCGAAGCAGTTCGGCTATTCTGAGAGCTGTCAGTTTGCCAAATACTGTAGAATTTACAGCGAAATACGATGCAGTTCACCGCAAATTGCCACAATTTGGTGATTTTCAGCGGCAGTGAAATTGTCGCATACAGAAGTAATGGTTAATCTATTCAAAGAATTTTGAACTGCACCGAAATGTCAGTGAAATGCCCTGATATTCGGTGGTTCAGTTCGACAGGTTTAAATAGGCGAATCCCGAAGGATTCAATGTAAAAACACTCACCTACAGGTCTATTCAAAGAGAGGTGAAAATCAGGAGAATTGGCAGGAGAAGAGAATAATCTAGACCAAATAGCAGATTTGGAAACAGAAAACTAGAATTTTTCAGGTTTGGCTATTTTGACCTAGAATTTTCACTTCTCCAGTCATTCTCCCGAGTTTCACCTTTCTTTGACTAGACCTGCTAGTGTGTTACCTTGCCTATTATATTGTGAACTCTCAAACAGGGTCCTCTCTCCTACTGTTCCGTGTGATAAACTTGTATCTATATTTGTTATTCTGCCTCTCTCATTGTACAGCGCTATGGAACTTGTTAGTGCTTTATAAAAACGTGCAACTGTAAAAAATTATTATCGTTTTTTTATTCAACCGTTTATTCTTTTCCGTTTCAGCAAAGAATGTTTAGTTAGATTTATTTGTATTTTTCTGGGTTTTTAAAGGTGAAATTTTTGATATCCTCTTTTTTTTTTGTGTTTATTCAAAGCCAAACATATAAAGTAAATTATACAGCAATAAGTGTCTATATGATACAAACATTGCCATCAAGAATTAAACGATTATGTACAGTGCAGATACATGCAGCGTTACAAGGAGTAAAGATCAAGTGAAGGGTATGTGTGATATAACTTATCGAAGTCCCCTGAGCGTCGTGGCAGATCTCATGGGCATCCACAGGGCGGAAGGGCGCAGGGGGTGTCAGTTCGGCAAAGGGCGTGGCTGCAGGTAGCTTCAGTCAAGCAGTTGGGGGAGGGCCAGTCTCTGAGGTGATTAAGTATTGGGTAGAAGGCGAGCGGTGTCAGGGACGGTATGTGGGGAGGAGCGGAGGGGAGATGGAGCAAGTATCTGGATGGGGAAGGGTGGGTATGGGATAGGGGCTGAAGAGAGGGGGAGAGATGAGAGAGGGAAAAGAGGTAACAGACAAAAAAAAAAGGGGGGACGGAGCAGGCAGTAATCTGGTCACGGTGGCCAGACCGTTCGCGCGGTCGGCCCGTACCCAGAAGGGGAGGCGGGCCGAGGCGGCGACGACCGGAAGGCCGGGGGCTCCCATGAACCGGAGGGAGGACAGCCAGAGGGTCGGTCATCCGCCGCGGTCTTCACAATCCGGCGCGGCCACGGCATTCTGCAGAAGGTAGGTACAGTACGCGCACCAGTGGTACCATTTGTGCAGGTGTGTCTCCAGCTTTCCCTCCGTCTGAGCAACCAGGTCCTCCTGGTTCCGCACCCCCTCCATTCTTGCCAGCCAGTCGCGGTAGGAGGGGGGTGACTCTGACCTCCAGGAGCGAGCAATAATCAGGCGTGCCGTCATAAGCATAGGCAGCACTACCGATCTCTTAAAGGCGTTCACTGGGCAATGGACGTGTGTGAGAAGGAATGTCTCTGGGGTAAGTGGCAGATCAAAGTAGGGATGTGCGTTTCGGGTTTCGGAATTTCGGAATTTTCACGAAATTTCCCGATTCGTGTTTTCGGATGCGGCCGAATTTCCGAAAAAGTTTAGATCCGAAAAGTTCAGATCCGAAATGTTTTCCGAGCCGAAACGAAATATTTTCGGATTTTTCGAATGGGCTTGAAATGTGTCAAACGAGGAGAACAGATGTTCCGAAAAACGAAAATTTTCCGAAAAACGAAAATTTTTCGAAAAACGAAAATTTTGTAAAAACGAACATTTTCTGAAAAACGAAACTTTTTCGAAAAAACGAAAAGTCGATACAAAAAAACGGGCAAAATGACACAAAAAATACGAAAAATGGTCGATATGCCGAAAAATGTGCAATTCCGAAAAACGAAAATTTTCCCAAAAACGAAAATTTTCCCAAAAACGAAAATTTTGTAAAAACGAAAATTTTCAGAAAAAAACGAAAATTTTTCGAAAAAACGAAAAGTCGATACAAAAACCAAGCACAGTGACACGAAAATACGAAAAATGGTCGAAATTCCCAAAACAAAATGTACCCAAAAACGGGTCGAACCGAATCGAATCGAAACCGAAATCGGTCGAAACGAGCCGAATCGAAAAGTTTAAAAATCCGAAAAATCGAACCGAATCGAACCGAAAACAAAATCGGTGCACAAGCCTAGATCAAAGTCCGCGACCGTCATCGCCGTATCTCGCACCAGGAGCCAGAAGGGAGAGATGATGGGGCATTCCCACCAGGCGTGCAGATAAGTGCCCCGTGGGCCGTCGCACCTCCAGCAATTCGGAGTGATGCGTAAGCCCATTCGAAAGAGGAGCGAGGGTGTACTATACCAGAGAGTGAGAAGTTTATACGAGGTGGACTGTAAGCGCGTCTGGGGAGATCCATGATGCGTGAGTTCATACGTGTCCCGCCACTGCTCCTCGGTTACTGTGATGTCGAGTATCCGTTCCCATGTGTGCTCAAAGGACGGAGGGTCCAGAGCCGGAGAGGTCTACAGTAGGCCATAGATAATGGAGACGCCGTGGCACAGAGGTTTCTTGGCCAGACAAAGAGTTTCAAAGGACGAGGGGGGTCGGAGTAACCGGTGCCGGGCGGGGAGCGAGAGAAGATAGTGTGAGATTTGAGAGAAGTTAAAGCGCTCCAGGGGGGACGGTGCCGTGGTCTGGTTGGGTCGATCCCACGGGGGAAGTAGGTCTGGACCCGAAAGAAAGTGCAAGGCCTTTAAAAACGTTGATGGTTCCAGTCGCCGTCGTAGACATGGGTTAACCCCTGCTGAAAAGTCTGGGTTACCAGAGAGCGGGAGCATGGGGGAGGGGTACAAGGAGAAGGGGTGCTGGCGAAGGACGGATTTCCAGGGCAGTACTCCAGCTTGAAGGGGGGTGGCATCCCGTTCCAAGTCCTGCCACAGCGCCCGCCGACCTCCCGTGGACCACTCCACCACTCGGACCAGGTGCGCAGCTTGGTAGTATAGGGTGAAGTCCGGTAAGGCAAGTCCGCCAGCCGACTTAGGGCAGGACAAGGTGTGTCGATTGACTCATGCTCGTCCCGAGCTCCAGACGAAGCGAGAGCAGTAGGATTGAATCCCCGCCAAGAAGGTGGGGGGACATGTACTGGCAGGGTCTGGAACAGGTAGAGCAGGCGTGGCAGGATATTCATCTTAAGAATGTTTATTTTCCAAATCCAGGACACTTTCATCGGCTTCCAGCTCATCAGGTCTCGGCAGATTGCAGCCCATAAGGGTGGGAAGTTTTCTTTAAAGAGACCATGCGGGGATCGTGTCAGCCAAAGGCCCAGGTATTTAAAAGGTATACAAAGGGGTGCGTACGTCGGAGAGTTCGTTCCATAGCCTCAGGAATGCTATACCACTGAGTGGTATAGAGATGAGTAATAGTCTCGAAAGGCTCGGACAATTTCGGTCGGATCCAATGTCGGGGGTCCAGCAGCGGGGCGGACCGATGGGATGTAAGTCTGGCGCCGTCTCTGTCGCAAGAGATGGGCCAGGAGTCGGCCCGGCTTGTCTTCATGTAGCGCGAAGTAGCACTTTGTCTGAAGCATCGCCCGTTGTAGCCTCGGGTTGAGCGTGTTCGCGAGTTGGGTTCGTGAATGCAGAAGGCGGGTGTATGTGGCCGCATCGCCAGTCAACTGGTGTTCAATTTCTAGCTGTCTGATTTACATGGAGTTCTTCTATCTCCTTCCAATGTTCACGTGCCTTACTTGAGGCGAGCGAGATCAGACGACCCCGGAGAACCGCCTTGTGGGCTTCCCACACAGTGGGGGGAGGCACAGCTCCGTCCTTGTTGTCGCTGAAATAGGTTTTAATGGATTCTTCGACCTCGGACGTGAGCAGCGGATCCGTCAGTAGTGAGGTGTTCAGTTGCCAGGAGCCTTTCCGGGGTCGGAGTAGGGGAGATGCAACTGTTATAACCACCGGGGCATGGTCTGACCAAGTGGTGGCCTGAATGTCAGCCGATCGTGTCAGGGGCAGGTTGTATTGGGGGACATAGAAATAGTCCAACCTGGTATAAGTGTTGTGTACCGAGGAGAAGTAGGTGTAGTCTCGCGTAGAGGGGTGGTGCGCTCTCCAGACATCCACCAATCGCAGTGCTTGTAGTGATAGGTGTATACGGCGCAGGGTTCTCCTGGGAATCCGGTGGAGTGCAGATGAGGAATCCTCCTTAGGGTTCATAGGGATGTTGAAATCTTCGCCTAGGATGAGCATTGCCTTCAGCAAAGGATTCCAGGGTGCGTAGTGCTTTGGCAAGGTATTGGTGTTGGTTGGTGTTGGCTTGGTATAGGTTCGCAAAAGTGTACTTGGATCCAGCCACATCACCCTTAACAAATATGCACCTGCCATCTCCTGCAGAGTGAGAGTCCTGGAGCTGGAATGGTACCGAGTTGGCGAACAATATCGCCGTCCCTCTGGATTTGGAGATGGGGTTATGATCGAAATATCCCGTCGGGAAACGTCTATCACGGAGGGCTGGTGGGGTGGTCGAGCAAAAATGGGTCTCCTTCAAAAAGGCGACCGAGGTCCGAAGCGTCGCGAGGTCTCGCAGGAGGCGTCTCCGTTTCTCCGGCTTCTTCAGTCCACGAACATTGTAGCTCACCACCCTGAGGTCCACCGGCACCAGAGCCGCCGCCCGGCCCGCCATGTCCCGCCCAGGAATCGTGTGTACTATTACGGAAGACCAGAGGGAGGGAGAGGAAGTGGTGGGGGGGTGTAGGGTAGAGTGGGAGGAAGAAGAGTGGGGAGATCGGGAGGGAAAAAAGAGAGGGGAGAGAGTGGGGGGAAGAGAGAGAGGGAGAAAACGAAGAAAGAAGAGAGAAAAGAGAAAAAAAAAGCAGAGGGGGGGTAGGATCGGGCTAGGGAGCGAATGTGTATCAGTTAAAAGTGTGGGGGGAGGACAAGGGGTAGGGGTATGGATGGGTGGTCTCTCAGGAGTGTAGGAGAGACGAATGTGACCCGCCCAGAGGGTAGGGTCAGGAGTGGGGCTATAGGCACTGGTCAAGAGAGGGTCGAGTCCCCGCACACTGCGGAGCAGGCGGGGGCCAGCGATGCACTCTCCGACTGTACAAGGGTGCCCAGTCCGTGGGGGTCGCGTGTGGAGCCGCTAGACCTGTCAGGACGCCACAGCGGTTCCGAAAACCTCCTAAGCAACTAATATAGGTAAGAACAGTTGTCTGAGGAGGGTCTTCCCCTCCGATAGATACCAAGCAATAGGAAGCGTTGTGCCAAGGAACGTAGTCTTAGGCTATGTAGCCGAGAACGGTTCACAATAGTCCCGCAGAACGTACCCTCCCGCTTGCGGCAGCTCGACCACCACCTCACATGTCTGGCGCCATCAACCTATGGCAGTGTTGTCGGTGACACACCTCGGGCGTGCATAGACCGGATGGACAACGGCGCTGTCTCTCATCTGCTGTGATGGGGTGGAAGGGGGGGAAGTGCAATGTCGTGTATCTGGTGTAGTGTTGCCGGAGAGGGGTCGCATAGCCAGTGCTGCAAAGTTGTAGTGGGGATAGGGGCGATGCCGCTGCAGCACTTCTTAATGTGAGAGGGGGCAGCAGGAATGCGTAATCAGTGCCGGAAAGCCGAGCAAGCGATAGCGGTTTCTCAGTTAAATCGCGTAGTAACAGTGGATTATCAGCGTGTTAAAACCAGACCAGTGATATCGCGGTCACAGCGCTACAGCACCAAACCACTGACATCGGCCATGCGAGTCCAGTGAGCTGTATCTATACAAGCGGTAATGGAGGTGCAGTGCCAGTGGGGTAATATGGAGCAAACAACAATGGTGTTACAGTTCCAGTGGGTTAGTACTGAACATGCGATAACGGCATTGTATTTCCAGCGGATTAATACTGAACGAGTGATAATGGAAATGCGTTTCCAGCGGATTGATACTGAACAGGTGATAACGGCATTGTATTTCCGGCGAATTAATACTGAGCAAGTGACAACGACACTGCATTTCCAGCGAATTAATACTGAGCGAGTGGTAACGACATTGTATTTCCAGCTGATTAATACTGTACGAGTGGTAGCGGAATCGTGTTTCCAGTGGATTAAGACCGAACGAGTGATAATGGAAATGCGTTTCCAGCGGATTAATACTGAACGATTGATAACGGCATTGTATTTCCGGCGAATCAGTACTGAGCGAGTGACAACGACATTGCATTTCCAGCGAATTAATACTGAGCGAGTGATAACGACACTGTATTTCCAGCTGATTAATACTGAACGAGTGATAGCGGAATCGCATTTCCAGCGGATTAATACTGAGCGAGTAATAGTGGATTTGCATTCCCAGCAGATTAATACTGAATGAGTGATGGCGGAATTGCATTCCCAGCGGGTTAATAGTGAATGAGTGGTAACAGCATAGCATTTCCAGCGGGTTAGTACTGAGCGAGCGATAACGGCCTCACAGTTCCAGCGACTTGGTACTGAACGAGTGATAACGGCATTGCATTTCTAGCGGAACAACATTGGACAAGTGATACAGCATTGGGTGCCCAGCAAATTAGTACTGAACGAGTGAGAGCGGCTCTTCATTTCCGGCGGAGTAACACCAAACGGGTGATGGTGGCACTGCAAGTCCACTGGCCTAGAAAAAATATCAGTGCAGTTCCGCCGCTGTGATACCAGGAGAGCAACACCGGTGCCGCAAAACTAGCGCTTTCAAGGTGGGGGAAGGGTGGACGGCACTGCGTGTCTGGTGTGACGAGATGGGAGAGTCGAAAGTCGCCGCGCAAGACGCATGCAACTTAAGGAGAATTCAGGGTGTGGGTGGTCGCCGGTTGGTAGAGTAATGTCCCGATTTGTTCATGGCGCCACACAGACACCGTGCTGTGATGAAGGTGTGTGTCCAGAGACCTATTGGGCGTGTAACCCCATAATCTCCAGCAGTAAGCAGTCACCGCATATCAGGGCGCAGTGGAAGGGGCGCAGTCAAGCCAGGGCTCAGGGTAGGGCCGGCCAGTAAGGCGGTCGAGTCGGGCCCCCACAGCTCGTATAACGGTCTCATGGGTGTTCGGGTGCATCCACGGTGGGAGCCTCTCCGCTCCGGCGGCGTCTCGGCGGGCGCCGCGGTCTGGACATCGCACCGCCGCTCCATGGCTCCCCCCTCTCCCAGTCCGGTATCTCAAGCGGAGGTATGCGGAGGGCGTCTAGGAAAAAAGGAACATCTCCAGGACAGTGGATGGCGTGGGTTTCGCCATCTAGGCGGACGGTAAGGGCGAAGGGGAAGCCCCATCGATATGGGTCAATCCTCTGTCGAAGGGCCTGAGTGATGGGGCGAAGATGGCGGCGTGCCGTCAGCGTATATGGCGTCAAGTCGTGGAATACCTCTAGAGCTTGGCCCTCGAAGTCCCATGTTCTGGAGGTACGAGCGCGGAGCATGATCTTCTCTTTCGTCTTGTAGGCGGTAAAACAACAGACGATATCCCTCGAGGGTTCTCCCTCCTGGGGCCTCGGCCGCAGCGCTCGGTGGGCACGTGCGATGTCTCGCGCGGGGCATACCTCTTCTCCTAGGATCCGCGTGAAGAAGTGGCCCAAGACGCAGTCTAGCTGCTCCGGAGGTTCCAGTTCCCGGATGCCATGTACCCGGATGTTGCACCTCCGGCCGCGGTTGTCAAGGTCATCAACGTGTCGGCGGATGCTGGAGAGGTCGGCGGCCGGTCCGGGGGTGGGCCCAGGCACCGTCCGCTCCAGATGGGTCACTCGGTTGGTCAGGGCCGCTACCTCGCCTCTCACCTCCTCCACGTCGCGGCTGAATGAGCCTCTCAGGTCGGACAGCATCTCCACGAGGTCCGTTTTCGTGGGCAACCCCGCCAATATCGATTCCAGTCGGAGTTCTAAGCGGGCGATTGCCGCTGTTGGGTCCGGTGCAGGCACGTGGGCGTCCGCCATCTTAGTAGGCCGCGGGCTCGAAGCTCGTCCTGGAGTGGGGCGTAAGTACACGTCCAGGGTACGCTCCGCGGGACGGGATGGGGTAACAGGGGTCGTCTTGCCACTTGTGAGACGTTTGGTGCGGACCATAATCAGCCGTGAGCGGAGATTGAAGGCTTACTGTCGGAGGTTAGGACGGAGCTCTCTCAGTGTACGTCCATCTTGTCCAACGGTCCGGAGACGCCCCCCGATATCCTTTATTAATGGCGTTTTTTTTAAATTCTGTAACAGACATTTTTATGATTTTTTTTATAGGACCTTTTTTATTATTTCCACATGTTCATGCATTTTTATTCTTTAAATGGCTTTTAAAAAATAGCAGAGTTCTGTTGACTTTTTTTCTGCAGTTCGGCAGCCTGATCGGCGGTCTTCGGCGGCTCTACGGTCGGCGCACTTCAGTGACCCTGCTGCGAATAATGAATTCAATGCAGGGTCGGCGAATTGGGATTGCCAAATTGTAACGAAGTCCGCCAAAAGGGCACCAAAATTTGAATAACCCTTTAAATCTAAACGAGGAAAACACAGATACTACCTACAATAATACCTATGTAAATAATAGGGACGAATGTAAACACTTTATGCCTACAGCAAAAATGTTCAAGTTCTTTATTGCCCATATTGCTTTATTTGATAAGTACTTTAAACAAGTATATTCAGATTGAAACAACTGATTAAATTGTAATTTACTTTGAAATTAAAACTCACTAACTGTTAGGTTGAAACCCTTACATTTTTGCAAAAACATAAAGAAGCTCTTAACTATCAGGAGAATATTTTTGGTATATGCCAATGCCTGGGTATTTTCTTAAAATATATAGCAATGACAGAGAAAAGGTAATAATCAATAATATGAATTTGAAATTGTTTATAGAAATGTTGTTTCCCCATTACAGGGTAAGGTTGATCAGTGTTGCATCTGAAGTGTAGTTGTCATCTTTTGGGAAATAGATACTGACATATATTCAATATGATTACATTACATCAAGTGGGCTATGATTGATAACCTATTATTCAAGTAATGCAAATCATCTATTACTAGAGATATTAATTATTCAATGTAACAGTCTAATGCAGAAATCAATGATCAGAGTGTACAGAAAAATCATGCCTTCCCCACAGAGAGCCAGAAGACAATAAAGACAGAATACTTAATGATAGCAGGTTGTAATCATGTATGCTGTAAAACTGTTAAAAATGTCATTTCTGAATACAATAGGATAGAAATAATGGTACTTGTCTGCAATTCATAAAAATAATAATAAGGATGGGCCAACCGCATGTTTCTGCTATATCAGCCTTTATTCCAATCCATCGCAAGTCAGGGAGTGATACAACGTTTCGGCTAAAAAGCTTTAATCATGTATAACGTTCTTACTTCCCATAGCATGTTAAATACCTTAAAACCAATTAAAATTCCTCTAAGGGAGGCAGGGCTTACAATTGATCAGAACAATTTAACCCTTCCAATACCGAGCTCACAGCCCTATCGAGTTTATTACATTCAACAGAGACAAAAAACATAAATAAAACACAACTGCAAAAAATAAAAATAAAACCATGAAAAAGATATGAAATTAGAAAAATGAATCTAGATTAAATTCTTTATTAAGCCCACACGGCCAGAGAATATCTCATTTTAATATCCATTTTTTCCTCTCTCCTATCTCCCGCCCTCCTGCCTGTCTTGTTTGTATGGTAGATTTATGTTGAGTGATTCTCTCCTTAACCCCTTAAGGACCAAGGGTCTTTAAAATCAATGCGTTTTTTGACTTAACAGATACCTCATTGGTCCTTAAGGGGTTAATTTTCCTTGTGGTCTCACCTATATAGGCGAGGCCACATGGACACTTAATCATATAGACTACAAAGAAGCTATTGCATGTAAAAAAATCCTTAATAAGATATTGTTCCCCAGTATGTGGGTGCGAAAACTTGTCTCCTTTGATTACTGCATTACAACAGCTACACGTAAGGCAGTGAAATGTACCAAATCTCTGTGTCCCCATGAAAGTTTGGACCTTATTTGCTGATGGACCCAGATCCGTTTTTACCAATCTATTTTTGAGATTTTTATTTCTTTGGTAAACAAAAAGAGGAAGAGATTTAAATTCCTCTATTCCAGGAAAACCCTTATTTAAAGGACCACTCTAGGATAAAAATCCCCCCCTTTTTTCTTACATTAAAATATACCTATTCCCTACCTAGTTATTGTGTATATATATATATATTTTTTAAATGTAATACTTACCCTAAAAACCACTTCTTTCCAACGGCATTTTTTTTTATTTATATATACTCACCTCCCTCCTCTTCCGCTCCCGTCCTTCTAACTCTGTAACTTGGCTAATGGTTTACGTGAGAAGCGCGCATGCACGCCTCTCACGTAAGCCGGCCAATCAGCTGGCTTCCTCTTCTAATTGGATTAGTGTTAAGCGCAGAGGATGCGCGCAACACTAATCCCAGCCACAGACTATGCTGTTGGCTCGCTGCCGCCAGCTACTGCGGCGAGTTGGAGACGTCATCGCGCTGAAAGCGCGATGACGTCTCCTACTCGGCAATAGTCGGCAGAAGCGGGAAATATGAATCCCGCTTTGCTGACTGACAGCTGGGAGGGCGGAGTAAAGTTCTCTGCGTCTCCCAGCTGTTTTCAGCTTTTTCAGCCGATCGGCTGAGCGGAGGGAGGGGGGAAAGGTGAGGGAATACTCAGGGCATCATGACCACCTAAAAAAGCTTAGGTGGTCACGTTGCCTAGAGTATCCCTTTAAGATTTTCCAATTATTTTTTATTATTGCATTTATTCCTCGACTAGCTCTATTGAAATTGGTGGTGAACCCTATTTTATTCAATTTCGCTTTCCATCTAGTATTACGTGGAGCAATCAGATTTAAACGATCCATCTGTAATGTTCTAGCCTTTTCCGTTTTCAATAGTTGCATAGGATAGGAACGTGCAGAAAATTTCTCTTCCATCCCATTTAATCTGATCCTCCTCAGCTCTGGATCAGAAACATTCCATACTACTCTAGTAAACTGGCTTTGAGGAAGTGATTTTAATACATGGTCCGGATGAAAACTGGAAAAATGCAACAAACTATTGCGATCGCAATAGTTTGTTGCATTTTTCCAGTTTTCATCCGGACCATTTACAGTCAACGTATTAATGCTTGGTATCATTGGAAAGGCCATGCTCTGGCCATTCTAATGATTCTAATAATATTAACCCCTAGCTGCCACGGATCGGGAGATAGGGGGTTCATTGTAACCCCCTATCTCCACCATTGGTGGCAGTTAGGGGTTAACTCCAGAACTGCCGTCATCGCGCAATGCGCAATGACGTCAGTCATCAGGGGGAGATCCTGGAAGCTTGGCCGTCATCCAAGATGTCGGCCATCTCTGGGAGGGACCACAATACGGCGCCAGTTAGCGCCAAATCGTGATCCAGCCCCCAAGGGGTTAAAACCATGTACCACTTGGTAGGGCAGGCTGTGCCCTTCAAAACGGTGCCTGGCTTTTGACCGTGCCCCCAGCCGATCGAGAGGGAGAGAGGTCCAAAAGACCGCCCACTCTCCTTCAGGCACCTTCCCCGCAATGGCGGTAGGGTGCCTGATTAGATGTCACCGTGCACGGCGCAATGACATCTAATTAGTGCCCGCTGTGATACCGGATGCTGGGCTGACATCGAAGATGTCATCCCACACTGGGGGGCACAGCGATCAGCAGCCAACGCTTCCCGCGGCTGGACGTGCTCAGCGCGTCCTCCGCAGCGAAGTGGTTAAGGTATTTAACATGCTATGGGAAGTAAGAACGTTATACATGATTAAGGCATTTTAGCCGAAACATTGTTTCACTCCCTGACTTGCGATGGATTGGAATAAAGGCTGAAATAGCAGAAATATCCGGTGTGGCCTATCCTTTTTTTTTATTTGTCTGATCGGGATTGCGGATCCTTTGATAGAGCACCTGGTGATTAACCTGGATTCCTGCCCTTCAAGGTGTAGCCACGCAGCGTTTGTTTATGTATGCAATTCATAGATAGCAAGCTACTTTTCTGTATAGTAGTTGTAATAATGTTTGAATTTTTACTTCAGGTAAGTGTCACATTGTATATGTTGCCTGCCTCGGGCAGCCAGTCTTGTAGCATTTATTTCATCTCACTTACAAAATGTTTATTATTTATACATTCATAAACTACACATCAGCTATGTACACCATTGTTCATGCATCATTTCTAGCATAAACATTATAAGACCCACTGAGTCTCTTTATTCATTAACTGTTTAGGTTTTCTTCCAGAACATGAACAAAAATTTTAATTACAGAAAAAAGGTTCCTTATAAAAAGAAAAATAGAAATGATTTTCATGTTGTAGCAAACAACATGGATAATTTTTTAACCCAGAATATTATGTTTCTATGCTTTTCAGATCCACCATGTTCGTGCCAAGTTATATCAATTTCTTAAGTCCAATTTATTTGGCTGGCCTTACTAATGGTCTGTTTTGAGATGGGTTTTTTCTGATGGCTCAATTAAATACTATTGGCCAATTAAAAAAATAAATAACAGCTGCTAGTGGCTGATATATATATTTATTAAATATTGGCTGATTCAGTTGAAAAATAATGTCCAAATAATGTCCCAGTTTAGTAAAACTGTTGGGCCGGTAAAACCCCTGAAAAACCACAGTGTAAATACGTGTGAACTCTCTGTAAATTTCGGTCTTGTGCGTTTCAGTATGAAATCAGATACATGCACGTTGTAATCTTAAGCACTGTAAACATGAGTCGTACTATAAGTTTCAAACATGCTCACTTCACTTTTACAGTAAATCCTGTAACTGCGAGTCTTACTGTAGATCACGGAAATGCAAGACTTACCATAAATTCCAAGATCCTAAAGGCGGATCTTTCAGTGTAAGACGAGCAGGAGCCGTCCTTTGGTGTCAGCCAGCCACGAACGTGCTGACATTTTTAATTGCGTCAGTGGCACCCAGAAGTGAGTGCTACAAGCCGACCATGTGGGAACGCCGGTCAGTTTTGTCTCTATAGAACGGTTATAAAGGCAGGAAAGATAGGAGCATCTTTCCTTTTTATGTTTATTCAGATATTTACCACAGAGGAAACACCACGGAGTCGTGAAACGCTTTTGACTTCACCCAGTTTTGTCTTTTCTTGTGTTTGCTATTTTATGCTGATTCAGTATTACAGCCCGTGTGATAAATTTGGTTGTATCTTAAGAATAAATTCTTTAATTCTTAATATATCACTTTGAGGGATTTCCTTCCGATGTGGTTTTTAGTAAGTTGTACTAGGAACTATAACTTATGAGTGTGTGATCCTCTAGCCAGGCTAGGCTCATTGTAGGGTAAGTGTGTATTTGTCGTCGTGTCACAACTTCAATTGCATTACTAACCATCTGCACTATGAAAGTCTTTTCTTATTTATTCTTGAGACCCTCATTCCACGGTGGGGTGTGACGGCCCAAGACAGCCAATTGGAAATACCATCGACCAAGTCCTCTGGGATGCATTTGCTGGAACGGGACGTTTTAGGGCTGGACAGTCCCATCAGGTCCTCATCTGGGAGTGATTCCTTCTGATATATATCAAAAACGAATCAATTTGCACAAAGTGCAACTAGAGTACCAAGAGTAGGTTAATTTTAATAATACACATAAACAAACAATGAATGAAAAATTGCAAGGTTGGTAGTAGAGGGTGTGGAGGGTGGGACAAGGACCACCAAAAAATAAGCAAAATTGCACAATGAAAGGGTAAAAGGGTCTATACCTCGGCGGTTCAAGCCACCTACATAACCAGTAATGTAATAAGGAGTACCAGACAGCATATAGCAAACCCAAACAAATTCCCTCACCAACCAAAATACAGTTAAAAACAACAACAAGGAGGCATAGCTTAAAAAATTTGTTTGGGTTTGCTATATGCTGTCTGGTACTCCTTATTACATTACTGGTTATGTATGTGGCTTGAACCGCCGAGGTATAGACCCTTTTACCCTTTCATTGTGCAATTTTGCTTATTGATTGGTGGTCCTTGTCCCACCCTCCACACCCTCTACTACCAACCTTGCAATTTTTCATTCATTGTTTGTTTATGTGTATTATTAAAATTAACCTACTCTTGGTACTCTAGTTGCACTTTGTGCAAATTGATTCGTTTTTCATGTTGTTTGGGTTATGCCCTTTTGTTGAGTACCTGGTGCCCCTTTCGTTGTCCTTTTTTTCTTTGATATATATCATCACAACAAGACGTCTCTTTCTTCATCCAGAAAAGAAAAACAGCAGGACCTCAAGCGGAGAAGAGTGCTGGTAGGAATATATCCAGTTTATTAGGGGGAATGCTTCCCCCTAATAAACTGGATATATTCCTACCAGCACTCTTTTCCGCTTGAGGTCCTGCTGTTTTTCTTCTTTTCTGGTTGTGCTTGGGGATATCGGTGTCCCTTTTGGGCAGACCCCGCGGAGTGAGGAGGCATCTGTTCATACTGAGGTAGGCTGCGGCACCTTTTTTCTTTCTTCGTCCAGTCTGATAAGCTTAGTGATAAGAAGGTTGTTTGAATGACTCGCTCTTATCGACTGTACTCAGGACCTCTGTGACTCTAGTTGTGACCTTAAAACTTTTTTGGGTTTATAGAGACTGGTCGCTCACATGAATGCGTGATCTGTCCCTTATCTTTATATTATTTTTCATGTTTTGGGTGGCAGGACAGACCACCCTTAGGGGATTCTAGCAGCAACCCAATTGAATTGACTATCTCTGCTGAAAATCCCACTGATATGATACGAAAAATCGGATTGATCCGAAACGCTGCAGAAAATCTGCCAAAGTACCCAAGCATCCGCCGCAAACCCTCCGAACATGTCTGAAAAAAGTCGATCCACTGAAGACAGCGCCAACCAGGCGCCTGAAAACACCGAGAAGCCAACGAAGGGAGTGCAAAAAAAAAATTGAAACTCAAAAAATTTCAAACACTGTTTGCAAAAAACCTACTGTATAAAAACAACTATAATTTACACATAAGGTCCTATGAAGAATAATAATAAAAAGGTCTGTTACAGGAAAAATATATATGCTATTTAATAAAAAAATTATTTTTTCGATGAAACAATCCCAAAAAATGTCTAAAAAATAAATAAAGAGATTTTTTTCTGCAAATTAAAAGAATAAAATTTAATAGATATTGGATAAAAATGGGAATATTTTGTTAACATTGAAACCTATGCGATTCGCCTGATTAAACGTGCTGAATGAAACTACCGAACATCAGGGCTTTTCTATGCTGTTTGGTGTTCTCTGAATAGATGAACCATTGCTTCACTATGGCGATTTCCCTGCTGCCGAAGAACACTGTCAGGGTTATTCAAAGAGAATCGAAAAGTCACTGCATGTTACGTGGCTTTCGTTCCCTGCAATTCGGCGATCCTAGTTCACCGACCCTGCGGTGTATTCAGCAAGCACCACAGGGCCGCCGTACTGCAGGGAAAACCCGCCGCAAACCTGACGAACACTCACCGCAAAGCCCAGCGAACACACACCGAAACCCGCAGACACAGCTGGATTAACCACGCCGAACAACCTCAACTAGCCGCAGATCACAGTGCAGAGCAGCTGCCGGAAAAACCCGACACACAGGCGAATGAGGTGAAACCCCCCCCAAAAAAAAAGCAGTACGCTTCAAAGTTTGAAATCTGAAACGCTGTTTGCAAAAAACTACTGAACGAAAATGCCTGGAATTTACATATACGATCCAATGAATGATAATAAAAAGGCCAGTTACAGTAAAAAGAAAAGACTTTTTACTGCAGAATATAATATTAAATGGTTTATTAGATATTATATTAAAACGGGAATATTTTTAACATTGAAGCCTATTGGATTAGTCTGAATAATAATGCCGAATGAAACCACCAAATAACAGGGCATTTCGGCAACTTTTCACTGCTGGTTTCTGTTCTCTGCATAGACGAAGCATTGCTTCTCTATGGGGATTCACTGCCCTCGAACAGGCACCGAACAGGCACCGTAGGTGCAGGCAATTCGCCAACATTTGGCGAACTGCCTGCTCTCTGAATAGCCGAATGGCCAGGAAAGGTAACCATACGCTGAATTTCACTGTTCGGTTACCGTTCAGAGCCAGATTGGCTCTCTTTGAATAACCCTGTGTATTTCGCTAGCAATTTCAGGGTCAGTTCAGATCTCTCCGATTAACCCCTAAAGTAAAGTCGAATTTTGATTTAAGTAATCTTTAAAATATTTTTCTAAACAAACCTGTTACTAATGATATTTTCATTTTCATCGTTACATATTTATTATTTTTTTGCAAATACAAATCACTACTGACAAGATCTTGGCTTTTTGACATTTAACTTGAGGGGGAAATCTACTTGTCTCAATGTCTTTCCTCCTCAATGCTGCCTTCCCCACTGCCTCACAAATGAGGCCAAAATATGTTCACTTTTTCTCTAGCTCATGAGAAAGAGTGTAAATGGGAATCTATGGAAGAACCCCGAAAGACATGAATTCGTTTGTCTGGCCTCTATATTTTAAAGCCCCTTTTCATTTGATAAGAATATCTGGTAGTCTTATTGGCTTTAAATTGGTATTTTTGTAAAACAAGTGTAGCGCTCACTCCCGGAGGAGCCGCTGAAAATGAACCACGGGTCAGTCTCCCCGCACTAGGGAATAAATATACTCCAACACCGCTGTGAGTTTTTATCATTTAACCCCTTAGTGACCGGGCGGTTTTACACAAATCCGTCCTTTAGTGACCGCTGCTGTTTTTACGTTTCTGCGCTGCTCGTGTTTAGATCAAATTTTCCTCTTACTCGTTTATTCAACCCACACATATTATACACCCTTTTTCCCGCCATTAAATGGACTTTCTAGAAATACCATTATTTCCATCATATCCAATAATTTAATATAAAAAAAATATGAAATATGATGAAAAAAATGGTAAAAACACACTTTTTCGTAATTTAATCCCCTAAAGCTACAACCACCAATAAAGACCCCGGCTAAATAGTTTCCAAATTTTATCCCGAGAATAGAAATACCCAATTTTTACATGTTTTTACCTTTTAACCCTTTCACTGCTGAGCCAGTTCACCTATGTGCGCTGCGCTCATTCTGACCATTTTGTGCTAATTATTTTTAGATGACAGCCTAGGTCCTATTTAATTAAACTCCCCCCAGACAAAAAAAACTTTAAAAAATAAAAACTTTTTTTATTTTATTAAATTTTTTTATTATTTTTTTTTATTTAATTTTTTTTTTACATTTCTTTTTAAAACCAAACCTGGTCATGTTTGGTATCATTTGAAAGGCCATAATCAGGCCTTTCAAATGATGGCATATATGACCATCTAGCTGCCATGGATCGGGAGATAAAGGGATCCTTAGGATCCCCTTATCTCTACATGGCAGCTAGAGGGTTAACTGGCCCACTCACATCCTCACACATATGGTGAGGTTGTCAGTGGGTGGGGGGACCTGGAGGCTTGGCTGACATCCAAGATGTCAGCCCCCCTCCAGGTTTGAATCACGTTTTGGCGCCAATTGGCGCCGCAACGTGATCCGGCGGCGAAATGGTTAATGCCATACACCACTGGAAAGGGGAGGCTCTCCCCTCTCCAGCGGTGCAAACGGCATCTCCCTAGCTTCAATGGTTGGGGAGATAGAGGGCTCCGAAGGAGCCCCCCCTCCCCTCCATTGAAACACATGGGGGCACCTTCTGATGACGTCACCACGCAGCGTGGCGACGTCATCAGCCTTGCCTGCCCATGTAAATCACATGGGCAGGCTTCCTCCCTGTCAGATCGCTGTGGGATCCGACGAGGGAGGTGAGTATCGGGCGGGAGGGGGATTTGGCGCCGCTGACGTACCCTGTACGTCATCGGGTCTAAGGGAGACCCGAACACAGGACGTACAGGGTACGTCAGCGGTCGGGAAGGGGTTAAATAGTTTACTAAAATAATAAGCAAATGTTGAGACACGGTATTCACAGATATTATTACAGTACTTTCGTATTGCGGTAAAACGCGTAGCGGAAAAGAAACGAAACACGAGGCTTCGTATTTCGGAACAATAAAATATTCGCAACCGAACAGAAAAATATATGCAATTACTCAATAGTTCGGAAAACAGAGACACGTAGCGAACCCCAAAATACAATCTCTTCATATTACGATAAACGCACAGCGGAAAAGAGAAAAATATGTATTTGGAATGTATCTTTAACCCCCGTTCCGATTCGTAACAGAATGAGTCCTGCACAGGTTAAGTCCCGGAATGTAAAAGGTGTGTATGTGTGTATGGTACCCGGGTACTGTTCAACTGGCCAGTGAATTTACTGGAGGAATGTCTTCGACTAGTCAGTTGGGGCCCTGTGGACTTTAAAGAGAAAACAGCAGCGTGTCCTTTAATCACAAAACGGCCTTGGAGGCCTCTCACCCATCCGACGATTGCTTTAGGCTCCGCTGACCCAGGACGTCTCTCCGCCCGATTTTGACTGGGGATACTAGCGGCCGGATCCGTTGTCTGACTTTATGCAGCTTGTCCAGCTCACCGCCTGCTCTCCGTACCCGATCAAATCGCGGTGACTCCTCACTCGAGGTCTTCGGTTCCTCCGGTCTGCAGCAATTCCTGGATTCTTGGCAAGCCTCCTTCTCCTCAGGTTGAGTGACCCAATAAGGACTGACAGGTCTCACTCAGGCTCTGGCCTAGGCCCTCTAGCGATCTCTTTCAGTGCGTCTGCTTTCTCTCGTTCCCTGGCGCGCTCTGACAGCTATTTCCACGAGGCTCAGGATGTACAGCGTCTGTGTCCCACCCACTTCCTGTGTCTGTTTGCAAAGCATGCCAGGAAACGTAGTCCCAATGTCCAGTGTCTCTAATCGCGATTGTCTCCATCTTGTGGCCAAAAATAGGTACTGCCAGCAGCAAGATTTTAACACAGCGCTACACTCTCCCCCTCCCAGAACTCTTGGGTCTCTCCAAGGAGGTACAACAGTTACATTACATTTCCACAATATTTGAATACAGTTTACAAAACATGTACAGGTTCAGCAGCATACATGTAGTGGGTTAGGAACACTCCTTCAAGTTGATTCATATTTTGGGCTACCTCAGCTAGCATAGCAGACACTTCGGGCAACCTCTGCACTGTGGTGATGGCCTCTTCAGTGCTATGTCCTGGTGAGTCGTAGGTGAGTCGTTGGGGCGGTCGAACAGAGCGTTTTGGTTCTGGCTCAATCAATTCCTCTTCAGGTGGAAGTACTATAGGTGTTGGCTCAATCCTTCTCTCTATCACTGGAGCAGACGTTTCTTCAGAGTATGATCCCTCCAGTGAAGGCATAGAACTATAATCACCTGAATAAGCTTCAGCTTCCGGAGCTACAGCCTCAGGGACTTCCAACTGAAATTCAAGAGCTTCAGGGATTTCAACAGTCTCAGGGACTTCCAGCAGAAATTCAGGAGCTTCAGGCCTCAAGTTACTCTCCCACCGCTCGGGAACAACGACGACCTCCTCAGGCTCCGGTGAGCGCATCCAGTCCAGACAATAACTCTCTTCTTCACTGTCTCTTTCGCTCTCTTCGACAACCCGGGTCTGTTGAGACCGAGTAACAGGAGGCAAACGTGGAGCAGGCGGATTTGGCAGAGGCAGTTCGTCCCCAACTGGCATCCTCACCGCCTCTCTCAAAGGTAACAAATGATTCCGGTGCCAGTTCTTGAGAGGCCCAGCCTTTCCATCTGGGCGAATCTGATACACTGGTAGACCCGGCAGTTGTTTGCAGACAATGTAAACCTGGGAACTCCACCTATCCGCCAACTTGTGTCTCGCAGCAGCACCCAAGTTCTTCAATAGAACCCTATCACCGGGTTGTAGATCTTGTATTCGAACTTTCAAGTCATAGTTCCTTTTGTTTCTTTGCTCCCTGTTTCCTGAGGTCAAACGGGCCTGTTCAAACGCAGAAGCCAGATTCTTTCGAAGTCTATCCACGTAGTTTCTATGGGAAGCTACTGACGTCTGGTCTAGAGATAACCCAAATGCCAAATCAACCGGCAGTCGAGCCTCCCTTCCGAACATAAGACGGTACGGTGAGTATCCAGTTGCATCGCTCTCCGTACTGTTATATGCATGCACCAGAGTAGCTATGTGACGACTCCAACTCTGCTTCTCCACGTTCGACAAAGTCCCCAGCATGTTCAGCAGCGTGTGATTAAACCTTTCAGGCTGAGCATCACCTTGAGGGTGATATGGTGTAGTTCGGGTCTTTTGGATTCCCAACAGTTCCAACAATTGTCCAACAAGTCGGCTTTCAAAGTCTCTACCCTGATCAGAGTGTATTCTCCTCGGCAGGCCGTAGTGAACAAAGAACTTTTCCATCAGAACCTTGGCTACTGTCGGAGCGCGTTGATCTTTCGTGGAAAAGGCTTGGGCGTAACGGGTGAAATGATCAGTCACTATAAGAATATTCCCTTGCCCGCTAGCATCCGGCTCTAAGCACAGGAAGTCAATGCACACCAAATCCATGGGTCCCTGACTCTGTAGATGGCTCATTGGAGCGGTTCGGGTTGGTAGAGTCTTCCTCTGAATACACCTCAGACAGGAATGGCAGTAACTTTCCACTTCAGCTCTCATGCAAGGCCAATAGAATCTGTCTCGCACCAGCTTAAAAGTTCTTTCAGCACCCAAATGTCCATGCTCATCATGTAACGATCGCAGCACACTCTCTCTATGCTTAGTGGGAAGGAATAGCTGTTGAGTCTCTTCAGCATTGGTTGAGGGGCCCCTTCGGTAGACCACCCCATCCAACATCTTCAACCGTTCCCACTCCTTGTAGACCAATCTGGCTCCATCCGGGGAATTGGTCAGCAGAATTTCCCGCTGGCTCGCAGTTAGGGCCTTTATGGTCAATGCAATTAAGGGGTCTCTGGCCTGGTCCGCTTTCAGGTCCTGTTTTGAAAAGGTAGGTAGACTTTCATCTCTCAATTGGGTAGGGTTGCAGTAGAATTCAGGAACAGCCGCAGCCATGACTCCGATGGCCTCCACTTCAATCCCTCCCTTGACCCGGCGCTCTGCTCCTTGACACAAAGCTTGGACCCCGTCTGGAGTTAATTGAGTCCATTCTGCAGCGTAGGGTCTTCTCGACAAAGCATCAGCATCTCGATTATTCACCCCAGGGCGATACTTCAGGCTGAACCTAAACCCTGACAGAGCGGCCAACCACCGATGTCCTATTGCGTCCAGTTTCGCAGTAGTGAGGATGTAGGTAAGCGGATTATTATCCGTCTTTATCACAAACTCAGCTCCATACAGTTAGTCCTTTAGCTTGTCTACCACTGCCCACTTTAAGGCTAGGAACTCCAACTTGTGGGTAGGGTAGTTCTTCTCTGAAGGCGTAAGGCTCCGACTCACGTACGCTACAGGCCTCAGCAATCCACCATACTCCTGATACAGGACTCCTCCTAGCCCTTCTCTGCTGGCATCCACATGTAACTCATACGGCTTGTGAGGGTCCCCGTAGGCCAAGACAGGAGCTTGAGTTAGACTCTCTTTTAGCTTCAGGAAAGCACCTTCACACTGACTAGTCCATTCGCCCTGTATGGACTCTCGAGCTTTCCTTGGTCCTGGAGCTGACGGGTTTCGGTCAGAGGCCTTACAGCCTTCTTCTGTGTTTTCCTTCTGTAGGAGCTTGTTCAGTGGTTGAGCTATTTTTGCGAATCCTCCTACAAATCTTCGATAATATGAACAGAACCCCAAGAAAGATCTAAGTTCAGTGACGTTTCTGGGTCTGGGCCAAGAAGCTACGGCCTCCAACTTCCTAGGATCTGTCGAAACACCTTCTGCTGAGACCACATGTCCCAGATACGTAACAGACGGTAGACAGAATTGGCATTTCTCCGGAGACAGTTTCAATCCCTCTTCATGGAGCCTCTTCAAGACCTTCTCCAAACGTTGCTCATGCTCTTCCAGAGTCTTCCCAAACACGATTATGTCATCCAGGTACACTAATACTTCGATCAGATTCATGTCCCCGACTGTCTTCTCCATTAACCGTTGGAACGTGGCTGGAGCCCCCGTAAGGCCTTGAGGCATTCTGTTAAATTCAAAGAACCCCAGTGGACAGATGAACGCAGTTTTCTCTTTGTCTTCGGGATGCATTGGTATCTGGTGATACCCGCTTCGTAGGTCTAGTACACTAAACCATTTCGCTCCAGACAAACACTGTAAGGCATCTTCTATCCGAGGAGTAGCATATTGGTCTGGGATGGTTCTTCGGTTCAACGTGCGGTAGTCTATGCATAGGCGGACAGAACCGTTCTTCTTCCGGACCATCACTATTGGAGATGCGTATGGACTCCTGGACTCTTGGATCACCTTGGTTCTTTGCAATTCATTCAGCTGTTCTCGCAGATCATCTAAGTCTCCCAGCGGAACTCGCCTTGACCTTTCACGAAACGGCTTGTCCTCTTGTAATCGAATGCGGTGTTCAGTACCTTTAGCTAGGCCTACGTCGAACTCATCTTTCGAGAACAATTCTCTCCACTTTAGAACTTGAGACTGAAGACGTTTCTTCCACTCGGATGAAATGGGAGCGTCCTTGGGGTAGAATCTTTCATCTGGAATCTCTTTATCCACTCCCCCTCCTAAATCGGTGGAGAGGGGCGTAGCGGACTCTACTTGCCCGATAGGCATTCGTGCTTTAAGGACTACTGGAGAATCAGACACATTACACACACTGACTGAGACTCTTCCTCGTGTTCTTTTCAGAGCTTTAGCGGAGATTATTTCAGGGATTACTTCGACTCCGGCCTCACTCCCATGATTAAAATCGGTTTCCAGCACCACATAGGGACCTGGTTGCGACCCGTTCAACTTGACTGAAGCCCGTAAGCTCGCTACTTCTCCTGCTTGCAAAACCTTCTCCGTTCCTCCTAATCTCCATAGGCGCCCCACCTCGGCAGGTGCCTTCTGTTCTTCAACCATCCTCTGATAGATTGAACGTAACATTGGGTGTACTCCTTTAGTAGGACCCTCTTCCAGCACGATAGGTGTCAGGAGACGTCGCACCAAATCAGTATTCGTCCCCACTATCATGGAACTCCTGTTTGCCCCTGGAGGCCGAGGACACACAATGGCCAATGCATCACAACCTCCGGACTGTCCGACGACTTCGGATCCCATCTCAAACTTCACCTGTAGATACCCGTCATAAGGGAGTTTCTCCGTTCCGATACCCCAGATTTCCAAATCCTTCAATTTCTGTAGAGGAATGTGCTTCAAGTGTCTCTCATAGAAGTCTCGGTAGATCAATGTCACTTGAGCCCCTGAATCCAACAGGGCTTTAGTGTAGACTCCCTCCACTTGGATTGGCACAATAGGAGAAGGACCTATCAGTTGGTCAGGAAACTTGGTGGCGGTATCAGGACACTTAGACCCAGTTTGCTGTACCCTGGCCTTTTTCTTGGCCCGTGTAGGTTTTGGGTGTGCATTGCTTCCCCATGACGTAGGTCCGGACGCTAACGGAGTGACTCTTTCAGTCCTGGCAGGCTCGGCAGTTGGCCAGACTTTGGGCCTTCTCGCCCTCTTAGTCCTGGCTTGATTTTTGGAGCGGGTTTCAACCTTCGGGCCCCTGGTTTGCTCCCTTACCAGGACCCTCTGGAGTTTCCCGCCTGCAGGGCGGACAACAGTTTCTCCACAGCTTTTAGAAGTTCTTCGACCGGTTTCTTTTCAGCCCTCCCTTGTGGGCATTGAGCCCTGAAATGGCCGATTTCCCCGCAGCCAAAACATTTCTTTCTTGGGTGTGTGAGCATATTTCCTTCTGGCGGTTCACTTGGAGACCCCCTGTTTGAGGCTACAGCAACCCCTTCAGTTCTGGTGTCCTTAGCCGACAGCAACGTCATTAACTCCATCATTTGCAACATCTGGGTTTTTAAAGCCAGCACTTCAGTCTGTATGTCTGCCACACAGAGAGTTCCTACTTCTGCGGTGAAAGCTGTGTGCGAAGCATTTACGACCTTTTTAGCCTTAATCAAGGCCTCTTCTTCTCGGATAGCTTTGATCAGTTTGAAATAGGTTAGTCTCGTGTTCTGGTATCTAGTCTGAAATCTCAACATTATGGGATCCAGCGGGAGTGCTCCTTTGAAAATTTGATCCATCAAAGCTTTGCTTGCCTGACTCGGTTGCATGCCCCCTTTAAGAATGACCTGATGGATGATTTTATCCAGCCGCCAGACATATGTGGACAATTCTTCTCCTTCCTTTTGATAGGTGTGAGAGAACTTGTGAATAAGCTCGGCACAATCCTCCACTCCCCCGAAATTTTCCTGTAAAGCTTCTAGATACTCTGCAGCAGTGCAGCCGGGCTTGTCCCTTTTTAGATTTCGAATGACGTCTGAAGCAGGACCTCTTAGGCTCTCAATCAACCTTTGCCTCTTCACGGTGTCAGCAACTTCCCATTCTTCCACTGCTTGCACTGCCTGATCTATCCAAGTCTCAAAGTCCTCTTCTCCAGTTGGCACAGGGACCTTACCAGAATAAAACCGTAACTTGTGATATCCATAATTTGGGGACGCAGCAGAGTTTTTGGCTAGTGTTTCCACCAGTTTCCCCATAGTGGTGAAAAATGTAGCAGGAGGGAACCCTGTAGTTGGGGTAACATCGGGAACATTCGCGTGATCACCACGTGGCGTACTTGGCTGAATCAGTTGGACTTCCACCTCATCGGTCAGCTTCACGCTCGCGCCCTGAAAACACACTGGAACACCCTTTCTCCACTCAAAAAGAACATACGTGTGAGGGGTATCTGGGTTAGCTTTAATGTCCAGGATTAACCCCCGATTATCTGGTGTCAGCGCGGCCACGGCCTGGCGAATCTGATCTTCGGCCCAAGTGTCTGCAGGAATATCTATAACTATACATAATTCTATCTGACTACTGTGCTCTTCGCACCATTTGGCAGCAGTGTCTGGATCCATATTTAACCCTTTAAATGCGGTTTTTCCAGAAACTGAATCCCGGAAACGAGCCCCCACGTGTAGCGCTCACTCCCGGAGGAGCCGCTGAAAATGAACCACGGGTCAGTCTCCCCGCACTAGGGAATAAATATACTCCAACACCGCTGTGAGTTTTTATCATTTAAATAGTTTACTAAAATAATAAGCAAATGTTGAGACACGGTATTCACAGATATTATTACAGTACTTTCGTATTGCGGTAAAACGCGTAGCGGAAAAGAAACGAAACACAAGGCTTCGTATTTCGGAAGAATAAAATATTCGCAACCGAACAGAAAAATATATGCAATTACTCAATAGTTCGGAAAAACAGAGACACGTAGCGAACCCCAAAATACAATCTCTTCTTATTACGATAAACGCGCAGCGGAAAAGAGAAAAATATGTATTCGGAACGTATCTTTAACCCCCGTTCCGATTCGTAACAGAATGAGTCCTGCACAGGTTAAGTCCCGGAATGTAAAAGGTGTGTATGTGTGTATGGTACCCGGGTACTGTTCAACTGGCCAGTGAATTTACTGGAGGAATGTCTTCGACTAGTCAGTTGGGGCCCTGTGGACTTTAAAGAGAAAACAGCAGCGTGTCCTTTAATCACAAAACGGCCTTGGAGGCCTCTCACCCATCCGACGATTGCTTTAGGCTCCGCTGACCCAGGACGTCTCTCTGCCCGATTTTGACTGGGGATACTAGCGGCCGGATCCGTTGTCTGACTTTATGCAGCTTGTCCAGCTCACCGCCTGCTCTCCGTACCCGATCAAATCGCAGTGACTCCTCACTCGAGGTCTTCGGTTCCTCCGGTCTGCAGCAATTCCTGGATTCTTGGCAAGCCTCCTTCTCCTCAGGTTGAGTGACCCAATAAGGACTGACAGGTCTCACTCAGGCTCTGGCCTAGGCCCTCTAGCGATCTCTTTCAGTGCGTCTGCTTTCTCTCGTTCCCTGGCGCGCTCTGACAGCTATTTCCACGAGGCTCAGGATGTACAGCGTCTGTGTCCCACCCACTTCCTGTGTCTGTTTGCAAAGCATGCCAGGAAACGTAGTCCCAATGTCCAGTGTCTCTAATCGCGATTGTCTCCATCTTGTGGCCAAAAATAGGTACTGCCAGCAGCAAGATTTTAACACAGCGCTACACAAGTTTAGAGATATTCTATTTGGACTGTGAACAATTTTCTGTAGTATTCCTAAAATTGATCAACCATGGAGGAGCGAGCTTATATAATTTGCCTGATATTAATGCCAACATTTCATATTTCACATATATACAAAGAGATCCCTTGAATAAAAGACAAAGCTTGAATTATTTGTTATTAAATCCTGCAGGAATCTATCAGTGTTGATTTCTTTTAGCTGTACTATCAATCTATAATTTTGCAAATCCAAAGCATGGTTTTTTTCATTGTAATATTTATTCTAATATCCCAGTAGATTTCTGAACAACTCAAATCTTGGACTTGGAAAACCTATAACAAACATACTAGATTTTATTTATTTCTCTCATTAATAGAATTGCTCGTTCCCACACCTTTACTTTTTCTGGCATGTGGGAATTTATACAAACAAACCTTTCTTAAGTCAGGCTTCACAAAGACGCAGAACTACTCCTTTATCATTTGGACTAGCGTTAAAAAGTATATTATCAATACCATTTTAAAACTGTTTCTTTTTGCAACTTCTGCTATATTAGTAGGAAATATACGGAAGAGTGATGTCACATTTCTACTGAATAGGGATGGCACAAAATAACTCCATAAATGTTCATGCATATATTTAAATTTATTTCACGCTTATTTTTCAATCACAGACAGCTGACATCTTGGATGTTGGCCCCTTACAGTGGGAGGGATGCCCCGCCCCCTGCATCATCATGCGTGTTAGGTATTAATTCTACTAATTCTACTAATGAGATACATGGCTAATGATCTCTCTGTGTACTTGCTAACATTGACCATTAATTTAGTCTGGATTTCTCTGCATCTAGGCCTTTTGCTCATGATTCCTATTTCTGCTCTTAATGATGATCTTTATTCTGCTGTCGCAGCTAAAATAGTTTTTCTGTACCTTGATCATTTCTGCTCATCTCTCTATTGACATAACTTCATTTGACCGAGCCGAATATTGATTTGTTCCTCAAAGACGAGTTCATGTCGACCTGACCAATGTTAATTGATAACTTGCTACGTGTGGTGATGGCTTTCACTATTCATTAATCTAAGCCCCATCTCTTGATATAGCTTAATGCAATTAATCTATGCAATGTATGTTTGTGATTGGTGAGCTGCGTCTCACCCGATATTGTACCACCCTGTGTCCTCCCCATTCCCTCCCTTCTCTTTTCCTGTATCCTCCCACCTGAAACCTTTAAAAGATCTATCTCAAGAATAAATCACTGGAATTATTGCACACGAGATACTGTTTCTGCGTGTGTTATTCTTCTCCGATCGATCGAGTGGTGGCTGATACATAGAAGGCGAGGTGTGAAAATAGATGTCCAGGAGTGACGATTAGTGTAGGGACTTGGAACCCTTACAATTATGGTGTCAGAAGTGGGATCCTGTGAATAGGTACGTGCAAGTCTTTTGACTGTTTTACCTGCTCAGTAGGATTACATATCCACGTTTAGGGTTGCGAGCTGCTCTTATCCAGAGCGACTACGTATCCCACTATCCAAGGATAGTGTTGTGGCAAATGCTAACGGAAGCAGGTTGCCTTATCTGGAGCACAGTGTATGCCCAGAGAGATGTCTGTTCGGTGCTGAGGGAGCACATCAGTAAGTACATAGAAGTGCGCACAGGTTTATTTGTTTTGCTCGTATTTAGTTATAGTATAGTTAGTTAAGAGATAGTGACACGCTCTTCTATGTATCAGAGCCACACGCGCAGCAAAGCTGGTTGTTTGCATAAGGGAATGGGGAGATTGCATGGGCCAAGATCGACTGTGTATGTGACAATCTTTGATGTATGCCGTTTTTGTGCTTGTGTTTTGTGTGATTTAACAACTACTAACTCTTATCTTGTAACTGTAGTAACTGTATAAGCTGTAATTATTTAAGAACGCAGTACTGTATATTGTTTTTTTGTAGACTTTGTTTGTGTAGTTTCTCTACATAGGTGTTACGATGGGGAACTCAAGCTCCACGGAACAAAGAGACAAGGAGATGAAGGTGCCTGATTTCGAGGCACCACAGAAGGGAACAACGAAAGGGGGAAAGCCCAAGATCCGCTATCGTACCAGTAAGAGCCTGCCGAAGACAACGGGTAACTGCACAAATGCCCCTAAGGATCCAAAGCCTTTTCCAGATGAAACTCCTTTCGACTACGTAGGTCGTATCACTGGTGCTTATTATACGATTCCATTTACAGATCTTCTCAATTCGTGGACTACCAGCCTATTATCCACAGACCCGTTTCCTTCAAAGGGGACAATGGATGATTGGCATATTAAGATGATTAAAGGAGTATATCCCTACTGCACCTACACCCATACCACCAGCATACGTACCCCTATACCCGCCAACATCCACTCTATTCCCACACGCTACAAAGCCAGAGGTGCTGGCCTCAGCCTTACAGGCTGCACGATTATGTCAGAAAGAGGGAGTACCCCTTCCCTCACAAGGGAATCCCAACACAGGAGACGCAGGGGTCATTTGGACCTCTGTATCTCCAGATCCATGAAACGTAGGTGGCTAAATGCGGTGTCATTGGACCAAACATGACCAGTACAAATGCAAAAAAAAAATAAAAAATTAATAACATAAAAATAGCTTTTTTACCCTCAAAAGCAGCATTGTTCATTTTTCAATAATAAAGTGAATAATATTGTTGCAATAATTCACCTTCTCATTTCCAACGGTGGCAGCAAACCTAAGCTGCCGCACTACTGTGAGTAGCGTCGGGGGTCCTTTGGACCCCTGCATTGCCATTCTGGACTCCCCACAATGTCAACTGAGGTGTCATTGGAAAGTTGGGAGTCTGGCCTTTTCATTGATACCAAACGTGACCATATAAAGTGCAAAATATATATTTTTAAAATGGAATTGCATATTTTTTGAGAAAAAGGTGTAGCAGATTCCCCATTTATGATTTTTTTTATATAAAAGGCAAACACATACAGGGTTATTAAGAGAGCACCATCTCGTTACAACGTGCTTCCCTGCACTTCGGCGAATCAAAGTTCCCCACCATATGGTGTATTCAGCATGCACCGTAGGGTCCCCATAGTGCAGGGAAAAGCCGCCGCAAACCAAACGCTCACCGGACACTCACCAAAAACAGCACAAAAACCATGCTGAACACGCCAGAAAAAGCCGACAAGCTGCCGATCACAGCACAGAGCAGCCGCCGGTAAAAGCCGACAAGCAGACGAACGGGGTAAAAAAAAAAAAACAGTACACTTGAAAGTTTCAAAATTTAAACGCTGTTTGTACAAAAACTACTTAACGAAAATGCCTGGAATTTACATATAAGGTCTATGAATGATAATAATAGGTCTGTTAAAGAAAAAAGAAAATACGATTTAAAAAAAAAAAGAACGGATAAAACAAATTGCCGAAAAAATCCAGAAAAATGCCTGAAAGATCCTAAAAAAAAATCTATAAATAAAGAGACTTTTTACTCCAGAATAAAATAATAAACAGTTTATTAGATATCGAATTAAAACGCAAATATTTTTATTGGGATTCGCTTGAAAAAAACTGCCGAATGAAACCACCAGGGCACTTCAGCAACTTTTCAATGCTGTTTGCATGTTCTCTGAATAGATGAACCATTGCTTCTCTATGGGGGATTTCACTGTCTTCGAACAGGCACCGTACGTGCAGGCAATACACCAAATTTTGATGAACTGCCTGCTCTCTGAATAGCCGAATAGCCCCGAAATGTCACCGTCCGGTAACATTTCGGAGCTCTCTGAAAAACCCCTATATAATATATAACCACGAAGGTTTAGATGATAAAATGTTGCAAAGTTGCAAATGATTGAAATCTGAATAGAAATTTACACTTTGACATTTATTGTTATACACATCGAAATTATATATTTTGAACCTCCTTGAGTTTGCTGAAAAAAAAATATATAATTTGTCTGGGTCCTAAAATAAAATATGACTTCAAAACATATTTGAACAGGATGACCACAAAAAAGCGGCCAAAATTAGCTCAGCACACAGGGGTGAAATGGCTCAGCAGCAAACGTGTTAAAGCCCTACATGTACATATATATATATATATGAGTGAGCTGAAACGTTGGTCAGTGCTATTGGGCATTTTTTAATGTTGTTCTAATAAAGCATCTTTTTTTACCTCAGTACTTAAGTCCTGGAGTGCGTCCCTCTTCCACTATTGTTATATATATTTTTTGCATTACCTGGGCTGGCTTCCTATAGGCAACATATCGGTATATATATATATATATATATATTATAAACACAAAACAACATAGCTACTGTTGACATTATTATATAAGAACAATCAACCCCAGGGAGGTGGTGGTGAGCCACAACCTTAAGTGCCACAGGTACTGGACCAAAGCCAGAAGAGGCTCCGGATTTTGGGAGTAGGGTGCTTTAGGGACCAACTTTACACCATATTTTCTATTTTCTTTAAACAGGCGCCTTGCCCTGTGATATATTGTCTGCTTTTTTTAAATTCTTTATTTATGGATATATGTCATTCAAATGCACTCAGATGTTAAACCAAAAAAGTATGCAGGCAAACTCAAATCACAGAGTTTAGCATGTATCTCTGCACAGGTCTATGGAAATGGCATGTTTCATGCAGATGCCTTTTGCCCTTTTATTCTGTCTCTCACTTTTTAGCTGACACCGTGAAAACTACAAGAATTAAAGAACAATGTTCAAAATATGCATTTCTCAGTCCTTTACCAGTCTCTCATGCAAAATGAACATATCTTTCCAACAGAAATATTATAAATCCAGTTACATCATTAACAGATCACATTGTCCATGTAAAGCAATATAAAACATTAAATACAATTTAAAACAAATAGAGGTTAATTACTGTGTGCGCCTCTCAGACCACATGTGGATAAATAAGTTCTTAAGAGGAGTTATACAACACACTGAGCTGTCTCCTTTAGTAGCTGCAGCAGCTTTCTAACATGAAGCAAGTGGGCAGTCCTACCTACTGTCTCTGGTGTATACAGCTCTATAAAAAAAACAAAAAAAATGTTCCTTGACAGATTCAACATGTAAGGTATATTCAAGCAGAAGAAAGAGAGGTGTGGGCTACCTTTGGAGAGAGAGCAGCTTTCCTGGCTCACTCCTATGTCCCTACAGGGAACAATAGGCCTTGAAAGAGGCCACGTGGCTGGATCACCCCAGGACCAAGAAAGACAGAAAGAGCCATGGTAACTGACTACAAGGCACACCCAAGGCTGGCCCAAGCCCTAACATCCTCCCACAGATGGGATAAGCAACCCCCCAAAGAAAAAACATTCTTGAAAATATATCTCCAAATCCCACCTCAGCCATATCCTCAATGTCAATAGCATGTACTCTTAAAAACAGTCAGAGTATCCATAAAACAAGACCATTCAGACCACTCCTACACATGGGCGTCCACAGGATGGGGCAAGGGGGGCAATTGCCCACCCCTGGAACCAGGGCTGCCTGTCTGCTCTGCCCAGACAGCTGTGTGTGCAGCCTGCTCGAGTGTTTGTTACTCACAGCAGGCTGCACCAGGAGTTCCAAGGCCCCTTCAATACCTCAGCAGCTGCAGCTGCAGCAGTGACACTCTGAACGCTTTGGATGCGAATTGCAAAACAAAATGGCGATTTCTGTAGTTTCTGCAATATCAGCAGTTTTATTAGCAGAAACTGAGACTGAGGCCAGCTTTGAAATAACTAAAAGCAGTCAGCACAATTCCGTTTTGTATGCACACACCACAAATGATAGTTTTTATTGAATAAACGTAATGGTTACTTCTGAAAAAAATATATAATTGAACCGTAATATATGTGTAGCGCTGTTTAAAACTCTGTTGCTGTATTGCTCAGTTTTGGCCACCAGAGGGAGACAAGCGAAATGTAAACTGTACTGGACACAATGGGACTACGTTTTCCAGCATGCTTTGGGGCAGAGACAGGAAGTGGGTGGGGAAGGAGGAGAGGACATCCGCAGTCTCGTGGAAGGAGAGCCAGTGTGAGCCGAGGGGTGAACAGAGTGAGACGCAAGTGAGACTGTGAGCGATTGTAACCAGGCCGGAGAGCAGGCGCTGCCTTGCCGACGCTGGTGATCGATACAGTGACTTGCCAGAGACCCAGTAATCCACCGCTGAGAGGTTTTACACAGACACAGAGTTCCAGATTGGACCCCGAGTTAGGAGACCGCGATGATCCACTGGGTGTGCCGGCGGTAAGCTGTAAATCTTGTTGTAGAAGACGGACAAGAGAAGTGGATCCGGTGGCACAGAGTCCCAGCATAATTCAGCGGAGAGACGTCCTTGATCGGGCAGCAGAACAGATTGTCTAGCGGATGGGTGAGAGGCCTCCCAGGCCACAGTTAAAGTTTAACGAAGCACGCTGCAGTACTGCTAAAATCTACAGGGCCCCAACGTGACTAGTCGAAGATTTATTAAATCCATTCACTGGCCAGTTGAAATATAGTACCCGGGTACCTGAGCTCACACACACAAACTTTTTGGGACATAACCTGCACGGGACTTACACTCCAGAAACAAAGGGGTTAAACTTTTCTTTTACCGCTGCGCGTTTCCCGCATTACGAAATCCTGTTTTCCATATACCGTGCTTACATTATATATGCCGCTTTATTGAGACCAGTAAAGTATATAAGTTATAAAATCCACAACAGTGCTGGTGTATATTTATTCCCTAGTGCGGAGAGACTAACCCGAGGTTAAATTCAGTGGCTCCTCCGGGAGTGAGCGCTACATATGTCTATGTGCATGGGGTAAATAATAAATAATAAATAAATATTTTGTGCTTTGGTGAACAAAAACCTCAAAATTAACATTGCCGTACTGAATTTTACTTGCTTCATGGCGGTGGCCATCTTTACTACGTCACACTCAGCTACTCGCATCATCTCCTCGAGTCGCTGCAAGTGCTACGTTAGCAGTGCTGGGCGTTCAATGGCAAGTTGCTAACTTAGCACTTGCAGCGGCTGAGGTATTGAACGCGCCTCTGGTCTGTGTGGGGATGGTCTGTGTGGATCTTGTGATGTCACCTCCTCACTCCGCCTCCAATCCACCACGTGCTCCCCCTCACTTTAGACACTGGGAGAGGCTGCCTGGGCTGATATGCAAAGAGGCTGCCTGGGCTGAGATGCAGAGAGGCTGCCTGGGCTGAGATGCAGGGGCTGCTGCTGTGGCCACTGGATTGCTGGACACAGCAAAAAAAAGGTGATGATTTTCAAATCTTTATTAAGCTTGATGCCCCCTGGTCTGAGGTCTAGTTTGTCTGCCTGGGGAGGAGGAACACCATGATTAATAGTAATCTGGTGGGGATGAGGGCCCTGCTACAGAGCTTACAATCTAGAAGAAGAGGGGACCCTACACCAGAGTTTACAATCTAAGAGGAGAGGGGACCCTGTCCAAGAGCTTACAATCTAAGCAGAGAGGGGACCCTGCTCCAGAATATACAATCTAGAAGAAGAGGGGACCCTACACCAGAGTTTACAATCTAAGAGGAGAGGGGACCCTGTCCAAGAGTTTACAATCTAAGAGGAGAGGGGACCCTGCTCCAGAGCTTACAATCTAAAAGGAGAGGGGACCCTGTCCAAGAGCTTACAATCTAAGCAGAGAGGGGACCCTGCCCCAGAGCTTTCAATCTAAAAGGAGAGGGGACCCTGCTCCAGAATATACAATCTAGAAGAAGAGGGGACCCTGCACCAGAGCTTACAATCTAAGAGGAGAGGGGACCCTGTCCAAGCTTACAATCTAAGCAGAGAGGGGACCCTGCCCTAGAGCTTTCAATCTAAGAGGAGAGGGGACCCTGCTCCAGAGCTTTCAATCTAAGAGGAGAGGGGACCCTGCTCCAGAGCTTACAATCTAAGAGGAGAGGGGACCCTGCTCCAGAGCTTACAGTCTAAGAGGAGAGGGGACCCTGCTCCAGAGTTTACAATCTAAGAGGAGAGAGGACCCTGCTGCAGAGCTTACAATCTAAGAGGAGAGAGGACCCTGCACAAGAGCTTACATTCTAAGCAGAAATGGGGATACAGATTGTATATCTGTATACAGAGACGGAGGGAGGGGTGTATAAATATATATATGTGTGTGTGTAGGAAGGGGGCTGGTGTGTGTGCGTGTATGTATGTATATGTTTGGAGAGGGGGTCTGATGCCATTAAAATTTTGCCCCCCCCCCGGGAAAAATTTCTGCGGACGCCCATGGTCCTACAGACTATTCTTTTAAATAGAGGTAGGAAAGAACTAATTGATGTAATTCGGAAAATGCTTAATTTAAGATGCTGACTTGGTCTTGGTAAAGTTTAAGGCCCGTGTCAGACAAGCGCACTTTTTGCATCCGTCTGACCGCAATGTTTGCTATCCGTTGTAGCTTTTCAAAGGAGTCAATAGAGAACAACACACTAAGCACGTGCGCACTTTTTCACGCACGCGCAACGCATGTTGCTACGGATGCCAAAATGGCATCAACGTGAAAAAAACAAGATGGACGTAGAGAAACCCCTGCATACAGTTTTTTTTCTTTTTCTCAACATCAGTCAAAATTAACTGATGCAATGTAACCACAATCTCGTCAGTTAAAAAGTACGTCCGTTAATGTGCGCAGTCAGTACGCTCGTCTGACCCCAGCCTTAAGAGCACTAGATATTGTTAGGTGTTGGCCTGAGGTACTACAAGGATCTGGACACATTCTGCAGACTAATTGCAAATGAAATTTGTTTTCAATAAATGAAATTCCTTTATATTGCTTGTGAATTCCAGCAAATCAAGTATATGTGATATCAGGGAAACCAGCAGGTGGTTTATAGATTGAGTATACTCAATGTTGGTAGTGAAGGGTTAAGTCCTGAAATAATTTGGTTTATTGTTATTTATTATCTCACAAGGTCACACTCCAAAAAAATAAAAAAACATTTGGAAACTTTTTAAACCTCAGGTATGTAGTTATCGCAGCATTCAGTTCAGATTCTATAGCAACAATAAAGCCTTGAGGCAAAGCATATTTAACATGTGATGAAGCTGCCAAAAAGGTATTGTATGCTTAGTATGATAACTATTTTATGGGAAAGATGAGGAAAGGCATGAAAGATATTAATGCTTTGCTCTTATCAGTCTTTGGTATCAATGTTTCCCAATCTCATCCTTAAGACCTTGTTATTATTTTGAATAGTTGAATAGAATTCTATTCTGGCATTTCCAAATGGGAAGTTAAATTAAAGCTTAAGTGTCCAATTGATTGCAAAGGCAGACAATTTAATAATGGAGCAGACAAGACTGCCTAGCTATGACTGCAAAGCATGCACTGAGCTGCTTTTAGATCTGTCAAGAAAGTTTATAAATAATAAACGTTCAGCCTGCTTTATTAGGAAAAGTGCCAAGGTCTGAGAATGTGCTGCTCAGTAAAACCAAAGTTAAATGAGAAAAAAGAGAAAAGATGCAATCAAATCTGCCATCTCCATGGAAATGAAAGAACAACCCCTGGCCAACAACCCTATGCTCTGTGTTCATTAACTCAACCTGGTTATTATACTGTTTGGCTAAGATAAGTTTTGGAAGTTCAATGTTCAAAAACAGCATGCGGGAGTGAAATGATTGGCATGAACATGACACATGGCTTGGTACAAGTAAATGATAGCAGTGTAATTGATAGAAAATACCTGACGAATGGTTCAAATAAAATTGTTGGGCCTTGGGGGCCTGACCATGCAAAGCTTTCAATGCGCCAATAAATTAGAAGGTGGATAAAACAATTCCATGAGTCTGTTCAGGTGCAATGATCACAGTTTCACCGATAGCAATGGCAGCTTCCTGATGTCATTTGGAATCCAAGCTGTCAAAAAAGAAAAGAATAAATTGCTTCTTTAACATCACTGGCAGACAGTTTGATTATGGCTGTACGAGCAACCTTCAATGACTCAGAAGAAATGTAACTAATGTAAACCATGTTAAGGTTGAATTCAGATATTCAAATTATTTACTTTAGAGATGTAATTTTATGGCTCTTAAAAAGCATACGTAATTGTTCTAGCATAAGTTTAAGAGAAATTTAGAGTTACATGGATATAAAGATCTCTGTGTTTAGTCCAAACATACATGTCAATAATGAGACAAATTTCACTGGGTTGCTTTCAACTTCAAATACTTCATTCCTTTGCTACAAATAAAAAGGGGGATGTTAAATAAGGCCAAGAAACTAGTGTTCCATTAATAAACATTCTCCTATATTTCTGGGAACTGAGATAATGGGTCATACTATAGAGAAAATCAACAAATTGGCATAAATTATCTTGCTTATTTCACAGAGCCACAGAGATCTAGTCTAACATAGTACTGGATGTATAATTATATTTATCTACTGAGCTATCAGACAGTTTTTTTCTTCATTTCTACTTTTTTTTTTAAAGTAAAGTAAAGGTTTAGTAAAGTAATGGTTAGCTTATTTAAAGTAAAAAAACTACAAAAAAACAAACCTCTTCCCAACTGACTAACTACCATTATATTCATGTTTCATTTGTAGGCAAAATTTTGGTTCAACTTCACTTAATAGCGTTAGGTATTAGACGCCCCTTTTATTTAATTCGTAATGAATCATTACCGTTATCTAAAATAATTACATAGTTATGAAAATACAACGGGTTATACAGAAAGGACCAAAATTTTACGGAAATTTCAATGCTTTTTGGTTAGGCACACTTCGATGCTCTTCGGTGATTCCATATCGCCGACCCTGCGGTGAATTCACTTTAAACTACAGGGTCCCCAAAGTGCGACGTACATGGAGCCGAACAGAACGCTGAACGCCTCTGAACTGCATAAAAAGAAAATGAACTCTGCTAATCTTCTAATAGGTGTTTGAACCAATAAAAATGCATTAAAATGTGTCTAAATAATAAAAAAGGACCTATAAAAAATAATAATAAGGTCTGTCAAAGAATTTAAAAACAGCGTTTTTTAAAAATATTTGGGCATCAAAAGTTTTGTCTAAAAATAAATAAAAAGACTTTTTCTGAAAATGAAAAGAATAATTGGTTGAATAAAGTGTTAATATTTATTTTACATTGAATACTATGGGATTCGCCTGTTTAAACCTGTCGAACTGAACCACCGAAAAACAGGGTATTTCACTGACACTTCGGTGCATCTCAGCATTCTCTGAATACATTAACCAATACTTCTCTATGGGACAATTTTGCTGGCAGAAGATTGAAGATTGCCAATCTGCGGCGAACTGCACTATTTTTGCTGCCAATTTGCCAGTATTTGTCCAACTGACAGCTTGGTGAATATATGAACTGTTACGATATTGCACCATACGGGGAAATTCAATTTGGTGGCAAGTTCCACGCTTATTGAATAACCCCTACAGTTTCAATAACCTTGTCTAAAAGTCTATTTAGGACAATCATCTATGCCTAATAGGTATGAATGGTGCCAAGAAGCCTTGTTGGTAGAATGAATACTAGCTTATTCTTAATGGAACTTTTGTCATTCATAAACATGTATTATACACCATTGTAAATATTGAAACATTTGAATTCACTTGGAGATAACAATCACCAAGGGACACACTGGTTACTGGTCACTTCCACTAATTTATGTGGTCATGGTTAAAGGTGCCACTCCCTGCCTCCCTACTATCCACAGCTATCTTGCTACAACATTTTAAATCAAAAGTGTCACCTCCATCCTAAAGGTTTTCTCTCAGCAATCACTTTATTAGGGACAGTGACGTTTTGGTCCTGACAGAAGAGCTTTCTCAACCGTTCTTTCATACAGAAGCTCAAGTAACTGGTCATCCTTTCCTTTTCTTTTTTTTTTGTATAGGTTAGTCAGTGTGTGTTTGACTGTCAGTCTTTCGCTCTCATTGTATCTGTTGGTCTGCTTGTGTTGCTGTATGTCCTTCTGTGCAGGTATATCTGTCACTGTGTGTTTCTGTGTTTCAGCTTAAGGGCGTAAATGTAAATTAGGCTGCCCGTGTGTGTTATCTGTCGTTCTGCATGTATGCGTGACACTACCTGTGTGTATGTGTGTGTCAGTTTCTGTCTGTGTGTCAATGTATTGATACATATGAATGAGTTGAAATGACATGAGTTTTTTGGGAGGACTGTCATACACTTCTTCTGTCCTAGAATGTCAGAAAAATATGGATAACATCTGTGAGAGCTAGTTACACAACTCCATGTCATGCTAATATCTGTAATACATGGTGCTTAGAGATGAAAGGGTTAAAGAAGCACTGACATGCCAAATCAAATCTATGCCTAATCTGTGGATTCAGATAAATATCAGCTAATGACTAGTACACACACGGGAAGATGTTATTTGGTAATGTATGGTTCTGTAGCCATTCCCGTTTGTAAAGGTCAAGTGGAAGTAATAGAGGCCTCGTTGAGGATGAAGTGAGCAATTATATTCTTTCACAGTAAATGTTCTCAGTAATTTTCCCCTTACAACTCTGTTCGAAATGTGCATTTGACTTGGAAACAAATTAACAGCGTTGGGACTCAATGCCAAATCACATGTCAACGCATGATTCCTGAAAGCTAAGCTCACTGGAAGGTGTTCATTATGAATGATGCAGTTTATGACTGATTAATAAGCTGGACTACGAAAGCTTAAGGTGTGCAACAAAATCATTATCATTTGCATCTGCACCTTTTCTTAATCATCTTAAATTGAACGTGTAGATTTAGCACACAATTTAAATGTCCATTAATAAACTGTAAAAAAACATTTTCCAGTAAACCAAACATCATATTAATGGAAATGTCCATTAATATTCCAGACAATCCTAATTCTTACTTGATTTTTTCAATGTTTTTTGAATAACTGGGTCTTGCCAGTTCAGAAATCCATACACAACAGCAGGAGTCTAGTCATAAAAAAAAGTGGTGGAACCCTCTTCAAATTACCATTGACAAGTTGCATTTAACCTAGCACTATGTTTAAACACAAAAATAGGCATAGGATCAAACCAATTTCTCTCCTGTTTCCATCCTAAAATAAGGATTAGGAAATCCTTATAATAATTTTAATAAATGTCATATGTTTCTGGTGACTTAATAAGGAAACATACAGGGTTATTAAGAGAATGGTGAAACTCTGGAGAACTTTTGGAGAATTGAAAGTTCTAGGTCAAAATAGCCAAACCAGAAAAATTCTCCCATTTTGACCTAGAATTTTCACTTCTCCAAAAGTTCTCCAGAGTTTCACCTTTCTTTGAATAACCCTGATATAAACCCTAATAAAAGATTGTAGGGGTTATTCACTAACCTCCAAATCGGCCCTGAATTACATTGAAAGGTGATTTTCACCATTTGGTGCAATTTCGGGGCAATTTGTCTCAGTAAGCTGTAAATTCGCCAAATACAGGCATATTGACAGTGAAATACTGTGCAAAACTCCACAATTCTGCAGCTTTCGGCATTGAAATTGTCCAAAGGAAGACTATCATGTCTTCTATTCATAGAATGCCAGATTGCGCTGAAATTCAGGCGAAATGCCCTTATTTTCGGTGTTTCAATACAACTGGTTTAAACAGACGAATCCCATAGGTTTCAATGTAAAAGTAATATCTTAAAATGTATTTTACATTTTTTATTTTTATTTTTTGCAAAAACTTTTTATTTTGTTTTTTTAAAAGACCATTTTGTATTTTTTGCATTTCTAGAGGATATTATTGTTTATTTTTATAAGACATTTGGTTTAAATTTTGTAACAGACCTTTGTATTATTTTGTAAAGAACGTTTTTATTATTTAGACATGTTTTTATTGATTGAAACTCTTATTAGGAGAGTAGGAGAGTTTTCTTTATTTTACAGTTTGGTGGAATTGGTAATGCCAATTTGGCACAATTCGGCGGTTATCGGCGCAATTCGACTGTTTTCACTGACGTCCGACAACTGCTTCGGCAACTCCGATTTTGTATGGTGAACATTTGCTATATAGTGAATTCACAGTATATTTGGCGAAATGGAATCACCCTAGTGCGCTGAAATGCGGTGAAACACAAAGCACCAAAATTGCACACAATTTAGGTGCTTTGTGTGGGTCAAAAGGGAGCTCCACTCCCTCTGAGAAATTAGTGGAGGAACTGCATTCCCGAAACATTTCTGGTTGATTTGACCACTTCACTACAGATTACTCACTATTTTCCTCCAATATAATCATCTGTGATCAACATATAAAACACTTTTACTATACTATAATAATATTATTAGATCATGAAGTGTTTCTTTGTGACCAACTATGTAAACTATTGTACTGTATGTCTTGATCATTGTGTGCAGACCATTTACTAAAAGAAAAATAGTGCAGCAAAGAAATAGATAAGATTTAATAAATTTGGTAATGGGAAGATGTTCAACATTTATATATCCCTTCTAAGTTGACAAGATATAGAGGATAATATCCAAAATGGTATCAAGCCTATTACACCCCTAATTGTGATCTTGCACAGGCCATATGATTAAGGTGTGAACAAATGGAACATTATTTACAAATTGTAAATAATTAGAACAGTCAATTTTCATGCTAGTTAATGTGAACCAAATTGGTAATAAGTAAAAGTCTAGCAGGTGAAAAAGTGAAACTTGGGAGAATTGACAGGAGAATAGAACTATCTAGACCAAATAGCATATTTGGAAAGTGAGATAAATTGGAGATTTTTTCTGCTTTGACTATTTTGACCTGTAATTTTCACTTCTCCTGTCAATTCTCCTGAGTTTCATCTTTATTGAGTAGACCTTTAGATAGGACTCTAAAGGAAAGACATGCAAAACCAATTCACCCAACAGGCGCCCCTTTTGCACACAGCTGTAATAGCGAGCCAGTTGAAATGCCATGAATGTTCCTACCAGATAGGGTAGACATCAACCCTATGGATACATTCCTCCAATTGGTAGCTTTCTAGGATGTTTGGGAGATATAGTTACCCTCTCTAATTATGTTGCCTTACTATTTATCTTCTGGTATATTATTCCAAAGACTATTTCACCAAATAATTTAACAAAACAAGAGAAATGAGAATGGGGAGAACTAAATAGAAGACCCTAAGAAATTACTGAGAGATAGTTAGCCCCACACACATCTTACTTAATTAAAATTAATGCCTGCTTTTTTGTCACTACACAAGTTGCTGTCACTGTCAGTCATCAATCAGTGTTTTAAATTTTTGGCTTCGCAAATTATTTTATTTGGGATGTGAATATACACTTTGTTTGGTTCCATCTGTGGTTGTATGGCAGATATTGTACTTTAAACATACATACCCTAAGGGTGAAAAATAGAAATTAATTAAAAGCAACTACTGTAGTTCAAGTATCATCTAGTTGCCACATCCTGACAATCCCGTCAGACCTACACTGTTTCTAATTACTTGTGTCTAAATCTCCATTTCTCTAACCAATTATGAGAAGATGTGTTGCTTGTCTCAGGCTGTAGAAAGACTGTCTCATGGGGAACGCAATGGCAAATCTTGAAATCCATCAAAAACTGAAACTCGATAAAAAGTGTTTAGATGGGTACATCTGCCCATTTCCAGGTGATATTTATAAAAATACAAAGGTAATAAATAAGGCAATAAAACACACATCTCTATCATAACATTTTGTTGATAAATAAGTACTCACATGTTAACCCCTCCACCATGGAACATTCTATCAATTTCCATTTATCATATCTGTATATCTACCTATTGGCATGCTTGAGGAGACGAATGCCCAGTCTCAAAACCAAATTCTAAAACAAAATTTCTTTGTAGGCTGTGTAAGAGAAAAAAGTAATTCCCAAACCAGTCGAGTACTAAAGGGGGTTAAGTCCATCTGTTCCCATACTTCTAAATGATACAGTTACAAGAGGCCTTGTGTCCCTGAAAATCAATTGGGAAGCGAGGTATCTCATCAAAGAAGTGAATGAGTCAGTAAACTTCAATAAGCGTTACCTTGCCATGCATTACAAGGACCTTGCAAACCGGAGTTTACTTAAAATCATGGTGAAAAAGCCTACATTAACAGTGTATAAGGTGTACAAGCCCCAGCAACACAGTAAACATTAGGGATGTGCGTTTCGGGTTTCGGAATTTCGGAATTTTCACGAAATTTCCCGATTCGTGTTTTCGGATGCGGCCGAATTTCTGAAAAATTTTAGATCCGAAAATTTCAGATCCGAAATGTTTTCCGAGCCGAAACGAAATATTTTCGGATTTTTTGAATGGACTTGAAATGTGTCAAACGAGGAGAACAGATGTTCCGAAAAACGAAAATTTTCCGAAAAACGAAAATTTTCCGAAAAACGAACATTTTGTAAAAACGAAAATTTTCTGAAAAACGAAAATTTTTCGAAAAAACGAAAAGTCGATACAAAAAACGGGCAAAATGACACTAAAAATACGAAAATTGGTCGATATTCCGAAAAATGTGCAATTCCGAAAAACGAAAATTTTCCGAAATTACGAAAAGTCGATACAAAAACCGAGCACAGTGACACGAAAATACGAAAAACGGTCGAAATTCCGAAAAAAAAATGTACCCGAAAAACAGGCCGAATCGAATCGAATCGAATCCGAAATCGGTCGAAACGAGCCGAATCGAAAAGTTTAAAAATCCGAAAAATCTAACCGAATCGAACCGAAAAAAAAATCGGTGCACAAGCCTAGTAAACATCTGCAGCGCCGACTTTTAAAGATCTAGTAATGTTCAGATTTCTATGGATTTTCTTTTAAAAGGATGCATTAGCCACATTAACACATTAACATAACAAGTTGGTCAAAGTGTGCTTGCTATATGCTCCTTCTTTCCTCACAGCTAACAATAGGTGCTGTGACAACCTTCCAAGGTTTGGGCTTTTCTCCTCCTGGAAGAATGTTAATCAGCTCCAAGGGGCAGAAGACAAGTGTGTGGTTCAGGAGCAATTTATCATCAATCCATGTGTGTCTCTCTCTAGTGTATATATATATATATATATATGTAGCGCTCACTCCCGGAGGAGCCGCTGAATTTGAACCTCGGTCAGTCTCCCCGCACTAGGGAATAAATATACACCAGCACCGTTGTGGATTTTATAAATTATATAGTTTACTAATCTCAAATAAACTGGCATATAGCAGCACGGTATATATATATATTTACAGGAGTTCGTAATGCGAGAAACGCGCAGCGGAAAAGAGAAAAAGGAATTTTAACCCCTTCGTTGCTGAAATGTGAGTCCCGTACAGGTTGTGTCCCAAGATAGGTGTATATGTATGCGTGTGTTAGTACCCGGGTACTAGATACATACTTGAAAATGAGAGAAATCTCAATGTATCCTTCCTGGTAAAATCCTTTATAAATAAATAAATAAATAAATAAAGATTCAACTGCCCAGTGAATAGTTTCAATGTGTCTTCGACTAGTCACGTTGGGGCCCTGTAGGTTTAGACAAACTGCAGCACGCTTTATTATTTTTCACTGTGGCCGGGAAGGCCTCTCACCCATCCACCAGATACTCTGCGCTCTGCTCGACCCAGGACGTCTTTCCACTCGACTTGACTGGGACTCTGTGCCACCGGATCCGCTTCTCTTCCTTGTCCGTTTCTGCCACAAGATGCTCAGCTCACCGCCTGCACTCCCATTAGATCATCGCGGTCTCCTAACTCGGGGTCCTTCTGCAGCTCTGTATCTTTAAACTTCTCACGGATGGGTTAACAGGTCTTTTGGCAAGTGATTTTGGCCGATCTCCAGCTCCGCAAAGCAGCACCTGCGCTCCAGCCTGGTCACGATCTCTCCTTGTCTCAGGTGCGTCTCGCTCTAATCACCTCTTGGCGCGCACTGGCTCTCCTCTGCATGAGGTTGCGGATGTCTCTCGGTTTTTCCCACCCACTTCCTGTTCCTGCCCCAAAGCATGCTGGAAAACGTAGTCCGAAAGTGTCCAGAATCCGTTTACATTGTGTTCGTCTCCCCCTGGTGGCCAGAAACAAGTAACTACAGCCAGCGGCAGGATTTAAACCAGCGGTACACTCTCCCCTTCCTAGAACTCTTGGGTCTCTCCAAGGAGGTGTAACAGTTACATTACATTTCAACATTACATCAGTCGATATACATAGGCTCAGCAGCAAGCATACAATGGGTTAGGTATACATCCTCAAGTTTACTCATACTTCTAGCTACCTCAGCTAACATAGCAGACACTTCGGGCAACCTTTGCACTGTGGTAACAGCCTCTTCAGTGCTATGTCCTGGTGAGTCGTAGGTGAGTCTTTGAGGGGGTCGGACAGAACGTTTTGTCTCTGGCTCAATCAACTCTTCTTCAGTCGGAAGTATTACAGATACAGGTTCAGATCTTTCATTCAGAACTGGAACAGACATCTCCTCGGAGTATGATCCTTCCTAATGAAGGCATAGAACTGTAGTCATAGGACACGTTTTCAGGAACTATAGGAATTTCAGAAGTTTCAGGAATGTCCAGCTGGAATTCTGGAGCCTCAGGCCTCAGATTGCTTTCCCACTGTTCGGCAACTGGGACGACTTCTTCAGGCTCTGGTGAGCGCACCCAATTTAGACAAAAACTTTCTTCTTCACTTTCCCCTTCGCTTTCCTCAACAACCCGTGTCTGCTGAGACCGAGTGATGGGAGTCAAACGTGGAGCAGGCGGAGGCGGATCCGGCAGAGAAAGTTTGTCTCCAACTGGTATCCTTACAGCTTCCTTCAGAGGTAGCAAATGATTTCGGTGCCAGTTTTTAAGAGGCCCAGCCTTTCCATCAGGTCGAATTTGGTAAACCGGCAAACCCGGCAGTTGCTTGCAGACAATGTAGACCTGAGAACTCCATCGGTCCACCAACTTATGCCTGGCAGAAACACCCAAGTTCTTCAACAAAACCCTATCACCGGGTTGTAGATCCTGTATCCAAACTTTCAAATCGTAGTTTCGTTTATTCCTCTGTTCCCTGTTCCCAGAGGTCAAACGGGCTTGTTCAAACGCAGAGGCCAAATTCTTCCGGAGTCTATCCACATAGTTCCTATGAGAGGCTACAGACGTCTGATCCAGAGATAACCCAAACGCCAAATCAACCGGCAGTTGAGCTTCCCTTCCGAACATAAGACGGTACGGTGAGTATCCAGTAGCGTCACTCTCCGTGCTGTTGTATGCATGTACTAGCGTGGCTATGTGATGACTCCAGCTCTGCTTCTCTCTGTTTGACAATGTCCCCAACATATTTAGCAGAGCGCGGTTAAACCTTTCTGGCTGAGCATCACCTTGAGGGTGATATGGTATAATTCGGGTTTTCTGAATTCCCAGCAGTTCCAGTAATTGCCCAACAAGCCGGCTCTCAAAGTCTCTACCCTTATCCGAGTGTATTCTCCTTGGCAGCCCATAGTGAACAAAAACTTTTCCATTTAAACCTTCACCACCATAGGAGCACGTTGGTCTCTCGTGGAAAAAGCTTGGGCATAACGTGTGAAATGATCAGTCATCACTAAGATATTTCCCTGCCCACTAGCATCCGGCTCTAAGCACAGGAAGTCAATGCACACCAAATCCATGGGTCCTTGACTTTGTAGGTGGCTCATTGGAGCAGTTCGGGTTGGCAGAGTCTTCCTTTGGATACAACTCAGACATGAGTGGCAGTAACTTTCAACTTCAGGCCTCATGCAGGGCCAATAGAATCTGTCCCGCACCAGCTTAAAAGTTCTCTCTGCTCCTAAATGTCCATGGCCATCATGTAATGACCGTAGCACACCCTCTCTGTGTTTGGTGGGAAGGAATAACTGTTGGGTCTCTCCAGCATCGCTCGAGGGGCCCCTTCGGTAGACCACCCCATCCAACATCTTCAATCGTTCCCATTCCTTGTAGACCAATCTGGCCCCCTCTGGGGAATTTGTCAGAAGAATCTCCTGTTGGTTCGCGTTTAGAGCCTTCATGGTCAATGCGATCAGAGGGTCTCCAGCCTGGTCAGCTCTCAGGTCCTGTTTCGAAGAAGTAGGCAAATTTTCATCTCTCAGCTGTGTAGGGTTACAGTAGAACTCTGGAACAGCCACAGCCATGACTCCTATGGCCTCTGCTTCAATCCCTCCCTTGACCCGGCGCTCTGCTCCTTGACATAAAGCTTGCACCCCATCTGGAGTTAACTGAGTCCATTCTGTAGTGTAGGGTCTTCTCGACAAAGCATCAGCATCTCGACTGTTCACTCCAGGGCGATACTTCAGGCTGAACCTAAACCCTGACAGAGCGGCTAACCACCGATGTCCCACTGCATCCAGCTTCGCAGTAGTAAGGACGTAGGTAAGAGGATTGTTATCCGTCTTTATCACAAATTCAGCTCCATACAGATAGTCTTTCAACTTATCGACCACCGCCCACTTCAAAGCGAGGAACTCCAACTTATGGGTAGGATAATTCTTTTCCGAAGGCGTAAGGCTCCGGCTCACGTAGGCTACAGGTCTCAACAATCCGGCATATTCTAGGCTTGTGCACCGATTTTTTTTTTCGGTTCGATTCGGTTCGATTTGTTCGGATGTTTAAAATTTTAGATTCGGCTTGTTTCGACCGATTTCTGTTTCGATTCGGTTCGGTTCCGCTCGTTTTTCGTGAACATTTTTTTTTCGGAATATCGACCTTTTTTCGTGTTTTCAGGTCACTTTGCTCGTTTTTTGTATCGACTTTTCGTGATTTCGGAAATTTTCATTTTTTTCGGAACGTCTGTTCACCTCGTTTCAAAGTGTCTAACTCTATTCGTTCTGACGTAAACAACTATGGTTTACTTTTTTTATACTTTATATATTTTTTTATAATACATTTTTGGTTTGTTTTTCGGATCCGATAATTCATTCTGTCGATACGCTAATTCTGGCGATTCTATAGTGTTTTTTTTTATTAAATAAAGATCCTTTTTTTCTTATGAATAAATATACATTTCACAACTTTATTTAATCACATTAAAAAAATGGTATGAAAGCCAAGGAACAAAAAAAAATGAACAAAATGATTTAAAAACGCTAAACTGACCCGAATGGTCTGACTTTAAAAATAAAAACCAGAACAAAAGGTTTTAAAATGGAAAAATAGTTGATCAAAATGATCTGAAACAAAAAAAACAACAAATAAAATGATTTAAACCAGACAAAAAAAATTAACCCTTTCGCTGCTGAGGCATTTCACGGCTTCCCTTCACGCCTGTGTGCGGTCTGCTGCTGAGCTAATTTTTAACAGTTTCGCTCCTCTTGTTTAAACGCGTTTTGAAGCCTTATTTTATAATATGACCCAGACATGTTATATATCGTTCTTTCCAAGAGACTCGGCAGATGATTCATAATATATCATTATCATATGTATGCGTCATGTCCTGTCTGTATATTATAACAAAAAATGCAATAAAATTTGAATTTTCAATGTTTGTTTTACAAGGTGTAATGTGGTTTTTTCCACATTTTAACATGCGAGTGTTTGCGGTTATATTTTATGAGTTGAGTTTGTTAAAAAAAATTGAAATGGGGACTTGTTATATTTTTTTGGGTGAAAATTACACTATTTTTAACAAACGCAACCCATACAAAAATCCTTAGTGCAGCATCATTGTTCACATTATAATTGAAATGGGAACAATATTGCTGCATTAACAAAACAAAACAAAAAAAAATGTTTATTTTTTTTTATATTTTAATTTTTTATAATTTTTAACATTGTCATGTTTGGTATTGTTGGAAAGGCCATGCTCTGGTCGATCCAAAGATACCAAACATTAACCGATAGCTGCCGCGGATCGGGAGATAGGGGGTTCATTGGAACCCCCTATCTCCACCATTGGTCGCAGTTAGGGGTTAACTCCAGAACTGACATCATTGTGACGAGGTCTTGGGACTGTCGGCAGCTGCCGTTCCCCCATGCTGTTGTCTTCCTGCAAAGACGTGACCATGTTGGCGGGCAGCGTCTTAGCGGGCAGCGTTAGGAGAGAGCTCATAGCTGGGAGGAGGTGTTGCGTGAAGCTGCAAACAGGGACAAATAAACTAGACCTGAGCCGCACTGAGGATCTTTGGGTTGTGTCGGAGAAGACTTCACGCAGTGCTGCCATCAATATTTTTTGATAAATACAATGAATGTGACTGTGGACAAAAATCCGTGTTGTTGTGACATCGCCTAAGCTTAACAAAACCATGCCACGGTAATCAAATCTCAAGGCAGTACAACAACGTTGTGTTAGTGTGTGACATTTTTTGGCCAGGCAGGAAGTGTAGAATGTACACAGTCACATTCATGGCCACAAATATGTTGACAAATTTATGACAAAGGGTCCATAGAAATGTCAATAAATTTATGTACATATAATTTTAACAGTGTGGAAAAGAAACCAAGCAATACATATTAACTTATTAAGTAAGGAAAAGCAACGCACACAAACAGGAAAATATAGAAAAAATATAAAATTTATTTACAACATGCCACATGGCATTGGCAAACTGCCCAACAGGGGCACAAACATACTCATAGGGGAGGAGGAGGCTGGTCTCTCTCTACTGCTGCTCCAGGATTTCAACGGCGTTATTAATATGCTGCCTGAACTCCTGCAGCAACTCCTGGATGGCATCAAGGTTGCTGCCAGCCAGGCGTAGCTCGCCGATCGCCATCCTGACGCTGGACCTGTCAGTTTCCGGTCTGGCTTCTCCTTCTATATATCCAATAAATGAAAGAAGGAAAATACAGTAAGTAAAGCAGGTTTCTATTTTTGACTGAAAGTCTTGAAAAAACATAACAGTAGTATATACCAGTGCTGGCGGCCTCCTGAGGCTCTGACTCCTCCGACTCCTCCTCCTCCACCACCACCGTCAGCATCTCTTCCGGTGCTATATCTAAGAAATTAAAGAAATAAAAAATACAGTAAACAACAAAACTGATTTATTTTTGAACAAAAGTCGATGCAAAATACAACAGTAAAAAAAAAACCTGGACTCGCGGCCTCCTGCTGCGGCTCCGGCTCCCTCTCTCCATCGCCCTGCTCCTCCTCTTCCTCCTCCTGCTCCTCTTGTGCTATATATAAAAAAATTAAATGAAAATACAGTAAACAAAAAATGTTTCTGTTTTTGACCAAAAGTCGTTGCAAAATAAAACAGTATATACCAGCGCTGGTGGTCGCCCGTGGCTCCCCCTCCTCCTCCACTGGGGCACTGGTGCCCGCCGGGGCAGATGCTGCCTTTGCCTTCCTGTCTTCTGCCAAATCCAAAAAATAACACGTAAATAATACAGACTGGAAAAAATGGTATATCTATACAATATATTGCCGAAAGTATTGCGACACCCCTCCGCTACCCACTAGCACTACCAGCTTGACCCTCCACTACTCACATCTCATAGTTCTAAAGTCACAAAATATTTATTTATTTCCCCTGCACATAGACATATATTACCGTTCAATTATATATTTTTTTCAGATGTAAACATTACGTTTATTCAATAAAAACTATTATTTGTGTTGTGTGCGTACAAAACGCATTGTGCTGACTGCTTTTAGTTATTTTATAGATGGCCTCAGCCTCAGTTTCACTTTCAGCTTCTGCGAATAAAACTGTGGATATAGCAGAAACAACAGAAATCCGCCATTTTGTTTTGAAATTTCAATAATGACGATAATTAATGATAATTTAATGATAATAAAGCGTTCAATAATGACACTGCTGTAGCAAACTGAATTGCTGCGCTGCATCAATTCAGCAGCTGCTGAGGATGTATTGAACGCGGCTCTGTTTGGATGCACTTTCAGAAGAACTACATGTCCCATCCTACCACTTAGCAGAGACGCAGAGATTTTTGTTGATGCGCAGATGGGAGCCAATATTGGGCAAGCTGCGGGTCATCTCGTATGCATCACTCAATCACAACAACCTCCCCCCCAACACACTACAGTACACAGTGCCAAAAGAAATCCAGCATTGTAACTTCATCTACACACATCAAATATCACAATTTTCACGAATACGTAAAATCCCAAAAAAGAAGAGCTATGGCAAAAATGCATGTATGACGAGTCGTGAAAACGCAAAGCTATACACAATCACATTGCATGAAAAAAGGATTAGATAAATCAACGTATTTCTGTGCACATTAGCACATGCAAGCACATTATTATTATTATACAGGATTTATATAGCGCCAACAGTCTGCGCAGCGCTTTACAATATAACTTGACACTTACGTTTGGCTATGACGCGACGGATGTGCCTCAGCTGCTCCTGCTGGCGTGCCTTCAGATCGGACCAGCGTTTTCGGAGCTGGTCCTTCGTCCGGTCTTTCCCAAACAACTCCAGGATGGTGGTTCAGAGCTTGTCAAGGATACGGTCCTTGCGTAAATTATTCTTTCTGCCGTAAGGGCCCTTACGGCAGTCATAATCTCTTTTGTCAAAGATGCGGACCAGCTCCAACATCTCCTCAAATGCCATGTTGCTGGCCCGCTTCTTCCTGGGTGGTGTCTCTGGGGTGGAAGCAGATAAGGACGAGGAGGTGTCCGAATGGGACTCTCTGTCTCGCCTTTCAGCCATGTTAAATTATAAATAATTTCAATTTTTTTGGCCTGTCAAAAAAATTGTCAAAACTGGCTCAATAAAGTTAAGACATCCGCGCGCGCGTGGCATGCGCGACCCGCGGACGAATCGGATCCGACCCGATTACGAAGGAATTATCGTATCGACAGAATTATCGGATCATTGGAAACAAGAAACAAGTGATACGCATTTACAAATACAAAATTTACAGAATCAGCGATATAACCGATAATAGTTAAATATACGATGTCCAGAATTACCGAAATGGAACCGAAATCATGAATGGAACCGAAATCATGAATAGAGCGAAAATAAATTTCGATTTGACACATTACAAGTCCATTCGAAAACCCCGAAAATTTTTCGTTTCGGCTCGGAAAACTTTTCGGATCTGTGGGTTTTCGGGTCCGATCCGATTCGGAAAATCGGCCGAATCCGAAGACACGAATCGGGAAATTTCGTGAAAATTCGGAAATTCCGAAACCCAAAATGCACATCCCTATAAGACTCCCCCTAGACCCTCTCGGCTGGCATCTACATGTAATTCGTACGGCTTGTGAGGATCAGCGTAGGCCAAGACAGGAGCTCGAGTTAGACTCTCTTTCAGCTTCACGAAAGCACCTTCGCATTGACTAGTCCATTCTCCTTGGATAGATTCTCGAGCATTCCTTGGCCCCGGAGCCGACGGATTTCGGTCAGAGGCCTTGTGGCCTTCTTCTACATCTTCCTTCCGCAGGAGCTTATTCAGTGGTTGAGCTATCTTGGCGAACCATCCTACAAACCTTCGATAATAGGAGCAGAATCCCAAGAAAGATCTAAGTTCAGTGACATTTCGGGGTCTAGGCCAGGAAGCTACGGCTTCCAACTTTCGAGGATCCGTCGAAACGCCTTCCGCCGAAACAACGTGTCCCAGATACGTGACGGAAGGCAAACAAAATTGACACTTCTCCAGAGACAGTCTCAACCCCTCTTCATGGAGCCGCTTCAAGACCTTTTCCAACCGTTGCTCATGTTCTTCCAACGTCTTTCCAAATACGATTATGTCATCCAGATACACTAGTACTTTATTCAGGTTCATGTCTCCGACTGTCTTCTCCATTAACCGTTGGAACATGGCTGGAGCCCCCGTAAGGCCTTGAGGCGTTCGGTTGAACTCAAAGAACCCCAGTGGGCAGATGAACGCAGTCTTCTCTTTGTCTTCAGGATGCATTGGTATCTGGTGATACCCACTTCGCAGGTCTAGTACACTAAACCATTTTGCTCCAGACAAACACTGCAAGGCATCTTCTATCCGAGGAGTGGCATATTGATCGGGGATGGTTCTCCAATTTAGCGTGCGATAGTCTATGCACAGACGGACAGAACCATTCTTCTTCCGAACCATCACTATGGGAGAAGCAAACGTACTCCTGGACTCTTGAATCACCTTGGTTCTTTGCAGTTCATTCAGCTGTTCTCTTAGATCATCTAAGTCCCCCAGTGGAACTCGTCTTGACCTTTCTCGAAATGGCTTATCTTCCTGCAGTCGAATGCGATGCTCAGTACTCTTAGCCAGGCCCACGTCGAACTCATCCTTTGAGAACAAGTCCCTCCACTTTAGGACCTGGGACTGAAGATGTTTCTTCCATTCAGGCGAGATGGGAGCGTCCTTGGGACAGAACTTGTCAGCTGGAATATCTTTATTCGCTCCCCCTCCTAAATCAGTAGGAGGGAGAGGCGTAGCGGATGCCACTTGTCCGATGGGCATTCGTGCCCTCAGGATCACTGGAGAGTCAGATACATTGCATACACTGACTGAGACTCTTCCTCGTGTTCGTTTCAAAGCTTTGGTGGAGATTATTTCAGGGATTATTTCGACTCCGGCTTCACTCCCATGATTAAAATCAGTTTCCAGTACCACATAGGGACCTGGTTGTGATCCATTCAACTTGACTGAAGCCCGGAAACTCGCCACTTTCTCCTGACTGTAGTACCTTTCCTGTTCCTCCTAATCTCCACAGACGCCCCACTTCGGCAGGTGCCTTCTGTTCTTCGACCATTCGCTGATAGACTGGACGCAACATCGGGTGTACTCCCTTGGTAGAACCCTCTTCCAGTACTATAGGGGTCAGGAGACGTCGCACCAGATCAGTATTAGTCCCCACTATCATAGAACTTCTGTTGGCCCCTGAAGGTCGAGGACACACAATGACCAATGCATCACAACCCCCAGACTGTCCGATGACTTCGGATCCGATCTCTAACTTCACCTGTAGATATCCATCATAGGGAAGTTTCTCAGTTCCGATACCCCAGATTTCAAGCTCCTTTAGTTCCTGTAGAGGTATGTGTTTCAAGTGTTTCTCATAGAAGTCTCAGTAGATCAGTGTCACTTGAGCCCCTGAGTCCAACAGGGCTTTGGTGTAGACTCCCTCCACTTGGATTGGAACGATGGGAGAAGGACCTATCAGCTGGTCAGGAAACTTTGTCATAGTAGCAAGAAGTTTAGACCCCGTTTGCTGTTCCCTGGCCTTCTTCTTAGAAACATAGAAACATAGAAAAATGTCGGCAGATAAGAACCTTCGGCCCATCTAGTCTGCCCAATTACATGGATACTTTACCTGGATTTATCTTTTGTTTAGGATAGCCTTATGCCTATCCCATGCTTGCTTAAATTCAATTACTGTTTTGGCCTCTACCACTTCTACTGGAAGACTGTTCCATGTATCCACCACCCTCTCAGTAAAATAATGCTTCTTGACCCGTGTAGGTTTTGGGTGTGCATTGCCTCCCCATGATGTAGGACCGGATGCTGAGGGAGTGACTCTTTCAGTCCTGGTAGGCTTCCTGGAGCGGTCTTTCACTATTGGGCACCTAGTTTGCTCCTTCACTTGGGCCCTCTGGCGTTTCCCGCCGGTGAGGTAGATAGCAGCCCTTCCAAGGCTTTTAAAAACTCTTCTATCCTGTTTTTCTCAGGCTTTCGGCTTTGGCACTGCGCTCGGAAATGACCCATTTCTCCACAACTGAAACATCTCTTATTTGAAGAGGGAGACGCACTTGCTTGTGACGATTCAGTTGAAAGGCCCTGGCCAGAAACAACAGTAACTCCAGTTGTCCGCATATCAGCAAGGAACTTCTGCATATCGGTCTGTGTCTCTGCCACCTTCAAAAGCACTCGGCACAGGTCCGTGTGTGCCTGTTGCAATTCAGCTTGAGCTTCTTGCATTTTCTTAACCGTTTTGTGAATTTCACTGTATGTAGGAAGAATTTGCTCTCTTGCAGCACTCTCTGTGGACTTAGAAACAATCAGATGCTCCTGTTCGTCCACTTAGAAACATAGAAACATAGAAACATAGAAAAATGTCGGCAGATAAGAACCTTTCGGCCCATCTAGTCTGCCCAATTACATGGATACTTTACCTGGATTTATCTTTTGTTTAGGATAGCCTTATGCCTATCCCATGCTTGCTTAAATTCAATTACTGTTTTGGCCTCTACCACTTCTACTGGAAGACTGTTCCATGTATCTACCACCCTCTCAGTAAAATAATGCTTCCTGATGTTACTTTTAAACCTTTGCCCCTCTAATCTAAGACTATGTCCTCTTGTTTTGCTATTTTGTTTCCTTTTAAATATACTCCCTTCCTCTACCTTGTGGATTCCCTTTCCCATAGGTGTCTAGCGAATAATCTTCCGCTCGCACACACTCGTTATGCCTCACTGGTTGTGCGTAAACTCTTTCTCCTCTCCTAAGGGATTTTTCTTTGAGTAAAGCCTCTTCCTCTCTGACAGCTCGGATCAGTTCCAGGTATTTCAGTTCTCGGTTACCTTCTCTGGTTCTCAGCTGTAGCATCACAGGATCTAGAGGTTGAGCGCCCCTCAGGATCTGCTGTATTCGAATCTTATCTATTCCGGCCGGTTCGGCCCCTTTCTTAAGAAGTATCTGGTGCAGAATCTTATCTAGGCGCCTCATGTAGTCAGTCATTTTCTCACCTTTCCGCTGGTAAGTATGTTCATACTGGTACACGAGCTCCGCAGCCTTTTCTGTTCGCCCAAAAACTTCCTGTAGTACGTTTAAGTAATCTAGAGCAGTGCAGTCTTGTTTACTAAGTCTTAGGTTTCTGACAGCCTCTGACGCGGGTCCTTTTTAGCTCTCAGTAATTCTTTGCTTCTTCTGCGCTTCGGGGACGTCCCACTCATCCAGAGCCTGCATCGCCTGTTCTACCCATTCTTCGAAGGTTTCTTCTTCCGCCGGAGTTGGCATGTTTCCTGTAAAATTTCTCAACCGTCGATAACCAAAGTTAGTGTGCGGAGGGCTTGTTTTCTGACATTTAGCTAGCAAATCTCCAATAGCCACTATAAATTCGGGCCCGATCATGGCCAGCGGACTGGGCGCGGGAACACTCGCGGGATCGCCACGTGGCACACTTGGCTGAATCAACTGAAGTTCCACCTTAAACTTGACTGAAGCCCGGAAACTCGCCACTTCTCCTGATTGTAGAACCTTTCCTGTTCCTCCTAATCTCCACAGACGCCCCACTTTGGCAGGTGCCTTCTGTTCTTCGACCATTCGCTGATAGACTGGACGCAACATCGGGTGTACTCCCTTGGTTGAACCCTCTTCCAGTACTATAGGGGTCAGGAGATGTCGCACCAGATCAGTATTCGTCCCCACTATCATAGAACTTCTGTTGGCCCCTGAAGGTCGAGGACACACAATGGCCAATGCATCACAACCCCCAGACTGTCCGATGACTTCGGATCCGATCTCTAGCTTCACCTGTAGATATCCGTCATAGGGAAGTTTCTCAGTTCCGATACCCCAGATTTCAAGCTCCTTTAGTTCCTGTAGAGGTATGTGTTTCAAGTGTTTCTCATAGAAGTCTCAGTAGATCAGTGTCACTTGAGCCCCTGAGTCCAACAGAGCTTTGGTGTAGACTCCCTCCACTTGGATTGGAACGATGGGAGAAGGACCTATCAGCTGGTCAGGAAACTTTGTCGTAGTAGCAAGAAGTTTAGACCCCGTTTACTGTTCCCTGGCCTTCTTCTTGACCCGTGTAGGTTTTGGGTGTACATTGCCTCCCCATGACGTAGGACCGGATGCTGAGGGAGTGACTCTTTCAGTCCTGGTAGGCTTCCTGGAGCGGTCTTTCACTATTGGGCACCTAGTTTGCTCCTTCACTTGGGCCCTCTGGCGTTTCCCGCCGTGAGGTAGATAGCAGCCCTTCCAAGGCTTTTAAAAACTCTTCTATCCTGTTTTTCTCAGGCTTTCGGCTTTGGCACTGCGCTCTGAAATGACCCATTTCTCCACAACTGAAACATCTCTTATTTGAAGAGGGAGACGCACTTGCTTGTGACGATTCAGTTGAAAGGCCCTGGCCAGAAACAACAGTAACTCCAGATCTCCGCATATCAGCAAGGAGGAACTTCCGCATATCGGTCTGTGTCTCTGCCACCTTCAAAAGCATTCGGCACATGTCCGTGTGTGCCTGTTGCAATTCAGCTTGAGCTTCCTTGCATTTTCTTAACCGTTTTGTGAATTTCACTGTATGTAGGAAGAATTTGCTCTCTTGCAGCACTCTCTGTGGAATTAGAAACAATCAGATGCTCCTGTTCGTCCACTTCAGACCCATAGGTGTCTAGCGAATAATCTTCCGCTCGCACACACTCGTTATGCCTCACTGGTTGTGCGTAAACTCTTTCTCCTCTCCTAAGGGATTTTTCTTCGAGTAAAGCCTCTTCCTCTCTGACAGCTCGGATCAGTTCCAGGTATTTCAGTTCTCGGTTACCTTCTCTGGTTCTCAGCTGTAGCATCACAGGATCTAGAGGTTGAGCGCCCCTCAGGATCTGCTGTATTCGAATCTTATCTATTTCGGCCGGTTCGGCCCCTTTCTTAAGAAGTATCTGGTGCAGAATCTTATCTAGGCGCCTCATGTAGTCAGTCATTTTCTCACCTTTCCACTGGTAAGTATGTTCATACTGGTACACGAGCTCCGCAGCCTTTTCTGTTCGCCCAAAAACTTCCTGTAGTACGTTTAAGTAATCTAGAGCAGTGCAGTCTTGTTTACTAAGTTTTAGGTTTCTGACAGCCTCTGACGCGGGTCCCTTTAAGCTCTCAGTAATTCTTTGCTTCTTCTGCGCTTCGGGGACGTTCCACTCATCCAGAGCCTGCATCTCCTGTTCTACCCATTCTTCGAAGGTTTCTTCTTCCGCCGGAGTTGGCACGTTTCCTGTAAAATTTCTCAACCGTCGATAACCAAAGTTAGTGTGCGGAGGGCTTGTTTTCTGACATTTAGCCAGCAAATCTCCAATAGCCACTATAAATTCGGGCCTGATCATGGCCAGCGGACTGGGCGCGGGAACACTCGCGGGATCGCCACGTGGCACACTTGGCTGAATCAACTGAACTTCCACCTTATCGGTCAGCTTCACGCTCGCGCCCTGAAAAAACACTGGAACACCCTTTCTCCATTCAGAAAGAACATACTGTACGTGCGAGAGGTATCTGGGTTCACTTTAATGTCCAGGATTAACCCCTGATGATCTGGTGTCAGCTCGGCCACGGCCCGGCAAATCTGATCTTCGGCCCAAGTGTCTGCGGGAATATCCATAACTATATATAATTCTGACTACTTTGCTCCTCACACCATTTGGCAGCAGTGTCTGGATCCATACTTAACCCTTTAAATGCGTTTTTTCCAGAGACTGGATCCCGGACGAGCCCCCCCATGTAGCGCTCACTCCCGAAGGAGCCGCTGAATTTGAACCTCGGGTCAGTATCCCCGCACTAGGAAATAAATATACACCAGCACCGTTGTGGATTTTAGAAGTTATATAGTTCACTGATCTCAAATAAACTGGCATATAGCAGCACGGTATATATATATATTTACAGGCGTTCGTAATGCGAGAAACGCGCAGCGGAAAAAGAGAAAAAGGAATTTTTCTGCTCGACCAAGACGTCTTTCAGCTCGACTTGACTGGGAGTCTGTGCCACCGGATCCACTTGTCTTGCTTGTCCGTTTCTGCCACAAGATGCTCAGCTCACCGCCTACACTCCCGTTAGATCATAGTGGTCTACTAACTCGGGGTCCTTCTGCAGCTCTGTATCTTTAAACTTCTCACGGATGGGTTAACAGGTCTTTTGGCAAGTGATTTTGGCCAATCTCCAGCTCCGCAAAGCAGCACCTGCGCTGCGGCCTGGTCACGATCTCTCCTTGTCTCACGTGCGTCTCGCTCTAATCACCTCTTGGCGCGCACTGGCTCTCCTCTGCACGAGGTTGCGGATGTCTCTCGGTTTTTCCCACCCACTTCTTGTTCCTGCCCCAAAGCATGCTAGAAAACGTAGTCCGAAAGTGTTCAGTATCCGTTTACATTGCGTTCGTCTCCCCCTGGTGACCAGAAACAAGTAACTACAGCGGCAGGATTTAAACCAGCGCTACATATATATATAGATAATCAAGTTTATAATTATGGAAGACATTTACACATCCCAGCAATTCAGAGAACTGCTTTACAGAGCTCATGTGCTACATTCCCCATATGCAGCAAGAAACTCTGGGAAGGACATGCAAATGAAGTCCACTATTTCCCACTTTTTTGCATCCTGGGTCTGTTTTAACACAGAACCCTCTGTGCCAGTGCAATGCCAAACTAAATGGCTTTTTTTAGCAAAGGAGTGGCCGTGGCTCGTTGCATAACCTGACCTTTGCTAAAAAAAAAAAGAGAGAACAAATCTAATCAAGTCTTGTCCTCTTCTTTCAGATGCAAACTGTTTCTCTTGCTCAACTCCTTACCGCCTGCCAGGTTGTGACCAGAAGGTGGGTCTAAACTCCAGCGGGGTGTACTAGTATGCCCTCTCCGGCTGTTGCTGTGGCCCCTCTTCTGGCCTGCTGATGCACTGAACACGTCATTGGCTGTACGGGAATGACTTGTGAATGGCATGAGGCACGAGCTCGCTGGTGGGTGAGGGCAGGAGGCAGCCCATAGACGGCAGCGGGGCTTGCTATGCCATCCCGCGGCATTCCGACCCACGCGTCGCCAGGACAGCATACTGCTCCCGCTGTCTTTAAGAGGTTAAATCCTTAACCATCAGGCATAAAAGAAGACCTAAAATTACATAACACTCATAATTGAAGCCTAACTACAGTTTTGCACACACCACAGAGTGAGAAAGAGATAATAGAAAATAGATATTTACGCATAGCAGGTTTAGTTACGATTTCTTTTTAACCCCTTCACTTTTTCCAGATTTTTTTTTATCATAACATTTATTTGAGACACGGGATGCAAAGTTATCAATTATATACAGGGTAAAATAGAAATTCTGCACATAGATTTTTGTTCTGTGATAGTTAAAAAAATCGAAATAATGTAAAATTGCAAATTTTTTATTTTTCATGTATTTGTTTATCCGTCACAGAAATATATTTGGAATGAAAGATTTTGGACTCTAGATGGCGTTCCTTATCTTGCACAAGGTGACAAGGGCTCTGCATTACCAACATACAGACAGGAAAGGCCTTTGTGTCAAATACTTTGATAAAGATAAATAATAATAAAGCGTCAGATCTCCTGCTTATGGGGGTTTGTAGTGATCACAGTGAGATTATTAGCAATGCAGCTTCCAAAAAATAGCAATAGAATATAAAAATATCTGTATGTGGCATAATTTATGGAAATTACAGTAACAGATTGTAGTCTGTAATGTAGGGATTTTCAATCAATATAACCCCCTGAATCTTATGTCTGTGCAGCAGTAAGTGAGCCCAGCGCTCTACCTGTATTCCACCCTCTTCCTGGCTGTTGTAATTCAACAGTAACCCATTTGAACTTTTTGTTACAGTGAGGTTTGGGACTGCTATATTCAGCTTGATTTATCTCTCTGCAAGGTGCTTGGAGAGAGATAAGACAGCGGAATTCAGTTTTCCAAAGGGAACAAAGTAATCTGTTTTTTAAAAAAGGTGTGAAAATTGTATTTTGATATGCTAATGAGTGCTTTTTTATGTATTACAATGCAAAATTGTAATAACTCGACTTTCGCTGTGAAGGAGTTAATAGCAAATCAACTGTAAAAATACTAGGTAACAAACCAGGCATAAAACAAATAATTTTGTTTTGGCCATAAGTCTATACTGAGAAGCTGTAAACTCATATGCTCTTCCCTAGACCGAACAAGGGATATCCAGACAGTATACATAATGATGTAAATAAAGAACAACAATGAAGAATCGAGATAATATTATTTTTATTGTTATCATCGTTCATTTATATGAAGCCATCAGCTTTTTCTGTGCTTCACAATTTGTGAAGTGAGGATTTAAATTACAAAACAAAACTATTCAAAACTAAATCTAGAAGCCATACTGATACCTGCTCAGACAGGCTAGAGCCATGCCCATCGGATATACCCCTCGCACCTTGAACAGGCCTTTTTAGAAGGAAAGAAAAATCATTAAAAACCTGAAACTAGTTATCACTTTTCTAGTGCACAGTGTTATGGCCTTTCTTTCTGTCCATGTGAAAAATAATTAACCAGGGGATCTCTCTGGATATTTGTGTACATATTTTTATACTGTTACTTATTCACAACCCCAGAGACATATAGAACATTTTAATGGATTGAGTTTCTCACATAGTTAAACAAGTGTTTTCTTGAGATTTAAGTGTTTCATAGAAGGTTGATGTTTGCATCCTAGCTTGTCAAGAGGAGAGTGATGTCACTTGTAACATTTGTGAACATTGCAAGACATTTGGTGCATTCAAATAGCTCCAGAATAAATCACTCTACATTGCAGCAAATTCCCTGAGGGGCTTTGTGCCTATGGAATCTAATACTGTCACTACCCTTCCACATATACCTTAATCACAATATTTATTATGCTTGGAAACATACGTTATACTTTGAAGCTTTAATCCTCTACTGATTCAGATCTAATACTTTGAGAGCAGTGAAACATACCTTTCAAACACACATTTTTGCCCACAAAGTTTCTAATTATCATAACATTTCCATACATTTGTTCTGAGGGAGGCGTTTTTCTATCCAGATTGACAGACAGAAGTAAATGTTACCTTTAAGGTAGAATGATTTTCTTCCCCGTGCATTAGTGATTAGATCCTTAGTGGCTACCAAATACCAAGGGAAATACAGAAAATGACTTTATCCATCCTTCCTCTTTTCTGCTGTATTCCCTACAGAGACATATCCCTTCTGTACACCCGAATCCCATTGAACGTAGAAGAACTTGCTATATTTTCATGAGATCTGAAATGCCAGTAACCAAATATACTGAAATTCCAAGTTGGTAGAAAGCTAGAGGGAATTAAAACTATCTTTGAGCTGGAAATGGGTAAAAAAAATAAAAATCAAAATGAGCTATCAATGTAAATAATTTCATTACGTAGATAACTTCTGGAACATTTATTTACTGATCCTCTTTGTATGATTAATTTATTATCTAAATTGTTACATTAAGCATTCTGATGCCTTGTTCATGAGCCAGTGAATGGATGAAAGATATAACAGACACTCACAAGGTCAGGAATATTGTGTGAGTGATGATTTTCTCTATTGAATGTCCTCCCCAGTAAACTATATATACTGTTGTTCATGTGTTCCCCTACAGGTAAAAACTGTCCAATAGCTCAGCGGTTATTGGTCTGCTCCTTGTTAGGTCATGTTTGGGGTCAGAGGTCAAGTCCTGCAGGAATGCATGAGAATGCAGTCCCCTCACTATTTTAGCAGGAGGAGCTTAGTTCCCTTCTTGCTGATATACTGGGAAGCTGCAATACCTTTCTCTACAGACACAATTTTATAAAACCTTCTACATTTAAGGGTCTTTCCTGAACTTAAGTACATTGGGAAGGCATGGGAATGACAATTTCTCACAGGGTTATTCAGAGAGCGGTGAAATGCAGGAGAATGACTGGAGAAGTGAAAATTCCAAGTCAAAATAGCCAAACCAGAAAAATGCTCCCATTCATCTCACTTTCCAAATTGCCTATTATGACCTAGAATTTTGAATTCTCCAGTCATTCTCCTGCTTTTCACCTCTCTCTGAATAACCCTGTATGTGTTTGCCAAAGGAATGGCATTCTCATACATAAAGTGCTGCAGCTGCTGCTCCTCCCAGTAATCTTTGAGACCAGAATGTACAGAAATGGTGGTGAGTTACATAGTTACATAGTTACATAGTTACATAGTTATATAGGCTGAAAAAAGACATGCGTCCATCGGGTTCAGCCTCTCCCACATAACCTACTGCTGTTGATCCAAAAGAAGGCAAAAAACCCAGTCTGAATGCTTGCCAATATGCAACATACTGGGAAAAAATTCCTTCTTGACCCCAGAATGGCAGTCAGATTTCTCCTTGGATCAAGAAGCTTTTACCCACATATTAAATATTATAACCCTTAATATTCTGTGTCTGAAGGAAGTCATCCAGTCGTTTTTTAAAAGTCTGTACAGACTCTGACCCAACCACCTCAACAGGCAGAGAATTCCACAGCTTTATTGTTCTCACCGTAAAATAACCCTTCCTATGCTTTAAGCTAAATTTTCTTTCTTCCAGTCTAAATGGATGACCCCTTGTCCTATGTATAGTCCTGTTAATGAATAGGTTATCAGACAATGGTTGATAATGGCCCCGTATATATTTATATAAGGTTATCAGATCCCCTCTAAGGCGCCTTTTCTCTAAACTAAACAGGTTTAAGCTTGTTAGTCTTTCCTCATAACTTAACCCTTCCATCCCCCTTATTAATTTAGTTGCCCGTCTCTGCACGTTCCCACACTTATATTTTTTAGGACTTGACCCCTGCTTGGGGTATAACTTCCAAACCTGTCAACCTTTAACTCGATGGCCATAATTTGAATCCGCCCTACAGCAGTAAATCAGGCATAAAACATTGGACAGGTGTGAACCATTGTGCAACAAGCTACACATAGTTATTACACACTGCAAATACTAAAGACCCAAGACTCCAATATGCTCACTGTAATGTTGCTTGTTCACAGAAAATTATTATGCGTTTAAATAAAGTATCAAAAAAAATCTTGAAAAGCCCTTCTCTCTTGTGTACCGGTAGAAGTTAGGTATGCTGCTTTGAAAACAGTACTTTCATGTCTTAAGACATATGAGAATGCCACATGATACAACACATAACTCATGTCATAGGTATAATAATAATAATAATAATAGTATTTGATGTTTACTTTAGGAACCATCTGCATAAAGCAACAAATAGGTAACAAACACAAAAGCAAATACAAAATCCATAATCAAATAGTATAAAAACACATCAGCACTGGAAGAGAAAGAACAAAAATTATCAAAAAACTCAAGACACAAAAAATTTAAGATTATAGAAAAAGGCTAAGGAAATGAGTAGGTAATTAATTACTGTAGTATACAATGTCCTCTGGAACTAGCAGTGAGCTTAGGCATTTAAACGTATCGTAGGTCGCCAGCATCCCTACATCATTCTCATCATTCGCAGTGAGTTTAAGTGGTTGCCATAGAAAACACTGTATCTCAAGTTCTGCCATCATTTCCACCGTTGTTGGAGGTCTGCCATACAACTGGCACGCGTCCTTGTAACTCATCATTTGGTATTACAGAGGAGTGGATTGAGCATGGAAGGGTTGGGCATCCTGCTGTATTATCCGTGATTTAGAAATGCCATAAGGGAACAGAATGAGGTAAGTGATGTTGCAAAATAGTAATTATTAATGGTGCTGCGTAATTAATTTGAGCTCCAAAATTTGAATTTGAGGACCATTTTGATCAAGTCAGAAAATGATTAGAGAGATCACTTTAGAATTGACATAGAAATTATTTTGAAACAATAATAAGTTTACTTTCTTAAGGTTATTGAGATATTGTTGAAAGAGATGCTGGAGAATTTAAAAAATGACATTATATTTCCAAATCTGTCTTTTAGCCTATAATAGCTTGGAGATTTACAAAGAAACATAGAAAATGTCGGCAGATAAGAACCTTTCGGCCCATCTAGTCTGCCCAATTACATGGATACTTTACCTGGATTTATCTTTTGTTTAGGATAGCCTTATGCCTATCCCATGCTTGCTTAAATTCAATTACTGTTTTGGCCTCTACCACTTCAACTGGAAGGCTGTTCCATGTATCCACCACCCTCTCAGTAAAATAATGCTTCCTGATGTTACTTTTAAACCTTTGCCCCTCTAATCTAAGACTATGTCCTCTTGTTTTGCTACTTTGTTTCCTTTTAAATATACTCCCTTCCTCTACCTTGTGGATTCCCTTTACGTATTTAAATGTTTCTATCATATCTCCTCTGTCTCGTCTTTTTTCCAAGCTATACATTTGGGGCAGATGTGGGTAAACTGCAGCCCCAGAACTGTTGCTGACTTTTTTGTCTGCTTTGCTAATATTGAGGCTTCTGGAATACTGTATTTCGAAAGGTATTCCTGCAGTTCTCAGCCTAGGAAATAATGCTAAACGTTAATTACAATAAAAGACGTTTTCCAGGCAATTTATAAAATCCTTCATCACGAAATTAATGATGTAATGTAATAACTGCAAACTATATTTTTGTCAATAAATATACTTATTAGGTTCCTTAATTATACACAATGGTTGATTTATGCTTTGCATGTACAGGATACATTAGTATCTAGTTTCCAAACTTGACTCCTTAACACCTCATTAGAATTTTCTTTTTCAGTTGTCAAAGTTCCCAACCTACTATGCATTTCAAACGTGCAATTGCATGAAAAGGCACCCAGCTTCATTATTAAAAGCAGAAGTTTACCAAATAATATGTGAGGCAACTGAGAGGTTCATGTCCTAGTATAATTGACTATCAGGGTTATTTAGAGAGCACCGAAATGTCACCATGCTCTCCAGTTCCCCGCACTTCAGCTAGTCCGATTCGCCGACCCTGTGGTGAATTCAGCATTCACCGCAGGGTCCCTGAAGTGCAGGGAACAAGCCGTCAAACACATCCGAAAAACCGCCGCAAAACCGGCAGATCTAAAAAAACACAGAAAACCCGCCAAATCTATATGAAAAACCACTGAAAACCCGCCGAATGCAACTGATGAAACTGCCATATCGGTCCAAAAAAAGTTGACAACCCGGCGAACCAGCCGCCAGAAATAGCCGACTAGCAGATAAACAGGTAAAAAAAAAAAAAACTCAGCGCAACTTTTAAAAGGCGTTTATATAAAACTACTGCATGAAAATTCCTGGAAATAATATACAGTCAGGTTCAGAAATATTGGGACATCGACACAATTCTAACATCTTTGGCTCTATACACCACCACAATGGAGTTGGAATGAAACAAACACAATGTGCTTTAACTGCAGACTGTCAGCTTTAATTTGAGGGTATGTACATCCAACTCAGGTGAACGGTGTAGGACTTACAGCACATTGTGTTTGTTTCATTCCAACTCCATTGTGGTGGTGTATAGAGCCAAAGATGTTAGAATTGTGTCGATGTCACAATATTTCTGGACCTGACTGTATAAGGTCATTTGAATAATAATAGAAGGGTCTGTTACAGAAATTGCCACCATTTTTAAAAAATTGGAAAACAAATTGCTGAAACAAATCCCAAAAATTCCTATAAAGTCCTAAAAAATTTATAAATCAAGAGACTTTTTGCTGCAAGTGAAAAGAATAAACGGTTGAATAATTTTTTTATAAAAACAGGGAATATTTTTTACATTGAAACCTAATGGGATTATAGCCTGATTAAACCTGTCGAATGAAACCACCGAAAATCACAGCTTTTCACTGACATTTTGGTGCTGTTCGATGTTCTCTGAATAGACTGACCATTCCTTCTCTATGGGGAGTTCACTGCAGTTGAAGATCACCATATTTTGCTGGCAATTCGCCAATATTTGGCGAACTGCCAGCTTTTTGAATAGCCGAATGCCCACAAAATTGCACCATATGGGGAAATTCACTGTTCGGTGCAATCTCTGAGCGAATTCGGCTCTCTTTGAATAACCCTGTAAAATTACAGTCATTGAGCAAATCAAAGTCTGAACAGGCTTATACTAACACCTAATGAATGCCCTTGTGGACTGACGCATATTGTTCTGGAAAAATTGTGCTAAATTGAGAGTGAATTGCTTAGGAATTAATTTGTCAAATCTTCACTGTAATCCAAATAAACAATCCAATACATGGAATTTTTATGAGTGTTAACTTAATATTAATTAACTAATTATACTTATTTGCGGTCTTTAATAATTAGAGTTGTATATTTGAATGGTATTATCTATTGCCTTTTACGACTGGACCGGTGTGGTCATGATTTGTGTGCACAAGAGGTGTTAGCTAATTAACTTGTTCCTCCTTGGTCCCCCTTTGGGTCTCCATTTACATTCGTGGATGTTCTGGATCTGGTTGATAATAAAGAGAATGAAAATAACTGTTTGTAGATTTTACAGTAAACTTATAATTTATGAATGATTGAGGGATGCAAACCCTAATGATATGGACTGTGCACACCTATAGGAGATATACACATCGCTTCTCTTTTTTTTTTTTACAATGATATGGTGGTCTTTGAAAATCTAAATTGTTGTTAAGTTTGAGTAAGTGGCCTTCCATCAAGCAACACAGATACATATGTATTCAACCACATTATTTGTAGAATGTGAGGTCAAACCCCACCAACTCCAATACTGGCAATACTCTCTTGACTACAGCGATTGCAGTCGCACGATCTGTGGTAGCAGACACAGCAGAATGGGATCATGTTAACACTATCTGGGACTATGCTGTATCATTGCAAATTAAATTAATTTGTTGCAAACAAAATTCATTTTCATTTGGGCTCCAGAAGCCCCCCTAAAGTTTCAGGACTCTAGACATGATGCCAGAGGATCTAACACTTTTTTAAAACCAGGCAGAAAATGTCTCTGACGGACAGCTGCTGAGCTGATCACACTTGGAGCTCACAACTGGAAACCTCTGCCTGCCAAAATGGTTATTACAGTAATTAATACAGTGGGAATATTTACACATATTTCTTACTGTATTATTATGAATAATGATTTACCACAAAAACCACTGGCTTCTGAAGAGTTTTTTTCACTGCAGGGTCCCTGGAGTGCAGGGAAAACCCGCTGCAAACCCGCTCACACCCGCCGAACAACCGCTGAAATCCCACCGAAAACCTGCTGGAACCGTCGCAAAAAACACGTTGAACATGTCAGAAAAAGCTGACAAGCCGTCGATCACAGCGCAGACCAGCCGCCAGATAAAGCCGACAAGCTGACAAACGGGGTAAAAAAAAAAAGGAAAACAATATGATTGAAACTGTCAAAATTGAAACGCTGTTTTTAAAAAGAATACTGAAGGAAAATGTCTGGAATTTACATATAAGGTCCTATGAATGCTACTGAAAAGGTCTGTTACAGAAAAAAGAAAAGACGCTTTTAAAAAAAAAACAGGAAAAACAATTTGCCGAAAAAATCCCGAAAAATGCCTGAAAGATCCTAAAAAAATCTAGAAATAAAGAGACATTTTACTCCGGATTCGAATAATATATGGTTTATTAGATATTGAATAAAAACGGGTCAGGTGTTTTTAAATCTTTAGATGTATGTTTGGGTGGAGTGCTCTGAATATGATATATATATATATATATATACTGTATATACAGTATATGCTGTTCTGTATATAATGTCTGAGATACTGAGATTCGTGGTGTTTATTAAAGAGGGGGTCCTGTAGTAAAGCTGATGATAATTGTTTGACAATAGCTGTGGAAGGCAGAGGGACATATGCAGTGCAACTCTGCCACATAGAGGCTGTGCAAATAATAATTATTCACATGTGAATGAGCCAATGATACATCGAATCCCAATCCTAACTAATTTACGCTTGACGTGGAATATCAGTGGTAAACTGCAAACTGTCGTGATTCTGTGCTAGCGGTAATTTAACAAAGTGGTTTTATTTAATATGTAATAATGACTGGCCTTTTTTCTGGTATCAAGTTCCTGATTAGTTACAGAAAATGGGGAGGGGGTCGGACAAAAAAAAATAGGTTTTGAGTTAATATCTAATTTTATTATCTAAATTGCAACTTCAGGAATTTCAAAAACATTGCCATTCTAAACTATGTTCAGAAATTTTTAGGTTAAACAACTAACATAACTAAAATGTTTTTTATATACATATATGTAGATAGATAAAATATATTTTTATTATTATCCGCAATTTATTGCATTCTCATATTTTTTTAAATTATAAAAATAAATTAAAAATGTTAAACGTCAAGTTTTTATGAGAGACATTTGTATTTAAACATAACATGATCACTGATTGAGAATAGGCAAGGTAAGTTTTAAAAAGGTAAAATGTATTGACCTAGAACAAAGATTTGATTTAATTTAACACGCACAGCTGATTTAGCTAGCAATTAAAGAACCTTGTACACCGAACTGAGAATTAAATGATGAATGTAAAGAGGTTTACTTAATGGAGATATTAAGTAAACTGCTGGTGAAAATGGCCATTTATCATTTTCTCGTTCCTAATTGGTTTCCCTTTCCTGCCTGCATGTGGCATTTTCAGAAGGATTTTCCTTCCTAGTGTGTGATTGCAGCAAATGTAATAAATCAAACCAATAGATTTCAGCTAATTTAAATACAGACCAAAATGGATCCAAAGCATGCCACAGCACTTGTGTAATTAATGTTCATTAAACTTTTAGTTTAGCTTTGCGTACGAGAGGGATTATTTCAATATGCCACTTCAAGTCCAAGTTCAACAGACATTTCTCCTACCAGTTGCTGAAAAACAAAAGCAATAGTTTAGCAAGTGTCAGAACAACAAATATTCCAAACAATAGTGTGCCCCAAGCAACAGATGATGCCCCTAGAGCTGAAAAATGCATTTTGCATGCCGAATAACCTATAACGTTTATGTGCTGTAGGATGATACAGGAAAATAGCTGCTTATTAGTGTCTTGAATTAAGAAATTGAAGGAGCACAAGTAGCTATATAATTATGATATGTCCCCACAGTATGTGTGCTGATTAGTTAAATGTTCTTTTTCTTGCAACATAAGAACTCTATGGGCCCTTTTCCATGGTTGCCACTGTACAAAGCGCTCAAGCTGTACAGCATAATGGCTCGAGTGCTCTGCTTCACTTTTTAGCATCTTATTCCATCCGAGCTTGGACATCGTGGCAGCTTACTGTAAATTAATGATATTCAGGTTTGAATAATGTTTTCTAAACCCTGGTGTTAAGTGATTGTGCTTCAGCACATTCACTTAACACATTATGCTAACCCCACCAAAAAATCAAACACTTACCTCAGATCCCTCAGTGAAGACAGCGGTGCAATCCGCCATTTCATCTTTCACTGGGCAGTTGAACACTGGGAACAAGTAGTTCAGTGCTACATAACTTGTTGGCGCATTATAAATACCTGTAACTGTAGTTCACAGTATCCCTCCTCAAATCTTTCCGCCACACTGGCCAAACATCACTCCTGCGACCTCACGTCTGACTCCGTGGAATCCAAGGGACTCCTGGAGCTGATAATAGCATAGTGCCGTTTCTGTTATCACTTAACCCCTAAAAGTATTGAGACTCACGCTAATGATAAAGTATCAGAATATGGGTGTTAAAAGCCAGACTCTAATCGGAAACGGCTGGTGCATAATATTTCCCTTATTGTCTGACTTTTAAAGACAACCAAGTAATAGGGCCCTATATATTCTGTGTCAAAACATACAACACAGTAAAATAAATTTCATGTTACACATACAATAACACAGGGCTCAAAATTTCCACTCGCCTATTTGCATTTTGCGAGTGGAAATTAAGTGAGAGCGAGTAGAAATGCACACTCAGGCAGCACAATAAATTATTCATGCTCCGTGTTCCGGCAGTGCCACCGTGCAGCCCCCCTTCCCCAGGCTGCACGGTGGCAGGGATCAGCTGTCTAACCTGACCCAGCTCGTCTCTGCCACTGCCAGGTGGGTGGAGAGTAGCTTCCCTGCCTCCTTGCTCTGCTCACACTGGGGTCTGATGACTGGGTATTAATGTTATTCTTGCAACTTTATTATAAATAAAACCTTTAACAGTGTAATTTCATAAGATAATTTAAGGGTGTGTGTGTGGTGGCGAGTAACTCTTATGGCCTGGTTAGTAGCTTGGGATGTGAAATTTTGAGTCTTGCAATAACACATGCAGTTTGAGGACCCAAAGAGTATCATTTTCACCTACCTGAAAAGTATAAAGTAAAAGAAAAATACTCAATTGTCAATCCTGCACATCCTTACCTTGAGTACGATATTTACAGGGAATCCAGAGAGAGACCGAGGCAAAAATAAATCCAAAAGTGGGCTTTTATTGAGTACACAAATAAAGGGTGTTTCATAAAGTTATTATCACTTATTATTATTTATTAGTTGAGCATTTCTTGTTTCTTCGTTTAGTTGCCTTGGAGCGGTTCACTAACAAGCAACGTGTCGTAATCGTGAAAAAGCATTACAAAAACGGAGAGAGTGTTATGCAGAGATAGTCCATAAACTTCTCACGATCTTCGGATGTAACAATGCCCCCACCAAAACAACAGTTATGAGGTTGATAAAGAAATTCAAGGAATTTGGGTCAGTTGCAACCATAAAATTGCCTGGGCGAAATCGTCCTACTCGAACAGAACAAAACATTGCAGTAGTACAAGACAATGTGAATGTGAGCCCCGGGAAGCCGCTACGCCATCGTTCACAAAAGTTGGAATGTCAGCATCCTTAGTGCAATGAATACTGACAAAAGATCTTCACATGCACCCATACAAGATTCAGTTGACACAAGAGCTGAAACCAGCAGATCTTGCTAAACGCAGAAGATTCGCTGAGTGGATTTTAACAAAACACGAAGAGGAGAACAATTTTTTTTAAAAAATAATCTTCAGTGACGTGGCACATTTCCATCTCTCGGGGTTTAACAATTAACAAAATTGCCACACCTGGGGTCAAGAAAACTCTAGAGTGATTGAAGAGCACCAAATGCATCCCCTACAAACCACTGTTTGGTGTGGTTTTTGGGCAGGAGGTGTTATTGTCCCCTTATTTTTTGAAGATGAAGCCTGAAATTAAGTTATATAAATGGTGATCATTATCGGGACATGATCACAAACTTTTTGTGGCCTGTTCTGGATTAAATGGATACAGCGAATATGTGGTTTCAGCAGGATGGGGCTACCTGCTACACATCCCGTGAGACAATAACATTGCTTCCCGTAAAAATTCCCTGGACTCGTGAACTCAATTCGTAGCGGTGACTAGTAATGGCCTGCGAGGTCTTGTGACCTCACACCATGCGACTTCTTTTTATGGAGCTATGTGAAGTCACAAGTTTACGTGAACAAACCTCAAGCTATTCCCGAACTAAAGAGAGAAATTCAACGCGTCATGGGCGAAATCAACAGAGACGTTTGTGAAAGGGTTACCATGAACTTCACCAACCGAGTAACTGCCTGCCTAGAAAGTGGAGGTGGACATATGCCAGATATAATTTTTCACTATTAAATCGGAGTGCATATAGAAGGAAATAAAACTCAAATTTCGATTTTTTTATTTTTTTATTTTTTTATGCAACTTTGATTTGTTGTATTTTTAATACCTGCGCTTTTTATGAAACACCCCATACAACAATGTTTCTGGTATCAAAGGTCTTCAAAAAGGCTGGTGTGGCAGCCGAAAATTCTGTTCTTTTCATAGGTCCAACAAACAGCCTCTTTTGAAATTTAAGGGTCTAGGCTTCTCTTTAGATTTCTTTTCTATGCACATAGCAGCTCTGGACCATTGACCAACCTTTTCGAAAGAGTTTTGTAACAACGTAAAAAAAAACACAATAATTATGTTGAAACACAACAAGAGGGGAGTCCTTGTTTAACTCTGGAGGTAATTTCTGCTGTTTTATAATAATTGTATGGTTAGAGGAACAGGTACGTTTAGGGTGAGAAGAATATAGACACGTTTTGGTGGTAGAGAGACAAAATTAGGAAGTGGGGACTGTGAAAGAGTATGCGGAACATCGCGAGTTGGAGGTCAGTGACAAAGTTAGAAGACAACTAAAAATCTTAAGATGATAGTGAAAAAATTGGGGGAGCAGTGGCATGGACAAGATTTGGGAGAAAATAGAAGGGAGATTAGGTGTGGCCTTGTAAGTGAATTGTCAACCCTTGTTTCAGCACATTCAAATGTTCTCCCTATTTTGGTATGTTTTCTTCCTCTTTGAAGCATGTAATAATTATTTGTTGGTGTCATTTAACTAAAATATTAAATTTATTGCAAACATAATTCTCCTATCCAAAAAATGTTGGTTACTTACGAGGCACAAATCTCTCAATGGATAGCTGAGCATATCTAGATATGACAAATTTGTTTAATTATATATCATAAATTAATATGTAACTACTATGTAATTAATGAGTATAGCATGTTAGTATCCATATGTGAAGGTTTATGTGCTTTACTAATAGTGTTAACTAGACACTAAGGACACCATGGAAATCAAATTAATTGCCTGTACACTGTGCGCACAGTTATGGCGCAAGTTGTATTTTTGAGGAATATTTTAATTATCGAACAACTACAGTGATCTTGGTCAATCCAAAATGTTAATAAACTTCAAACCCGAATATATAAGAAAGTAAGTGAGGTTTTGGCTTTCTTGGGAGAATATCTGTGTGAACAATTATAGGGCAACTATTAGTGTGCAGAATTATTTTGCAACTAAACGAAAACCAAAAATTTTCCTATCTCACTTGTTTATTTTCATCTGCTAAGGTGAGAATAATAAACAAACAACTTAATTGGTCATGATGAGCAGAGTACATCCTCCTCCCAGGTGTCCCAGTGGTCTGAGGCAGACGTCCAGTCTTTGAAACTGGCACTGCATGGCTACTGCAGCACTGATTTGCTAATGCATTGAAGGGCATTGAATTGGCTGAACACTCAGCACTCAGTGACAGTAGTCTAGATTGTCTAATGGCCTTCATGGGCATAATCGGAATTGTTTGTGTTGTGAGAAGGAACACATGTCATCATGCATCACATTGAAGTGAAATACAAGCTAATCACTTTGGCAACTTGCATGTCGAAGTGGCATGTGCAGTTTGTATAGCTTTCTTGGGACACATGCATCAGATTTTTTTGCCTCAACATTTCTGACTATGGGTGTCTTGTTCACTATTGTAAATGTAGGATCGCTGTCCTCATTGATCTCCCAGTAGGCAGAATGAAGGTCTTCTACAGCTTTCTCACATTGTTAATTGAACAGTGCCAAGATTTACTAAAGTTTGTGATTACCTAGTTATGGGGCCTGTCTCACTCTTATGTCTCGGCCCTTTGGATTGGTCACAATGGGAAAGTTTGCATTATGTGGCCACCATAAAGTTACTGAAAAGAATTGTAGCTTTAGAAACGTAGTACATATTGTATTGCATAAAAAAATTTGGAGATCGATTTAATATATTCTACATTTATAAAGCTTAAATTTGTAGGATGTGTGTATGTGTTTGATCAGTTGCATCCAAGCCTGTTCAAACAACAAGCTGCTGATATTTAAATATACATTGGCCCTGCAAATGTCTAAGTAGAATTTGGCACTACCGGTGTTTCAATACACAATGGCAGCGCCAAAGTCTATATAAACAAAGCTATTAGCACAGTTAACCCTAATTCTAACCCCAATCCTTATACTAACCCTAACACTAATATAACTTAAATAGACTTTGGGGGTGCTGAACCATTCCAGTTTTCTCTTCTTCCTTACTTTAGGCACACGTAACCATTTAAGTTAGGCTATATTTAATTTCTTTTAAAAATATGTAAATAAAGACTATTATTTTATCAAGTATATACATTAGAGTTTCCAATAAATGTGATCAGTTGATGAATTAAAGTTCATTACAAGACATACCAATCCAAAGATAACTTATCTCAAGGAAATTGGATCATTATGGATCAGCTTTGAATCTACCAGAATTCAATTTAATTTATATACGTTAGTAAGATACATGGAGCACTATCGCGTGGACTGAGCTAAAACCGGGATGCTAAGGGGAAAAATTAGCATTCGCTAATTTCCCCTTAGTGTCCCGGTTTCCACAACTGATAAGGGGCAGGCGCCAAGTCGATAGCTAAGCTCACTAAACTCGCAGATGCTGGGGGCAGCGCTACAGCGCTGTCCACAGCATCCCCTGCATGGCGTCCACAGGACTCGATGGAGGATTGTGTTGCCTGGTCACATGACCGGCAGGATTTTCCCTCTCACAAGATCCTACAGAATATCGCGGATGGAGACAGGGACTTTCTTCCCCCAATCTCCCTCTGCTCCTAGCGGCCAGAAGCAGCGGATTGGGCTGCCGTTCTCGCTGCAGGATGAGAGGTGAGTATATGAGTTTTGTGGGGGTTTGAGTTGCAGGTAATTATTTATTTTATTATTTAGGAAGCGCCAGCATATTCCGCAGCATTGTACAATAGGCACAATATAGACAGGATTATAATACATTGAACAACATTTTGACAAACCAGTACAGGAAGACCTATTCCCATGGGAATTTACAATCTAGAAGGGTTGGGGGATGGAAACAGGAGAAGAGGACTGCAAGGTGAGAGTGATGGACTGCATGGAGAGAGTGATGGACTGCATGTGAGAATGATGGACTGCAAGGTCAGAGTGATGGACTGGTGAGATTGATGGACTAGTGAGAATGAGGGACTGGTGAGAGTGATGAACTGGTTGCGTCAGTGAGTCGGGTGGTAGGCTTCCCTAAATAGGAAGGTCTTAATGGAGCGTTTGAAGGAAGGGAAACTAGGGGAAAGTCTGACAGTACGAGGTAGAGCGTTCCAGAGGATGGGGGCTGCGTGTGAGAAATTCTGCAGTCTATCTCTGTAGTCTGCAGTGGAATCCATTACCTGCACCTCTGAACTGGTGGTAACTTGTTCGATTGTGTCGACTCTTATTAACTAGCGTTAGGACCAAGTGAACCTAACACTAGTTAATCTGTGCTTGTACTTTGTGCTCCCCATATTAAGTATAGGGAGCACAAAGTACAGTAAACTCCTAACGAGCGCTAATGGTTTTTTTAACCCGTTAGCAATTCAAAGATGTTGTGGGCGCAGCTCTATGACCTCCTTTAAGCTAGCACTAATGCTGACGTTAGTGTTAGCTTGAAGGAGGTGATAGAGCCCATAATGTATTACACTGACACCACCACAAATGCTAGTTGCTGGATATTCTGGAAAATAGAAACTGAAGATACAAGTAAAATATGATCTTCCAAGTTTAGTCATGCATTTTATAAACTACATTAGTGAAAAATATTTGAGTAATTTGTTTTGTAAATTTAAACCAAGCCCAGAGTCTGAAGTATATATATTTCCATTCCAGAAACATTTTGGATAAACTTAACAGGCTCCTATTGGATGTGGTGGGATATTGGATAACACTTTAGTAGAGGTTCCAGAATAAATTAATGCTAGCTAGCTATCCAAACTAGGTTTCACTTTTAAGGGAAGGAAGGTCTCAAGTTGAAGTGACAGAATATATGATATCAATTTCTTTACTTCAAAAATGTTAATTCTGGCCTAGAAAACCAATCATAAAATAGGATTTGGTTATCAGTATTGAATTTCACAACACTAATATTAAAACATTATTTTATTTATTACATACCAAAATTATCGAAAATTCACGAATATCATAAAAATACTTTTTATTACAAAATAACAGAGACAAAATAAATCAATTGAAATAACTCCAATGTAAAATTGGCTGTTTTTTGTCTTGTTTTACTGACTGCCAAAATAAGTAATCGAAAAGAGGCCCCCACAAATACTGACGTCCATTGTTAATGGGAAACAACAAACATAATTTTGTTCTTGGCTTCTGCAACAAGCTCCAGCCCAATAAATCAAGTTACAAATCAGCTATCCAATACTGGAGACCTCCTTTTAATTGAAAGCTTTACAAAGTGATTTCATCCCCTCTCTTCCCTTCATCCATCAAGCAAACTCCTGCAGCATCTAGTTAATTTAGTCCACTTAAAATGTCTTATTTATTAGTGTTCAATTTTCAGTTTTCTGTTCGAGCATCAACTCAACTCTGTACATTTCATTGCAGGGCATATTAAGTATAAAAATAAAAAGTAAATAGCATAACATTACAATCATGCTCAAATTCAATTTCTTCTTTTCATTTTCTGCTAAGAAAAATTTGACCCCATCAATAACCTTTTCTAGCAATATTATAGTACTTAAAGCTGTGACAAATTAGAGGATTAACATCTGGAAATAATATATGCCTCCATCTGAAAACTAGAATGATATAACCATCTCTCCATGCAGGAAATATTATTTTAAAAATCGTTTATAAATAATATTAACAGACATCAAAATGTCCCTGCAGAATACTGTATTCGCTCTTGATGCGGTGTTCACACCATACATTATCCCATAATGCACAGCAGTGCTATATTAAGTATCATTTTTATGGTGATGCATACTGTTGATAATATTTATTTTCACCTTACTTTCTCTGTTTATAATAAAAAATATTTTGCAATCATACAAGATTATGTAAAATAATAAATGATGTAAAAAAAGGTATAGTAATAAAGGGAGATACTATCTTAAAATAAAAAAAAAACGCTGTGAGTGCCGAAATTTCCATTTCTCAGTTAACCAAATTGCATTATGTGTCATAGTATTGTCACTATCTTAGCTATGGCTTGGTCTTTATCATATATTGTTTCCTGCCATGGACATATATGAAATACTTCATAAAGCTCAAGGAAAAAAATGTTAATAATGAAATTATTGAATACAGAGATATAGTGTATGCAGCTTTGCCCCGCAAACACACCTTCATACAGTTACTACATTGTATAACTCATTCTGTCGCTTTGTGCTACAATATAACTACTAGACATGTGCATTAGTTTTAGTACTAAAACGATTTAGTCCGAATTTTGGGATAATTTAGTTTTCGTATGACTCAAGAGATACGAAACTGCTCAGTCCAAAAAACGAAAGAAACAAAAGGAAAATGCACTACATTTTAGTTTCAGTCCTCTTTGTAATATTACATTGATTGAAGGAGACCAGCAATGAAGAGCGCAACATCGCAAAGTTACAGAAAAATTTTGTAGGTGTAATCCTTCCTGACCCCCACCCGAAAATCTGACAGTGATAGAGTTCCAGAATACTCACTCGCAGTGCAGACAGCCATCACAGGATAGGAAACCTTTACTTAACCCTTGCATGTCTATGAGACAGACAAGATGATAAAAGCAGCTAGAGAAAAAACATTCAAATAAATGACACTGAAAGCTAATGACAGAGGAGGGCTGGATAGTAAAAACCCCTTTATAACAAGCAGCGCTGGGAGAAGGGAGGGACTTTATAAATGTGTGTTATCTCCCCTCCCGCTCAACATAATAGGGGCTTAGGTCTGATAAATTTTATATTATCCAGGAGCACTATCCCCCTTTCCTCATCTATAACACACATTTTATATAAAGTCCCTCTCCTCTCCCAGTGCTGCTTGTTATAAAGGGGATTTTATGTCTGATACATTTAGTATCCAGCTCTCACAGTTACTCTGTCATTATGAGCCTTCAGTGTGATTTATTTCAATGTTTTCCCTGGATTTAAAGTGCTTTATTTTATAAATTAAAAACATTTTGCGCCAGTCATCTCTTCTCTGAGCTTTCAGACCGATTTACGTTAATATTTTCCCTCTCCCCTGCTTCTATATTCCTGTGTCTCCCCCACAGAGATACAAAGTTTAAGTACAAGTTCCCTCTCCGAAGTTCTGCACCCTCCACATGCCAATGCAGTAGGATGTTCTATACAGAGAGGGACATTAATAAATACAGGGGAATGTTATATGCATTATACAGAGAGGGGTATTAATGCAGGAGGATGTTATATAAATTATACAGAGAGGGGTATAAGCAGCTGATCTCAGCCCTCTGAGGAGCCACTGCAATAGTAATTGTATCCACTGGTTTTCGGATGAATGAAATTAGTTTTCATACTAAAGAACTGAAAACGAATTTCTTTAGCAACTAAATAAATTGCGTTTTAGGACTAATCCATTAGTTCAAAACGAAATTTTGTGCTGTGCACATGTCTAATAACTACTTGAACCACCATTGTGACATGTTAAAATAGCTAAACTGGTCATCGCTGGTATCTAGACGCACCCTTCACCTTTCTAACCTGGTGTTTAAGAGCTTTTCTGGGAAACTACCACCCTACCTGAATAGACTGCTTCCCCAGCAGTTCCCTCATCCTATAACCTCCAATCCAGGACCTGCACCTTACTTGCAATACCACAATACAAAAAGATAGTGGCTCGATCCTCCTTTTCCTACAGAGCGCTGCAAATATGGAATAACCTCCCAGACGCCATCAAATCTTCCCCCAATCTAAAGTCACTTAAGAGATCACTATTTACATATGTCAATACAGAATGCACCTGTAAACATGTATCATAGCGAATATATTTCCTACATATTTATTTTCTTTGTTAATCTGTATATTCGTGTGTTGTTTTTAATATCTTGCATTTTATTACTTTGTGTTTTTGTAACGACTGTAACAATTGAATGTTCTTGAACCCAGGACTTACTTGAAAAGGAGAGAAATCTCAATGTATTCTTCCTGGTAAAATACTTCATAAATAAAATAAATAAATAAATTGTAAAAAATGAAGAGTACTGATGATTGCCATTATTTAGCATTTTAATTTTACTTTCTACCTACCTCTTTTGTCTTTATTTAACTTTTAATATGTGATTCTCACTGTATAGCTATAAACAGGAACCATTCCGCTTCTGTGTCCGGTTATGTAACAGTTATTAAGTTCACCTCCTATACCTATAATCCATTATGGAAGGGTGCTATTTCAATTATAGAGAACAAAGTACAGGTTTTGGAAAACAACAAGAAAGGCCAGTGGCACTAGTGGCCTTTTCATAGTTGTACAGTCATGGCCGAAATTGTTGGCATCCCAGACGTTTTTCCAGAAAATCAAGTATTTCTCACAGAAAAGTATTGCAGTAACACATATTTTGCTATACACATGTTTATTCCCTTTGTGTGTATTGGAACAAAACAAGAAAAGGGAGGAAAAAAAGCAAATTGGACATAATGTCACACAAAACTCCAAAGATGGGACGGACAAAATTCTTGGCACCCTTAATTTAATATTTGGTTGCACACCCTTTGGAAAAAATAACTGAAATCAGTTGCTTTCTATAACCATTAATAAGCTTCTTACACCTCTCACCCAGAAGTTTGGACCACTCTTCCTTTGCAAACTGCTCCAGGTCTCTCTTATTGTAAGGGCGCCTTTTCCCAACAGCAATTTTAAGATCTCTCCACAGGGGTTCAATGGGATTTAGATCTGGACTCATTGCTGGCCAATTCAGAACTCTCCAGCGCTTTGTTGCCATCCATTTCTGGGTGCTTTTTGACGTATTTTTGGGGTCATTGTCCTCCTGGAAGACCCAAGATCTCAGACGCAAACCCAGCTTTCTGACACTGGGCTCTACAGTGCGACCCAAAATCCTTTGGTAATCCTCAGATTTCATGATGCCTTGCAAACACTCAAGGCACCCAGTGCCAGAGGCAGCAAAACAACCCCAAAACATCATTGAACCTCCACCATATTTCACTGTAGGTACTGTGTTCTTTCCTTTGTAGGCCTCATTCCGTTTTCGGTAAACAGTAGATTGATGTGCTTTACCAAAAAGCTCTATCTTGGTCTCATCTGTCCACAAGATGTTTTCCCAGAAGTATTTTGGCTTACTCAAGTACATTTTGGCAAACTGTAGTCTTGCTTTTTTTATGTCCCTGTGTCAGCAGTGGGGTCCTCCTGGGTCTCCTGCCATAGTGTTTCATTTCATTTAAATGTCGACGTATAGTTCGCGCTGACACTGATGCTCCCTGAGATTGCAGGACAGCTTGAATTTCTTTGGAACTTGTTTGGGGCTGCTTATCCACCATCCGGACTATCCTGCGTTGCAACCTTTCATCAATTCTTCTCTTCCGTCCACGCCCAGAGAGATTAGCTACAGTGCCATGGGTTGCAAACTTCTTGATAATGTTGCGCACTGTGGACAAAGACAAATCTAGATCTCTGGAGATGGACTTGTAACCTTGAGATTGTTAATATTTTTCCACAATTTTGGTTCTCAAGTCCTCAGACAGTTCTTTTCTCCTCTTTCTGTTGTCCATGCTTAGTGTGGCACACACAGACACACAATGCAAAGACTAAGTGAACTTCTCTCCTTTTTATCTGCTTTCAGGTGTGATTTTTATATTGCCCACACCTGTTACTTGCCCCAGGTGAGTTTACAGGAGCATCACATGCTTGAAACAATTTTATTTATCCATAATTTTGAAAGGGTGCCAAGAATTTTGTCCAGACCATTTTTGGAGTTTTGTGTGACATTATGTCCAATTTGCTTTTTTTCCTCCCTTTTTTTGTTTTGTTCCAATACACAGAAAGGGAATAATGTGTATAGCAAAACATGTGTTACTGCAATACTTTTATGTGAGAAATACTTGATTTTCTGGAAAAATTTCTGGATTGCCAACAATTTCGGCCATGACTGTATATCCTCTCAGGTCTCATTTGGTTTTATCTCAACTACTCTTTTACAGAGGAGATTATTTCACATGCAAATCAGCTTGCTTCTAACCAAAAGGTTGCCATAAGTGAAATCTCAAGGCAGTCTCTGCACAAGAGATGCACCAACCCCCACTAACCGCTTCTGCTTTAGTTGGGACTCGTCATGAGAAAAATATTTCATGATTAATGAGAACTGGCAGTGGCATTAGTGGTAGGTAACCACTCAGAACTCATAACAAGGTTTTAGCTTATTGGTGCCATTATTGAGGAAACTTTACAATATGCAAATTTTAATATTTTAAATTATTTTTTTAAGAAAGTATTTTACCAGGAAGGATACATTGAGATTTCTCTCATTTTTAAGTATGTCCTGGGTGGCAACTATGTACCATTCGGTGTCTTTCCCAAGGGCACTTACTGGAGAGGTGCTCTTGCCAGAGTTTGAGCATATGTTTCCACCGTCTCCATCGTTATAGGGCAGTGATGTTACCACCCATCCGGCATAATTAATAAATTAATTACGATTAGAAATTCTAAGTTTTTTTTAATAATTGCTAGGTATCAGGTGTAATTGTTGAGATTATAACATATGATTAAATACTTTATGTATTTAGAGATTCTTGGATATGGGTTCCTCGTAGGTTGCACCAATTACTTGCCATAAAGAACAGATATACCGGTACAACTTTTAACCCTTTCACCATTCTGCAAATATAGACCATCACCTGAAGTTGTTTTTTTTAGCATTTTGTTCTTCTTCCAGTTTCATAAAATACTTCAGTAGAATAGTCAGTCAACTATTCACACAGCTAAATTTAAAATGTCCATTTTATATTTTTCCAGCATAAGCTATAACTTCTGATTTTCGATATTATTACATTTTTGCAGGCTCAGTTGATGTCCTGATCCCAGGACCCCAGAAAGCACATTTGCGCCGATTCAGGTCATTTTCTATATTCTGTTATATTGGTGTAGGGGAAACCACTATATCCTAGACATGTGCACAGCACAAAATTTCGTTTTGAACTAATGGATTAGTCCTAAAATGCAATTTATTTAGTTGCTAAAGAAATTCGTTTTCAGTTCTTTAGTATGAAAACTAATTTCATTCATCCGAGAACCAGTGGATACAATTACTATTGTAGTGGCTCCTCAGAGGGCTGAGATTGCTGCTTGTTACAGTATCACTCACTCTCCGCACAATGTGCCAGGCAAAGCTGTTACAGTAACTGACTGCTGCTCATCACAGCGCTCAGAGTTCGAATAAAACTAGTAAATAATATTTTTATATATAAGAGGTTAGAACAATATTATTTCCTTATTTTACTGAAACTCTGAGCACTGTTACAGTCAGTTACTGTAACAGCTGAGCCTGATACATTGTACTGAGAGATAATATAACAAGCAGCCGATCTCAGCGCTCACAGCCACTGGATTTAAAGGGCTGAAAAAAAAGGATCCTCTCTGTATAATGTTTAGAACATCCTCCTGCATTAATTAATACCCCTCTCTGTATAATGTATACAACATCCACCTGCATTAATTAATGCCCCTCTCTGTATAGAACATCATACTGCATTGGCATGTGGAGGGTGCAGAACTTCAGAATGCAATGCTTATCCAGCACAGGAGAGGGAACTTTTACTTAAACTTTGTATCTCTGTGGGGAAGACACAGGAATATAAAAGCAGGGGAGAGGAAAAATATTACCGTAAATCGGTCTGAAAGCTCAGAGAAGAGATGACTGGTGCAAATAGATTTTTATAATAAAATAAAGCACTTTAAATCTAGGGAAACATTCAAATAAATCACACTGAAGGCTCATAATGACAGAGTAACTGTGAGAGCTGGATACTAAATGTATCAGACGTAAAAAAAAGCTTTATAACAAGCAGCACTGGGAGAGGAGAGGGACTTTATATAAAACGTGTATTATAGATGAGGAAAGGGGCATAGTGCTCCTGGATAATATAAAATGTATCAGACCTACGTCCCTATTATGCAGAGAGGGAGGGTAGATAACACACGTTTTATAAAGTCCCTCTCTTCTCCCAGCGCTGCTTGTTATAAAGGGGTTTTTACTATCCAGCCCTCCTCTGTCATTAGCTTTCAGTGTGATTTATTTGAATGTTTTCCTTCTCCAGCTGCTTTTATCATCTTGTCTGCCTCTTAGACATGCAAGGGTTAAGTAAAGGTTTCCTCTCCTGTGCTGGCTGGCTGTGCTGCGAGTGAGTATTCTGGAGCTCTATCACTGTCAGATTTTCGGGTAGGGGTCGGGAAGGATTACGCATACAAACCTTTTCTGTAGCTTTGCGATGTTGCACTTCATTAATGGTCTCCTTCACTCATCAATGTAATATCACAAAAAGGACTGAAAATAAAATGTAGTGCATTTTATTTTAGTTTCTTTCGTTTTTTATACTGAGCAGTTTCGTATCTCTTGAGTCATACTAAAACTAAATTATCCCAAAATTCGGACTAAATCGTTTTAGTACTAAAACGAATGCACATGTCTACTATATCCTGTTATTGGCTATTTGGGGTGCCGTGGTGGTGGATACATATAGTGTGGCGCTGCACCATCTTTCATCTGTGATGTCTTATATTACCTACATAATAAAGACTTGCAAAAATACACATTATTTTATTTGTTTCTGCTTTGCATAATGAATCAGGTTCAAGTACATATCGCTAGAGACTATAAGCAACACGTTTGCTGTTAAGCATGATATCTGACCATTTCATTATGTATCTTTATCACATTTATTGTATTTGACACAAAGTCCATTCTGCCTGTATGCTAATAATGCAGACCCTTGTTTGTGCAAATCAAAGAGCACATTTTATGGTTTAGATCCTTTCACCTAAGCAATATTTCTGTATTGGGGAATAAAATAAAATCGAAAATTTACATTATTTTAATCTTTTATCTACCTCTGAATAATATTATTTATGCAAATGTGTTATTTTATCCTGTAGTCCAGCATCCCATGTTTTAAATTAAAGACCTAATTCCTTCAACAAGTTCCTTGCTGGCTGCCGCGTCAGGCTCCTCCTCCTCCAGCGTTAGTTCAGGCCATCCCGCGGCAGCCAATTACACGTGCAATGTGCCAACTGGTGGGCGGGACTGCAGAGGCCCATAGATGGTAGTGGGGTGAGCTATACCACCCACTGCGATAAGGCCAACCCTCCGTGGGAAAAGCATGGTGTGCCCCATGTCAGGAAAGGGTAAAGCTGGGGCCACAAGGGTGCGTTAAGTGCATTTGTTGTGACCCCCCCATCCCAGCATCTGTAGATGGGTTGGCTGAGAGGACCATACAATGTAACGTGAGTACTTTTAATGCACGTTACAACTGCTGTAGATGAACCACTACAATGCACATTAGACAAGTCTACAAAGCGCAATCCTCCATAGGAGGCTTCCGATTTTGTAGAGTTGGGCACACAAATATGCGCATAGCGAGGTGGCCATACGGGCGTCTGCGGGGAAGAAATGGCCGTTGTCATTTGCCCATATTACCACAACCTTAGCAAACAAAAGAATTTCTTAAGCAAGAGTCAAGCGTTTCATTTATAAAAATCTCAAATTGTGGATTTCATTAAGTATAAAAAAAATTATTTGATTATACAGATCTCTTACCCTACAGCTGTCTTTCATATGATATATCGGTTTCTCCATTATTTTTGTATGTTTTGCAAATATTAGTTGCTATTATAATCAATTTTTACTAAAGTTTGAAACCAGGAAGTCCAAATCAGACTTCATCTCTATGTGTACAATCATTTTTATTGCCTAAAATGATAAGGTTAGCTGTATATCAAATCGAAGACCTGTACCATTCACACATTCAAACATACTGACCCAACCTTTCCAGATACAATTCATGTTATATATTTTATAAAAATAAAAAAATTCAAAATGATAAGATCCAGTCATGTTTATGATTTTATTACAGGCTTTACATATTAGTATCTTCTATGATGTCAACAAATAACCCTAGCATTTTATGGAATGCTGCTTACTGTTTAAAAAAAGAGTCCACTGGGAAGTTGTCATGTTTTTTGTTGGGAAAACATGACAGGTCCTTTTATATATAAAGATTGCTCCAAACTACAAGTATATCATTATTATAGCCATTCCTAGAACTTGCGATTGCATCAGAAGAACTACTGGTTAAGGATGTCTCTCCCCTTGGGCATTTTGCTTCAGCTACAAAATGTCTCTTTGATGCAATTTAAAACCAAAAGCAAACATATTCTATCCATGGGGCATTCATAGGCATCAGCGGAAAGATTCTATATTTACAAATATACTGTTTACAAGCTCAATTTCACGTACCTGTATATTACCTCAAATATGTATGATTTTTATAGAGTCTATCTGAGGGCAGATAAGGTAACCATGAAGTCTAAAATATCATTATTGTGCATAGCTTTTATGCGCATGCAGAGTAACATGTTTTTCTTTTTTATTTATGGACTTTTTACGAAGTATGTGCATACCCTTTGACACATGACCACACCATTAGTTCAACTCCATTTTTTCATTTATGGGAATTGTCAGTTTTAACAAAAATACAAACACACTAAAGAATTTGTTTTAATGTGTTCGCAACTATATCATTCTCTTATCATTGTTTTTATAATTTGTATTCATGAAATATCTATTATACATTTCTTATTTTCTTTTTATATTGGTTGGCATTTCAGTTGCCACTTTAGAAAAATACTAAATTAGAATATGAATTCCTATCTACTGTTTATGATAAACACATTCTAACAGACTCTTCTGATTTTGGGCACTACTCTCTTCCTACCGATAAAATAGGGATGCTAGCGTGGAAAACCTACGCCTACTTGAGCACCTTGCCCTGGAATGAAGCGCTACCCTCGGTGTTACTCGCGATAACACTTCTGCGCGGCTGCGTGTATCACCTGGAGTCCAAAAGACTCCATGGAGGGTTGTGCCGACAGGCCGCGAACCCTGCGCATCGTCGCGGAGTGATAGCGGAGGGAGGCTCGGGACTATTTATCCCCTCTCACACTCTGCTCACGACCAGGAGAAGCGGCGGATCGAGCCATTGTTCTCACCACAGGATGGGAGGTGAGTATCTGATTTATTTGGGGGGTTTAGGTGGTGTTAAATGATTCTGCAAAAGTGGATTCAGTTAGTACCAGCTTTTAGGAGTCCCTAAATTTTTTGTTAACCCATTGATGTGGTGATTAATGCTAGGACTTTACTTATCTTAACGCTTTACTTATCCTAACGCTAATTACTGATTGCACTCCTTGTGTTAAGTATAGGATGCGCAAAGTACAGTAAGCTCTCGCAAGCTGGCGCAATCACCGATGAACTAACTGATTTTTAAGTTTAGCTTTAGGAACCTAATATGGGTGGCATGAGTTAAAGTCACTTATCCTGGCGTTAATGTTTACTCACCCAAATGCTACAGTTACGGTTCACAAGGAAATAGGGCCCTTAGTGTTCTACAATTAAATTTTTTGCAAAGTATGTCATTTACTTCTTATATATAATGTTGCGGCTGAAAATATTGGTACCCTTGCATCTCAAGTGTCACGGCTCACTGCAGGGTTAAGGATTCGAGCCCAATATGCGGTTACTCAGATGAAGAGGCAGAAAAGGGGGGGTTGTAATCAAGAACATAGGTTTATTGAATAAACAAACTTAAACCAGGAAGGGGAATCTGAATAACTAATAACGATAGATAGGAGCTGGATGGGCAGGATAACATATACAGAGGACAAGATATACTTAGCAGAAGGGGTATACAGGACAGGACACTGAATAGCACAATAGGGCTAACAGAAGATACTGGATGCTGAATAAAGAATAAACACAGGTGAACAGGAACTGAACACTGAATAAAGAATAAAACACAAATCAGAGCTTGACTGAACAAAAAATGGAAAACAGATACAAAAGAACACACTAACTGGTACAGAGGGTGGAGGATCAAAAGACACAGAAGGCAAGAAGACAACATAAGATCAGGCGCGGTATCAGAAAGGTCAAGACTGGAGAGTGGTTAAATCAGGCATTGGTCGGTGGCAGGCGGCTGGCATAGAAGTAGTCAGAGTCCAGAATCCAATGTCATACACGGGTTAATCAATAGATGGGATGATGGGAGTTGCAAAGGGATCCAGAAAATGGGGAATGCAAGGAATGTCCAGGAAGGAGGGTAGCAGAGATAAGGGAGTCCTCAGGATACCAGATGGAGGGGTTCTCAGGATACCAGATGGAGGGGTTCTCAGGATACCAGATGGAGGGGTTCTCAGGATACCAGATGGAGGGGTTCTCAGGATACCAGATGGAGGGGTTCTCAGGATACCAGATGGAGGGGTTCTCAGGATATCAGAAGGAGGGGTTCTCAGAGTGCCAGCTGAGCATCAGGCAGGTCAGTGCATAGCACACAGGTCAGGCTTGCAATGAGTCGTTCTATTGTTAGAAAAGACGATGCAGAAGCCCTGATTCAGAGGTGAGGCTGGATTAAATTGGCAATGCAGGCCCAGCCCACACCTGAGGCTGGAGAGGTGAAGGAAAATCAGGAACAGATCCCAGTGTAGTTAGACACCAGTCCAGGTAAAGGCAAAATCAGGACTGGAACTGCACTTCATTTGCCTTTTTTACCGCGTCTGCGGCGCGAATCGTGACATCAAGCAAATAAGGCACCAATCTCCTACAAGAAAGAAACTCAAAAACTCAAGTCTGGAGTTTGCCAAAATGCATGAGGAAAGTTGAAACAAAAGTAGAGCCTTTTGTCAAATCACAACATCTCTATGGTTACAGAAAAATAAAAAGGTTTGTGTCATACCCTGTAGGACCTACCAGACCTGCTCCCCAGAATTTGCATGTCCTGCTTGCACACAGACCTGCTTGACCTGCTCTATGGTGTCATCATGGTCGTTCATGTGTCTGCCCTGCAAAGCGAGTGCCTGTAGTTTTGACAGATGGGAATCCCAGTCTGATGCAACATACACAACCACTCGACCTGCATCAAACCAGTGAAACGCCTTGGTTGAAATGATGCATGCGTCAACTCTGGTCTTGCATCAGTCTGACAACCAAATCAGATATGTGATGCAATTATGCAAAAGGTAGATGGAATGATGCCTTGTCTACATGCACTCCTATTAGACACTGAGAGGGAAGGCCTAATATCGTTGGGAAGGGCTCTCAATCATCTTCCCTATAATCTATAACCCTATGAATACTCAGCTGAACAACTCCTCAGTGTTCGGTTATTCAGTAACCCCTGTGCCTGTGAGCCAGCAGTTCTGTACATTTCTGTTCTAAATTCTCCCCTTTATGCCCTTCCAATTATTGTGTGGATTCCTGGCTGCCTGACCTTTTGCTTGTCATCTGGATTATATTGCCTTGCTTGTGCTCCATGATGCTTTGGATCAGCTTTGCTGCCTCTGACATGGGGTGCCTGGAATCTGTGCAAGACACAATAGTGACCTCCAGCATTATAATTACCTTAAACATACATAAAACAGTACCCAAGAATGGATGGATGAAGAGAAAACATTGGACAATTCCAACGTTTTCTTCTATAAGTACAGGAGTTGAATTAAATCAAACATCCGAGGAAACAGCTGAAACTCACTGTTGGGTACAGTACCAATCAATCCAGAGTGAAGAGCAGCAGTATGCTCAAGAAAGCACTTTTAACCTTAAGGCTGTGTTATGGGATATAGGCTTAGAGTACCAATATTTTTTGTCCCTGCTACTCTCATTTGCGCTACTGTTTAGAATAATATGTGAAATCATACATACGTTTCAGTTAAAATGACATTTAAATTGGGATATATGGTACTTGGTTCTCGTTTCATGATGCCCACTCCACACTCTCGGCCTCTCCTCATCCACCTTTGATAGGTAAAATACTGTGCCTATCCAAGTGAAATATATAGCAGTTGCATAGGAGCACTCTTTGTGTTGTATGCATAAATATGGCTTTCGAAAATGTTAATAGCATATAATTGATATAATTGATTAATTATTCATTGCATAAATAATTTTGTGTCATTATAGTAAAAAAATCTAAATATTGAAATTAATATGTATGTCGAAACCCAAGTACTATGGGTCTGGTGTGTTGCAAAAGTCATTCTAATGTTAGGAATTAAATTGCTGATTTTACACTATTGTTCTGAAATAAAAATGCTGATTTATACTTTAGACATAATTGCATTAATCTATAAATCATTTAACCCCTTTACTACCAAACATATTTTGCTGAAATTTTTTGTCATAACAATTATTTGATATGTGGGATGCATACTTAATTAAATATAGAGTAAAATGGCAATTCTGCACAAATTTTGTTATTCCAAACTTGGTAAAATATAATAATAAATGTAAAATTTGGTAATTTTTAATTTTTCATGTAATTGTTTAACCTTTACAGAAATATTGTAGAGAGAGATATAAGGTTCTAAACGCTAGATGATGTCCATTATCTCGCACAATTTCAAACAAGGTCTGCATTATTAGTATACAGGCAGAATTGGTCTCTCTACATCAAATACAGTGATAAAGATATATAAAAAGTGGTGAGATATCGTGGCTATGGGTATTTGTAGCGATCATAATGAGATTATTAGCAATTCAGTTTCCAAAAAATACCAATAGAATATAAAAATAATATCTGTATGTGGACCTAACGCCTGCATATGGAAATCACAGTAACACATTATATCTGTACTGTACAAGGATTTTCAGCCATTTTCGCTCTCTGAATCTTCTCCCTGTACAGTAGTGAGTGATTCAGAGCTCTCCCTGTATTCTATTATTGCATTGATATGGTATACAAAATGGGTGTTACCTGCTAATTTTTGGTATTTACTATATTACAATAAAAATTTTAGTTTACTTGTTTTGGTACTGAATGCAATAGTGTCACATGTTAACCGACAAAGGTCTGATGTTGCCTTTCATATTTGGAATTTAGCTGTACTCTATTTTGTTTTAAATTTACGTAACTGTTGGAAATAATGTGTATATGCCAAGTTTGAGATATTATCTGGTGTTAATGGTTTTCTTTTTAGAAAATAACTTATTAAAACAAATTCTAATATAATTTTAGGGATATTTTTTCACTACTCAATTATAATACTGCCAAATTATTAACAGTGAAAAATATCATTTTCATTTTTATTATTTTTCAAATATCTCTTACCTTAGAGTTAACATTACTGATGCTCAATGATACTTTAGGGCTAACTTGGAGGAACAAAACACTAAGCCAACTTTGTAAAAATACTACTTGGAAAATAACTATATAATATATACGATAACATATACCACATGCATATCAACAATGTTGTACCTGGTCATTACCATTTCGACTTACTAAAACTTATTTTGAATGCCTTGAAAGGACAAGTGGCTGTACTGTCCTGGGCAGGAATCAACTCTTAAGATCAGAGATACTGTAACCAAAGAGTAAATGATGACCTATCTCAATCACCTATATTTCATCATTAGATGACAGTGAGGTTTCCGACTGAATTTGAATTTTTTTTGATGAAATGATCAACTTTTTATTTCCATCTCTCTATATAACGTTCAAAAAAACAGTGAAAGATCATATTGCTGTAAATGTTGTTGAGACAGTCAACAAGATTTGTACATGTTCTTGTGATCACTACGTAGACCAATCAGGTTATCCTACAGTAATAGTATGGGTAAAGGCTAGAGACTTGATACTGGAAATAATTTCATGGAAAAAAGTCTGTGAAATTTATAAATAAAAAGTCTTACTCAAACAATTTATTCTAAACAAATAATTTTGAAGACATTTGATATTGTTTGCATATATGTAGCAGGCACTTGCAGAACAAACGTTTATTACTTAAACTTGAACACTTTAAGTACTTTTTTATCTGGTCACTATATACACAATACAACAGTTTGGCACTACTACAAGCCTTTCTCAAAGCAGAATCTTTGGATAGCTTATACTATGGCTACATTAATTTGAACACTTTTAAATTGTCTGAGTGTATCCTTCAATTGTCTCTTTGATACTTTTAAATGTACCTCAACAAGGCGGAAAAAAAAAGACGTTGGAACATTTTGCATGAAAAGGAGTGCCTTACCTCTAAAAAAAGAATGAGAAATAATCAATTTTGTAACTCCAATTTTGTTATTTCCAATTCGAAGTGCCAACATAATGTTGTGAACATATTCAAGTGTAGTAATATGCACAAAAAGTGTAGTATTTAATAGAGAATATTATTTAAACATTAAATGTGAATTAGAATGACATGCATTCAAATTCTCATCTAGATTCATTGTTCTCTTCGTCTCAGTAACCTAGTACAAGGCTTATTATGAAATTAACGTCTTCTCGTTAGCGGTTATGTCAATGAATCTATATTTAATAATACTTGTCGAAATGCAAAAAAAATGCATTTTACAATATTGTTCATTGATTTGCTGCTACCTCCCTCAGAAACGGATATAAATCTCTTTGAGCCAAAGATTGTTATATATAATAATAAAAAAATCCAGCCTAGGCAAGTACCATTCATTGCACACAGTTATTAGCAGCATAGTAGAGTGTAGTTTATCAATGCTTTATTGGCCATACTTGTCATGTGTGAATTAATGTGTGTGCAGAAGACTTTACATAGGTCACCTACTGGAACATTTGATGTCAGAACAGACATGGAGAATATCAGCTTCTTGTATTAGGTTGAAATGACTATAGAGGGATGGTAAATAATAAATAGCAACTTTTGTTATCTGAAGTATCATAATCAAAATTTTAATTCCTCTTACATTTCTCATTTCACAAATACTCTCTTAAACCAAATTAAAACTAATGGAATCTCTTACAGCTTTGAAATCTGAATGACTTAATCACATTGTGAATATCATTCCATTGCACAACATATGTTATTCTGCCATTTTTTGTGTATTTGTATTTATATTGTCATAAAGTAACTGTAACTTTTTTGTCACTGTGTCAGCTCACTATGTCGATATATCTGTATATATTTTCGGATAGTGGCTTTATGATAGACATTTTCTATCTCTCTACAGATATTTATGTGCCGAGGTAACAAAAAAAGAAGATACTGATGCTTTGTGTTCTAAGATAGATGCTGATTTTCCTTAGCAGAGACTACATGACCAGTAAAACAATGACTTCTAGTCAATTATCTGTCAGAAAGTAAAAATATACAGTAAAATACCCAATACACACACATGAAGATTTCCATATGCCAAATACCTTGCATTTGACAGACAAAGTCCCTGAAGCTAGAAAACATGATGATACTTTGTAATTAGGCACATTTATCCAATATGTAAATTATTCCTCGGTTAGCTGAAGGTTACACTTTTAGTTACCTCTTGTAATGGAGTAATTGTATGAAAATTCATATATGAAAAAAGGGAATACTAAATTAATACCGAGGAAAAAAAAGAAAGGCAGTAAATATAACCCTCACCTCAGTCAAGTTTGAGCTGACATGTAGTTTGTTAGAAAAAAAACTGTAAATGATTGAAAGACCCTAGCCGAAGTGTACATCAAGTGACACTATTCTTTTATTCTACTTTAATCACATGATTTTACTCAGAAAGGATCTAAATGTAGGATGCTATAGAAGAAAATTTCTGTATGATTAGTATACGCGAACAAATGCAATGAGCCAAAAAAGAGAGAGAATTGTAGCGGGGGTTAAAGCACAGTTTAATAATTCCTATCTCAGTCATTTTTTTCATATGTATTATATGTGTGAGTCCATAGTACAGCATAATGTGTCATAATTTGGCCTTCCATTCTGACAGCAGTGCTTGAGTTGGGCATTAAATCATTGCCCCGAGGAATTCTCATTCTGGCAATCCCTGGCGGTAGGACTGTCATCTCCTCCCACACATTACCTATCATTTTTGACATGATTGGATCAAAATTAGTCAGTACATTTAGATGTAAATTGGGACATCCAAGAATAATAATGAGCACAAAAATATAGCTCTGTGTAATTGACACGGCAACAGCTTAGTACTGTCTTCCACAGCATCTCTGGCATTATTAATACAACGATAACAAAAGTACAGTATCAAAAAAAAGTGAGAAAACTTTTATGAGGTAGATATTTACCAATTCCTTAAGACGAATGAGAATTGTTGTGCTATCTCCACCTACAGTTAGACAACAGTTAGTGTTACATACATAATTAAAAATATACATACACTACAGTAAAATGTGTATTTAATCACATTTTAACTTATTTCAATAGGCAGTATAATCACTATATAGATTTTGCTATATCATTTGTTCTGTGATCCATTTATTAAGCTAAACATGGTAAGTACTATGAAATAGACATGTTATTCTAATTGGAATAGGCATACTGCATAGACTATTTTTACATTTTTTCCCACATTTTCCAGGAAAAGGCAATGTTCAACTCATTCGAGAGCCCATTTGTCAAAAAAATCAAGAATATATATATTTAGAGGATTCATTCCCATTTTATCATAAGCTATTCAAAGTCTGAGTGCTCCCATCAAGAATTGTAGGTGAATCGTCAACAAAAAATGTGGTTAATCAAATCAACTTTCGCAGATATTCTCATCGTAGCTGACCAAGTCTAGTTGATAAGCATCTAGATTGTTTACATTGTGGTTTCTTATTCTATGCAAGATATATTTTGCTTTTTTAGAAAATATTTGAAGATATTTTATTAGAGATATTTTTAGAAAAAAATTGGCAGTTTTCATTTTTTTTCTACAATTTACATTTTTGTAGATGAAATAGTAAAGGATAGCACTTACATTGGAGGATATTAAAATGTGTCAAACAAGGAAACCATCAATACTTAGACTGAACAAGATATAATTATAAAAGCTTCCTAATTACAAAGAAGACGTTAGAATCATTAATTCACAACAATAATGCACATACTAGTTATAGTCACACCTCTACCTAATATAAATTCTTTATGGGCAAGCAGGAATTCGTTCAATTAAAATATGTTTATCACAGTACATTTACATGACTAATTTATTTAACCACAACATTTTTTTTCCAAATTACTGATTTTATGTTTTCTTCATCCAGTGTTTTAGTTCCAGCCCAACGCATTTTGCAAAATGCTTTCTCAGCCTAAATAGCATTTACTACAAAAGAAAGGTTGATACTCGTGAAAATTAAGCATGCCAGATAGCTTCATTAATATTATAAGAGATAAGAATGTAATAACCATATATATTTTTTAAACGTGGATGAAACTAACAAATATTCTCATAAAATAATTGAAACATTTTCATATATTGAAATCAGATTGATTTTTCCAGAGTAATCTTTTTTAATTGGCCTCAAAATGATCATTTATGTTGTTGGGAATAATTTATGTGTATGAAAAGATAATTGTTTCTTATGCAGTTTACCATAGTACCATTGTGATCAATTTCATGTTTTTGTCAATATCTTTTTTTCACATACTTTTCATACATCTTATTTGGACAAATGTTTCTAGTTTACTATAAAAATATTTGCTAATAAAAGTTATGTTGGTTATCTAATTGTAAAAGTACATAAAATTCAATAATGTTGCTCATGTATTACGGTTTGTGTGCTTAATATAATGTATTAAATTCAAAAGCAAATATATTTTATTATTAGAACTGATTTTGAAGTTAGCTCATTGCTCAATCCCATAGTCACACATAATGAAAGATAAATTTAAAAAAACAACAGAAATTTTCTATGTTGCCCTTCCTCCTACTATATTTACTGTAAAAGACATCTTCCAAATCAGAAAATGTTTAGCATGTTTATCACGCTTGCTGAGACATAGATGGTGTAGAATATGTTTATACTGTGTTTATTGTAAGTAATTCATATTATGATTATAAAATACATTATTACAAAATGTTATATTTATATCATACATAAATATAAACAAAATATGAAATTGCATGTGCAGAAGCATAAAAATTTGAAAAACTAAAATAAACAGAATAAAGTATGTATCGGCCTACGATTATAATTTAAAAATACTTCATATAATACTTGAAAAAATAGTGGATATAGCCAAAGAATCAAATAAAACTTAGCTTTTAATCAGAAATGCATTAAAAGAATGCTTTCAAAGCTGTATTGCGATAGGCAGACATACACATTCACAGTGCTTACCTAGGACAAACATAACGTGTACATGTCTCAGTGGAGGTAAGAACATAAGTAAAAGAAGGCCACTACAAAAAAGAGGCCTCTTACTTGTGTTCTCGCCTCCGATGAGACATGTATACGTTATGTTTGTCCTAGGTAAGCACTGTGACTGTGTCTGTCTGTTGCAATACAGCTTTGAAAGCATTCTTTTAATGCATTTCTGATTAAAAGATAAGTTTTATTTTATTATTTGGCTATATCCACTATTTTTTTCAATTGTTAAATTGGGGTTACCCCTCGTCACCAACAGTGGCAAGAGCCTTTTTTCTATGTTCAATAGATTGCTTCCCACAACTATCTTGGTACACCCTGCGAGTGTTTTTGTCTTCATATAATACTTGCACAACCATAAACCACCTAGAAAGGCCAAGATACTTTCATTCAGAATTTCTCTCATTCATAATAACCAAACCACTTCTACATAATCATCAAAAGTTCTATGTTTTGTATCGTGCATATAACATCTTTCAATATACCTTTTGTGTTTCCTGTGTTTAGAAGTATAATTACTTTTCTGACACTCCTGTTATATTCGTCAAGTTCAATGTAATAATTTTATGTGTTAAGAGTCAGTGATAACTTATTTACTACCTCCTGTTAATTCAAATTTTAAAATGTCATTGTTACTTTCTAGTTTTGGCCTTTTTATTTCAATCGCACCCATAGACATGTCAGCAGGTGCTCTAGTTTCACGTAATAATGTTAATAATATTAGCCATTCTTGGTTACGCTTACAACTTTTATTGTAGACTTTCATTTCCATGGCCTTCATGGATGAACTCAATATACATAGTGAAAATGAAACATGTCCTGTGTTGGACATAAATGCTGACAAAACATTGTATAATCACCTCTTTCATTATGGTCATGAATTACTTTATAGACATTTCCTTTTCAGATATTTTAAGATTGTATAAAAAGCACATGTTTATTTTGAAAAATCATGTATGCATACAGTATGGGTAGGTGTGCTTGAACTGTGTGAGTGTAAATATTTGTATTTTTGTAAGGTCTGACACAAAATGCTACTGTCTTAAATAAAACGGTAACATCTTTACTTCTTTTTCTTTTGTATACATTTCGGTACACACACACACATTTCTATCACTCTATCTGAACTATGGTATATAACACAGTTTTTTACGTAATATAAATCAAATAATGCAGGAGGACGTCATTTATAATAATGATTAATTTCTCAAGAATCATTTTACCAAACAAAATGCACTTGCATCTGCGCTGTTGTGTGAAAGGGAATTAGTGTCTATAATTTAGCATTTGAAATACAAAAGCTAGTTATCTTTAACAAAGTAGGGTTATTGCCCATACATTATCATGACAGTATAATGAAAATGGCATATGAGAGGTATTTCATTGTCTTTCAGTATGCTCTGATTTACACACAATCTCTGGCATACTTTTTATTGTTTAGTCCCATTTCCCAGAAATAAAAAAAGTATATTAGCACATGTCTTTAAATTTAGACAGTTCGGGTGTATATTTTGTCAGGGGATCAAGTTGAAAAGGTCAAATGCCTGAAGCCACACATGTCACAGTCTCTTACTACCTGGCATATAATTTAGATCCATACTGACTAGGAAATATGCTTTCTAAAATACAGTTATTGTTTGAGAATCAAATATAAAGTCTCGTGAAAATGAAGCCACAAGAAGCACTGAATCCACAAATTGAAATATTTTGCCCTGTCTGCTTAACAAGCATCATTCAGCACGTTGGGGGAAAAAAAGAATTTAGCAACTGTTCTTTTTTATTTATAAAATTCAGTGAATTATTATTAAATGGCAAGCTTAATGTATTGATATGTGAATTAAAGCATCTCTCAAAGTTACTAAGCAAATAATTTAGAATACACCATTTAACCAAACCTTAGCAAATCACTTTCTGTTTTGTTATTATTTTTTTAAGCTATGCTCCAGACGAAGTGTCTGTTTTACATTTTTCAGTCTGAAAGTCTAAAACATTCAGGGCAAACTGTGTAATGCTAAATTTCGTAAAACCTTAAAACAACCAAAGTGCATTAAATACTTAAATGGCTGTATAGAATACATTGTCCATATAAGGGGGTTTGAATTCCTTCAAGAGATGCCGAAATCTGATCAGTTACACAATGCAAAGGTTTAGCAAACAGACAACATCAGATTAATCTAAGGTCAAAAAGATAGTGATATAATGTAGATGTATTGTTCATACTAACACAAACTAACGCCTAAAACTAGAAGTTAGTGCGCTGGGTGGAGTCCCATGGGACAGACTGACATCTGCCGTGGGACCTTACCCGGAGCAGCTGGGATCTCCCCCTTCCAGGGGCGGACTGACCCATCGGGCACTCAGGCACTGCCCGAGGGCCCGCAGGTTGGTAGGGGCCAGGTTTTGACCTGCCCTGCACTCCCTTGCTCAGTGGGCCCTGCCGGTTGCCTCCAGCTCCGGAGTAGCCCACACGTCATCCTTATCAGCCAGCAGGGGGGCCCGGTGGTGCTGCAGCGTGCCTCAGTGACTCCAACAAGAGCACGGCATGCTGCTGTATTGACGCCGCCCCCTCACATGATGCGAGTGTGGGGCACGCAGGCGCAACGGCAGAAGAGGAAGGATGAGGCGGCAGACTCCAGCGGAGTCGTCCTGCCTGTGTACCCTTACTCTACTGTGAAAGAGAGGCGTTCAGATGAGAAGACTTTTTTTAACAGCGTTTGGGTGAGCGACCTGCCAAATTGGGGGGGTTGAATAAATTGATATTCCCGGGGGGTGAATGAATTGATATTCTGGGGGGGCTGTAATATAAATTTAATCAACCCCCCCCCGGAATATCAATTTATTCACCCCTCCCCCCTGAAATATCAATTCATTCACCCCTCCCCCTGAAATATTAATTTATTCACCCTCCCCTGAAATATCAATTTTTTCAAACACCCCAGAATATCAATTCATTCACCCCCTCCCCCTGAAATATCAATTCATTCACTCCCTCCCCCGAAATATCAATTTATTCACCACCTCTCCCTGGAATATGAATTTATTCAACCCCCCGGAATATCAATTTATTCACCCCCCTGAAATATCAATTTATTCACCCCTCCCCACTGAAATATCAATTTATTTGACCCCCCCGGAATATCAATTCATTCACCCCTCCCCACTGAAGTATCAATTTATTCAACCCCCGGAATATCAATTCATTCACCCCCTCCCCCTGAAATATCAATTCATTCACCCACTCCCCCTGTAATATCAATTCATTCACCCACTCCCCCCTGAAATATCAATTTATTCTCCCCCTGGAATATCAATTTATTCAACTCCCCCCTGGAATATCAATTTATTCACCCCCTCCTTCCTGAAATGCACATTTTTTTCACCACCCTCCCCCTGAAATATCTGGGGGAGGGTTGAATAAATTGATATTCGGGGGGTTGAATAAAGTAATAAAGTGTTAGTGGTACATTACTATGAGTTGTATTGCTGTGGACCTCTGTGAAACACGCACACACAGTCAACACCTTACTGTGAGTTGGTTGTATTGCTGTGGACCTCTGTGATACAAACAACACACATTACTGTGAGTTTTATTGCTGTGGAGCTCTGTGATACAGTAATGTGCAGTGTGTATATGTCTATCACAGAAGTCCACAGCCATACAACTCACAATAATGTGCGATGTGTATGAGCGTATCACAGAGCTCCACAGCAATAAAACTTACAGTAACATGGTGTGTATGTGTGTATCACAAAAGTCCACAGCAATAAAACTCACATTAATGTGCGGTGTGTATGAACGTGAGTTTATAACTGTGGAGCTCTGATACACTCATACACACGGCACATTACTGTGAGTTATATTACTGTGGATTCTGTGCATGGTCATGGCCCATTACTGTAAGAGTTTTTGCTGTGGATTTTGTGTATACTTATATGCACTGACCATTACCATGAGAGTTTAACCCCTTAAGGACGGGAGTAATTTTACAACTTCGGCGCTGTTTCGGAAGTAGAGGTTCGCTGAGCTCATTTTGACCGTTTTTAAGTCACGTATTATTATACCACCCAGACAAATTATATATCGTTCTTTCCGGCAGACTCGGCAGATTAATAATATATCATTATTATATGTATATGTCATGCCCTGCCAAAATGCTATAACAAAAAATGTAAAAAAAAGTAAATAAATGTGAATTTTCAATAAAATTTCAATCTTCCACAGTGTGTAAAGTGTTTTTGTTTTAAATTTTATTATCCGAGGCTCTGCGGTCATATGTTATGGGGTAGATTTGTTAAAAAACTTAGAACGGGGAACCCATTTTTTTTGGGGAGAAATTGCGTGATTTTAGCTAAACCCCCCAAAAAAAAAATCATTAGTGAAGCATCATTGTTCACATTATAATTGAAATGTGAACAATAGTGCTGCATTAAAAAAAACACGTATTTATTTTTTTATTATTTAATTTATTATTTTTTTATTATTTTTAATTTTACTTTTTTTAAACTTTTATTTTACATATAACATGGTCATGTTTGATATCATTGGAAAGGCCATGCTCTGGGCTTTCCAGAAATATCAGACATGACCCCCTAGCTGCATACCGATCAGGAGATAAAGGGGTTCAAAGAACCCCCTATCTCCTCTAAGGGATTTCCATAGGAAATCCCTTTGCAGCTAGGGGGTTCCCTGGTTAACTGACATCATCGCGCATGGTGCGATGAGTCAGTTGAGCGGGGGGTGACCCAGAGGTGGGGGCTGCCACTGGAAATAGGCTGCGATCGGGCACAAATTAGTGCCCGGTCGCGACCTGGCAACTAGGGGGTTAACCCCATACATCGCTGGAAAGGTCAGGCTGTGACCCTTCCAGCGATGCTGGCCACAGCCGCCTGGTCCCCGGCGATGGGGAGATAGAGGGATCCAAAGGATCCCCCCCTCCCCTTCAGGCTCTTCCCCTGCTCCGGCGGGGGGGGACGCCTGAAACTGACTTCATCACGCCCCCGGCGCGATGACGTCAGTGCGCCGGAGGAGGAAAATCTGCCGATCTGACTCCGTGGGACTCAGATCAGCGAGGGAGCCGCCGGAGGAGGTGAGTATCTCCCGGGGGGGCTGAAAACGCCGAGGACGTACATTTACATTCTGCGGCGCCAAAGCCCACCTAATGCAGGGCGTAAATGTATGTCCTGCGGCGTTAAGGGGTTAATTGCTTTGATGCTCTATGATATGTTTATATACAGGGCACATTAATGTGAGTTTTATTGCTTTGATGCTCTATGATACGTTTATATACAGCGCACATTAATGTGAGTTTTATTGCTTTGGTGCTCTGTGTTACACTCATACACACTGCACAATACTGTGAGTTTTATTGCTGTGGAGCTCTGTGATACACTCATACACAGCGCACATTACTGTGAGTGTTATGGATGTGGAGCTCTGTAATGTGCAATGTGTACAAGTATGTCAGTAATGTCCTGTATCTTTTAAACCTGAAAGGTGACCGGCAGTTTCCCACGTTTGCCACAGGGACCTACTGTGCCACGAGTGTGTGACGGCTACGGCAGCAGAGCAGTGGCAGTTTGTAAGTTTGGAGCGGGCACAATGGATTCCCAATTCGCTGGGGACCTGAGTGCATTTTATTAACTCGTTAAAATTATTATTTTGAAAATTGTATGAATAAATAAATTCTTGAACACAACAATGTGTGTAGGTTGTGAGTTGCATGGGAGGGGTTTTGTATGGGTGGGCCTACTGTGGTTGTGGCATAAAGGGCCCCACAAACTCCAATTGCCTGGGGGCCCCATTAGTTGTCAGTCCGCCCCTGCCCCCTTCACTGCGGAGACCCCGTGACGTCATCCACGGTGAAGGGGTTAATTATGAAGATGGCATTTTAAAGCTTTCCACAGAACGAGAACAGATTCACATGGTTGCTTTGCCAAATTGATTTTTGACTTAATTATTTGTTAGCTGCCTAAGGCGGGTTGCGCTGGTTAGTTGGAGACACTTGTTGCACTTACATTAACCCCATAGTGACCGGGCTGTTTTACCACTGTCTGTCTGAAAGTACCCACTGCTGTTTTTACATTTCTGCTCGGTTTGTGTTTAGCTCTAATTTTCCTCTTACATGTTTACTATACTCACACATATTATATACTGTTTTTCTTGCAAGTAAATGGACTTTGTAAATATACCATTATTTTCATAATATCGTATAATTTACTATAAAACTATTTATGAAATATGATGAAAAAAAGACCCCGGCTAAATAGTCGCTAATTTTGTCCTGAGTTTAGAAATACCTGGGGCTATATTACAAAGTTGGTGCTAACTTAGCCAGACCTGTTTAAACAAACCAGAGTCATTATAGTCTATGGAGTTGTTAAGTTTACAACAGCTCCGGTTAAGTTAGCACCACCTTTGTTATACTGTCCCCAATGTTTATGTTTTTTGCTTTTTAACCCTTCACTGCTGAGTCATTTCACCTCTTCATGCAGCATCATTGTTCACATTATAATTGAAACATGAACAATAGTGCTGCATTTATAAATTTTAAAAAGTAATAAAAAACCCAGGTTTTTATATTTTTAAATTTATCGTTATATTTACTTTTTACAATTTTTGTTTACTCGAAACATGGTCATGTTTGGTATCCTTGGAAAGGGAAACCTCTGGACAGCTAGGTTAATTCCCTAACTGACGTCATCACGAGCACACTGGGACCTTTCCAGCGATGCTGCTCTTTTTTTATTCAATAGTGATCGGGAGAGAGGACCCCCTCCCTTTCAGACACTCTCTTGGCTCTGCGCCTGAAACTGACTTCATCGTGCCCGGCCAGGGTATAAAACCTGTTAGGTATTAATTCTGTAAATGCTACTAATGAGATGCACTGCTAATCAACTCTCTATATGCTTGTTAACATTGACCATTAATTTAGTCTGGACTGCTCTGCGTCTAGGCCTCTTGCTCATGATTTCTATTCATGCATTTAATGATGATTCTTTATTCTGCTGTCACAGCTAAAAAATGTTTTTCTGTACCTTGGTCATTTCTGCTCATCTCTCTATTGACATAACTTCAGTTGACCGAGCCGAATATTGATTTGTTCCTAAAGACGAGTTCATGTCGACCTGACCAATGTTAATTGATAACTAGCTACGTGCGGTGATGGGATGCACTACTAATTAAACTAAGCCCCATCTTTTGATATAGCTTAATGCAATTAATCTATGCAATGTATGTTTGTGATTGGTGAGCTGCGTCTCGCCCGATATTGTATCCTCCCCGTTCCCTCCCTTTTCTTTTCCTGTATCCTCCCCACTGAAGCCTTTAAATGATCTATCTCACGAATGAATCAATAGAATTATTTGCACACGAGATACTGTTTCTACGCGTGTTTATTCTTCTCCGATCGTCGATCGAGTGGCGGCTGATACATAGAAGGAGAGGTGTGGAACTGGGTGTCCAGGAGGGACACTCCGTGGTGTCGGGACTCGGAATCCTTACAAAACCGGTGGCCTGACTTCCTTGAAGTCAAACCTCTATGGGACCCCGGCCAGAGAGTTGAGTATAGGGAGGGTTGGTAAGCGACCGGTTTTGTAGGATGTACCTGTTACGTCCTTGGCTGTTCTGGGGTTAAAGACCAACCAGGTGCAATTGAGCATGACATAGGGAAGTTAGAAGAGGTTCAAACTAGACTACAATAGGCTCCGGCAGGCTGGTTCGAAGGTTTTGACTGGACTTTTGGATTAGGTCCATGGTCGGGATCCTTGGGTAAGAAGATGTTAGGAACTTTCTTATTCATATTATTTACTATTTTTGTTTTAAAGCTTTTGATTTTTTCTTAAAGCTTTTAAAATTTTGTGTAATAGATTAAGTAAGCCAACCATGCCCTCCAGCCAGTCCCAGAATAATGTTAGCATTATTTAGTTACGTACTTTCTAAGGGAAGAGGCTTACCTTGTCCGGTATCTCCCCAGGTATCCATCTAGAAACTTTTTTCTGAACGGTAATTAGCCCTAGCACTTTTTAATTCCTTACTTTTCGAAACACTAATTAACGAGTGAACTTCCCATGTTGAGTATAGGATGCACAAATTACAGTAAGCTTGCGGAAGCTAGCACAAAAAAGATGCGCTAATGGATTACTAACAGGGGGTAGCTGTCATGTTTCACGGATTTGAACCCAGAGTGCAGCAAATACATAAGGAGACTAGGTATTATACATAGATCAACCACAATTTATTGAGTTAAGAGCAACAAAGAACAGGCAACACAGTAACAGATAAGGGATCAAGGATAGAGCAAGGCTAGGGGCAAGGAGACAAAGGCTAGGATGGGCACAGGAGAGACAGAGGCTAGGATGGGCGAAGCAGGGCACAAGAATATGAACAGTGGAGGCTGATAACCGGGGTTGCTGAACTTGGAAGCAGGTAACCGGGGTTCTTGAACTTGGAAGCAAGTAACCAGGGTTGCTGACCGTGAAAGCAGGTTATCAGAGATGCTGAACTTGGAACCAATACAGGATAAGCTGAAGGGTAAATACAGAAGTGGAAAACCACACAATGCTGAGGCATTGGAGGTATGGTGCGGTTCTCTTAAATAGGGAAATAATTAGTCTGAGTGGGACCAATGGTTGAAACAGGAGCTGGGAACTGGGATGGAGCGATGGACTGGATAGCTGTGAGCTGGAAAGAGCAAAAGCCTGGAATACATATTACAGATCTATGAGGAAGGTGTGGCATGGGCTTTCTTGCACGGGACATGACAATAGAGTCACGAATGTAATATGGGTGCATTCGTTAAACACACTTATCCTAGTGCTAATGCTTACACATCCAGACACTAATGGTGGCATTAACTAGGGAATAGTGCTCATTATCGATAAGTGTCAGAATGTTTAAAATAACAAAGATATATATTTTGTCTTACGCCAAGTGTTGTTTTGCTAATTGCTCATTCTCTTTTTAAACTGTTTGTCAGGTTCAGTACCAGAGGTGTATTGACTAAGCAGGTTTGTGAGCCCTATCTGCGGAATTGCATACACACTGGTGAGTATGGAGGTAGATTGTTAAAAATAGATCCTTTAGGAAGGCAGTGTTTTAGGGGTGTCAAAGGTTAAGCAAAAAGTCTGTAGGCAGGTAAGATAACAACACAGGAGGCAATCAGAGGGGTAGGCAAGAGGAAGGCAAGGTTCGGCAATGGTATAGGCAAGGAAACAACACAGGGGCAATCCAAGGGGGACCAATGGTCAGAAGATATTGGAAGGCAGTAGAGCTTCGGTAAGCAGAAGAGTTCTTGGTAATGAGGTTGCAAATCAGGGTCTGAGGAGCAGCAACACGTAGGACCTATCTCTAAGGGGTGAAGGACTACAAAGTTTGAGCATTGGCTGTTTGGAGGCGTAGCCTTTTATTAAGTGCAGCCAATGCATGATAAGTCAAGTGTTGCATAGGACTGATCTGCAGCAAGGGAAGGCCAGAGGTATCAGGACATCACAGGAAAGGTGCTGTCTCAATCAGGATGCAGTACCGGTTTGGGCCTTTTTTAGGTTGTCATGGAGCTGATGTAACACTCCATGCTCCAAACCCCAAGAGACTTTATGTTCATTTATATCGTGTGTTTTTAAATATATTTTACATCGTTTGGTTTTAGTTTAATTTAGTTAATGTAAAATGGCGTAGCTTTGGTTTTAAAAATACTTATATTCCTGTAGGTAAATGTGTTTTTGTGTAAAACAGTAAACAAGCTTTACTGCTGTGTAATTTATGCACCAGGGCTTTTCCCATTATCTACAGTTGTGTTCAAAATTATTCAACCCCCACTGAAATTGAGTGTTTTGGCCAGTTTGACATTGATTTTGATCATTCAGTCATCTTGCTTACAATTAAATCAAAGAGGCACGTGTAGGTCAGACAAATATAACATAACATTTATAATGAAATAACCACAAATGTCTTTTCTGTGCTCACATCATTATCAGTTTTATTCAACCCCCAAGTGACATTCAATCTTAGTACTTAGTACAACATCCTTTTACAGTTATAACAGCTTTTAAACGTGAAGCATAGCTTGACACAAGTGTCTTGCAGCGATCTACGGGTATCTTCGTCCATTCGTCATGGGCAAAAGCCTCCAGTTCAGTCACATTCTTAGGCTTGCGCACTGCAACTGCTTTCTTTAAGTCCCACCAAAGGTTCTCAATCGGATTTAAGTCTGGTGACTGCGATGGCCACTCCAAAATGTTCCAGCCTTTAATCTGCAACCATGCTCTAGTGGACTTGGAGGTATGCTTGGGATCATTGTCCTGTTGAAAGGACCAACGTCTCCCAAGCCTCAGGGTTGTGACGGACTGCATCACATTATCATCCAATATCTCCTGGTACTGAAGAGAATTCATGGTACCTTGCACATGCTGAAGCTTCCCTGTACCTGCAGAAGCAAAACAGCCCCAAAGCATGATTGACCCCCCGCCATGCTTCACAGTAGGCAAGGTGTTCTTTTCTTCATAGGCCTTGTTCTTCCTCCTCCAAACATAGCGTTGATCCATGGGCCCAAACAGTTCTAATTTTGTTTCATCAGTCCACAGAACACTATCCCAAAACTTCTGCGGTTTGTCCACATGACTTTTGGCATACTGCAGTCGACTCTTCTTATTCTTTGGAGACAGCAAGGGGGTGCGCCTGGGAGTTCTGGCATGGAGGCCTTCATTACGCAGTGTGCGCCGTATTGTCTGAGCTGAAACTTCAGTACCCACATCTGACAAATCTTTTCTCAGTTCCTCAGCAGTCACACGGGGACTTTTCTCCACTCTACGCTTCAGGTAGTGCACAGCAGTCGAAGTAAGCATCTTCTTTCTGCCACGACCAGGTAGCTTTTCAACAGTGCCCTTTGCCTTGAATTTGCGAATGATGCTTCCTATGGTCTCTCTTGGTATGTTTAACATCTTTGCAATCTTCTTATAGCCATTGCCCTTCCTGTGAAGAGTAATCACCTCTTCTCTTGTCTTCCTGGACCATTCTCTTGACTTCACCATGTTTGTAACCACACCAGTAAATGTCTAGAAGGAGCTGAGTATCACAGTCATTTTAAAGCTGCCTAATTGGTGCTTATTATGCTTTATTGCTGCTCCGTGACATCCGGTGTTTTCAATACCTGATTGAAAACACTTGAATGAACCTCTGTGCTTCAGAGTGGTAGTCTTTAAGGGGTTGAATAATTGTGTCAATGAAGAATTCACAAAAGAAACATTTACTACTGTATTACAAAACCAATTGATGTCATTTTAGTTGCATATGGTTCTTTAAAAAGTCCTTGTAGGATTTCATTCTGAATACAATTACAAATGTACACTAAATTCCCTAAAACCCTTTACAGCATTGGGGGTTGAATAATTTTGAACACAACTGTAGCTGCATGTTTAATTCAAGGGATCTCTGATAGTGTGTGTTTAATCTGATGTGTTAGAACAATGGATATACAAATGTTGTGTGAGCTGAAAGGCTAGAGAATGTAAAGAATGTTTATTGTAAATAACTGACCTAATGTAATTAGTATGGGTATGCAAATTATGACTGTTGGACTTCAGCATAAATGGTGGTTGTTCATTAAAAAGTCAGAGAACTCTCAGAGCTCAGAGAGAGAGGATCCTGTTTTAAAGCATACAGCCGCGCCTGGTGTCTTTATTACAAACTACGCTACACTCCACACTCACCCTCAGAAGGCAGAGAGCGGCCTTCTGGAGATTCCTAACGGCTCCAGGGCAGAGGAACAGAAGCAGGCAGGTCAAGCCGCTCGAGGCGCTGAGGACAGCGCTCCCAGTAGCCGGGCTGACCGCAACGAAGGGGTGTCTGGAGAGCCAGGACAGACGGAAGGGAATGGTTCCTTCACACTGGAGGCAAGCGGTGAGGATAAGCTCTCGAACCCCAGAAGAAATGCAGAATAGCCAGCTATGCCAACTACAAGAGGGACACGCTGAGATACATATTTGAGTGCCGTGGAAGAATTGCCGGCACCAAAAACAAGAAAGCCCTGGTCAAGGAGCTTACAAGGATGGACCAGCGAATGGTAAGAACCCCAACCCCGACTCCGGCCACTGAAGATCACCTCCGAAAGAAAGCTCGAGCAATATTAGAGATATGCGGCACCACCCCCTCCGAAGCCGCAGTTGTACAACTGATGATGGACCTCCAAGAAGATGAGGAGCGAGATTAGGAGCGCCAACACCAGCTGCGGTTGGCCGAGCTCCAAGCAACATGGACAGAATACCCCACCCCTGAAACCTACCCCGTAGAGCCCTGGGTGGAGGTTGACAGCCCGCCTGGAGTTTCGTCCAGGGAATCTACACCCCCCAGCGATCCTTTTATGGGGACTTACAGCTTGTCTGGAGCTTCATGGGAGGAACCCGCACTCCCCAGCGATACTTGGGAGGAGATTTACAGCTTGCCTGGAATTTCCGTCAAGGAAGCTACACCCCCCACAGTCTGCCACGAGGAGCAGACAGATGTTCCCCCCGGGCTATTTTGCCCGCAACCTTTGATCCCACCGGAGATGGAAGACGCCATCCTCCCGCAAGACGACACTGTGTCAGTGTCTATCCCCCCAGCTGAAGTGCTGGCGACGGGGCAGAGCGCCGATGCCCTCTGCCCACCTTTCATAATGGTCACATCGGATCCAGGAGAGGATCCCCCCGGGCTGGTTTTCCCGCAGCCCATGACCCCACCGGAGATGGAGGATGCCATCCTCCTGCCAGAAGACACTTTGTCAGTGTCTATCCCCCCAGCTGAAGCTCTGGCGACAGGGCAGAGCGCCGCTGGCCTCTGCCCGCTCCCCAAGTTGCACCAAGACGACCCGAGCAAGGATCTCCACAGGCTGCCGGCCCAGCAACAAATGACCCCACCGAGAATGGAGGACACCATTCTCCCGCCCGGAGACACGTCCCCAGCATCTACCCCTCTAGTGGAAGCCCTGGCGACAGGGCAGAGCGCCGCTGGCCTCTGCCCACCTTTTTCGGTCCGCACAGAAGATTTTGGTGAGGACTCCCAGGGGCTGCCGGCCCCGCAGCCGACGACCCTACCCCGACTGGAGGTAAACTGTTTCCCGTATATTACACCCGTTCCCCCAGCAGAAGAGCTGGCAACGGGGCAGAGTGCCGCTGGCCTCTGCCCACCACCCACTTGTGCCCAGAGGATCCAGGCAAGTTTTTCAAGAAGGTGCTACCCTCCGGACCAATGGCTCCCCTGAGAATGGAGGGCGCCATTCTCCCACAAGGAGGCACTTCCCCAGCATCCACCCCCCCAGCAGAAGCGCTGGCTATGGGGCAGAGCATTGCCCATCCTCCCAACCCTTTAGGCTGGAGGCCTCTTGCCTCACCTATTCCCCTCAACGGCTGGCAAGAGCACCAGGGGCACATGCAGTTGGGACACGTTCCCCCGGGTTATTGATACCCTGGGAGAAGGTACAGGCGGTACCTCTCCCCAACAGCAAGACACTTCCCCAGGAGGGGACACCAACAAAGGATTACACCAGCGACACGCCGGGCCCCAGAGTATAGGGCACCCCTCGGACAGCGGGCCAGCCCACAAGGACAAGTGGAGAAACCCAGGGGCTCGCCTCCTCCCGACAGACTATGGACCCACACCCAGGCATACCCTGTGGCGACTGTCGGACCCCACTGGTGATGCTTGTGCGCCAGCACCCTGGAACTTTGAGGATGGCGCAGAAAAAAAGGACAAGGTGAGAAGTCTCGTCAGTGGCAAGAGATCCGTTTGGGATCTAAGCTTGCCCTGCCGTTCTGGAAGGGGGGACATATGTCATGGAGCTGATGTAATGCTCCATGCTTCAAACCCCAAGAGACTTTATGTTCATTTATATCGTGTGTTTTTAAATATATTTTACATTGTTTGGTTTTAGTTTAATTTAGTTTAGTGTAAAATGGCGTAGCTTTGGTTTTAAAAATACTTATATTCCTGTAGGTAAATGTGTTTTTGTGTAAAACAGTAAACAAGCTTTACTGCTGTGTAATTTATGCACCAGGGCTTTTCCCATTATCTAGCTGCATGGTTAATTCAAGGGATCTCTGATAGTGTGTGTTTAATCTGATGTGTTAGAACAATGGATATACAAATGTTGTGTGAGCTGAAAGGCTAGAGAATGTAAAGAATGTTTATTGTAAATAACTGACCTAATGTAATTAGTATGGGTATGCAAATTATGACTGTTGGACTTCAGCATAAATGGTGGTTGTTCATTAAAAAGTCAAAGAGCTCTAAGAGCTCAGAGAGAGAGGATCCTGTTTTAAAGCATACAGCCGCGCCTGGTGTCTTTATTACAAACTACGCTACACTCCACACTCACCCTCAGAAGGCAGAGAGCGGCCTTCTGGAGATTCCTAACGGCTCCAGGGCAGAGGAACAGAAGCAGGCAGGTCAAGCCGCTCGAGGCGCTGAGGACAGCGCTCCCAGTAGCCGGGCTGACCGCAACGAAGGGGTGCCTGGAGAGCCAGGACAGGCGGAAGGGAACGGTTCCTTCACATAGGTGTTGACGTTGCGAAACCTTACAGAATTCAGCATTTCTAAAGAAATATGTAAAGTAGACTGTTTCTGGTTGGTCCACTGTTTTTTACCTCTCAGTCTTTGAAAGACATAAGAATAGAAACATAGAAAAATGTCGGCAGATAAGAACCTTTCGGCCCATCTAGTCTGCCCATTTACATGGATACTTTACCTGGATTTATCTTTTGTTTAGGATAGCCTTATGCCTATCCCATGCTTGCTTAAATTCAATTACTGTTTTGGCCTCTACCACTTCAACTGGAAGACTGTTCATGTATCCACCACCCTCTCAGTAAAATAATGCTTTCTGATGTTACTTTTAAACCTTTGCCCCTCTAATCTAAGACTATGTCCTCTTGTTTTGCTACTTTGTTTCCTTTTAAATATACTCCCTTCCTCTACCTTGTGGATTCCCTTTACGTATTTAAATGTTTCTATCATATCTCCTCTGTCTCGTCTTTTTTCCAAGCTGTACATGTTAAGATCATTAAGCCTTTCCTGGTAACTTTTCTCCTTCAAGCCGTACACCATTTTAGTAGCCCTTCTCTGAACTCTCTCTAAGATGTCTATATCCTTCTGGAGATACGGTCTCCAGTACTGCACACAGTACTCCAAGTGAGGTCTCACCAGTGCTCTGTACAGTGGCATGAGCACTTCCCTTTTCCTACTGCTAATACCTCTCCCTACACAACCAAGCATTCTGCTAGCATTCTCTGCTCTATTACATTGACTACCTACCCTTAGATCCTCTGAAATAATAACCCCTAATCCCTTTCCTCAGATGTTGAGGTTAGGACTGTATCAAATATTCTATATTCAGCCCTTGGTTTTACGTCCCAGGTGCATTATCTTGCACTTATCCACATTAAAACTCAATTGCCACAGCTCCGACCATTTTTTTAGTTTACCTAAATCATTTGTCATTTGGCTGATCCCTCCAGGAACGTCAACCCTGTTGCAAATCTTTGTGTCATCAGCAAAAAGACATACTTTTCCATTAATACCTTCTGCAATATTACTAATAAAAATATTAAATAGAATGGGTCCAAGTACTGACCCCTGAGGTACCCCACTGGTAACAACCTTGCGCCGATAAACTCCATTTACCACAACCCTCTGGTTGCCTGTCACTCAGCCACTGCCTAATCCATTCAACAATATTGGAATCCAAGCTCAAAGATTGCAATTTATTGATAAGCCTTCTATGCGGAACAGTATCAAAAGCCTTACTGAAATTAAATAAGCAATGTCTACTGCACCACCTTTGTCTATTATTTTTGTTACCCAATCAAAAAAATCAATAAGATTAGTTTGGCATGATCTCCCTGGGTAAACCCATGTTGGTTTCTGATCCTGTAATCTATGTGTTTTTAGATGTTCAACTCCTTTCCTTTAACATGGTTTCCATTAATTTCCCCACTACTGACGTAAGACTAACTGGCCTATAGTCCCAGATTCCTCCCTACTACCCTTCTTGTGAATGGGCACAACATTTGCTAAAGACACTTGTCTCTCAGAAGAGCTGTGAAGTAACCACGAGTTAAGTCTGTGTCCTTTGTTTGACCAACTTCTTCTGTGTGTGATATCCAGTTTCTTCCCAGGTGTGGTCAGGCTCATAGAGAGAAGGAGAAATTCTGCATGCAGCTGAATAGCTTCCTGGGTGGAGAATTATTAGTCTATCATATTATGCATTGCACTTTTCATCATCCCAAAATTTTGTATTTGCCAGTGACGTATACAGAATGCATCAGTATTTTCAACATATGAATGTTACAACTTTATTTGCTGTTTTGGTATGACCATGTATATAATCTGCCAGGAGGACCACACGTTAAACAGGATGAAGTTGCATTTTGAAGCGCTTTCTGCTACTTTTATTTTCCTTCTTTAGCACCCATATAATCCTAGTGGAGCAGAAGAACATGTGTGGGGAGAGATAATAATGTTTTTGTGTAAATACAAAATTACACAAAAAACTGTTGTTCATGCTTTGTATAAACATGAAAAATGCAGGAAGTAAAAATAATAAAATAATGCTATTTTAAAATTTAATCAAAGACTAATCTTAAGGAAGTTAAATATGCACATGCAATTGGTACTTTTGTCGAAGTATTATTATTGTGAAACAATAAATGGAGAGGATATTTAATTTAACGGAAAGCACTCGTGTGGAGGTGTTTTTGAAGCCATCTAACACTAAAAAAAGAGCATAACACACATTATGGCAGTAAAAAATACAGATGTTGACCTTGGTAAGAAGATTAACTAGAGAATGGTTTCAATGTTGCCTATTTATGTCTTTCATGAGACAGTTTGCAGATCCCATTTCCCATCTCCTCAATGTGTTATTTTGCACTGTGGGAGGGGGAGATGTCTGGTACTTTTCGATCATTCACATCTTTCATTTCTTTTTTATTATATGTTACTAATATACCATTGCAGCAGTTAAAATATTATATTGCACCCTTCACATAGTAGCCTGCTCAAAGTGTTGTTTGGCAATGGGCAACGTGCTTTGATGTATTGCTGCTTTAGTTAAATATTATGAGCAGCTGTAATAGATATTTGCTAATGGTGTTATTTGTAGGTGAGCAGGCTGTAATTAGGAAGAGAGACTTTTTATTGACTATATATACACAGTATAAGTATCTCAAAAGAAAGAGAAAAAATAATAATAATTAAAAATCTATTGGAAGACTACACAATGTATTTGTTTTTTGCATTTATTCAAGGGCCTGACAATGTACAAAGTCAATTTGTACTTGTTTAAAATATAATGAACCTGTTTGTCTGTCTGTCTTTGGGGGGTAGAGTCCTCTATTAATTTTCCACAACATTTAGATTAAAGTTGGTAGAATATATAGTGTGTGTTTTAATGCACCTCAAGTCCACTGGTGTGTTTAAAGTACATTAGATTCACGCTAGTGTGGCTTAACTTGTTTGCCGCAGACATTGGGCACTATTCCATAGGTGCTGCTTGATATGTAATAATCATTAGCTCTGGGAGAAATTTAATGTGTGCCATCGATATTCCAATCCTGACACTACGCACGGGTGAAAATGTTTGGCGCTTTGCAGCATGCGCGAACTTACTGTACTTAAAGGTTTCCTATACCTGTTGACACCCACATCTCAACTGATCCCCTGCATACTTTTGCTGGTAAGACTATCACCCATTATCCACAGACACCCACATCTCAACTGATCCCCTGCATACTTTTGCTGGTAAGACTTTATCACCCATTATCCACAGACACCCACATCTCAACTGATCCCCTGCATACTTTTGCTGGTAGGGCCCCCATCTCCCAGTATTCGCAGGCACCCACAATGTAACGTTACCTTGGTCTTTTTCTTTTTCTTTTTTTTATTTATTTTTGTCTTTCTCCACCATTTGCTTTGCTAATTAGCATGTGAATCTCCTGCCCTATTGACACAGCCCATCCAGCATCAGGTGTTTACCTTTTAACTGCCTGAATGCAATCAGTCTGCCCTATATAACAACTAAGACTGGCTCCAGTGAGCCTTGGCTCCAGTGACCTCCCCAAGTGGCATCCTAAGTGGACGTTCAGAGTTGATTTCCTGGAGTTGCGGGACTGGGGGAAGGAACTGCAAGGCCCACTTTTTACTCCGGGTAAACACATGTCTATATCATGCTTTCTCTCACGCTTCTGCTCTTTACTTCTACCTTTCTCCTTAAATGGAACTCCTGCCCCTCTACCACCGACCCCTACACTATCTGCATCTCTCCCTCCCTCCTCTCGTCCCACATGATGGCCTCGCATGAGCTCCTTTGTTTCCTCAGATCATGGTCTCCCTCTATCTCTCGTGCTGCCAATCACTCCCACTCCCACAAATCCCATTCCCACCTTCTCTTTCTCACACTCCTGCTGTTACTCTATACAGGTGACATATCCCCTAACCCTGGCCCCACAACACATCCAATACTTCCCTCTCATCCTATCTCCATCGCACATAAATCACCTCCCTGCAAGCCCAGCAACCTCATTCCCATAATCCCTCAGCGCCTGTCCTCTTTCTCCTGCGCCCTCTGGAACGCTCGCTCTGTGTGCAACAAACTCACAGCCGTCCATGACCTCTTCCTTTCAAACTCCTTCAACCTCCTAGCTTTAACTGAAACCTGGCTAACTCCCTCTGACACGGCCTCCGTTGCTGCTCTCTCACATGGCGGTCTACACTTGAGCCATACCCCCAGACCGGGTGAGAGAAACGGTGGCTGGGTCGGAATCCTGCTCTCTTCCACCTGCACCTACCAGCATCTCCCTCCACCTCCATCCCTCTCCTTCTCCTCCTTCGAGACACACTGCATCCGCCTGTTCTCTCCTCTGGCTCTCAGGGTGGCAGTCATCTACCGCCCACCAGGACCAACCTCCCAGTTCTTTGACCACTTTGCTACCTGGCTTTCTCACTTCCTGTCTTCTAATCTTCCATGCCTAGTTCTCGGGGACTTCAACATTCCCATTGATGATCCTTCCGCCCCTGCTGCCTCCAAACTTCTTTCACTCACGTCCTCCCTTGGACTCACACAATCCTCTACCACCGCGATGGTCACGCTATTGACCTTGTCTTTTCCAACCTCTGCTCCATTTCTGAGTTCAACTGTCGCCATTTCCCCATCTCTGACCACCACCTTCTCTCTTTCAACCTATCTGGACTTCCTAAACACCTTGCTCCCCCACCCCGCACACACACTCGCAGAAATCTACATGCTGTGGACCCCCATCAATTCTCCAACCTACTTCACCACCTCCCTCATACCTCATCCTTCACCTGCCCTGATGCTGCCACTAATCACTACAACACTACGCTTATCTCTGCTCTAGACACTCTTGCTCCTCTTCGACTCTGCAAGGCCCCACGCCATCAGCTTCAGCCCTGGCACACCCTCCAGACTCGCTACCTGCAAAGATGCTCCCGCACTGCAGAGCGTGCCTGGAGGAAATCCCGCTCTGAAGCTGATTTTGTTCACTTCAAGTTTATTCTTCGGTCATACACCTCTGCCCTCCACTTGGCCAAACAATCCTTCTTCTCATCTCTTATATCTTCGCTGTCCTCCAACCCTAAACGGCTCTGGTCCACCTTCAACACCCTACTCTACCCACCTGCACCTCCCCCCACAGCTGCCTTCAGCGCTCAAGACCTGGCAGACTACTTCCTCAGTAAAACTCTAACTATCAGAAGCAACATCCCAACACAAGATAGTTATCTGCCACCTCCACTCCCACAGGTCCCCTCTGCCACCCTCTGCCGCTTCCTCCCAGCCACTGAGGAGGAAGTCAATTCCTTATTGTCCTCCTCACATCTCACCACGTGCCCGCTCGACCCCATTCCCTCACATCTAATTCCTCCCCTCTCCTCCTCCCTCACCCCTGCTCTCACACACATCTTCAACCTATCTCTCTCCACTGGCTCCTTTCCATCCGCCTTCAAACACGCGCTAGTTACCCCTTTACTAAAGAAACCATCCCTAGATCCCAACTCTCCATCCAACTACTGCCCTGTATCCCTGCTTCCCTTCACATCAAAGTTCTTAGAAAAACTAGTCTTCAACCACCTCTCCCTCTTCCTGTCCTCCAATTCCCTACTTGACCCCCTGCAATCTGGCTTCCGTCCCCTACACTCAACTGAAACTGCCCTCACCAAAGTCACCAACGACCTCCTAACTGCTAAAAAACACGGCCACTATTCTATTCTCATCCTGCTTGACCTCTCGGCTGCTTTTGACACTGTTGACCACCCCCTCCTTCTACAGACCCTCAACTCTCTGGGTCTCGGTGACACTGCACTTGCTTGGGTTGTCAGTGTGTCCTTTGCTGGTAACTCCTCCTCCTCATTGCCTCTATCTGTTGGTGTACCTCAAGGCTCTGTCCTTGGTCCTCTGCTCTTTTCCATCTACACCTCCTCCCTGGGCAAAATCATCAACAGCTTTGGCTTTAATTACCACCTCTACGCTGATGACACTCAGATCTACCTCTCTACCCCTGATCTCTCTCCCCCTGTCCTTTCAAAAGTCAGTGACTGTTTATCTGGCATCTCCTCCTGGATGGCCTCCCACCACCTAAAGATCAACATGTCAAAGACTGAACTCCTACTTATTCGTCCCTCCAATGCCTCCCCACCTCCTGACTTCTCTTTCACGGTGGAGGGTATCACCATCTCCCCATCAAACCAAGTTCGCTGTCTTGGAGTTACACTTGACTCTGCTCTTTCCTTCATCCCCCACATCAAGTCTCTTTCCTCCTCCTACCGATACCAACTGCGTAATATTTCCAGAATTCGACCATTTCTTACCGCTGTCACCACAAAACAACTCATACACGCCCTGGTAATCTCCCGACTCGACTATTGCAATAATCTCTTATCTGGCCTCCCTCTGTCCCGCCTCTCCCCCTACAATCCATCCTGAACGCCTCCGCCAGGCTAATTCACCTCACCGCCGCTCTGTCTCTGCAGCTCCCCTCTGCGAGTCCCTTCACTGGCTCCCCATCCACTGCAGAATTAAGTTCAAAATCCTTATCCTTACCTACAAAACCCTCACTAACTCAGCTCCCCACTACCTGTCCTCACTAATCACCAAATACACCCCAGCCCGCTCCCTAAGGTCAAACAGTGACCTGCGCCTAGCTTCTCCCCGCATCACCTCTTCCCATGATAGACTGCAGGATTTCTCACGCGAAGCCCCCACTCTCTGGAACGCTCTCCCTCGTACTGTCAGACTTTCCCCTAACTTCTCTTCCTTCAAACGCTCCCTTAAAACGTTCCTATTTAGGGAAGCCTACCACCCAACTCACTGACGCAACCATCAATCACTCTCACCTTACAGTCCTCTCCTCCTGTTTCCAACCCCAACCCTCCCAGATTATGAGTTCCTACGGGAATAGGGCCCTCATCTCCTCCTGTACTGTTTGTCAAATGTTGTTCAATGTATTGTAACCCTGTCTATACTGTGCTTATCGTACAGCGCTGCGGAATATGCTGGCGCTTTATAAATAAAGAATAATAATAATAATAATAACATGGGGAGCCCATGATATTTTTTTTTGCGTTTCAATAAATGAGGTATTACAAAGTGCCAGTGCAAATTACCGTCAGGACACCCAAGGCAAAATTTTTGTGAGTCCTAAAAGCTAGTGTTAAATGATTCTGTTTATGCAAAATCCTGTCACCCTGTCTATATTGTGCCTATTGTACAGTGCTGCAGAATATGCTGGCGCTTCAGAAATAAAGAATAATAATAATAATAATTTAAAAACCCCTAAGACCCACCCACTAAATCCCATACTCACCTCTCATCCCACGGCAAGAAGGGCGGCCCAATCTGCCACTTCTTCTGGCTGCAAGCAGAGTGAGACTGAGAACAAATAGTTCCCAGTCTCCCTTTGTGATCATGACGCAGTGCTGCGCGATGTTGCGAAATCGAAATCACGGAGGGCTCATGGCCCAGAATCACAACCCTCTATGCAGTCTTATGGACTCTAGGAGCTGATACACGCTGAAGCACTGCGGTTAGCACTGCATTCCATGTTGAGGTGCTGAGCTAGCGCCTGCCTGGAATACCATTTTAACATGGTGAAGCTAGGTGGAAATCTGCAGGTGCAGATTTTACGCGCTAGCATCTAATGTGAAAGTGTATTTTGTAAAAGGGCCCATTGTCTGTTTTCCCATTGTGGTGTGGACGACATCTGTATCTCGTATTCACTTCAGTGCATTTCTGGGTCATGTGAGGCATCGCTGGAAAGGCCAGAGTACATGTCCATACACACTGTAAAATTTAAGAACAAATGAATAAAATAAAAATATTTCCTTTTTTTTAAAAAGCAGTGGAATTTTCATTTTTCAGTTATAAAGTAAATACTATTGCTACAATAACTCACCTTCTCCTGTGCCATGTCAGCAGGACGGAGGTTAAGACACATGCGTTATTACGCCTGGTATCATCAAAAACGTAAGCTGGCACAATGCTGTAAGGAGAGGTGGGGTTCTTCGGATGCCTGTATCTCCATTTGTTACACTCCATATGGTCTGGGGAGGTGATATTGGAAAAGCCAGAGTTTGATCTTTCCAGTGATTCCAAACAGGACCACGTAAACTGTAAAAACAATATACATAAAAAGGTAAAATCAAGACTTTAAAACTTTTTTTATTTCCAAGGCAGTGGCATTATGTATTTTTCATAAATAATATAAACAATGCTGCTGCTATCACTCACCTTCTCATTTCCCACAACAGGAACAAGTACAGTGTTTTATACATGTACATATTAGTAATACGCAAAGCACTCAAATACAAGTGAATTTTTTTTCAGTTTTGGCTAAAATTGCTTATTTTGTTGAATAATGCAGGTTCTCCATTTAGGATTTTTTTCACAGAGTATCCCATAGAATATATAATCACACGGTCTGGATGATAAAATGTAGAAAAATAAATTTGCACGTTGTAAATGATTGAAATCTGAATTTAATTTTTTTGTTTTGCAATTTTATGATATAACATTCTGATCTGACATGATATATACAAATAGCAAATGTTGGCGACATTTTGGTGCTCTCAGAATAACCCCTTAAATGTCCATAACAACTTCCCATAGTGGAAATATGCATTGCTAATTTAATTTACGCTCACTAGTAGGATTCCTAGTTAAAATGCACTGCATGCAACAGTTTTTCAGGGCTATTTATTATGCACACAGTTTAGAATCAAGTACTCATGCGCAAACATGAAAACTAGCAAGAGAAATAATCACGTATTGTACAGTTCAAACATGTAGTTACACATGATTATAAGATATTATAAGGTATACTCACCACACAGCTGTTTCAGACAACGAACCTGCCCAGCTTTGGTTGCAGGTGGCATCTTAAAAGGTGCACACACTGGTTACAAGTGGAGGTGGCAGGTGCATCTGAAGAGGACTGTGTGGCCCAATGCAGAAAGGAGGTCATGAGGCCAAGTAGCGTGTAGACTGTATGCTCAGAATGTCGAGCTGAAGACACCTTCATTCAGCGACTGGCAGGCCCCTTCACTGCTGAGCCAGTTCACCTATGTGCGCTGAGCTCATTCTGACCGTTTTATGCCCATTATTTTTAGATGACAGTCTAGGTCCTATTTAACTAAACCCCCCCAAGACAATTTTTTTTTCTAAAAAAACTAACAAATATTTTGTTTACATTTTTTAAAATTTGTTTTCATTTTAGCTGTTTTTTACACCAAACCTAGTCATGTTTGGTATGATAGGGAAGGCCATGATCAGGCCTTTCCAATGATGTCGAACATGACAGGTCTTTCAAGAAATTTAATCTTGAATCCTTCCTAAATTATCTCAAACAGCTCCCATGGTACAGACTAAACCTAATCCCAGACCTGGACTGTGCAATTGAATACTTTCAAGCCGAGCTCCTGAAAGTCTGGAACACCCATACCCCACTGCGCAAAGTGCGAGTAAAAGGGGCCCATCTCCCCTGGGTTACAGCTGACCTCACGCATATGTACCAGTTTAGAGACTCCCTGTGGTCAAAGTTCAAGAGTACTGGATCCATGAACGATCACTGTGAAAACCGAAAATGCCGGAATGAATGCACAAAACAAACAAAAATGGCTAAAGCCCAATACTTCAATGAAAATTTAAACAATAACATATCAAACCCCAGAAATTTTTGGAAAACCATAAGTAACAAAGTACCCCCCGTCCACTCCCAACCAGCTGCTTTAAAAGTAAACAACCAAACTGTACAACACCCCCTAGATGTAGCAAATGCTTTTAATAATTATTTTGTTGGATGCGCCACCACCCTGATTGCTAAGCTAGGAAATGACACGCAATCAGAAAGGCTGCACGCAGGTCAGGCCCCACCAACAGTGCAAAGACCCCGTAACCCAGAGAAATTCAGTTTGAGACCAGTGCCTGTCAGTGCCATCACTAAACTTCTCCAATCCCAGCAATGCTGCTGAAAATCAGTGCACCAGCAATTGCAAAACTGTCGCAACCCTGATTAATGAATCACTGGCGACTGGATACATACCCAAACTCTGGAAGACTGCAAGGGTGGTACCTATCCATAAAAGTGGAGACAATACTTTGGTGTCCAACTACCGCCCAATATCACTGCTCCCTGTAATGTCAAAAATTCTGGAAAAATGTGTCTACACTCAATTACGTGATTATTTATTATCAGTATCAGAACTATTTAACCACAGATCAATCAGGCTTTCGTCCAAACCATTCAACTACAACTGTCCTTTTAAAAGTTTGTAATGATATCCAAGCGGGCATGGAACAAGGAAATCTAACTGGAGCCATCTTCCTTGATTTTGCCAAGGCTTGTGACACAGTAGACCATGGCATCCTATTACAAAAACTTAAAAACTCTGGTATTGGTGATAGTACGTTAACCTGGTTCCAATCATATGTGTCTGATAGGTCTCAATTTGTGTCCATTTCTGACAGCACTTCCCTTCCCCTCCCAGTCACGTGCGGTGTACCCCAAGGCACGATACTTGGCCCCCTGCTATTCACAATATTCATAAACGATCTGCCCAATGTCTGCAAAGCTTCAACTGCACACATGTACGCAGACGACACTGTAATCTATACCAGCAAACCAAATCTCCCACAGCTGGAGGCAGTGCTGCAAGAACAATTCACAGGGGTAGAAAAGTGGATCGCAAATAACAAACTTTTTCTAAATACTGACAAAACTGTTACAATGCTCTTTGGAACTGCACCTAAACTACACAAATTGCAAACACCCCATCTATTTGTGGGGGCAAAATCAAATGGCACGCTGACCACAGTCACTTCTCTCAAATACCTAGGTATGTGGTTAGACCCAAATCTATCTTTTGGCCCCCACATTGAAAAACTCTCATCTAAACTCTACCCCAAACTAGGTGCCCTGTACAGAAACAAATCCTGTCTGAGCCCCGTGGTAAGAAAGCAGATTGTACAACAAATGCTTATGCCAACCTTTGAATACGGAGATGTAGTGTATGCAGCCGCCCCGCAAACACACCTCCAGAAACTTACTACATTGTATAACTCATTCTGTCACTGTGCTACAATGTAACTACATGACACACCATTGTGACATGTTAAAAGAACTAAACTGCCCATCACTGGACTCTAGACACATCCTTCACCTTTCCAACCTGGTGTTTAAGAGCTTTTCTGGGAAGCTACCACCCTACCTGAATATGCTGCTTCCCCCGGCAGTTCCCTCATCCTATAACCTCAGATCCAGGACCACCACCTTACTTGCAATACCGCAATACAAAAAGAAAGTGGCTCGATCCTCATTTTCCTACAGAACACCGCAAATATGGAATAACCTCACAGACACCATCAAATCTTCCCCCAGTCTAAAGTCCCTTAAGACTTCCCTATTAACATACCTCAATACGAAATGCACCTGTAAACATGTAACATAATGACTTTATTTCCTACATATTTATTTTTCTGTTAATCTGTATATTTGGTCTTGTGTTAATATCTTGCATTTTACTAATTTGGATTTCTGTAACCACTCAATGTTCTCGAACCCAGGACATACTTGAAAACGAGAGAAATCTCAATGTATCCTTCCTGGTAAAATCCTTTATAAATAAATAAATAAATAAAATAAATAAATGACCCTCTAGCTGCCACGGATCGGGAGATAAAGGTCCAAAGGTTCCCCCTATCTCCCCTTGGCAGCTAGGGGGTTAACTGGCCCACTGATATCCTCACACATATGGTGGGGATGTCAGTGGGTGGAGGGGTCCAGGAGGCCTGGCTGAAATTCCAAGATGTCAGCCACCTCCATGTTTAAATCGTGACTCCGCTCCGATTTGCGCCGAGTGGCGATCCGGCAGCGAAACCGTTAACTTTATACACTGCTGAAAAGGCGAGACTCTCCCCTTTCCAGCGGTGTAAAAAGTAAGTTTCTGGCTGCCATGGTTGGAGAGATAGAGGGCTCCCAATGAGCCCCCCTCCACTTCCTGGTTTAAATGCAGGCGCCAGGGGGGGTGCCTGCCGATGACGTCACCACGCAGCGTGGTGATGTCATTGTGCTCGCCAGCCCCTCTAAAGCAGAGAAGGCAGGCTTCCTCCCTGCCAGATCGCCGTTGGAACCAGCAGGGAGGTAAGTATTTGGGCGGGAGGAAGGTTAGGAGCCGCTGACGTACTATGTACGTCTGCGGGTTTAAGGGAGACCCGTGGGCAGGATGTACATAGTACGTCAGTGGTCCTTAAGGGGTTAAACAGATGTCTCCAAACCACCTCCTGCATTTGGCTACAGTCTTCATCACCAGGTCCAATGATATCCTCCAGTGCCAGCTCTAGTGTTTGCAGGGCCAGGTGCAAGATAAATTGCATGGAAACTTGTTTCATAGGAATGAAAATGACTGACTGTAATGGAAATAGGGGTCTGAGCAGCATGGGTGTGAGCATGTATATCATAGAGATTGATGAGAGTGTGTGGCTGAAGTGAACTAGGAGTTAATTTGTGGTTGGGTGAGTGAGATAGGAGTGAGTGTGTGGCTGAGTGTGATAGAAGTGAGTGTGATGCTGGCTTAGTGAGGAAGGAGTAAGTGTGTTGGTTGAGGTCACAATACATGCACAGAACACATTACACAGTTACACACGCAACACACTGCACAAACTACTAATAGTGTACACTACACATACACATTTCGCACAGCAGAATAATTTGGCTTGGTTCAGTTTGGATTATTTAGGAATAACTAAGTAGCACAGGAAGCACAAATAGAGCAACAAAGCCCAAGGGACTTTTGGGTTCAGGAGTTCCTGAGTGGAAGAACTGCAGACGGCAAAGAAGAAAATGTGAGTAAATTATGGCGAAATAAAAAAATAATAATAATGATTGGGCAGACGCTGTCAGCATTTTCTGGCCAATTTGTTTAAGGGCAAAAAGAGGGAAATCAACTTTTCAGTGCGGTGTCCTTTAATACTCACCATTATCACCACCTTGATTGAAGCCCACAGTCCTCCGCTTCAGCCAGGGAACATGAGCTTTCCATAAACAGAGTCCAAAGATAAATCCAGGTGGGGAAAAAAATCATAAATCCAAGGAAAGAAATCCACGACAGGACGGCTGTAACTCCTCTTCACCTTGATTGAATCCCACGGTGCTAAGCAGGATGGCTGTAACTCCTCTTCACCTTGATTGAAGCCCATGGTCCTCAGTAGGGATGAGCCGAACACTCCCCGAGTTCGGTTCGAGCCTGAACCCGAACTTCCCATTTGTTCGGGTCCGAACCCGAACCCGATCTCGAACCCAATGCAAGTCAATGGGGCTGAAAATTCGGTTTTTAGAGTGCCCTCCAAGAGGGCATATATGCTACATATTTGCCATAAAAGGTGTATGGGGGTCCGGGTAGTGCCCTGGGGGACACTACAAGAACAAAAAGTAAAAAAAAAAAGTTTTTAAAGGGACAGTGAGTTTTCCATGAAATAAGGGTTAAAAATAAAAAACAAAAATTCCTTCAAATATCGTGCCTAGGAGGTCCCCATAACCTGCCCGTCAAGTGGCGGATTTCTAGGATGTATAGAAACACTTAAAAACAAAAAAATGACGTTTCATATGACGGTAAATGCTTTTCCTTTAATCTATCCATAAACAACTGCTTGGGGCGGCAGTCTGTATGAAAAGAGGAGACATTTTCGTACACGCAGAAAAAGTTTACTGATTTTTTGGGCTAAATTATTGTGAAATATATGCAGGCTTTGGATGAAAGTAACAATAGGTGCTTTAAAATTGGTCCTTTAGCGTCCCCAACAGTGCCGTCACACCATAACCCCTCTGAGGATATGAATCTGATACAGGCGTCAGTGTCAGTGCACCCAAATATTGTGCTTTTGGTGCCAGGCCTGCAAGTACTATCATATAGTAACCCCTCTGTGGTATTGTGGAAGAATGCAGGGGTGGACCATGTGGTCCTATATTGAAAAGATATGATTCTGGTCAAGGCGTCAGTGCACCCAGATATTGTGCCTTTAATGTGTAGCGCTGTGTTTAAAAAGACTGTTCTGCTGCATTTACTTGCAATGGCCACCAGAGGGAGACAGAGACCATGGTAAGATTATGCTGGACAAACACAGAAGGCACTGAACTACATTTTCCATGATGCTTTGCGTGAGGACAGGAAGTGGGTGTGAAGGAAAGGAAAGGCATTAGCAGCCTCGTGGAAAGCATGCTCAGAGTGAGCTGGGAGCTGAAAAGAGAAGGAAGCAGGCAGAGCTGTTAAGGATCGTGACCAGGCCAGAGCGCAGGGGCTACCTCGCTGGTGCTGAGGGATCGGGACAGTGACCCTGCAGAGATCTGTCTATACCAAGCTGTGGGGTCTGAGGACAAGAAGCTGGTTCCGGCTGGACCCCGAGTTAGGAGAACCGCAGATCGATCCAACAGGGAGTGCAGGCGGTGAGCTGGACATCTTGTGGCAGTTACAGACAAGCAAGACAGCGGATCCGGTGACACAGAGAACCCCAGTCAAAATCGAGCGGAGAGACGTCCTGGGTCGAGCGGAGCACAGAGTATCTGGCGGATGGCTGAGAGGCCTTCCAGGCCGTTGTGAAAATCTAAAGCACGCTGCAGTTTGTTTCAAAACCCACAGGGCCCCAACGTGACTAGTCGAAGATACCTCATAAATAATTCACTGGCCAGTTGAAAATTGTACCCGGGTACCAATACACACATACATTCCTTGGGACATAACCTGTACGGGACTCACTCTCCAACCACCAAGGGGGCTAAAAATATATTTTTCCTTTTCCGCTGCGAGTTTCTCGCATTACGAAGTATTGTATTACTTTTCCACTGCGCGTTTCTCGCATTACGAAGTACTGTAAATATATATACGTATACCGTGTTACTCATTATATGCCAGTTTATTCAGTAAACTATATAGTTTATAAAATCCACGACGGTGCTGGAGTATATTTATTCCCTAGTGCGGGGAGACTGACCCGAGGTTCAAATTCAGCGGCTCCTCTGGGAGTGAGCGCTACAAATGCGGTCGTATAGCGGTCCTATATTAAAAGGTTTTTGATCTGGTAATGGGCGTCAGTGCACCCAGATATTGTGCTTTTAATGCCAGGCCAGCAAGTATCATCATACAGTAACCCCTCTGTGGTATTGTGGAAGAATGCAGGGGTGGACCATGTGGTCCTATATTGAAAAGTTTTTGATCTGGTAATGGGCGTCAGTGCACCCAGATATTGTGCCTTTAATGCCAGGCCAGCAAGTATCATCATACAGTAACCCCTCTGTGGTATTGCGGAAGAATGCAGGGGTGGACCTTGCGGTCCTATATTGAAAAGTTTTTGATCTGGTAATGGGTGTCAGTGCACCCAGATATTGTGCCTTTGGTGCCAGGCCAGCAAGTATCATCATACAGTAACCCCTCTGTGGTGTTGTGGAAGAGTGCAGGGGTGGACCTTGCGGTCCTATATTGAATAGTTTTTGATCTGGTAATGGGCGTCAGTGCACCCAGATATTGTGCCTTTAATGCCAGGCCAGCAAGTATCATCATACAGTAACCCCTCTGTGGTATTGTGGAAGAATGCAGGGGTGGACCATGTGGTCCTATATTGAAAAGATATGATTCTGGTCAAGGCGTCAGTGCACCCAGATATTCTGCCTTTGGTGCAAGACTGCCAGGCCAGCAAGTATCATCATACAGTAACCCCTCTGTGGTATTGTGGAAGAATGCAGGGGTGGACCTTGCGGTCCTATATTAAAAAGTTTTTGATCTGGTAATGGGCGTCAGTGCACCCAGATATTGTGCTTTTAATGCCAGGCCAGCAAGTATCATCATACAGTAACCCCTCTGTGGTATTGTGGAAGAATGCAGGGGTGGACCATGTGGTCCTATATTGAAAAGTTTTTGATCTGGTAATGGGCGTCAGTGCACCCAGATATTGTGCCTTTAATGCCAGGCCAGCAAGTATCATCATACAGTAACCCCTCTGTGGTATTGTGGAAGAATGCAGGGGTGGACCATGTGGTCCTATATTGAAAAGATATGATTCTGGTCAAGGCGTCAGTTCACCCAGATATTCTGCCTTTGGTGCAAGACTGCCAGGCCAGCAAGTATCATCATACAGTAACCCCTCTGTGGTATTGTGGAAGAATGCAGGGATGGACCTTGCGGTCCTATATTAAAAAGTTTTTGATCTTGTAATGGGCGTCAGTGCACCCAGATATTGTGCCTTTAATGCCAGGCCAGCAAGTATCATCATACAGTAACCCCTCTGTGGTATTGTGGAAGAGTGCAGGGTTGGACCCTGCTGTTCAAAAAATTAAAATGATATAAGTCTGGCACAGGCGTCAGTGCAGCCAAATATTGTGCCTTTCACGGCAGCAAGTGCATTCACACCGTAACCCATTTGTGGTATTGTGGAAGAGTTCAGTGCTGGAGGTTTTGTGCATGCAAAAGACATACCCGATCTATTCCGTTTCTTCGGTATCAGGGGATTGATAGCTGCTGATCCAGGACTGATTCATTTTTATAAATGTCAGCCGGTCTACAGAGTCGGTGGACAGATGCACTCTTTTGTCTGTGACAAAACCTCCAGCGGCACTGAACGTCCTTTCAGAAAGCACGCTAGATGAAGGGCAACCTAGTAGCTGCATAGCATATTGGCTAAGTTCTGGCCAGTGATCCAATCTCAACACCCAGTAAGCCAGGGGATCATCTGCTGGAAAGGTATCCAGGTCTGCCCTTGCCCCTAGGTAGTCCTGCACCATATGGTGAAGACGCTGACAATGGGTGCCTACATTTGACGTCCCTGGGCGTCGAGGACTAAATAAATTTAAAAAAGCATCAGTCAAGCGGCCCTGGCCTTCACCACTATTCCTCTGATCACCCGCAGCCTCAGAAGCACGTGTGTCAGCACTTGGTAATCTACCAGTGCCTGGAAAGGTGTTACACAAGTGTCGCTTTAGAGCGTCCTCAAGTTTTTTCATCCTGTGCTCCCTCTGTGCGGGCAGGATGAGCTCTGCAACTTTCCCCTTGTATCGTGGATCAAGAAGGGTTGCCAACCAGTAATGATCCCTCTCCTTGATAGCACGAATCCTGGGGTCCTTTAGCAGGTTTTGCATGATTAGGGAGCCCATGCAGCGTAGGTTGGAGGTGGCATTAGCTTCCGAGTCTTCCTGGTCAATGAGGATGACCGTATCGTGAACTTCCTGCTCCCAGCCACGCACTAGCCCTTCTGTTTCTGGGCACACAAAACCCTCCCTTGAGGAATCCCCACCTTCAATGCCCCCACTACTTAAATATTCCTCCTCCTCCTCATCCTCCTCCTGTCTGATCTGAGTAGGACCCGCTGGAATGCTGTCTGTGGAAAGACTGGGGCCTTGAGAGCTAGGGAAGGCCTCCTCTTCCTCCCGCTGCTCTGTCTCTAGAGCCACATCTATAATTCCCCACAGAGTGTGCTCCAGCAGGAACACTAAAGGAATTGTGTCACTGATGCATGCACTGTCCCTGCTCACCATCCTCGTTGCCTCCTCAAATGGTGACTGTACAGTGCATGCATTCTTGATCATCAGCCACTGCGGGGGGAAAAAAAACCAAGTTGACCTGAACCTGTCCTTGTGCCATACTCACACAGGTACTCGTTGATGGCCCTCTGCTGCTTGTGCAGACGCTGCAGCATTGCTAATGTCGAATTCCACCTGGTGGGCATGTCACAGATCAGACGGTTTGTGGGAAGGTGTAATTGTCTTTGAATTTCTGCCAGGCGAACGCTTGCTGGGAATGACCGTCTGAAGTGGCTGCAGACTTTTCTGGCCTGGATGAGAAGCTCTGGCAGCCCTGGGTACTTGGTGTAACGGTTATCCCCTGCTTGGGCCATCGTGGTGGCTTGGAACATGAGATGAAGCCCTTAAGGCAGGTGAGTAACTGACTGGACACAAGGACAGACGGATTTCTCCAAAACCAAGGAGCACCAAAAAACAGAACAGAATTGCCACTAAGCTCCGAAGGCTTCAAGACCGACAGACAACTTAGGACAGTCAGAAACACAAAGATACACTTGACAATCCGTGAAGGGAGCAGGCTGCAGGACAGTAAACAAAACAGACAGACTATACTAAAAGAGGTCCTTATAAGCGGCCTCTGAATATAATACTAAACTAAGACAGACAAGGTACATAAAACATGAAACATACAAGAATCGTCAATCAGGCAGAGGTTGGCAACAGATCAGAAATATACGGTACCAGGGGGGAGTAGAAGGGATAGTCAAAAATAGAGCCGAGGTCAGAACCAGAAAATACTTGAATGACTTGAAAGGAATGCTTTGCAGTAACTCAGGAAACACGAACCAGACAGAACCACCATCAAACTCCACAAACAGTCAATGAGGCTCTGTGCTGCTGGGAATATATAGGGAGTGGGTCTGTGTGATTGGGCCATGTGACCCCAGACCAGGAGATCACAACAGAACCCCAGATCAGCCCTAAACAGCACAGCCACACACACCATAGGGGAAAAACAAACATGAATACCCTTCACCACCAGGGGGCAAGGCCGAGACGTGACATAACCCCCTCCCTTACGGGTGACCTCCCGGGCACCCAAAACAAAAAACATGGCAGACAGAATCAGGAAACCAGATCACGAACACCAGTCACCAAAGTCCTTTGAGGTCCCATTCAGAGTCGTCATCCTCCTCCACAAGACGCCCCCGTCTATGAGGGTTCCTTTGAATGGCAACCCAGTGGTCCTTCCTGAACACCAGTCCAAAGGGCGACTGCACATAGCCCTCAGGGACATGACGGGGTTGGGGGATCTCGGCATCAGTCAGACTGGACATAGAATCAGTTGGACTAGGGTTAGTCACCTTTTTACGTCTTCTCCTTGAACGAGATCTAGAACTGGTGACCACCCCACACGACACGGCAAATAGTAGGGGCAGACTTGGTTAACACCACACGATTGAAACCTCTCTACCCCACAAGTGGGTTTGACAGCAATGGGCCCACTACAAGACGTGGGCACAGTGGTCACGTGACTTGACTTGGATACAACTCCCTTGCAGCTCGACTTGGACAGACTTGACAACTCGCCTTTAACTGGCACACCGTTGGAACAGAGGACATTGCCAGGATATGATACAACTGGCACCTCACCATTGTTACAGATTTCACCTGGAGGAGTGCACTGTGGACCCTCCGAGTCATCGGAATCCTCCTCAAAACACCTGAGAGCATTAGGGTCTTTCTTGATCATGGCCCAGTGTGCCTCACGGAACAACATCCCGCATGGGGATCGTATATAACCTTCGGGTACAGGGCTAGAATTTGTAGCACCAGTCAGTTTGGATGTCACTCCATTAACTGGCAGGACTGGCAAATAACCAGAAACAGACATACCTGGCAGCGTGCCATCAGGGGCTGACATGAGGGGCTCTTGGCCCACCTGGGACAAAACCGCTGACACACAGCTTGAGAGTGTTACCGCTGACACACAGCTTGGGAGTGTTACCGCTGACACACAGCTTGGGAGTGTTACCGCTGACCAGGGCCGCCATCAGGGCATTACAGCCCATGCTGCAGTAAGGGGCCCGGGCACTGGGGGGGCCCGCCGACAGCAGCTACATTTACTTTAGGCCGCAGGCCTCGGAGGAGGTGCTGCAGCCTACCTGGGCCCCGGCCGCCTGCGAGCAGAGACTCCAAGATGGCGGCCGGTGGCTGACGGGCCCCCTCTGATGAGGTCAGAAAGGGCGCGCCAGACTTCTGCCCATCATCTGTATTCTGCAGCGCTGGGAGTAAGTGGTCATAAATGTCACTTCCTCCCAGCGCTCCATGATGCACATGCTGCTGCGGAGAGCACCGGCACCCAGGTAATTTGGGAGGGGGCCAGGGGTGAAATATATACTGAAAAAACAAAGGAAGAGGGGGGATGGAATAAGATTAAAATGGAGGAGGAGGAAATGAAAGGAAAACGAAGGGGGTGAAATAAAATTAAAATGGAAGAGGAGGAGTGGTGAAATAAAATTAAAATGGAAGAGGAGGAGTGGTGAAATAAAATTAAAATGGAAGAGGAGGGGATGAAATAAAATGGAAGAGGGATGAAAAATAAAATGGAAGAGGGGGTGAAATAAAATGGAAGAGGGGGTGAAATAAAATGGAAAGGGGGTGAAATAAAATTAAAATGGAAGAGGAGGAGTGGTGAAATAAAATTGAAATGGAAGAGGAGGAGTGGTGAAATAAAATTAAAATGGAAGAGGAGGAGTGGTGAAATAAAATTAAAATGGAAGAGGAGGAGGGTGAAATAAAATTAAAATGGAAGAGGAGGGGATGAAATAAAATTAAAATGGAAGAGGAGGAGTGGTGAAATAAAATTAAAATGGAAGAGGAGGGGATGAAATAAAATGGAAGGAGGGGGTGAAATAAAATGGAAGAGGAGGGGGATGAAATAAAATTAAAATGGAAGAGGAGGGGGATGAAATAAAATTAAAATGGAAGAGGAGGGGATGAAATAAAATTAAAATGGAAGAGGAGGAGTGGTGAAATAAAATTAAAATGGAAGAGGAGGAGTGGTGAAATAAAATTAAAATGGAAGAGGAGGAGTGGTGAAATAAAATTAAAATAGAAGAGGAGGGGGATGAAATGAAAATGTAGGGGGGGTGAGATGGACATGATAAAGGGAGAGGGACCTGAAAAAGGAGAGCCTCCCTGCCTTTTCCATTAGAGGTCTATTGCCGTGGATCCTGTGTATGTTCAGCTCCCTTTACTGTTGTAGGTCTATTGCTGTGGATGCTGTATACGTTCATGCTCCCGTTACTGTTGGATCCTGTGTATGTTCATACTCATTGCCTTTAACATTAGATGTCTTGCTGTGGATTCTGTGTACGTTCCTGCTCAATGCCTTTACCATTAGAGGTCTATTGCTGTGGATTCTGTGTACTTTCATACTCACTGGCTTTACTATTGGTCTATCGCTGTGGATCCTGTGTACGTTCATGCTCCCTTACTGTTAGAGGTCTATTGCTGTGGATTCTGTGTATGTTCATACTCACTGCATTTACCATGAGAGTTCTGTTGCTGTGGTGCTCTGTGATATGCTTAACCAGTGGAGTAATCTAATTATACTTTATGCTACATTGTTTACACTAATACACATTTTATGTGATTTTAAGGTATTGGAGCAACACTCTGCAATACGATCTTGATTCATATTATTTTTTTAATCACAATTTCATACTTTCTTAAACTATTTGAACCAGATAGAAACATTTTTATGTTAAATGTGCTGTTGTGCGAGCAATATGTGTGATTTTAAGATATTGGGACTAACTCTCTGTAATGTGATCACGATTCACAGTAAATATTGATTTCCTATGGGAAGAGGGGATCATGTGGGGGCCCTATTCTGCGGGTCAGTAAGGGGCCCCAAAATTTCTGGTGGCTGGCCTGCCGCTGACACACAGCTTGGGAGTGTTACCGCTGACACACAGCTTGGGAGTGTTACCGCTGACACACAGCTTGGGAGTGTTACCGCTGACACACAGCTTGGAGTGTTACGGCAATGTGCCAGGTTCTGGCACCGCTGACACCTGTCAGACAGAAACAAAACTGGCCTCCCACCAGGAATGGACTTAGGTTTTTCTTTATGCTGTGTTCCTGTAACAACAGCGCCACCCTGGACCCTTGTGGCATCAGCGCCACCCTGGACCCTTGTGGCATCAGCGCCACCCTGGGCCCTTGTGGCATCAGCGCCACCCTGGGCCCTTGTGGCATCAGCGCCACCCTGGGCCCTTGTGGCATCAGCGCCACCCTGGGCCCTTGTGGCATCAGCGCCACCCTGGGCCCTTGTGGCATCAGCGCCACCCTGGGCCCTTGTGGCAACAGCGCCACCCTGGGCCCTTGTGGCAACAGCGCCACCCTGGGCCCTAGACCCATGACAAGAACTGAGAAACAGTGATCCACTGCATAACATGGAAGCAGGTAGTGTGCCTTGAGGTGGAACAATTTTGGCTTTATTACCACACATGGAATTTGCAACACCCCTGCATTGCACAGAAACAGAGGTCCCAGCAGTAGGGTCAGCGCTATGGCTACATGATGTGGATACCAGGGTCTCACCCTGAGAACATGACATTCTGGGTTTGGGCTTTAATGGACAGCAAAAGATTTTATGCTGGGGTGAACTGCAATAATAACAGAGATTAAGAATTCTACGTCTCTCTCTTTCACTCATGGGAGGTTCCCCAGAGACTCTGCTGGGAGGAACCGCATAATTAAGCACACTGAGAGACAGCATTAACCTCTTCAGCTCTGTCAGCAGATCAAAAACCACCTGAAGCACAGAATTTAACACAGTAAGCTCACCTGCAGGCATTAATGGACTGTTTGTAATGTAACGGTTAGCCCCTGCAAGGGCCATCGTGGTGGCTTGGAATATGAGCTGAAGCCCTTAAGGCAGGTGAGTAACTGACTGGACACAAGGACAGACGGATTTCTCCAAAACCAGGGAGCACCAAAAAACAGAACAGAATTGCCACTAAGCTCCGAAGGCTTCAAGACCGACAGACAACTTAGGACACTCAGAAACACAAAGATACACTTGACAATCCGTGAAGGGAGCAGGCTGCAGGACAGTAAACAAAACAGACAGACTATACTAAAAGAGGTCCTTATAAGCGGCCTCTGAATATAATACTAAACTAAGACAGACAAGGTACATAAAACATGAAACATACAAGAATCGTCAATCAGGCAGAGGTTGGCAACAGATCAGAAATATACGGTACCAGGGGGGAGTAGAAGGGATAGTCAAAAATAGAGCCGAGGTCAGAACCAGAAAATACTTGAACAGGAATGCTTTGCAGTAACTCAGGAAACACGAACCAGACAGAACCACCATCAAACTCCACAAACAGTCAATGAGGCTCTGTGCTGCTGGGAATATATAGGGAGTGGGTCTGTGTGATTGGGCCATGTGACCCCAGACCAGGAGATCACAACAGAACCCCAGATCAGCCCTAAACAGCACAGCCAGACATACCATAGGGGAAAAACAAACATGAATACCCTTCACCACCAGGGGGCAAGGCCGAGACGTGACACTTGGTTAAGAAACGCTGTACCACCAGATTTAGGACGTGTGCTAGGCATGGTACATGCGTCAATTTACCCTTGCGTAGGGTGGAGAGAAGGTTGCTGCCATTATCGCAGACGATCATTCCCAGCTCAAGCTGGCGTGGTGTTAACCATCTCTGCACCTGCCCCTGCAGAGCTGACAAAATTTCTGACCGGGTGTGGCTCCTGCCCCTAAACAAACCAGCTCAAGCACAGTATGGCATCTTTTTGCTTGAGCCATTGCGTAGACCCTGTCAGGCGTCGGTTTAACTGCCACTTCGCCAGAGACAGAAAAGGAGGAGGAGGAAGAGGTAGTGGTGTTGGAGCAGACAGACCTCATACAAGCAGCTTTCTGGAGGCATGGTGGATGAACAAGCTCCAGCACAGAGCCCGTCTTGGATCCCTCCCAGCTGCAATCAGAGTTACCCAGTGTGCCGTGAAGGAAATGTAACGACCCTGTCCATGCTTACTGGACCACGTGTCAAAAGTGACATGCACCTTGCTGCTGACTGCCTTTCCCAATGACTGGATAACATTGTCTTCCACGTGCTGGTATAGTGCTGGAATGGCCTTGCGTGAAAAGTAATGGCGTTTTGGAACCTGCCACTGTGGTGCAGCGCATTCAGCAAATTCACGGAAGGGAGCAGAGTCCACCAGCTGGAAAGGCAGCAGCTGCAATGCGAGTAATTTTGCTAAGCTGGCATTTAGATGCTGTGCTTGGGGATGGTTGGGACTATAGGTTTTCTTTCGCTGCAGCAGCTGCGGCAACGTAATCTGACTGTGTAAATCTTCAGCTACTGGGATGATGTCACATTGTGAGGAAGGACCTGCTGGTACATCCATTACTGTAGCATCATCCCTGTCGGTGGAGGTTGTAGGCAATTGCATGGCAGGACATACCGTGTGGGTAGAGACAGATGAGGAGGAGGAGGACCTACGCAAAGTTTTGCCCCAACGGGATGTGTGGCACTTGTTCATATGTCGCCTCAAGCACGTGGTACCCAAGTGTCCGGTGTTTATCCCACGCTTCAGCCTCCTCTGACATAGATTACAAATAGCAACGGTGGAGTCTGCTGCACAGTTCTTAAAGAACTCCCAGACAGCAGAGTTCCTGCATGTGTTCTTTGAGACAACAGCGCTCTGCACCGGAGCAGCTCTGACATGTGATGCCTTGGACTGGCTAGTGCTACGGTTGGTCACAGAGGATGTTGTGCCTCGTGTTTGCTGTGCCTCCTCCTCCTCCCCCTCCTCCTCACTTGATTCTTCAGTTCGATCTGGCACCCAGGTGGAGTCAGTGACCTCATCATCATCAATGTCATCTTCACCCCCTATCTCCTCGTCACTGGAGCCAACTTGGCAGTATGCTGCAGCTGCTGGGGCAACATGAGTGCCAGTTATTTGTGTGTCATCACTGGCACCGCCTTCCTCTAGGTTGATTATACTTCCTTGCTCAACCTCAGAGATTGAATCAGAGCACTGTACTTGCTGCGCTTCCTCAAGCAGCATGTCACTCTCATTGTAGTCAAACAATTCAGCTGACTCCTCCGTGTGTGATAGCGAGGCTACGGCAGGAGTAGCTGTGGACATGGAGGCTGCATTAGATGCTTTGGCAGCTGAGGTGGACTGTAAAGCACTAGAAGCCTGGCTGGCAGAGGCCTCGGAGGATGAGGATGGCCTGGTTAGCCAATCCACCAAGTCCTCTGTATGTTGCTGCTGCTTAAGACGGCCAGCACCAGTTAGAAATGACAAGAGTGCCCCTGCAGAGGATGCACCATGTCCACCACGACCAGAGACACAGCCTCCCGACACAGGGGCTGCTTGCCCTCTTATCTGTGGCTGGGAGCGTCTGCCTGTCCTTTTTTGTTCTTTCAGACATGGTGAGTGATATATAGATTAATATATACAGAACTCTGATTCAACTCTGGTATAAAGATTTAAATAACTCTGGTATAACTCAGTGAGACACACTGATAGCTGGCAGCCAGTGACAAGAGACAGATCACCTTAATTCACAAATGTTTTAAAGAAATTAGTGAGCCCCAAAATACAGCGTGGTACTGTATGTATGACGAGACACAGATCACCTTAATTCCCAAGTGTTTTAAAGAAATTAGTGAGCCCCAAAAAAAATTGCTGGCTGTGTGACGAGACCCAGAAGATCACCTCAATTCACAAATGTTTTAAAGAAAGTTGTAAACCCCAAAAAAACTTGCTGGCACAGTGACAAGACACACATCACCTAAATTCCCTGATATTTGGTCAAAATGAGACCCCCCCAGACCCCCCCCCAGTAGCGTGGCAGACCGGCAGTAACAACACACACAACTATCTTCTTTGAAATCTCCTCTGAAATGCGTGCAGAAAGCGCTGCGTTGAAACCTTATATAGTGTGCTGCGGGACTTAGCTCTGTGATCCCATGATTGGGCAAAATTTGCCCAATCAGGACTCTGAGCGGTGATTGGCATAGTGTTGAACCAGTCTTGCACCAGACCTGTGGTCAGGTGCAAGGCTGTAGCCAATTACGAGCTTCAGGCAGTGGGAAAATGCATTGTGGTCCATTGTGGTCGAACATGCGGCAAACACCCGGAAATGTTCGGGGTTCGCGATCTGCTCAAACAGGCTAAGTTCGGGTCGAACCCCGAACCGTCCGAACCCGAACAGCTCATCCCTACTTGTGAGCGCACACTGACCATGAACATTAAATAAACAGGACTTTGCGATCTCAGATTTAACCAATCTATTTGGATGGAGAACGTGAGCCCTTGGTTGGCTATAGGCACTTAGAGAGGCCACAGACAAGACCCACCGATAAGAAGGGACACTTCCCCAGTAGCGTGTAAACACCCCAGCCGCAAGCATGGGGTTAAACCACCAAATAACAGGAGCAGGGATCGTATCCAAAAAACGGTTTGGCAACAGAAAGACTATATCAGCGAATAGGCAGCGATGTGGGAATAAGACTCCACGACAGGGCGACGAGGCAACTCCTCGCTCCCTGTTTTAATCCCAGCGGCTCCTCGTGACCAAGCTAGGCCCCGCCCCCTCAGACGCCGGTCAGCCATTCCCCAGTGCTGGCAGCCGGCCAGCTCCTGGTACAGAACCCTGCCCAGACCCCCCCGGGCCACGCAGCAGGGGCTGAGGACATGACAGCTGCACAGCAATAAAACTCACAGTAATGTGCAGCGTGTATGAGCGTATCACAGCTGCACAGCAATAAAACTCAAACTCATTTCATTTAAACCCCCCACTCTTTCCAATACATAACCCCTCCTTTCATTTCATTTAAACCCCCAGCTCTTTCATTTAACCCCACCTCTTTCATATAACGAAAGAAAGGGGGGGGGGTGTGAGGATCCTGAGGATGAGCAACAGCACTAGTGGCCTGCTCTACGGTGGGGACCGCTCAGGTCTCACAAGGTTTTAGCTTGCTTGTGCCATTACAGGGATGAATGCTCCATATGCAAATCAGCCTGCTCTCACCCAATAAGGGTGGCCAGTATTGATTGCCAAGGACATCATTCCTGCACGAGAGGTGCAGCAACCCCTGACGATCGTTTCGGCCTTATTAGGCCTTGTCAGGAGGGTATAGCTGACAACCCTCTAGGCACATCAAGCAAGGGGTCCACGTCTGGATGATCCTTTAAACTTATTTCTCTTTAACTCTTTCATATAACCCCACTTCTTTCATTTAACCCCCACACCTATTTCATTTAAACCTCCCACCTCTTTCATTTCACACACTCCCACCTCTTTCATTTAACCCCTACACCTATTTCATTAAAAAAAAAACACCTCTTGCATTTCATTTAATCCCCCCACCTCTTCCATTTCATTTAACCCCACCTCTTTCATTTCACCCCCACACCTATTTCATTTAAACCCCCCACCTCTTTCATTTCACACCCCCACACCTATTTCATTTAAACCCCCCACCTCTTTCATTTCACACACCCCACACCTATTTCATTTAAACCCCCCCACCGCTTTCATTTCATTTAACCCCCCTCACTTAACCCCCCCCTCTTTCATTTACTTGACATGGGAGCTGGCGGCTGGGCTAGGGAGCTGGCGGCTGGGCTGGCGGCGGAGTGACCTCTCCTTCCCGGCATCTGTTCTGGCAGGTGGAGAGCATGGGAGAAAGTGAAGTCATATGACCACTTCCTCCCAGCGCTTTCGCTCGGCGGCCGTATTCACAGCTGCGGGCGGCAGCTCTCACATCCGGCGGGTCCCTATGATCGAGTGGTGCAGTGGCAGGTCCCACCGAGCGGCGGGGCGCCGCCCCCTTTAAATTGCCGCCCTAGGCCTTGAATGCGTAGGCCAAGATACAGCGCTGGCACACCCTGCAAACAGTGAAAAATACCCCAAACGGAAGAACCCCCGAATGAACAGAAATGAGAGATTTGATGAATCTCCCTTGTTCCCACTCCCTTCTGTGTGGTCTCTCTATATCCTGGAGAGTTTTAATGAATGCAACTTTTTGGCATGCTCATTATGATTTTATAGATTAGCATTATACATAGTGCTCAAATATAGCGAAATCAACAGATTTGTATTCTATAGGTCATTGTAAGCAGGTATTGTTTTGCATTATTTTCGAATCTCAAATATAAAAACCATAATCTTTCTTCATTCTATTTAGCTCTATTTTGCCTCTAATAGGTACCCCTGCCAACTTCTGTTATCCCCTTGTCAATATGCTGCAGGAGTTTGTCTTTCTGACACTGTTACCATTACGTATTTTTCCTTGTACTGTGGTTTTGCCAAACATTGCGAGAATGGCTGTGATGCTGCACTTTCTCTTTATTAATATTGTATATAACTCACGAGGAATGCAAAGAGAAACATGTTTTTTTCTTCTAAACAAACCTTGGGAGTCATATACAAATCCTTGTTGACAAATGCTTGTCAAGAAAATCCAGTAAAATCAATATCCAGGGCTGATTTTGACTCACTGCGCTTATTTACAGATGCTGGTTTTTTGTTGTTGTTTTCTTTATTTTTCTTTTTTAAAAAAAATTTTAACGTCGACTACACTTCTGCTCCCCTTGACTAACATAAAATCAACTTGAACAAGGCTTGCAAGTATTGAAATGAAAAGAAAGTTTACAGTCACCTCCTTTTCTATATCTTTTTGTGGTGGTTAAAGACCGAGAGAAAAAAAAAGCAAACAAAAAAAACCAAAAAAAAAAGCAAAACACATTCCTCTCAGCTTTTTCCCTTATTCTTCTGACACCATTTTAGTTTAGAAGATTTCAAACTACAAGTGAATACATGACATTCGCAATGTCTCCAGTGTACACATTTTACGTTTGATTTATGACATTACTATATAGGTGCACTTGACAGCTTTCAGATTGAAGCTGAGAGGAGAGAGCTTTAATGTGAGATGGGTTATCTGGGTAAATCTATCAAGGGTTTGTCCTGAGAGAACAAGGAGAGAGGCTTTGTAGAACCCTGCTGTGTAGCAAGATTCCATGCTGTGCACATCCCAAACTCCCTGACAGTTATTCTCAGCCTTCACTGTAATAACGAATAAAAGGGAGCTCCCTGTAGATTACAGATCTTCCGTGTTTTGACATTGACCTTAATACATAATTTAAGCACAAAGCCTGAGAAGTGTGGAACAAGATAAGAAAAGACCAGAGAACTGGCAAATAAAGTGATGTTCAATCAGAAATCAGATTTGTTCTTCATCGTGGAGATGTGGGCATTAAAAGGAGCGAGACACTGGAGTACGGTGAAAAAGGAGTAGGTCGGAAATGATGAGAAGGGAGGAGTGGATGAGGAACTAAAGTTGCATTACGTACAATAACACCGGCAAATTATATGGATAATGTGCTGTCAAAATACTGTCCAATAAAAGTCAATATGCCCCACTGAAAAGATCTTCAAAGAGATATATTATTACGAAGCATTGGTTCATTACATGCTGACATATCTTGGGAAAAATATTCTCAGGTATCCTTCACAGCCATCTTCTAAATCAAGACTGCAGTGTAATGGATTCAATTGATTTTCCTTGTATGTTATTTATGGCAGATTGAAAAGTACCAAAAAAACAGTGACAGTTACCAAAACAAATAACTGTTAGGACATTGATTGCTTTGTAACAGCTAGGCTAGTTTTATAGTAAGGGGATTCCTGGGTGGAATATGTCAGCTTTTTTTACGAGGATGTTGTGTGTAGAGTTGTACATACCACAGGGAATGATGACTACAAGACTCTATAAAATTGAAGATCTACTCTTGGGGAAGTTATCACTTAGTTTGCAAATGTAATTGCTAATTCTATTATCTTGTAGTAGTTATTATAAATAACATAGTACAATATGTACATTATTGTTATTATTTATTAAGTGACAGGACATTCCGCAGTGCTGCACAAAGTTACAAGAAAAAGACAAGGCAGTTACAGTTACAAGTATTTATAAAGTGCCAACAAGTTCCCTAGCGCTGTACAATGGGAGAGACTGAGTAACAAATATACATACACATTACACACACACAGAACAGTAGGAGAGGACCCTGTTCGACAGCTTACAATGTATGAGGAGTGGGGTGACACACTAGGTGAATGTAAACAGCAGAGTATGTGAGGTAACAGGGTGTGTGTGGGCTGAATGGGAAGATGGAGCAAGAAATGTACAATGCGGGATTATAGGAGTGAGCCTATAGGCTTCTCTAAAGTAATGTGTTTTCAGAGACTTCTTGAAGGACTGGAGAGACGGAGAGCGTCTAATGTTGCGAGGGAGGGCATTCCATAGAAAGGGGGCAGGTCGGGTGTCCTGAAGGCGAGAGTTGGGGGTGTGGGTACGAGGAACTGATAGCATCAGATCTTTGGCCGAGCGAAGTGTTCGGGATATACCTGCTAATATGGGAGGAGATGTAGGCAGGGGCGCGGTTATGGAGAGCTTTGTACGTGAGCACCATTATTTTGAAATGATTTACAAACGAAACCGGGAGCCAGTGTAGAGATTGCCAAAGGGGTGAGGTGTGAGAGGTGCGGGATGTGAGGTGAACAGGTCTGGCACAGGCGCTCATTACAGACTGCAGAGGGAGAATCTGGGATTTTTTAAGGCCAGAGAGAAGGAGGTTATAGTAGTCAAGACGGGAGATAATAAGAGCTTGGATGAGCATTTTAGTAGAAAAAAAAAGCAACCGGGGGCCACCATACACCTTTTGTTGAGTTCTGATTTCAACTATTTACCGTAGTAGGTACCTTTGTATTTTCTATGTTTACCAAGCTCCTTATACCTACCTCAGCGGATGCCCGGCTTATTTTTTTTAATTTATTTATTATTTTTTTTTCTTCTGGGCTTTTCTAAGCGTTCTTGGTCTTTGAAAGGTTTTCCATATTACACTGCCACTATGGCAAATTTGTACACAGGGCAATAATAATTACTGCTGGTTGATAAAGACCAATTGTATATGCACAGGTGCAAACAAGCAGTTTTGTCTGTGCTCCTATAAAGAAGCGGAGGATTTGAATTATTGATTACACCTTATTATTATTATTCTTTATTTATAAAGCGTCAGCATATTCCGCAGCGCTGTACAACAGGCACAGTATAGACAGGGTTACAATACATTGTACAACATTAGACAAACAGTACAGGAGGAGATGAGGGCCCTATTCCCGTAGGAACTCACAATCTAGAAGGGTTGGGGTTGGAAACAGGAGGAGAGGAACCTTAGAAATCATATGCTATATACTGACGGTTTATAAGATTGCCAACACTATTCCCGCCCACTTCAAGGAACGGAGGCTATCTGAAACAAGGATGTTAACCCTTAGAGATCCCTAATATTACAGATAAAACTTAGGACTCTTATGCCTTTAATCTACTTTTCCTGCACTCAGGAATGAGCGGAATATCTCTCCTGTTATCGGTGATAAAGGATTTTATGACTGGTTTTATTGTGCAATAAAGTGCGGTTTTACATTACATGGTTTTTGACTGTTGTTCATTATATGTAGTCCCTGTCTGTCTAAAATGTGGGTCCTATTAGCTCTGGTGATTGGCACGGCTTAGGCTTCTCCTACCCTTGCTGGCCCTCCCTTTTTTTCCTTTGCATTTTAGTAGTGCCCTGATTAAGAAAGGGACGAATGCGTACATTGTTTTTTTAGGAAGATTTGGTTAGTGACTGAATGTGAGGAGTAAAGGATAGGTCAGAGTTTAAGAGGACCCCTAGGCAGTGAGCCTGAGAGAAAGTATTAATGGTGGCACCATTCACCTGAAGGGAAATGGGCACAAGAATGTTTTTAGAGGGAGGGAAGACGAGAAGTTCAGTTTTAGAGAGGTCAAGCTTTAGGAAATGGGAAATCATCCAATCACAGATAGCTGACAGGCAGGCTGTAATTCTACAATACACCAAAAAAAGGCAAGTCAATATTTAACCAAAAAATACAGGAGGAATTGAGTGCCCTATTCCCATGGGAACTCACAATCAAACAATCAATAGCTACATCATAACTATACACAGAGTTGTCACTAGAGCAGTGTTTCCCAAACCTGTTCTTAAGGACCCGTAACAGGCCAGATTTTACAGACTACCTTGAAAATGCAGACTGTATACTGCAATCACTGAGTAGCAAATCATATCACCTGTGATGTGCTTCAAATAGCTAATAAACTTGGCCTGTCAACAGGTTCTGAGGACAATCCTGAGGACAGTTTTGTGAAACATTGCTCCAGAGTGATACCTTATGTAAACATAAATATAAGAACAGCCTTGGTGTGCAAAAAAGTACAAATTAAGCCAAGATTTTTTAATTAAGAAGATTCACACACATATCTTGGTAGAAGGTTGCATTTGGATGTAAGAGTGTATTTATGTGAAATGCAAGTATGCATATGAACTCTACGTGTTGTAACATGCTAACTGTCACAAAACCCCTTGATCCCTACCCACACACTGCCTAACTACACTGCCGGTCTTTCGAATAGCTTGAAAAGCTAAAACACAGAACAGACATTCAGGCTAAACATAGTCAAGACATGCCAAAGGTAGGAACCAGAGCAGATAATCATACAAAGCCAGGGGTCTGTACCAGAATAGGTAGACATACAAATCCAGGAGTCAGAATCCGAACAGACAGAACCAGGAGTCAGTACACAAGAAAACCAATTTACTAAGTAGTATATAAGACAGTATTTGGGTTCTCAACTTTTCTACTTGCTGCGATAACTCCATTTATCAGGGCTTGATTAGCAAAACTCCATTATTCTTGTGGTTTCATAAGTTTGTGTGGATCAATTAGTATGAAAAAGAAGCATATCCTACTATTTTCCATTATTTCCTAGTTATTCCTGTTAAAAAAAAGCATCCGTGTAATTCTCCCTCCTGGCAAAAAGTCCTAGGACACTGGGATCTCTGGAAATTCGAGAAAAGTTAAAACGTAACTTTTACTATCAGGGTTATTCAAAGAGAATCGAAAGTCACCGCACGTTCGGGGACTTTTCGTTCTCTTCAATTCGGTGCGATTTGGCGATCCCATTTCGGCGATCCTGCGGTGTATTCAGCAAGCACCCCAGGGCCGTCGTAGTGCAGGGAAAAGCTGGCGAATGCTTGCCGAACACTCACCACAAAACCCAGGCGAATGCACATCGAAACCCGCAAAAACATCTGGATTAACCCTGCTGAACACGTCGAAGAAATCCGAGCAGGAGCGATCACAGCGCAGAGCAGCCGCCGGAAAAACCCGACACCGCAGACGAATGGAGTGAAAAAAAACCCAGTTCACTTGAATGTTTGAAAAGTGAAACGCTGTTTGCAAACAAACTACTGAGCAAAATTGTCTGAAAATTACATATGAGGTCCAATGAATGATAACAAAAAGGACTGTTACAGAAAAAAATTTTTTGCAAAAAAATCCCGAAAAATGCTTCAAAGATCCTAAAAAATCTATAAATAAAGAGACTCTTTACTGCAGAATTTTATAATGAACGGTTTATTAGATATTGAATTAAAACGGGAATTTTTTAACATTGAAGCCTATGGGATTCGCCTGAATAAACCTGTCGAATAAAACCACCGAATGGCAGGGCATTTCGGCAACTTTTCACTGCTCGTTTTTGTTCTCTGAATAGACGAAGCTATGGGGATTTCACTGCTCTCGAACAGGCACCGTATGTGCAGGCAATTCGCCAACATTTGGCGAACTGCCTGCTCTCTGGATAGCCGAATGGCCAGGAAAGGTAAGCGATGCTGAATTTCAGTGTTCGGTTACCTTTCGCCAGCAATTCGGAGCTTTTTGAATAACCCTGTAAGTATCAAGACTAAAAAGCCACACTAGGGGTGGTAACACAAACATGACAAACATATATATATATACAAAGATGCTCTGTGTATATCCATCCAAGCTGCGTGAATACCTAATGGGATAGGTTTGTCTAAGTAGACGGATAGTATATAGGAGGTATAGAAGGAAAATGGGCCTTCAAGGGTCTGTGGCTATCGGACAGAGAGAAGAAATAGCTGGCCAACTATCATAACTAAAACATAGTTGCTAGCAACAGCAGCCATTTCCTCCCATGGTTACCCCCTATCAAGGCCACTGGGCCTATTGTGCTGTACTGATCTCGATCTCTGGTCTTTCTCTGCTTAACTTTACTGAACATTATTAGGAGATACAATGTTACTCTATTTATTTCTCCCTCCTGACCTAAACATATTCACTTTCCTTACTAGCTAAATTCCTGCTTTCTGCCACAGCCATAACTCAGCTGGTAAGTGAAGGGTGTGCATTTACATCAGGAGGGAATAGTACACAGACTCTTTCAAATAGGAATAACTTCTTAAAGGTGGGATATACAGTAAATAATGAATGGAAACTAGGAAAATTATTGTTTTAAAATGTGAGGAAAAAAAAACAGGAATATCCCTTTAGGATAAAACAAATTTTAGGTCTCAGAAATAAAGAGAAATCTAAAAGTGAGAACATTACTGAGATGTCTAGGGTGGAGGAAGTGAGACAAAATGATGGACAGCAGTGTTAATTTTGACAGCAAATTTTGATTTAGTTTTAATCTTAGTCTTTCGACTAAAATAGCATTTAATTTTAGTCACATTTTAGTCTTCAAAATTGTTTTAATTTTAGACTAGTTGTAGTCGACTAAAAGCAACTGTACATTTAGTCGACTAAAATCTAACTAGACTAGACTAACATTTTTGTCGATGAAATTACACTGATGGATAGGCTTAGTGTGTACGGGGGCATAGGGCAGGGACGTGCAGTCAGGGGTGGCAAGGGAGGCAGAGCCTCCCCTGCCATTCCAGTAAATTAGTGTGGTCATTGTGCTGTAATGACATGTATTGTGTATATTTAAACTGTAAATTAAATTTTATTTATTGAAAAAAGTTCTCATACTCCCCTGCTCCAGGCTCCCTCACTGTGCTTGCTTCTTCTCTCTGTCCTCCGCTTTTTTTTCTCCTGCACTTTCAGTTGCTGTGTGTGTGATTCACTACACAGACAGCAGGGGCAGCACTGAGCCAACCTAGCCTACGCAATTTGTGCAGCTGAATGCTACACTAATTGCGAAGCTCAAGCTGGTTCTACGCTCTTTTGTGCCATAGGGGTAGGTATTAAGGAAGGCAGTAAGATAAAGTGAATGGTAGACATAGCAGGCACAGGTAGATAATGAGGCAGTAGTGAGACAAATTCATGGGTAGACAGAGTGCATGTGACATGGCTAAATAGTTAGAGCACCTTTCTATGTAAACCTATAAAACGAGATTGTGTTAAATAAAATTAATAATAAAAATAATATATATATATATTTTTACAAATTTTAGTACTATAGAGAAAGGTGCCCACCACAGAAGGTGGCTTTCTCTGGGGAAAAAAAAATTTGAAAAAAATAAAAGTATTAATTATAATAATAACTATATACATATATATCTCACAGTTTTTACTTTGACAGAGAAAGGTGTCCACTACAAGGGGCATCTTCCTCTGTAAAATGAAAAATATATTTAAAAAAAAAAAAAAAACTTTTTTAGTCAGATACAGAGCAAGGCATCCACCTGTAGTGGATGCTTGTAGGCACATGACTACTTTGCCTAAATGTACAGCTGGCCCTGTGTGTCACATATCTCTTTAGACACCAATGAATACCACAAGCATTTTATACTCTGCCTGTATATATTCCAAACCCCTTTGGAATTCATTTTTTCATTTTCAAAATACCTGATTTAAATCAGCAGTAATTGTGTTAAGTTCAAAATGATATTTCATGTATTATATATATTAAACATAAAATCGAGATAGAAAGTCTGAGGTTGAACTAACATGTCTCCCACAAACCCATTTAAAAAAAATATATTCTACAGAAATATTAATGTAGGTGAAAAGGAAAAATACATGTCTCATTTTTTCTGCTAAAAATTCAATCCACCAATGTTAATAAACAAACTGTAGAAAAAGTGGCCAATGGAGAAACCTTTAGGCTCCCATCTATACCTTTTTCGTATTTCTTATTAGGTTCATGGCAAAGAGCACAAAATAATTACAGTTAATGATTATGCACAGTTTGAATGTAATGCATGTTCCATGTAGATTCTGATATATGTGTTGCAGGTCTATATTGAATTATATACAGGGTTATTCAAAGAGCTCCGAATTGCTGGAGAAAGGTAACCGAACGCTGACATTCAGCGTACAGTTACCTTTCCTGGCCATTCGGCTATCCAGAGAGCAGGCAATTCACCAAATCCTGGCGAATTGCCTGCACATACGGTGCCTGTTCGGTGCCTGTTCGAGGGGAGTGAATCCCCATAGAGAAGCAATGCTTCGATTATTCAGAGAACACAAACCAGCAGTGAAAAGTTGCAGAATTGCCCTGCCATTCGGTGGTTTAATTCGGCAGGTTTATTCAGGTGAATCTGTCACGTCCCCAGGGCCGGGACCTGGGCGCCCGGCGGCGTTGCTAGTTGGCCGGGTACCAGGTCTTCCGGCGGGCGAATCGGTGCGTCAGGGGGCGGGCCTCAATGGGTCACGTGGGGACGCCTGCTTTAAAGGCAGGGCGTGAGTGTCTGCTCCTCGCCCTGACGTGGAGTGATATTCCTGCATCGTCTGCTATCTTGATTGTTTCATTGTTGCCACATAGTTGCTGACCCATTTTTGTATGAGGACCTTGCTTACATTTTGACCCAGCTATCCACACGACCATTCTTTCGCTAATCCCTATTGTACTTTTGCCTTCTCTATTTTGGTTATCTTGCATATGTGTTGCCATATAGTTTATGGCTATTGTTTGTTTTTTCTAGTGTGAGTCCTAATTACAAGGCGTCCAGTTGCGTTTAGATACACATATTGCTATATATATATATATTGTGATACACATATTGCTATACTGCCTGGTGTATTTATATCCTGCTTACAGCCTTACGTCTAAGTTATTGTCTGACTGCCCTGCAGGCTGCACAACTCGTCTACCGCGCTGTATATCTGTTGTACGTACTTCATGTACCAAGACCATTGCTTTCAGTAATTGTATCTATCCACCATCACGCTGTTCAAGTATCACGTCTGTATATCTGTTTTCATAGAGTTGTGTTTGCACTAAGCTTTCTTTTTGGTCTCAAAATCAAATCGAGCTTAGGTGCTACTCAGGCTTGTCCAATTACTCCCTGACTTGGGATATCCGGTCATATTGTCTTTGTTGCATTCTGTGTCTAGAAATCTGTCCTAAAGGATCCAAACTACGCTTCTCCAGGGTAAGCGCTATAGCGCGCCATCACAGAATCCCAAAGGCTTCAATGTTAAAATTATTCCCATTTTAATTCAATATCTAATAAACCGTTCATTATAATATTCTGCAGTAAAACGTCTCTTTATTTTTAGATTTTTTAGGACCTTTTAGGCATTTTTTGGGATTTTTTAAAATCGGTTTCTCTTTTTTCTGTAATATACCTTTTTATTATCATTCATTGGACCTCATATGTAAATTTCAGACATTTTCGCTCAGTAGTTTCTTTGCAAACAGCGTTTCACTTTTCAAACATTCAAGCGTACTGTTTTTTTTCTCACCCCTTCGTCTGCGGTGTTGGCTTTTTCCGGCAGCTTCGCTGCCTGTGATCGGCGGCTGCTCGAGTGTCTCCGTCTTCGGCGGGTTAATCCAGATGTTTTTGAGGGTTTCGTGTGCGTTCGCCCTCATTTTGCAGTGAGTTTTCGGCAGGTTTGCGGCAACTTTTCCCTGCGCTACGACGGCCCTGTGGTACTTGCTGAATACACTGCAGGGTCGCCGAAATGGGATCGCCAAATCGCACTGAATTGAAGAGAACGAAAAGTCACTGAACGTGCGGTGATTTTTCGATTCTCTTTGAATAACCCTGATTTTTCAGGCAATAATATACTTGTTATACAGTATGTTTTAGACTGCAATTATCACTGGGACTACAAAGCTAAGGAAAATGTATCTCATGCTATCTCAAGGAGAACAATATTTATCTGAAAGATTTCAAGATTTTTATTGTAAAACATAATTTTTAGCCCAGCCACGTGTTATAAGTGATGGCTTGTCATTTTATACATTGGTATCATTTTTTTTATAAGCATGAGCATTTGCTTTTACTTATTTCCTTTTTTTAATGCCATAAATGTAAGAATTTAAGAAAAACAATAGTTTTGTATGCTTGTCTGCTGCTTGGAAACTTATATATATTCATTGCTAGTACCGCACAATGTCTTCAGGGCATATTTATTTATTTAGCTGGATGAAGAGCAACTTATGTAAATACTTTCTATCAACGCCAATGTGTCGGCTTCTGTAATGTACAAATATTTAAAAAATAATAATTGAGCAAAGTTATATTGTAATACAATAACTACAGGCAGTAGGTCGGTCAAGTTGGCATATATTATAATTCTGTAGGTACGGGGTCACTGAAGAATAAAACCATACTTCATATATCTTCTGTTGCCGTTGCATCTGATAAAGTCTCAGACGACAAGTCTATCTAAAATATTTAAAAGCTGCAAAGTTGATATTTATTTGTGGCAAACACATTAAATTCTATCATTTACATAATTCATCTTGATGTGTGGTCAACTTGGTTACATTTTATTCAATAGCTTTGCTCGGCTCATCATTGTTGTTTGTTAAATCACTAAACTAGATAATGAGGAAGCCTACAAGTAACTTTCTTGCTTGGCTCGTAACCATTTGGAAAATTCCCCCAATTCCCTCACTTGGGCTTCCTATACCTCCTATAGCCCCCAGTCCACATCCAGCACTTTGCTCACCATCAAACATTACAAAAAGAATTGAGCTGAATTCTCGTATTCGGCTCCCCAAAGTCACTCTAACCTGCTGGGCAAAACCTATATCTTTTATCAGCTTAAAATCTTTATTCATCTATATTGCAAAATTAATCTGGAATCTCAATGTATCATTTTCTTTCTATTGACTTGTATTCTGTTTTATTTTTCAAATATTTTACCTTATATTATTTGTGCGTTATTTGCGCTCTCTATCAAACATTTGAATACTAGATGTTCGGGTAATAAACATTATAAATAATTTGTACTTCTACTCTTTTATGATGGGAGATGTTAAAAATCGTTTTAAATATATTCATCATTGTTGTTAATGTACAGTTTGTCTAATTATTATTAAGCATTACTTCTACAAATTATTTTTACTGATTGACATATTTCAATATTTCAGTTATATTTTTCTTAACAAGGAAAACATATGATTGTATGTGTTTTTTTTTACCATTTCCAGAATATTAAAAATAGTCTTCAAAACAAAATGTTATACAATATTAATATCACATCTACAATATTAATATCAATACTCCATCCAATCATAGCCTCACACCTTGCCTAAGTTAAATAACCAACTGTAATGTGTAGAATTGATTCAAAACAGAAAAATAACAGCCCACAATGTGTTAATCACACGCACAACAAAAGAGTAAATGTAGCTCATCTTATATTTAGGACCTTAAGGCTAATGTCAGACGATCGCATTCTGAGCGCACTGTGCGTGCACCACGAACGGACGTACTGACAGAAGATACTGCAGAAACCACACAATCCGTTTTTCTTGATGTACGTAGAACAAAAAAGGGAATCATGGGAAATAAAATTAATTGAAAAATGATATAAATTGGTACAGGATATGAAAAGCCATTTTGTGCGTCAAGGTGCTGGATGTCGCAAATGCGGTCCATCTGACATCTCATCACTCACACAGAAAGCTACGCGGATGTGGCGCACTCTGCATGTCCGTCCTAGCGTTTTTACGTTCTTGCCTAACTTGCGTCTGTTTTCCACGTGCGCTAGGTTAGGGACGCACTTAGGGCCCTATTACATTATTCGCGCTGCGCATTTGCGCAGAATGTCGTATTATTAGGTTTGCGCAAATGATGCGCGTTAACGTCCAACACGAGTGACCCTGCGCGACCCCAGCGCTAGCGCAAGTGCGTGCGCGCATCCTATACTTAACAGTATGAGCGCAAATGCGTTAAGCGGATGGTATTACAATCGATGCGCAACTTGCTGCGAACGACATTTGCGTGCATAATTTTAACTTTTTTGAAAACCTGGTGGTAACTGCAAATCTGAACGTTCTGGCCAGAACAAAATACACCAGCACGAAAAAAAAATACAGCACAGTATAGTTATACATTCTACACATACCCAAATGATAAAATTAATAAATTGTTTAATTTTTTATTTTTGTTGCAGCACATATACGCAAATTGATTTTGACAGGCGCAAAAACCGAAACCCAGCAAATGGTGGTTCTTAATCCTGATGGGCTGAATCAAGTGAAAAAACAGTCTGCCCACCGACTTCTGCACGCAACGGTCATTCGCGCCCGGTTTTGCGCATCGGATTTGCGCTCGAAAAAACCTGAAGGCTGAATAACTGCGCTCGGATCATAATACCGCTTTAATTTGCGCGCGCTAACGTTTTTTTGCGTGCGGAAAAAAATTGCGCTGTGCGAGCACATTTGCGCGAAGATTGTAATAGGGGCCTTAGTGTGTGGGTCTCTATTGATCATGATTCTATGCTACAACGGACTTCAAACTGTGCGGCAAAATGGACGTGATAACTGCGTTCATCTGACACGGGCCTAAATCGCCTGATGTTGTCAAAGTACTTGAATCAAATCATAATGATGTTAGTGCTTAGTTGTCACTGCCATCAGCTTACTATTGATAATACATGTCAAACATTTGCTATTTTAAACCTTTGAGTGGCCACCACATAGCTTTTCCATTCTTGACAAAGTGTGCTTCAGAACTGCCTTAGTTTAGCAACAGCTGGGACTCTTAGGTGCTACATGTGATTGGCACCTAGGACTTAGATCAGGCTGGGAGCTAGTAGCGTAGCGAGGGGGAGCACTTGCCCCCAGGCGTGTGTGGGGGGCACCGCAAGCAGGGGCTGACCCAGGGGTCAAGACCTGGGAAAAAAAGCGAGGGAACTCACCCACGAATTCCACAACCCCATTATTACCCAAAGAAAAATATATATATATCACGAGTATAGCAGTACGTGTGATACCATTTTTATTGGGTTAACATTACATGTAAAAGACAAGCTTTCAAGAGTGTAACCTCTCCTCTTCAGGTCTGGAAGCTATACTGATCAGTGAAAGGTATCACTACGTACAGGTATACTCGTGATTTTGGCAACTGGACTAACACGTTATATATAATATATATATATATCACATACATATATATATATATATATATATATATATATCCAGGCACAGACCCCCCAGAATTATATACACAGGCATTGGACCCCCAGAATAATATACCCAGCACTGAGCCCCCAGAATAATATACCCAGCACTGAGCCCCCAGAATTATATACACAGCACTGAGCCCCCAGAATAGTATACCCAGCACTGAACCCCCAGAATTATATACACAGCACTGAGCCCCCAGAATAATATGCCCAGCACTGAGCCCCCAGAATAATATGCACAGCACTGAGCCCCCAGAATAATATACCCAGCACTGAGCCCCCAGAATAATATGCACAGCACTGAGCCTCCAGAATAATAATATACACAACACTCAGCCCCCAGAATAATATACCCAGCACTGGACCCCCAGAATAATATACCCAGCACTGGTTATATGGATATATTTGCCCCAGCTCACACATGGATCTATTGCCCCAGCTCTCACATGTATATATTGCCCCAGCTCTCACATGTATATAGCCCCAGCTCACACACGTATATTTATTGCCCCAGCTCACACACGTATATATTGCCCCAGCTCACACATGTGTATATTGCCCCAGCTCACACATATAGTGCCCAGCTCACACATGTATATAGTGCCCAGCTCACACATGTATATAGTGCCCCAGCTCACACATGTATATAGTGCCCATCTCTCACATGTATATAGTGCCCAGCTCTCACATGTATATAGTGCCCAGCTCACACATGTATATAGTGCCCCAGCTCTTACATGTATATAGTGCCCAGCTCACACATGTATATAGTGCCCAAGCTCTCACATGGGTATATTGCCGCAGCCCCCAGCTCACCTCTGCCAGGCCCGAAACAAGCTGGCCGCACATTGCCGGTGCCGCAGCTGCGTGTTTTCCTCCTACGACTAGCGCTCGCTGGCAGGAAGTGCGCCGCTCGCCTGGGATCCAACAGCCAATTGAGGCTGGCTGTTGGATCCCAGGCGAGCGGCGCACTTCCTGCCAGCGGCCGCTAGTCGTAGGAGGAAACCACGCAGCCGCGGAGCCGGCAATGTGCGACCAGCTTGTTTCGGGCTCAGGCCACAGCGGGAAGCTGCACTCCCGCAGCATTCCCGCTGTGGGAGAAGTGCGGGAACGCCGTTCCCGCAGGACTCGAGCCCTGGGCTGACTTACACGTTTCCCCAGTTTGGTGATTATCTGGTGCCGGTCTGGGGCTTCAATCACAGTGTGCTGACATCTTGCATGTCAGCCCTTACTGTGCGACTGTGTCAGCCCTTACTGTGCGAAGTCATAAAGAGGGAGAGAGGGAGATCTCCTACCCAGGGGAATCCCAATCCCAAAAGAGATGCTGGGTCCTTTGATACATACATATATATATATATTTCTCCAAAAGTTGAATTATTATTCACTTTTCAGTAATAAAATAAATAATATTGATTACAATACATAGAAATATAAATTTAAATAAACTTAAATAAAACTAAAATAAACATTTAAAATAAAATTAACTTCTACCTGTGAAGTTAGCACAGCTGTGGATTGAAAATAAATAGATCTATTACTAAAAAAGAAATATAAATAGAAATTTAAATATTTCCTTTCTTCTGGTTTTTATTAAAACTATTTAATGTAAGAAGTCCTTTTTAGAGTAGTTACAACAGCCAGATCCTGACCTTTCCAATGATACCAAACATGACCAGGTAATCTGTAAAGATAAAAATATTTCCGTTTTTTTTTCTGTTTTTTTCTCCTGGCCTTTCCATTGACACCATCTATGACCAGGTAATTTGTAAAAATTAAAAACATCTATACTATAATACAGTAAGGCTCGTCGCCAAGCCTGTACTGCGTATGCGTGCCCAACCAGCGGCGGTTGGCTGCGCGTGCATGCAACTGCCGCGGCACGAGCCGGCTGTGCGCTTGCCGTGGCCGTTACAAGATGTGCACGCATCCTGTAGAGACGGATGCGCTCGCAGCCTCTACCCGGCTGCCACGCGCGCATACAACTGCTGCGGCGCGAGCCGCTGCGTATACAGGATGCGCACGCAGCAGCCGGGTAAAGGCTGTGCACGCATCCTGTAGTGCCGGATGTGCTCGTAGCAGACGGTTATAGGCTGCACGCGCATCCAGTGGACCAGGATGCGCGCGCAGCCTATCGCCGTCTGCTCTGAGCGCATCCAGCTCTACAGGATGCGCGCGCAGCCTCTATCCGGCAGCTGCGCGCGCTTCCTGTTCTCCTGGATGCGCGCGCGGGCGACAGGTAGAGGCTGCGCGCGCATCCAGCGACTTAGTTGGGGGCACTTTAAACCACGTGAGCTGGGAGCACTTATACCCACGGGAGCTGGGGGCAACTTTACCCACAGGAGCTGGGGCAATAATTCCCATGTGAGCTGGGGCAAATATTCCCATGTGAGCTGGGGCAAATATTCCCATGTGAGCGGGGGCCATAATACCCATGTGAGCTGGGGCAATTATACCCATGTGAGCTGAGGGCAATTATACCCATGTGAGCTGGGGCAATTATACCCATGTGAGCTGAGGGCAATTATACCCATGTGAGCTGGGGCAATTATACCCATGTGAGCTGGGGCAAATATACCCATATGAGCTGGGGGGCAAATATACCCATGTGAGCAGGGGCAAATATACCCATGTGAGCGGGGGCAAATATACCCATGTGAGCTGGGGGGAATATATACCCATGTGAGCTGGGGGGAATATATACCCATGTGATCTGGGGGCGATTATACCCATGTGAGCTGGGGTAATTATACCCATGTGAGCTGGGGGCAAATATACCCATGTGAGCTGGGGCAATTATACCCATGTGAGCTGGGGGCAAATATACCCATGTGAGCGGGGGCAAATATACCCAGGTGAGCTGGGGCAAATATACCCATGTGAGCTGGGGGAATATATACCCATGTGATCTGGGGGCAATTATACCCATGTGAGGTGGGGCAAATATACTCATGTGAGCTGGGGTAATTATACCCATGTGAGCTGGGGGCAAATATACCCATGTGAGCTGGGGCAATTATACCCATGTGAGCTGGGGCAAATATACCCATGTGAGCTGGGGCAAATATACCCATGTGAGCGGGGGCAAATATATCCATGTGAGTTGCTTCGCTTAACAATAGACTGCCCTCTGGGCAGGCTTTCCACCTAGTAGATAAATAAAAATATTTCCTTCTTTCTTCAAAACTATCAATATTATTCACTTTTTAATAATAAAATGAATTACATTGCTGCATTACCTCACCTTCTCATTTCCCACAGGAGGAGAAAGTGTGGAGGGCATGGATCAATGCATTATTACACATTGCTTAATCGTAAACTTTAATTTCTATTCAAAGAAAGGCGGAACACTGGAGAACTGACAGGAGAAGAGAACAAGCTAGAACAAATAGCCGATTTGGAAAGTGAGATAAATGGGAGAATTTTTCTGGTTCGGCACTTTTGACATACAGGGTTATTCAGAGAGAGGTGAAAACCAGGAGAATGGCAGGAGAAATGAAAATTCTAGGTCAAAATAGCCAAACCAGAAAAGTTCTCCCATTTATCTCACTTTCCAAATTGGGTATTTGGTTTAGAGTGTTCTCTTCTCTTGCCATTCTCCTGGTTTTCACCTCTCTCAGAATAACCTGCAAGAATTTTCACTTCTCCAGTCATTCTCCTGAGTTCCACCTTTCTTTGAATAGACATGTTTATCTGCTGCGTAGAGCGCAGGGGGTCCTTTCAACCTCTGCATCACCATAATGTAAGCTGACCAGATTTTTTTAAATTTATTTATTTATTTATTTATTTATAAATGATTTTACCAGGAAGGATACATTGAGATTTCTCTCGTTTTCAAGTATGTCCTGGGTTCAAGAACATTGAAGTGTTACAGTTACAGAAATACAAAGTAATACAATGTAAGATATTAACAACACAAATATACAGATTAACAGAAAATAAATATGTAGGAAATAGTCATTATGTTACATGTTTACAGGTGCATTCGGTATTGAGGTATGTTAGTAAGGAGCTCTTGAGTGACTTAAGACTGGTGGAAGATTTGATGGTGTCTGGGAGGTTATTCCATAATTGCGGTGCGGTGTCACAATGGTGGGTCATGTAGTTACATTGTAATGCAAAGCGGCAGAATGAGTTAGTAAGTTTCTGAAGATGTGTTTGTGGGGCGGCTGCGTACACTACATCTCCGTAATCAATAGCCGGCATAAGCATTTGTTGTACAATCTGCTTTCTTACTGCGGGGCTCAGGCAGGATTTGTTTCTGTACAGGGCACCTAGTTTGGGGTAAAGTTTAGATGAGAGTTTTTCGATGTGAGGGCCAAAGGATAGATTAGGGTCCAACCACATACCTAGATATTTGAGAGAAGTGACTGTGGTCAGCGGGCCATTTGATTTTACATAAGTGGGGATTTTGCAATTTGTGTAGTTTAGGTTTTGTTCCAAAGAGCATCGTTACAGTTTTGTCATTATTTAAAAAAAGTTTGTTGTGCTTGATCTGGGGGCATTTTTTGTGGCAAATGTTATAAAACTATTTTATTAGCATCTTTTCTTCAAATTCTATATGCAGTGTATTTGGCATGTGCGGTATAAGGGATGTCTGTAAGATATGTATACACGTTATTTCTCACATTTCGTAAATGAGAAAAATAAAATCTCCAAGAGATTTTTTGGACAATAGTGCATCTTAATATACCGACTGAGGAAGGCTGTTAATGCCGAAACGCGTCTCGGTAACGCATCTGTCCATTTTTTAATATGCAATTAATTTTTTAATAAATTTTATATGGTTTATATTCTATTGACTACTCTCCTTGGATATATACTTGCCACCGCTTGGAAGCTCCTGATATCTGGCCCTCAGACGGTTGAGAAGAGGTTCTGGGTATCCACCATAGTGTACCTGACGCTGTATTGAGTGAGCCTGTGTGGAAGAGGCTCCATATCTGGTGAGTTCAATACATTATCACCTCTTTTTTTATCATAATACGGTAATATACTATGGGAGCGCTGTCTATCTTATTGTAGCCATCGCAACCAGAGTTGAAGATTTAAGAAGGGATACGCCACCCTCTATATGGCTGGAAGCTCCTAAACCTAGAGCCAGGTATTTTTTGGGCTCTTATAAATGTGAGTTTCCATATTCCTACAAGTAATTCATTTGCCATATTTAATTGGGATTTTCGGCACGATTATTTCTTAATTTTTTTCTCCCCTCCAAATTTTCTTTTTTTTCCCTTTCTTTCACTTTTGAGAGACGGCAAGAGATACACAGACCAAGAAAGGAGGACTATATTTGTGCATCGCTTGAACATAAAGAGAAGTAAATTTTAAGGAATTTTTCCCACTGGTATTCATACTGTTGTATTGGATATCATTGAATTTGCACATTTTGCACATTCGGACACTGTTGCACTTTATAGACTCTCTTATACCCATCGCACTGCTGGAATTTTATATATTGTTGCACTTTACTGTGTTCTATGGCACATTGCACTTTTATATGTGTACATTGATTGAATATTTGTCACCTTAAGACTGAAGCACTTTATGTTTGATATACCTCTTTGTTGAAGTCTACCTTTAAATCTATTTTTGATGCGCTACAAAGGTTCTATCTATAATTTCATTTTTGGTTAATGCAGATTTTGGTTGTTTTTTCTGTATATTGCGCTTACCCCTTTGGGCAGCATCTCACTACTTTATTAGTTATAATTTACCTACTTCATAACACTATAGTAATCTGGTTTATAAATAGGCGCCTACGTTGTATGAGATAGATATATATATATATATTTCTTCTTTTTTATTGCATAAACTGGCATATAATGAGTAACACGGTATACGTATATATATTTACAGTACTTCGTAATGCGAGAAACGCGCAGCGGAAAAAGTAAATACAGCACTTCGTAATGCGAGAAACGCGCAGCGGAAAAAGGAAAAAGGTATTTTTAACCCCTTAGTGGTTGGAGTGTGAGTCCCGTACAGGTTTTGTCCCAAGGAATGTATGTGTATGCGTGTATTGGTACCCGGGTACAATATTCAACTGGCCAGTGAATTATTTATGAGGTATCTTCGACTAGTCACGTTGGGGCCCTGTAGGTTTTGAAAAAACTGCAGCGTGCTTTAGTATTTTACAGCAGCCTGGAAGGCCTCTCACCCATCCGCCAGATACTCTACGCTACGCTCAACCCAGGACGTCTCTCCTCTCGATTTTGACTGGGATTCTCTGTGTCACCGGATCCGCTGTCTTGCTTGTCTGTATCGGCCACAAGATGTCCAGCTCACCGCCTGCACTCCCTGTTAGATCGTCTGCGGATCTCCTAACTCGGGGTCCTTCAGCTTACTCTGTATCAGCGTGGGTTACTAGCGGTGGATCACTGGGTCTTCTTTTAATAAGAAGGGAAAAACCCGATCTCCAGCTCTGTTAGGCCGCACCTGCGCTCTGGCCTGGTCGTGATCACTCTCTACTACACTTGCGTCTTGCTCCTCTCACTCCTCTGCCGGCTCTGTCCACGAGGCTGCGGATGTCAGTGTCTCTCTCCCACCCACTTCCTGTTCCAACCGCAAAGCATGCTGGAAAATGTAGTCCCAATGTCCAGTGTCTTACATTGCGCTTGTCTCCCTCCGGTGGCCAAAAACAAGTACTACAACGACAGGGAATTTAAAACCAGCGCTACACTCTCCCCCTCCTAGAACTCTTGGGTCTCTCCAAGGAGGTACAACAGTTGCATTACATTTTCCACATATATTAGGCAACATATACAGGCTCAGCAGCAAGCATACAATGGGTTAGATACACTTCCTCAAGTTGACTCATGCTTTGGACTACCTCAGCTAACATAGCAGACACTTCGGGCAACCTTCGCACTGTGGTGACGGCCTCTTGAGTGCTATGTCCTGGTGAGTCGTAGGTGAGTCGCTGGGGCGGTCGAACAGAGCGTTTTGGTTCTGGCTCAATCAGTTCCTCTTCAGGTGGAAGTACTATAGGCGCGGGCTCAGTTCTTCTTTCTACCACTAGAGCAGACATCTCTTTGGAGTATGATCCTTCCAGTGAAGGCATAGAGCTGTAGTCATAAGATTCGGCTTCAGGAACTACAGGGATTTCAATAGTCTCAGGGACTTCTAACTGAAATTCAGGAGCCTCAGGCCTCAAATTACTTTCCCTCCGTTCAGGAACTGAGATAACCTCTTCAGGCTCTGGTGAACGCATCCAGTCCAGACAAAAACTTTCTTCCTCACTGTCCCTTTCGCTCTCTTCGATAGCCCGGGTCTGCTGAGACCGAGTAACGGGAGTCAAACGTGGAGCAGGCGGATTTGGTAGAGAAAGTTCGTCCCCAACTGGTATCCTCACAGCCTCTCTCAAAGGTAATAAATGATTCCGGTGTCAGTTCTTAAGAGGCCCAGCCTTTCCATCCGGCCGGATTTGATACACCGGCAGACCCGGCAGTTGCTTGCAGACAATGTAGACCTGAGAACTCCATCTATCCGCTAACTTGTGCCTTGCAGCAGCACCCAAGTTCTTCAACAAAACCCTATCACCGGGTTGTAGATCCTGTATCCGAACTTTCAAGTCATAGTTCCGTTTATTCCTTTGTTCCCTATTTCCTGAGGTCAAACGGGCCTGTTCAAACGCAGAGGCCAGATTCTTTCGAAGTCTATCCACGTAATTTCTATGGGAAGCTACCGACGTCTGGTCCAGAGATAGCCCAAACGCCAAATCAACCGGCAGTCGAGCTTCTCTTCCAAACATAAGACGGTACGGTGAGTATCCAGTGGCGTCACTCTCCATACTGTTATATGCATGTACTAGCGTAGCTATGTGATGACTCCAGCTCTGTTTCTCTGTGTTTGACAGTGTCCCCAGCATATTTAGTAGTGTGCGATTGAACCTTTCGGGCTGAGCATCACCTTGAGGGTGATATGGTGTAGTTCGGGTCTTTTGGATTCCCAGCAGTTCCAGTAATTGCCCAACAAGTCAGCTTTCAAAGTCTCTACCCTGATCAAAGTGTATTCTCCTTGGTAGGCCGTAGTAAACAAAGAACGTTTCCATCAGAACCTTCGCCACTGTCGGAGCGCGTTGGTCTTTTGTAGAAAAGGCTTAGGCGTAACGTGTGAAGTGATCAGTCACTATTAGAATATTTCCCTGCCCTTCTTCTTGGCCCGTGTACGTTTTGGGTGTGCATTGCTTCCCCATGACATAGGTCTGGATGCTAAGGGAGTGACTCTTTCAGTCCTGGCATGCTCGGCAGTTGGCCAGACTTTGGGCACTCTCGCCCTCTTAGTCCTGGCTTGATTTTTGGAGCGGGTTTCAGCCTTTGGGCACCTAGGTTGCTCCTTCACTTGTGCCCTCTGGCGTTTCCCGCCAGTGAGGTAGATAACAGCCCTTCCAAGGCTTTCAAGAACTCCTCTACTCTATTTCCTTCAGGCTTTTGGCTTTTGCATTGTCCGCGGAAATGGCCCATTTCTCCACAACTGAAACATCTCTTCTTTGAAGACGGAGACGCATTCACCTGCTGTGATTCGGTTGAAGGATCCTGGCTAGACGCCACAGCAACTCCCATTGTCTGCATGTCTGTAAGGAACTTCTGCATCTCTGTCTGTGTCTCTGTCACCTTCAACAATACTCGGCACAGTTCCGCGTGCGCCTTTTGCAATTCAGCTTGAGCTTCTTGTACCTTCTTAACAGTTTTGTGCAACTCACCATGTGCAGAGAGGTTAAATTCTTTGACAGCCTTCTCTGTGGATTTAAAAGCGATCAGATGCTCTTGTTCGTCCACGTCAGATCCATAGGTATCCAACGAGTCACTTTCAGGCTGCAAGCATTCGCTATGCCTCACAGGTTGCGCGTAAGCTCTTTCTCCTCTCCTGAAGGATTTTTCTTCTAGTAGAGCCTCCTCCTCTCTGACAGCTCGGATCAGTTCCAGGTACTTCAGTTCTCGACTACCTTCCCTGCTTCTCAGCTGCAGCATCACTGGATCTACAGGTTGAGCGCCCCTCAGGATCTGCTGTATTCGGATCTTATCTACTTCGGTTGGTTCAGCCCCTTTTCTTGAGGAGTATCTGGTGCAGAATCTTATCTAGGCGCCTCATATATTCGGTCATTCTCTCACCTTTCTGCTGGTAGGTGTGTTCATACTGATACACAAGCTCTGCAGCCTTTTCCGTTCGCCCAAAAACTTCCTCCAGAACATTTAGATAATCTAAAGCAGTGCAGTCTTTCTTACTCAATTTTAGGTTTCTTACAGCCTCTGACGCAGGTCCCTTTAAGCTCTCAGTAATCCTTTGCTTTTTCTGTGCTTCAGGGACGTCCCACTCATCCAGAGCCTGCATCGCCTGTTCCAGCCATTCTTCGAAAGTTTCTTCTCCCGCCGGAGTTGGTACGTTTCCTGTAAAATTTCTCAACCGTCGATAACCAAAGTTAGTGTGCGGAGGGCTTGTTCTTTGACATTTAGCCAGCAAATCTCCAATGGCCACTATAAATTCAGGCCCGATCATGGCCAACGGACTGGGCGCGGGAACACTCGCGGAGTCGCCACGTGGCGCACTTGGCTGAATCAGTTGGACTTCCACCTCATCGGTCAGCTTCACGCTCGCGTCCTGAAAACACACTGGAACACCCTTTCTCCACTCAAAAAGAACATACGTGTGCGAGGTATCTGGGTTCTCTTTAATGTCCAGGATTAACCCCCGATGGTCTGGTGTCAGCGCGGCCACGGCCTGGCGAATATGATCTTTGGCCCAAGTGTCTGCAGGAATATCCATGACTGTACACAATTCTAACTGACTACTGTGCTCCTCACACCATTTGGCAGCAGTGTCTGGATCCATATTTAACCCTTTAAATGCGTTTTTTCCAGAGACTGGATCCCGGAAACGAGCCCCCACGTGTAGCGCTCACTCCCGGAGGAGCCGCTGAATTTGAACCTCGGGTCAGTCTCCCCGCACTAGGGAATAAATATACTCCAGCACCGTTGTGGATTTTATAAATTATAGTTTACTGAATAAACTGGCATATAATGAGTAACACGGTATACGTATATATATTTACAGTACTTCGTAATGCGAGAAACGCGCAGCGGAAAAAGGAAAAAGGTATTTTTAACCCCTTAGTGGTTGGAGTGTGAGTCCCGTACAGGTTATGTCCCAAGGAATGTATGTGTATGCGTGTATTGGTACCCGGGTACAATATTCAACTGGCCAGTGAATTATTTATGAGGTATCTTCGACTAGTCACGCTGGGGCCCTGTAGGTTTTGAACAAACTGCAGCGTGCTTTAGTATTTTACAGCGGCCTGGAAGGCCTCTCACCCATCCGCCAGATACTCTGCGCTCTGCCCGACCCAGGACGTCTCTCCGCTCGATTTTGACTGGGATTCTCTGTGTCACCAGATCCGCTGTCTTGCTTGTCTGTATCGGCCACAAGATGTCCAGCTCACCGCCTGCACTCCCTGTTTGTCAGGACTTGCCACAGGGAAACTGTAGTACTGGAACGATGGGAACCCAAGAGGCAGAGTATACCAGATCGTGAGAGCCACTACACGAAGGGCGAGATGGAATGGTACAACCCTATTCGTGGTAGTGGCCGAGACGTCAGGTGTTGATGGGTATGGAGAGATAGGTACAGGAATACTGAAGGCTTGACACGACGGGTAGTACTCAGTATATGAAGACACCATAATATAGTAACAGGCCCATAGGGGGTTATAGTACTCACGGTAGATGATAGGTATCTCAAGGCACTGAGGGAACGTAAGATACTGTGGTATACTGTAGCAGGCCGGAAGGTCTGAGGCTCGGTGAGACGGCTGTGAAGGCTGGAGAGCTAAAGCGGATTAAGGTACTGGATACGCTGTAGCAGGTCGAGGATCTGAGGCTTGGTTTAGACGGCTGTAACGGCTGGGGAGCCAAAGCGGATTGAGGTGCTGGATGCGCTGTAGCAGGCCGGAGGCCTGAGGCTTGGTGAGACGGCTGTAAAGGCTGGAGAGCCAAAGCGGATTGAGGTGCTAAATGCGCTGTAGCAGGCCGGAGGCCTGAGGCTTGGTGAGACGGCTGTAAAGGCTGGAGAGCCAAAGCAGATTGAGGTGCTGGATGCGCTGTAGCAGGTCGGAGGTCTGAGGCTCGGCGGGACGGCTGCAAAAGCTGGAGAGCCAAAGCGGATTGAGGTGCTGGATGCGCTGTAGCAAGTCGGAGGTCTGAGGCTCGGCGGGATGGCTGTAAAGGCTGGAGAGCCAAAGCGGATTGAGGTGCTGGATGCGCTGTAGCAGGTCAGAGGTCTGAGGCTCGGCGGGACGGCTGTAAAGGCTGGAGGGCGGCCACTGTATGACTTGGAGACAATGAAACACAGTCCATGTACTAGGAATCATACTCAATAATTGGGCATTTACTCACAGTTCAGTAGCCTCTTTTAAACCGGGTTCCACCATACCTGGCGTCTGACGTCATCTCCCGGCGCCGAGGTCCTCATCGATATAGCGCGCATGTGCGCGCCGGCCGCTGTCTAGGGGATAGGGTGCTGGGGGATGAAGGTGTGGTAACCATGGCATCTGGTTGTGGTTCGCCGAGGACGGAACGGATAGCGTTAGCGTCGGGTCCGGCGGGTACCGGGTGGTACCAGGGGGCGATCCTGACACTGTTAGATCGTCTGCGGTTCTCCTAAATCGGGGACCTTCAGCTTACTCTGTATCAGCGTGGGTTACTAGCGGTGGATCACTGGGTCTTCGTTTAATAAGAAGGGAAAAACCCGATCTCCAGCTCTGTTAGGCCGCACCTGCACTCTGGCCTGGTCGTGATCACTCTCTACTACACTTGCGTCTTGCTCCTCTCACTCCTCTGCCGGCTCTGTCCACGAGGCTGCGGATGTCAGTGTCTCTCTCCCACCCACTGCCTGTTCCCGCCCGCAAAGCATGCTGGAAAATGTAGTCCCAATGTCCAGTGTCTTACGTTGCGCTTGTCTCCCTCCGGTGGCCAAAAACAAGTACTACAACGACAGGGAATTTAAAACCAGCGCTACACTCTCCCCCTCCTAGAACTCTTGGGTCTCTCCAAGGAGGTACAACAGTTGCATTACATTTTCCACATATATTAGGCAACATATACAGGCTCAGCAGCAAGAATACAATGGGTTAGATACACTTCCTCAAGTTGACTCATGCTTTGGACTACCTCAGCTAACATAGCAGACACTTCGGGCAACCTTCGCACTGTGGTGACGGCCTCTTGAGTGCTATGTCCTGGTGAGTCGTAGGTGAGTCGCTGGGGCGGTCAAACAGAGCGTTTTGGTTCTGGCTCAATCAGTTCCTCTTCAGGTGGAAGTACTATAGGCGCGGGCTCAGTTCTTCTTTCTACCACTGGAGCAGACATCTCTTTGGAGTATGATCCTTCCAGTGAAGGCATAGAGCTGTAGTCATAAGATTCGGCTTCAGGAACTACAGGGATTTCAATAGTCTCAGGGACTTCTAACTGAAATTCAGGAGCCTCAGGCCTCAAATTACTTTCCCTCCGTTCAGGAACTGAGATAACCTCTTCAGGCTCTGGTGAACGCATCCAGTCCAGACAAAAACTTTCTTCCTCACTGTCCCTTTCTCTCTCTTCGATAGCCCGGTTCTGCTGAGACCGAGTAACGGGAGTCAAACGTGGAGCAGGCGGATTTGGTAGAGAAAGTTCGTCCCCAACTGGTATCCTCACAGCCTCTCTCAAAGGTAATAAATGATTCCGGTGTCAGTTCTTAAGAGGCCCAGCCTTTCCATCCGGCCGGATTTGATACACCGGCAGACCCGGCAGTTGCTTGCAGACAATGTAGACCTGAGAACTCCATCTATCCGCTAACTTGTGCCTTGCAGCAGCACCCAAGTTCTTCAACAAAACCCTATCACCGGGTTGTAGATCCTGTATCCGAACTTTCAAGTCATAGTTCCGTTTATTCCTTTGTTCCCTCTTTCCTGAGGTCAAACGGGCCTGTTCAAACGCAGAGGCCAGATTCTTTCGAAGTCTATCCACGTAATTTCTATGGGAAGCTACCGACGTCTGGTCCAGAGATAGCCCAAACGCCAAATCAACCGGCAGTCGAGCTTCTCTTCCAAACATAAGACGGTACGGTGAGTATCCAGTGGCGTCACTCTCCATACTGTTATATGCATGTACTAGCGTAGCTATGTGATAACTCCAGCTCTGTTTCTCTGTGTTTGACAGTGTCCCCAGCATATTTAGTAGTGTGCAATTGAACCTTTCGGGCTGAGCATCACCTTGAGGGTGATATGGTGTAGTTCGGGTCTTTTGGATTCCCAGCAGTTCCAGTAATTGCCCAACAAGCCGGCTTTCAAAGTCTCTACCCTGATCAAAGTGTATTCTCCTTGGTAGGCCATAGTAAACAAAGAACGTTTCCATCAGAACCTTCGCCACTGTCAGAGCGCGTTGGTCTTTTGTAGAAAAGGCTTAGGCGTAACGTGTGAAGTGATCAGTCACTATTAGAATATTTCCCTGCCCTTCTTCTTGGCCCGTGTACGTTTTGGGTGTGCATTGCTTCCCCATGACATAGGTCTGGATGCTAAGGGAGTGACTCTTTCAGTCCTGGCATGCTCGGCAGTTGGCCAGACTTTGGGCACTCTCGCCCTCTTAGTCCTGGCTTGATTTTTGGAGCGGGTTTCAGCCTTCGGGCACCTAGGTTGCTCCTTCACTTGTGCCCTCTGGCGTTTCCCACCAGTGAGGTAGATAACAGCCCTTCCAAGGCTTTCAAGAACTCCTCTACTCTATTTCCTTCAGGCTTTTGGCTTTTGCATTGTGCGCGGAAATGGCCCATTTCTCCACAACTGAAACATCTCTTCTTTGAAGACGGAGACGCATTCACCTGCTGTGATTCGGTTGAAGGATCCTGGCTAGACGCCACAGCAACTCCCATTGTCTGCATGTCTGTAAGGAACTTCTGCATCTCTGTCTGTGTCTCTGTCACCTTCAACAATACTCGGCACAGTTCCGCGTGCGCCTGTTGCAATTCAGCTTGAGCTTCTTGTACCTTCTTAACAGTTTTGTGCAACTCACCATGTGCAGAGAGGTTTAATTCTTTGACAGCCTTCTCTGTGGATTTAAAAGCGATCAGATGCTCTTGTTCGTCCACGCCGGATCCATAGGTATCCAACGAGTCACTTTCAGGCTGCAAGCATTCGCTATGCCTCACAGGTTGCGCGTAAGCTCTTTCTCCTCTCCTGAAGGATTTTTCTTCTAGTAGAGCCTCCTCCTCTCTGACAGCTCGGATCAGTTCCAGGTACTTCAGTTCTCGACTACCTTCCCTGCTTCTCAGCTGCAGCATCACTGGATCTACAGGTTGAGCGCCCCTCAGGATCTGCTGTATTCGGATCTTATCTACTTCGGCCGGTTCAGCCCCTTTTCTTGAGGAGTATCTGGTGCAGAATCTTATCTAGGCGCCTCATATATTCGGTCATTCTCTCACCTTTCTGCTGGTAGGTGTGTTCATACTGATACACGAGCTCTGCAGCCTTTTCCGTTCGCCCAAAAACTTCCTCCAGAACATTTAGATAATCTAAAGCAGTGCAGTCTTTCTTACTCAATTTTAGGTTTCTTACAGCCTCTGACGCAGGTCCCTTTAAGCTCTCAGTAATCCTTTGCTTTTTCTGTGCTTCAGGGATGTCCCACTCATCTAGAGCCTGCATCGCCTGTTCCACCCATTCTTCGAAGGTTTCTTCTCCCACCGGAGTTGGTACGTTTCCTGTAAAATTTCTCAACCGTCGATAACCAAAGTTAGTGTGCGGAGGGCTTGTTCTTTGACATTTAGCCAGCAAATCTCCAATGGCCACTATAAATTCAGGCCCGATCATGGCCAACGGACTGGGCGTGGGAACACTCGCGGAGTCGCCACGTGGCGCACTTGGCTGAATCAGTTGGACTTCCACCTCATCGGTCAGCTTCACGCTCGCGTCCTGAAGACACACTGGAACACCCTTTCTCCACTCAAAAAGAACATACGTGTGCAAGGTATCTGGGTTCTCTTTAATGTCCAGGATTAACCCCCGATGGTCTGGTGTCAGTGCGGCCACGGCCTGGCGAATCTGATCTTTGGCGAAGTGTCTGCAGGAATATCCATGACTATACACAATTCTAACTGACTACTGTGCTCCTCACACCATTTGGCAGCAGTGTCTGGATCCATATTTAACCCTTTAAATGCGTTTTTTCCAGAGACTGGATCCCGGAAACGAGCCCCCACGTGTAGCGCTCACTCCCGGAGGAGCCGCTGAATTTGAACCTCGGGTCAGTCTCCCCGCACTAGGGAATAAATATACTCCAGCACCGTCGTGGATTTTATAAATTATAGTTTACTGAATAAACTGGCATATAATGAGTAACACGGTATACGTATATATATTTACAGTACTTCGTAATGCGAGAAACGCGCAGCGGAAAAAGTAAATACAGCACTTCGTAATGCGAGAAACGCGCAGCGGAAAAAGGTATTTTTAACCCCTTAGTGGTTGGAGTGTGAGTCCCGTACAGGTTATGTCCCAAGGAATGTATGTGTATGCGTGTATTGGTACCCGGGTACAATATTCAACTGGCCAGTGAATTATTTATGAGGTATCTTCGACTAGTCACGCTGGGGCCCTGTAGGTTTTGAACAAACTGCAGCGTGCTTTAGTATTTTACAGCGGCCTGGAAGGCCTCTCACCCATCCGCCAGATACTCTGCGCTCTGCTCGACCCAGGACGTCTCTCCGCTCGATTTTGACTGGGATTCTCTGTGTCACCAGATCCGCTGTCTTGCTTGTCTGTATCGGCCACAAGATGTCCAGCTCACCGCCTGCACTCCCTGTTTGTCAGGACTTGCCACGGGGAAACTGTAGTACTGGAACGATGGGAACCCAAGAGGCAGAGTATACCAGATCGTGAGAGCCACTACACGAAGGGCGAGATGGAATGGTACAACCCTATTCGTGGTAGTGGCCGAGACGTCAGGTGTTGACGGGTATGGAGAGATAGGTACAGGAATACTGAAGGCTTGACACGACGGGTAGTACTCAGTATATGAAGACACCATAATATAGTAACAGGCCCGTAGGGGGTTATAGTACTCACGGTAGATGATAGGTATCTCAAGGCACTGAGGGAACGTAAGATACTGTGGTATACTGTAGCAGGCCGGAAGGTCTGAGGCTCGGGGAGACGGCTGTGAAGGCTGGAGAGCTAAAGCGGATTGAGGTACTGTATACGCTGTAGCAGGCCGAGGATCTAAAGCTTGGTTTAGACGGCTGTAACGGCTGGGGAGCCAAAGCGGATTGAGGTGCTGGATGCGCTGTAGCAGGCCGGAGGCCTGAGGCTTGGTGAGACGGCTGTAAAGGCTGGAGAGCCAAAGCGGATTGAGGTGCTAAATGCGCTGTAGCAGGCCGGAGGCCTGAGGCTTGGTGAGACGGCTGGAGAGCCAAAGCAGATTGAGGTGCTGGATGCGCTGTAGCAGGTCGGAGGTCTGAGGTTCGGCGGGACGGCTGTAAAGGCTGGAGAGCCAAAGCGGATTGAGGTGCTGGATGCGCTGCAGCAAGTCGGAGGTCTGAGGCTCGGTGGGATGGCTGTAAAGGCTGGAGAGCCAAAGCGGATTGAGGTGCTGGATGTGCTGTAGCAGGTCAGAGGTCTGAGGCTCGGCGGGACGGCTGTAAGGGCTGGAGAGCCAAAGCGGATTGAGGTGCTGGATGCGCTGTAGCAGGTCAGAGGTCTGAGGCTCGGCGGGAGGGCTGTAAAGGCTGGAGGGCGGCCACTGTATGACTTGGAGACAATGAAACACAGTCCATGTACTAGGAATCATACTCAATAATTGGGCATTTACTCACAGTTCAGTAGCCTCTTTTAAACCGGGTCCCGCCATACCTGGCGTCTGACGTCATCTCCCGGCGCCGAGGTCCTCATCGATATAGCGCGCATGTGCGCGCCGGCCGCTGTCTAGGGGATAGGGTGCTGGGGGATGAAGGTGTGGTAACCATGGCATCTGGTTGTGGTTCGCCGAGGACGGAACGGATAGCGTTAGTGTCGGGTCCGGCGGGTACCGGGTGGTACCAGGGGGCGATCCTGACACTGTTAGATCGTCTGCGGTTCTCCTAAATCGGGGACCTTCAGCTTACTCTGTATCAGCGTGGGTTACTAGCGGTGGATCACTGGGTCTTCGTTTAATAAGAAGGGAAAAACCCGATCTCCAGCTCTGTTAGGCCGCACCTGCACTCTGGCCTGGTCGTGATCACTCTCTACTACACTTGCGTCTTGCTCCTCTCACTCCTCTGCCGGCTCTGTCCACGAGGCTGCGGATGTCAGTGTCTCTCTCCCACCCACTGCCTGTTCCCGCCCGCAAAGCATGCTGGAAAATGTAGTCCCAATGTCCAGTGTCTTACGTTGCGCTTGTCTCCCTCCGGTGGCCAAAAACAAGTACTACAACGACAGGGAATTTAAAACCAGCGCTACACACAGAATACAGAAAACTATAAGAAGAGCACAGAATACAGAGAGCAATATGCAGAGAACAGAATACAGAGAACAGCCACGAGTGGGAAAGCAGCGGTGAGAGATGGATTAAGGCACATGTGGGTGGGCCGGATCTCATTCTGCAGCAGAGCTGAGCTCATTAATGCCGCAATCGCTCTCCACTGCTGGCCGGCCACTCAAAGGGCACAGATTATATCCCAGCATGGGTTAATTGTAGCTCACAGGACACAGATTATATTCCATCATGGGTTAATTGGCAGCTCACAGGTGATTTTAATATCTAAATCAGGTGATTTTATTATCACTAACACTAAATTTAAATGATCGCATTGTTCTTTCCACGTTTGTTGTATTTGTCTTAGACGCACCCGCACGTATTGCTTGTTTAGGTTGAGTGCAACCTCTTCCATTGTTATATACACACACATTTTGTTTTGGGGGGAGCAAACATGAGGGTACAAATAAATAACTTGAGGGTAAAATCTATATGCCCAAAATAGCCACAAGAAGATTTATCCCCAGTAACCATTACAATGTACATGACAAGGGCAGCCAATTCCACCAAACCGCAGAAGCATCTGATAGAAATGACTCAATTACTAATACATGTCTTCAGTTATAACATGGGTTTTATTACTCTCACCCCAAAGACAAATGCTATGATTGTTGTGTATTGTACTTTCAGAATCATCTCTGCTTTCTTTCTGCCATTTTTATTCTCCGACTGTTTATCCTGGGGAAAGTCCCTGGCTTGCACAGTGTGATGTCATAGAATGAGTGACAACCACTCAGTGATTAGGGATGTGCGTTTCGGGTCTCGGAATTTCAAAATTTCCCGATTCGTGCATTCGGATCTGGCCGATTTTAGGAAAATTTTCAGATCCGAAAACAGCAGATCCGGAAAAATTTACGAAACGAAACTAAAATGTGTTCGGAATTTTCGAATGGACTAGAAATGTGTAAAATCGAAAATCATTTTCGTTCCATTCATAATTTCGGCTCCATTCCTGATTTCGGTTCCATTTCAGTAATTTCGGACAATGTATTTTTTGGTTATATCGCTGATTCTGTAATTTTGTATCATTCCCATCTCAATGTATCCTTCTTGTAAAACATGAGAAATCTCAATGTATCCTTCCTGGAAAACCAGAGAAATCTCAATGTATCCTTCTTGTGAAACCAGAGAAATCTCCAATGTATCCTTAATTATCGTATCGACAGAAATATCGGATCCGAAAAACCATTAGTTTATGTCAAAACGAATAGACACTTTGAAACGAGAAAACAGACGTTCGAAAAACACGAAAATTTCCGAAATTACAAAAAAAGTCGATACGAAAAACGAAACGAAAACGAACCGAAACGGAAATCGGCCGAAATGAGCCGAAATGAAAATTTACAAAATACGAACGAATCGAGCCGAAAAAAAAATCAGTGCACAAGTCTATCAGTGATTGGATTTCTCCTATAAAAGTTCTCCCTGTGCAGTAGGAGGCTTAAGTGAGTGTGATGATTCTCACGCTGCCCATTAAAACTTGCGCCCTGACCGGCCTTTGGTTAGTCTTTGGGCTTGGCGTTCGAGATAAATACCCACCTCTTCTAATGGTTAAAAGATAGAATGAATTTACACACACAGTGGGATGTGGGGTATTGAGTTCTGTTACATGCAATGTTACGAAGATAGAAACGATGATACTAAGTAAGTGCAGCTGACACAGCGTGTGTGTGTGTGTGTGTGTGTGTGTGTGTGTATATATATATTGTAACAGGGCATCATGTAGAGAGCAAGGAAAGGTCCTGTCAGGGGTTTATGTGTCACCCAGATTTCTCTCTTACACCTTCCGGAACCTCTAAGCACCTGGTTTTGCACATTGCCTCAGTGGCAATTTAGTACAGGTGAGGCAAACAGACATCGCTCTGGAGTCTGGGGAGCAGACGGTCTCTATCTGCTGGTTTGCTGAAGCCTGACAAACACTAGGTTTGCAAAGGTTGTTAGTCAGGGCTATTGTATGTTTAGTTAGTGCCGGGACACGGCTAGGAATTTTCTTTGCTTTTGAACTGTTTATTTTGAGCAATATACAGTGTGGTGTATAACCTGTAGGTTGCTGCAGTAAATGTACCCCCGTTTGAAGAAAAGTCACTGGTCTGGTCTCTGAACCTTTCAAGAGTGCTCACCCCAGAGAGCAATTGCACCCGCTACCTGTTTCCCAGCTCACATATGGTGGAGAACTTTGGGCAAGTGATCGCAAGAACCTGCTATTTAAAAGGCCAGTTACTGAAGTGAAAAAGAAAAAAAAGTGAACTTAGGGCAAGTGATAGCAAGAACCTGCTATTTAAGGCTGGGGTCAGACCAGCGCACTTTTAACGTGCGTTCTGGCGCACTTAATCACGGCCGCACTAGCAGCAAATGACGGGCAATGACGGCCAATATACGAAGTACGGTCGCACGAAAGTCTGGCCGCGCAACGCAAGTGGAAAATGAACGCATGTTTTCGAGAACGCCGAACCGCTAGTACGGACGTACAGAGTACGCAGCTGCGGCATAGCGGCGTGTTTGCGTGATTAGGAGATGTCAGACACTGCTAATGTCCAGCCTACATAACGTCCAGACGCAAAAAGAGTTTTATTGACGATCCGAAAAAAATCACGCGCGAAAAATGTGCATCGTATGACCGTTTTCGCGAATTCCGTGAAAAAATACGTCAATTAGTTCGGACGCACTTTTTTACGTTCGCGTGTAAAAATGCTTTCGTTTGACCCTAGCCTAAAAGGCCAGTTACTGAAGTGAAAAAGAAAGAAAAAAAAAAAATGGAGGATGTTATAAAACAGTTGGTGTTGGCTAATGCAGCACAGCAACAGGCTAATGCTACACAGCGGGACATGTTAAATGCTCTGCAGAAGCAAACTCAGGTGCTGCACACGCACACGCAGCAGCAGATCAGTGCTGTACAGGAACAGACACAAATGTTATTTGAAAAGCTTGCAGTTGCTGCTGAAGGCGATCGCAAGACTCTGACGGAGGTGGTACAGACTCTGGCACAGAGGTCTCCCCTGCAAGCTGCAGATTCTTCTGACAACTCCTCACCCATCCATGTCAGTCGCTTCCTTTCCAAGATGACAGCAGAGGATGATCCAGAGGCCTTCCTGTTAACATTTGAAAGAACCGCTGAGAGGGAAGCATTGCCTAAGACACGGTGGGCAGGATTGGTGGCGACCTTGCTAACCGGTGAATCACAGAAAGCATATTATGATTTGGAGTCTGTGGATGCCATGGATTATGACAAGGTCAAGCTGGAGATACTAGCACGGCGAGGTGATACTTTGGCAGTGCGAGCACAGCGTGTTAACAACTGGTCCTACCAAGCTGGGAAGTCACCGCGGTCACAGATGTTTGACCTCATCCACCTGGTCTGAAAATGGCTGCAACCGGAGTCCCTCTCGGGGCCACAGATCATTGAGCGGGTAGTCATGGATCGCTTCCTAAGATCCTTACCGATCGTCTTGCAAAAGTGGGTAACCCAAGGGGACCCCAAGTCGGTGGATCAGCTTGTGGAGATTGTTGAGAGGTACTTTGCAGCTGAGGATTTGAACGCCTCCCCGGTGAGCCCATGGACTTTCCGCCCAAAACCAAGGCCTCCCTCGACAATCGGTAAGACTGTTCCAGGGAAAGTGGGTGGTGAGCGTGGCAAGGAGGCAGAGGGAAAAACTGCTGATTTAAACCGGGGAGGTTGGCATTCCAAAGTGGGAACCAGTGCCCGTCAGCAGACCTAACCTGAGGAATGTAAGATGTTTTCGGTGCCAGGAACTTGGGCATTTAGCTGCGAACTGTCCATTAACTGATGAGCCTATGCAGTGTGACTTGTCTTTCAAGGAAAGACGGCAGTCTTTGTTTTCCACTGTTTCATGCACCGCGGTGCCAGTAAAGGGAAAACACATGTGTGCAATAACTGTGAATGATAAGCATGTTACAGCTTTGCTGGACTCTGGAAGTTTAGTAACCCTTATTAAGGCTGAATTGATAGACTCTGTGAACCTCCGGGCTAAAAAGGTTGCTGTAGTGTGTGTACATGGTTATACTCGGGAGTATCCTATAGTAGCTGTGAAGTTTGGAACCGCACGGGGTGATCTGAGGCACTTGGTTGGGGTTGTGCCTCATTTGGTGCAGGATGTAATTATAGGGAGAGACTTTCCTGAATTTTGGGAACTCTGGGAACACCCAGACTGTGCCACAGTTTCTAAACCAGAGACTGAATCTGAATACATGGATGCTGCAGAGCAGTTGTATTCAGAGGATCCCTCTTGGGGGTCCCCAGACTTTCCCTTCTCTGTTTTGGCAGGAGAATTGGAAGAGTCTGAAGGCCCTATAGCCAATGAGGATAGACCGCCCTCTTTTGAAACTGAAGCTACTCTAGAGTTTGCAGATCTTAACACTCATAGAGAGAACTTTGGTAGTGAGCAGAGGAAGGATCCTACTCTTGTGAGGGCCTGGGAAAATGTTATGATGATCAATGGGGAACCTGTTGACCAAGGGAATAGGCTCTCTTTTCCTTACTTCATTAGTAATGATGACATGCTATATCATGTGTATAAAAAGAACAATGAAATTATTGAGCAATTAGTGGTCCCCAAACCGTACAAAAAGGTGGTATTGGAGCTTGCCCATGGACACTTATTGGGGGGTCATTTAGGTACTGAGAAAACCACTGAAAGGGTTTTACAGAGGCTTTACTGGCCTGGGGTACAAAAAGATATTGAAAACTATTGCAAATCTTGTCCAGTTTGGCAAATGTCTGCACCCCTACCTCATTTTCGGAGTCCCTTAGTACCCTTGCCAATAATCGAGGTGCCATTTGAGAGAATTGCTATGGACCTTGTGGGCCCGCTTCCGAAGTCTGCCCGAGGGCATCAGTATATCCTGGTTATTATGGATTACGCTACCCGTTACCCTGAAGCAATTCCCCTACGCCAGACATCAGCCAAGAATATAGCTAAGGAGTTATTACAGGTGTTTAGCCGGGTCGGGATCCCTAAGGACCTTCTGACGGACCAAGGTACCCCATTTATGTCACGAGTGACAAAAGAATTGTGCAAGTTGTTTAAGGTGACGCATTTGCGAACCTCGGTATACCATCCTCAAACCGATGGACTAGCAGAGCGATTTAATAAAACCTTAAAAAGCATGCTGAAAAAGGTTGTTGACAAGGATGGGAAAAACTGGGACTATTTGCTTCCATATCTGATGTTTGCCATCAGAGAAGTTCCTCAGTCCTCTACAGGGTACTCTCCATTTGAATTACTCTATGGGAGACACCCTCGGGGACTTCTGGACATAGCCAAAGAGACCTGGGAGGGGGAGAAGACACCCCACAAAAGCATTATTGAGCATATTTCGCAGATGCAGGACAGAATTACAGTAGTAATGCCAATTGTAAAAGAGCATTTAGCTCAATCGCAGGCAGCTCAGCAGAGAATATATAACAGGGATGCTCGAGTCCGCATTTTCTCACCTGGCGACAGGGTGCTGGTATTAGTTCCCACAGTTGAGAGCAAGTTCCTTGCTAAGTGGCAGGGTCCCTTTTGAAGTGATAGAAAGAGTTGGGGAAGTAAATTATAAAATTCACCAACCAGGGGAAAGAAAACCAGAGCAAATCTACCATGTGAACTTGCTAAAGCCCTGGAAAGATAGAGTATCGCTAGCTGCTGGGTTCATCCCAATAACCCACCAGCTGGATACTGAACACCGTCAGGTCCCTGAAGTAAAAATTGCTGAGTCGCTGTCTAAGTCACAAAAGCAGGAAGTCAGAGAGTTTTTAATAAAAAACTGATAAAAATTTTCAGAGATGCCTGGTCAGACGTCGGTAACACAACATGACATTGTTACTGAACCAGGGGCACGGGTTAAACTTAAACCTTACCGTATTCCTGAGGCAAGGAGGAAAGACATCAGTAGGGAGATGAAGAAAATGTTTGAGCTAGACATCATTGAAGAGTCCAGTAGTGACTGGTCCAGTCCCATTGTCCTAGTCCCAAAGCCAGATGGGAGTTGGAGGTTTTGCAATGATTTTTGGAAGCTCAATTCAGTGACCAAGTTTGACAGTTATCCTATGCCCCGGGTAGACGAACTTATAGACCGACTGGGCACAGCTCGTTATTTGACAACTTTGGACTTGACCAAAGGATATTGGCAGATTCCCCTGACAGAAGGTGCCAAGGAGAAGACGGCCTTCGTAACCCCTGAGGGTTCGTTTCAATATAAAAAGATGCCTTTTGTATTACAAAATGCACCTGCTACATTTCAGAGAGCTATGGACAAACTTTTGAGACACCACCAGCAGTATGCAGCAGCATACTTGGATGACATCGTAGTACATAGCAATGACTAGGAATCTCATTTGCCTCGAGTCCAAGCTGTCTTGGAAACTCTCCATAGAGCAGGTATCACTGCTAATCCAAAAAAATGTGCCCTGGGGTTAGAGGAAGCCAAATATTTAGGTTACACGATTGGGCGTGGAGTCATAAAACCCCAGCTAAACAATGTAGAAGCCATTCAGGAGTGGCCACGTCCTACCAGTAAAAAACAAGTCAGAGCTTTCCTTGGAATAACGGGATACTACAGGAGGTTTATCCCAAACTTTGCAACTCTTGCAGCCCCGTTGACAGACCTTACCAAAGGGAAGAATTTAATGGTCAAATGGTCCCCAGAAGCTGAGGAATCTTTCCAGGTCCTGAAGAGGGCTCTTTGTGCACAGCCAATCCTCTACTCCCCTGATTTTTCCAAGGACTTTGTAGTCCAAACTGATGCATCTGATGTTGGTCTAGGGGCAGTTTTGTCACAGGTACATAATGGTGAGGAACACCCTGTAGTGTACTTAAGCAGAAAACTAAACGATCATGAACAGAAATATGCAGTGATTGAGAAGGAGGGTTTGGCTATTAAATGGGCATTGGATGCCTTAAGATATTATTTATTAGGGCGCCAGTTTGATCTGGTGACTGACCATGCTCCCCTCAAATGGATGGCTCTAAAAAAGGAGACCAATAGACGTGTGAACCGTTGGTTTCTGGCATTGCAGGACTACAGCTTCAGTGTGAAGCATCGCCCGGGTAAAAAAATGGCCAATGTAGATGCTCTTTCCAGAGTCTACGCTTGTGTGGCTGACAGTGTTCCACCCAGGGGGTTGAAACAAGGGGGGAGGGTATGTAACAGGGCATCATGTAGAGAGCAAGGAAAGGTCCTGTCCGGGGTTTATGTGTCACCCAGATTTCTCTCTTACACCTTCCGGAACCTCTAAGCACCTGGTTTTGCACTTTGCCTCAGTGGCAATTTAGTGCAGGTGAGGCAAACAGACATCGCTCTGGAGTCTGGGGAGCAGACGGTCTCTATCTGCTGGAGCACAAGGTTGGTCATGCTAGTTTGCTGAAGCCTGACAAACACTAGGTTTGCAAAGGTTGTTAGTCAGGGCTATTGTATGTTTAGTTAGTGCCGGGACACGGCTAGGAATTTTCTTTGCTTTTGAACTGTTTATTTTGAGCAATATACAGTGTGGTGTATAACCTGTGGGTTGCTGCAATAAATGTACCCCCGTTTGAAGAAAAGTCACTGGTCTGGTCTCTGAACCTTTCAAGAGTGCTCACCCCAGAGAGCAATTGCACCCGCTACCTGTTTCCCAGCTCACAATATAAATATAAATATATATATATATACTGATCAACCACAACATTAAAATCACTGGCAGGTGAGTTGCATAACATTGATTATATGGATATAATGGTGCCTGTCAAGGGGTGGGATGTATTAGGAGCAAGTGAGAAGTCAGTTCTTGAATTTCTTGTGTTGGAAGCAGGAAAAATGGGCGAATACATTTTGAGTGACTTTGACAGGAGCAATCATTAATTTAGGAAGGCTAAGACTTGTCTCAATGGGATACAGTGATGTTGTGAAAGACTTATGCTTCGTATGATCTTATATTGTGACCAAATCCACATCATTATTTCCCAAGTCAGGTGATTTTATTATCTCTAGCACTAAATTTAAATGATCTTACTCTTTTTTCCTGTTTGTTGTACTTGTCTTTAAAGCACCCGCACGTATTGCTTGTTAAGATTGAGTGCAGCCTCTTCCATTGTTATATACACACACATTTTGTTTTGGGGGGAGCAAACATGAGGGTACGAACAAATAATTTAAAATCTATATGAACAGATTATATCCCAGCATGGGTTAATGGGCAACTCACATAGCACATATTATATATTATATGATGTGCCCTTGACAAAGGACTTAGACCGAAACTTTGGGTCATCTGTTTGCTGCTTGCCTGTTTTCACTATAGGTCCCCTTGGTCTCCTATTTGTTGTTATTATATATTGGTTCTCAGGTTAGTGTATAGTGCTGGTTTTAGTTTATCAGGATTCAGTTTCCACTGTTGCTTTTTGGTGCTTGTTGGCATCATTTATTGATGTACAGGATAGTGAATGGCCTATAATTGCATTTGTATTATCTATTGTGTTTGCTTCATGACGGCTTGATAACTCTTACAGCTTTAGCTCTGTGCACCTATTCTGTTGCCTCAAATCTGCATGAAGTTGTTATTATTTTGGTTTCTACATGGACCTTTCTTTCATTTATATGAACCTCATACACTCTGTGGCTTTGTGTTTTTTTGAGTAAAGATTTCGTCATTCATTTAGCTTCATGGTGTGCTTCCTTCATTATTTTCTGTACATATTATATCCCAGCATGGGTTGATAGTAATTCACAGGACACAAATTATATGCCAGCATGGGTTAATGGGCAGCTCACAGGACACAGATTTATCACTGCATGGCTGTACTGCTCTGCTATTAAGATCAAGAACTGTTGGAAACTGATTTTTGAATCATCGTACTTTTTACATTGTAACTCATTGCATGGCAGAGCCAGCAGAAGTCACTCACTCACTCTAGGATCAGATTACACGTGCAGTCAATAATTCACAGACTGAACTGTTACAAATGGATCATACAGTCTGATGAACTGAATCACTCAGTTCAGTGAAAAGATCCAGATCGAAAGAACGATTCATTCATGAATCGGCCATCACTACTCCTAGTGGAGAGCCAAGGAACTGCAGCAGTGCAGTGAATAAATTATCATCATTTAAATTACGGGGACATTTCTGGGGACATAATTTGTCTGGGGATGGTCTCCTCAAACCAGGGACTGTCCCCAAAAATCGGGGACGAATGGTCACCCTACTATAATGTACTCCTCACAATTGAAGTGCCACTGTAAAGCAGAGTCTGGCCTTTCCGAGGTTTTTCCAAACATGACTATATAATGTGTAAAAATAGAAAAGTGGAAAAAAAACCAATTACAAAACGTCTTTTTTTCCCTCTGTTATAAGGCAGTGTCATTATTCACTTATAATGCATCAATGCCACTGCACTAATTCACCTCATTTCCCACACTGTGAGCAAATTTGAAAGTGACAACATAATGCGTTACTACGCAGTACTTATTGTAAAACATGGGAGGGCTCTAGGGGAGGACTTGACCCTGGGCACCTCATGACCTTGCTTCTCTTCTTCTGGAAGGCACTCACAGTGTAGAGAAATACACTGCAGTTCCTGTAAGCAATGCAGCCCTTTCATCTCCTATACTACAGGGCTGGTATTCAGTGGGTGGTCCCTACTGTCCAAATTGAACTTCTACCTGTGAAGTTAGCACAGCTGTAGATTGAAAATAAATAGATCTAATCATAGGCGTGTGCAGGGGGTGTGCACAGGCACACCTTAATATTAGGTGAATACTGAAGAGGTCCTTTTCAACCTCTTACACTGACTTGTTATATCTAATGAAAAATGTGTAGTTTGTGCAAAATTTCTAAACATAAGTTTTTAATTGATAAATATTCCATGTGTGCACACCCTAATGTAACGGGTTGCGCTCACCACTGGATCTAATACTAGTCATACCTGTAACCCTATGTCTAACGATATTCATTACTCTAGAAGCTGAATCATCAACAAAGATGAAATCAGAAATCCAGTAGCTTCATTAGTAAAATAAAATTACAAATAAGACTTCCAGGAAATGGGCCAATGCAAAGGCTGCTTGTCTGTGCCACTTGCTGTAATTTCCATGATCATCCAACACAAAAACTCACAAAATATAGGTAATTTATTCTAGACAAGCCTCATCGACTGGAATAGCCTGTGTGCACCAGATTCATATTCTCTACTATTCACTATTCCCACTAGAATACTGTTGGTAAACCTTGGCACCGAAGACGTTTTGGAACTACATGTTTCTTGATGCCTAACCAGCCTGAAAGCTGTTGCAGCATCTGGGAACATGTAGTTTCACAACATCTGGGGTGCCAAGGTCCGCCATCACTACTCTAGACGATTACTAAAGCACTTCAGGAACTCATCTTTGAGCAGAGAGAAGTTACACAGATAACCATGCTTTTGTGATATGTACAAGGACTGAATATCAAATAATACTGATGGTAATTTTTAAATATTATATAAAGCTGTGTTACTTTTTTTGACCATAAGAGTGTGTACAGATGCTTTGGCATTTCTATTTCAATGTTTCTGGTCATGTGCTAATATACAGGGTTGTTGGGGTATGTTGCAGGGTTGCTTATGTGATTGATTCTGGAGGTTGCTTTGTTTCACTACAAAACTTAGAACTGGCTTGTAGTTCTGGCTGCTGATTGAAAACATAAGGGGTTAGTCAGAGAGGTCTGAAATGTCACTGAAATGTACCTGGACACTGAAATTCAGCGTACGGTGGCAATTCAGGTCCATTCGGCTATTCAGAGAGCAGGCAGTTCGCCAAATTTTGCCGAATTGCCTGTACGAACGGTGCCTGTTCGACGGCAGTGAAATCCCCCATAGAGAAGCAATGGTCAATCTATTCAGAGACACCGAATAGCAGTGAATAGTTGCCGAGCTGCCCTGCTGTTCAGTGCTTTCCTTTGATAGGTTTATTCAGGCGAATCCCATAGGCTTCAATGTTAAAAATATTCCTGTTTTAATTCATCATCTAATAAACCGTTTATTATTTTATACTGCAGTAAATCGTCTCTTTATTTATAGTTTTTTTTAGGATCTGTTAGGCATTTTTCAAGATTTTGTTTTGGAATTTTTTTTCCGTATTTAATTTTCAAATAGTTTTTTTTCATTTTTCTGTAACAGACCTTTTTATTACCATAGGACCTTATATGTAAATTCCAGGCATTTTCACTCAGTAGTTTTTTTGCAAATAGCGCTTCAATTTCGGATCTTTCAAGCATACTGTTTTTTTTTTACCCTGATCGTCAGCTTGTCGGCTTTTTCCGGCGGCTGCTCTGTGCTGTGATCAGCGGCTCGTCACTTTTTCAGGCATTTTCGGATTGGTTTATCTCACGGTTCCAGTGGTTTTCGGTAGGTTTTCAGCAAGATTGCAGCAGGTTTGCGGCGGGTTTTCCTTTCACTCCAGGGACCCTGCGGTGAATGCTGAATTAACTGCAGGATGGGGATCTTCGATTCCCCGAAGTGCAGGGAACTGCGGGGAAGGAGAGAGCACCGAAATTTCGGTGTTCTCTGAATAACCCCTATATTTTACAAATTAAAGTTTCATTAAAAAACAGAATTAACAGGCACCATCACATCACTTCCCACATCCTACCAGTCTTTTGAATTTTATTTCACAGACCTTGTTTATTGTTGTCTTTTTTTTGTTAAATTTTAAGTATTGTTCAGTGATCTACAATGTTTTCTGTTTTCTACCATATCATGGATCCTCATTGTACCTAATATATTTTACATGATACTCTCTTGGTCCTACTATGCCACTTGTTGTTTACGTCATTTAGAAAAAGAAGTAAAAAAAAATAATCCAACTATCTGCTTGCAATTTACTATTGAAAAGTATTGGAACTAGGGTCCTGCTTATAAAACATTTTAAAAAAAATGAGACTACATTAGTCTACATCATGGACAGTTTCTGTATTTTCGGGTTAACCCCTTCAAACCCAAAATCTCGTTATCTCGATGTTGCATTGTAATGCATTGAAAAGCACTCATTAGCATATATAGATTATAGCATTAGCAAAGATAATTTTCACACCATTTTAAAGCAAGATTAGTCTGCTCTCTCTGGAGAAACAAAATCCTTAATTTTATGTCTCTCCAAGCACCCTGGAGAACACAGAAAACCAGCTGCAAATAGAAGCCCAGCCCTCACTGTAACAAAAACTTCAAATCGATAATTGCTGCATTACAGCTTCAAGGGAGGGGGCAGAATACAGGCAGCGCTCTGGGGTCAGTCACTGCTGGACAGGGATAAGATTCATGGGGTTATAATGACTGAAAATCCATGTACAGTATAGATGCAAGGTGTTACTGTAATCTCCACATACAGACATTTTGCCACATACAGTATTATTTTTATATTTTATTGGTATTTTTTGGAAGCTGCACTGCTAATAATCTCATTATGGGCACTACAAATCCCCATAGGCAGGAGCTCTCACCATTTTTATTTATCTTTATCACAGTTACTGTCTCCAACACAAAAGGTCTTTTCTGCCTGTATGATAATACTAGAGTTCAGAATCTTACATTTTAACAATATTTCTGTAAAGGATAAGCAAATACATGAAAAATTTAAAATGAGCAAATTCACATTACTTAAATTTTTTAACTGTCTCAGAATAACAATTTTTGTGCGAAACGTCTATTTTATCCTATATTTAATTGTTAACTTCACCTCCCATGTTTCAAATAACTGTTATGATAAAAAAATTAAACAAAAAAAAAATCGCTTGGTAGTGAAGGGGTTAAGCGGTTACATTTTTTAATTTGAAGGTTATAGGAGACTGACATTTTTCAAACTGATATTATTTTTCTAAATTACATAATTAAATCTAGTGTTGCGATATATATTTTACATCTCTTTGTAGAATATCATGCTGAAATATAATACAGCATCCAAGTGTCTGTTAGGTGAAATTGTTTTGTCTATTCCAATGGCATTTTTTAGGAAACAATATCTGGTTGTATTTGGCACACTTATAATAGGATTTCTTTTTGTTATGAGTGCTGAGACATCAGCATTCCATGACAATCAAAGATTGATGATAGCTTTTCTTTTAGAGTAGTGGTTTATGTGTAAGCATTTGTATTTTTTAAATTTGTAATTAAAATAATAGTGTGTGGAGCTAACAATTAGAAAATCAGTATGCAATGAATGCAAGATCTGACTTTAATATAATTTCAATATAAATAATTGTATAATTATGTATATACTGTATTTGTCTACATACATATATATTTTCTGTTGATTACACACAGTAACTAAAAGAAAAATAAATTTATGGTTTCTCTGTGCTGCATTATTTATCCTAAAGTAAAGTATATCATTTTTTGCCTCATCATTGGATGTGCTACAGTATTTATGACGGTTTCTCCTTTTCTTAATGTCAGGTCTTCTGTGAAAGTCAGTTGTGAGCCCTGGTCATTTTATGCCATAGGGCAGTTTTGTTTGCATCAAATAGTTGCCTCAACAAATATGATATGAGCTTGTCTTTCTACTGGGTAATCTTTCTCAGTCATTAAAAAAATATTTAAGAAGCTAAATTATCGCTGCTATTGGAGACCTCCCAATTGTATGCACTGGAAACGTATCTTCCATTCTTGACGTCGGGCACTATCACCTGGTGCGTGCTAACCCTAGCATCGGCATGTTTTTACGTTAGCGCCTAGTAAAATTAGTCTAGCGCCTGACCAGCAGATCGTTTGCCTCTTGCTAGAAACAGGAAAGATCACTTAGTATGTCGCTATTTCTGATTTGTAATGCAAGCTTACTGTACGTTCCGCGTCCTATACTTAAATTGCGGAGAGCTAGAGATCTCTAGCGCTTTTGTAACCAACAGATCACTTGGTGCCAGTGCTAATTTCTGGACGGATGTTAATTGCAAAATGTTACTTACTTCTCACCCCTGGTGCTATCTTGTAAAAAGAAAAAAAGTAAAATATCCTTGCCCAAAATTAACAGGCAATTAACAGCCTATCATAAGGAATGCAGCACAGTGTTCTTTTGGCCCCATACAAGATAGCAATGGATCTGCCCCCCCCCCATTGCAGAATATTCCACTTCTTTTCCATCAAAAACTCCTTGGTTGCTTTTGCAGTGTGTTTTGGATCATTGGACGACTCTTCACAGTATAGATGGACAATCACCTTTGCTGCATTTGGCTGAATCTGGGCAGACAGTATCAGGGTTATCCAAAGAGATCCGAATGGCTGGAGAAAGGTAACCGAACGCTGAAAATTCACATTCGGTTACCTTTCTTGGCCATTCGGCTATCCAGAGAGCAGGCAATTCGCCAAATCCTGGCGGATTGCCTGCACATACGGTGCCTGTACAGTGCCTGTTCAAGGGCAGTAAAATCCCCATAAAAAAGCAATGCTTCAGCAATGCAGAGAACACAAACCAGCAGTGAAAGGTTCCCGAAATGCCCTGTCATTCGGTGGTTTAATTCGGCAGGTATATTCAGGCAATTCCCATAGGCTTCAATATTAAAAATATTCCCATTTTAATTCGATATCTAATAAACCATTCATTATAAAATTCTGCAGTAAAGAGTCTCTTTATTTATAGATTTTTTAGGATATTTTAAGCATTTTTCTGGATTTAAATTTTTTAAAAAAAAATCCGATTTTTTTTTTAAGTTTGCTTATTTTTTCTGTAAATATCAGACATTTTTGCTCAGTAGTTTCTTTGCAAATGTTTCACTTTTCAAACATTCAAGCAAACTGTTTTTCTAATTTATTCACTGCCTTCGTCTGCGGTGTCGGCTTTTTCCGGCGGCTGCGCTGCATGTGATCGGCTTCTGCTCGGGTTTTTACGGCATTTTCGGCGGGTTAATCCAGATGTTTTTGCGGATTTTCGGCGTGCATTCGCCAGGTTTTGCGGTTAGTTTTCGTCGGGTTTGCGGCGGCCTTTCCCTGCAATTCGGGGACCCTGTGGTGCTTGCTGAATACACCGCAGGGTTGCCGAAATGGGATCGGCAAAACGAATCGAATTGAAGAGAACGAAAAGTCACCGAACGCGCGGTGACTTTTCGATTCTCTTTGAATTACCCTGTATATCTCTAAACACTGTTGAATTCTTCTGGCTACTTCTGTCTTCTGTCACATCATAAATAAACACCAATGACCCAGTGCCACTGGAAGCCATGCATGCCCATGCCATCACACTGCCTCCACCATGTTTTACAGATGATGTTGGGTGCATAGGATCATTGCACGTTTTTCTTCCTACCATTGTGGTACAGGTTAATCTTAGTTTCATCCGTTCAAAGAATGCTTTTCCAGAAATGGTTTGGCTCTTTTTGTTTTTGGCAAAGTCTAATCTGTCTTTTCTATTCTTCAGGCTTCTGAATGGTTTGTACTTTGTGGTGAACTCTCTGTATTTGCTCTAGTGAAGTCTTCTCTTGTTTGTAGACTTTGACATTGATACGCCCACCTCCCGGAGAGTGTCCTGCACTTGTCTGGACATTGTGAATGGGTTTTTCTTTACTATAGAGAGGATCCTGTGATCATCCACCACTGTTGTTTTCCATGGACGTCTAGGCCTTTTTTATATTGCTGAGCTCACCATTGTGTTCTTCTTTCCTCAGAATGTACACAAACTGAAGATTTGGCCAATCCTAATGTTGCTGCTATCTCTCTGATGGATTTGTTTTGTTTTTGAAGCCTTACAAAGTCCTGTTTCACTTGCATGGACAGCACCTTTGAACGTATGATGTAGGTTCACAGCAATAGATTGAGAATGCACATACCACACTTAGAATCAGCTTCAGACCTTTTACCTGCTTAACTGATGAATAAATAACGAAGGAGTAGCCCACACCTGGCCACGAAACAACTTTTGATTCAATTGTCCAATTATTTCTGCTCCCTTGAAAAAGGGGGGGAATGGCTCCCCTTAAGAGCTAAAAATATAGGATGCGTGGTGTACCTGTTCAGGGAGAAATATCCGTTGGATTTATGACCTGTGTTGCACACCATTATTTCTCTGTTACCCTTAAGAGCTGTAATTCCTAAATTCCTCCAATTTGTATGTACATACCCTCAAATTAAACCTGAGAGTGTGCACTTTCAGCCTATATCCATTATATAACTATAGATTTAATATGTTTTGGTACATACCTGAAAAAACTAAAATTGTGCCTGTGTCCAAATATATATGGACCTAACTGTATCTATGAAACCAATAAAGTGCCTATGAGTATTATACCACAATAAAAATTATGTTATTGTTCCAATGTTCTGTGCAAAATAATTCTCACAGATTACATCAATTGTGTGCAAAGATGATGAATAAAGTGCTACTTTTTTATAAATTGATTCAATAAGTTTATTATACATCATACATTGAAAATCAATTATCCCAAAACACGCCAAAGTCTGTGCAAAATTGCAATCCACAGTATGTACCAATTAAAGTACAAAAATGTGATTAAAGTGCTAGTACAAATAAAGCGTTACTAGGTTATAACCCTATAAAATGCCTCAGTGGCTGTGCAACTGCATTTACAGTACATATCAATTTTGTGCAAAATACATGCTGAAAGTACTGGATCCCAATATGGAGAAATAGAAATATATAAATGTGTCTACTTATTTTGCAATGCTGCAACTGGGAAGGGGGTAGGGAAAAAGGGAGAGCAGTAGTACATTAATTTCTTTGTTCCATTTTGAACCTCAAAGAAGATAAATCACAGAAAACACACAAGTGCAGGAAAACATAAACAGTCCCAAGTTGATATGCTCTTCACAAAATTTCCAACTCGCACAGCATAGAGCCCAAATGCCCCGGCTCTAAGGAGTGGTCGCCTCTGGCCAGTTAAAGAGTGTCTCGTCCCTTCTTTACTCAGGCTTGTGTCATCTCAATGCAGAATAAAAATAGAACTGCAGAGAGACATACTGTAGCTCCCATAGTGTTATATGTATCTCACACACCGCCCACTGGATCCCTTTAGGAATAACACTCACCATCGCTGGAGCCTCTTGATGGTCTAGGCTCAGAGTGTGCGCCTTGGCATTGCTTGAAGGTTTGTGCCCAACCTTTCTAGTGGTGCTCTGCAGGTGTTGCTCTAGATCACTCCATCAGAAAAAGAAATAAAACCTCTCACTGATACCGCTAGTTATGCAGCAGTGTATAGATTTTATTACAAAAATCAAGGTACGTATAACAAACCACAAATGCAAAATAAAATAAATGGAAATAAAAATAAAATAACATGAATGCAAAATAAAATAAGATAATAATGGAGTTACTGAGAACCGTTTCGGCAGTAAATCTGCCTTCTTCAGTCAAGTTAGTCTTTAGTGCATCTAAGTTCATAATTTAAACCGTGATGTTTTTCAAATGCCCCATACATAGCACAATGGAAATTGTACATGAAAATAGACTTGGGTTTGCCCAGGAGCACCTTATTGTATCTTATTACAGGCACAATATTTTAATTTTGAAAAGTGCAATTTCTGCTAAAAATTAAATCCCGTAGATAATCGAGTATAGCGCGACCCAAATATAATGCGATGCATAGAGATTTATTATGAAATTAGAGATTGCTCAAGACTCGAGTATAACATGAGGAGCAAAATTATAAAAGTATACTGTACTGGTAAACAATTAAAATCCATTATGGTTCTATTAACACAGTCAGGCTACCCCTCAGGCCAGGGTGCTCTGCTCTAGAATGATTCTAGTTGTTACTAAGTAGAAACCTGCCAGCCATCTGTCTTCTTTGGAAGGAAGAATGGTAAGCGCCCACATTATGACCTCCGAATGCCCAGCCAAACCAGATGATCAGTGGTTTCCCCCAAACCAAGAAACGAAATGCACAAAAATACGTATCTGGTCAGCGCGAAATAAACGCAAGGGGACTCGGATGGTTTCTCAAATGACGTCACCAACAATGGTACATAATGGGATAACAAACACAAAAGAAAGACAAAAAACTAAGTGCAGTGGAATAACAGGTGAATGGATGAAATCTATTTTCTTATAGTTGATCAACTCACAAACGAAGAGCCCAGTCACTGGCTCTGAGTGGATCACCGCCTCTGGGTTGTTTATCTGGAATAACTTCTCAGGTAACCCACTCCTTAGTGTTGGAGGCTCCTCATCACATCCATTAAAGATGGAAAAGAAAGAAGGAAACACAATCTTGTGTGTATCTGACTTGATCTTGTATAGTATAAAACAATTGCAAGTGGGAACTCACATTTGGTGGAGCTATTCCAAGCTCAGGACGGAAGGCATATGGGTTTCGTAGGTCAAACCCAATAAAGACCAAAACATGCAGAAATGGCTCTTAGTAAAAATTTAATATATGAAATAAAACAAATAAAACTAGACTGTGGGTCCAGAACGCGTTTCGACGTCAACACATGGCTTCGTCAGCTGGTTTTTACAAGACTGAACCAAAATGCATGTTTATATAACTAAGAATTTAAGAATAAAATGTCTCCACATCTGCGCAAGATGGCGCCGATGGCCAGCAACATACAAAAACTGCAAAAAAAAATAGAAACGCATGCTGACCGACAATTACACACATGTGGGGACATTTTATTTTGTGTTTTTGTGTTTTTTATCCCATTATGTACCATTGTTGGTGACGTCATTTGAGAAACCAGCTGAGTCCCCTTGCATTTATTTCGCGCTGACCAGATACGTATTTTTGTGCATCTGTCTTCTTTACTTGTGATAAGATAGCCTGCGGAGCGAGGTGACCAACGCAGTGAATCATTCACCGATAGCCAGCACACCGGGAGGTGTCATTTTCTGAACTCTGCCTCCAGCAGGCAGGCTCATCCACCACGTCATCCGCCGATAGCCAGCCCCCCTAGAACGAGCTCCTGACGTCACTTTAGAGGCGCTGTGCGATTTTCCTCATATTTAGAAGAGGAGAATCACGCAGCGCGTCTGCAGTGATGTAAGGTCGGGACAACAATGGGGTGGGGCTGGCTTTTGGCAGATGACGCAGTAGATGAACTTACCTGCTGGAGCCGGAGGTCAGAAAACTACACCTCCCGGCGTGCTGCACGGAGTGAGGGTGCATACTCGGTTTTTAGCCAATCTTGAATGATTGGCTTAAACCAAGCTTGCCCTCTGGCCATGATGGATCCCACCTCTCCCGAATCCGGGAGTTCCTTAGTGTTTGTGGGCATCAGGGAGCCCACATTCACTTCAAGGAGACTACCGAAACATCTGGGAGACTTGGGATCCCTGAGCAAGTCAAGTTTTTTTTACACGCGATGCAGATGTCTCGAATATACTGCAACCCCTCCAATTTTAAGGTAAAATTTTGTCACCGAAATCTAGCGGTATACTAGAGTAGAAGTTATTAAATCTCTTGGATCTTTCCCCCAAGATGCATGTGCCTGCCCACACGAGTGTCCAGGGCATGGCAGCAGAAGCAAGATGTAAAAGCACAATTTGATTTATTTTGTTTGTGAGGTGTTTGAGGTTCCCCTGCTGAGCGCTTGACAAGTATGACAAACAAACAATTATGCTTCTGACATGTATTCCTTATCACTAGCCTGACCCTATCTGACATGTTTCAGGGGACACATATTGCTATTTAAACCATATGGAAGCACAGGGAAATGTGCTGCACTGTAACATGTATAATTCATATGCTGCAGCAGGCCAATGATGGCTGTCACCTGTGCTTTCTTGTGGACTGATAAACTGCGGCATATGGTTTAAACATGCTTCATGGTGGCATTTTCCATGTATTTATAGTGTCTAAGCAGAGATCTTTTGGCGATGCATGCCCACATTGTTTCAGGTTATCCCACAATTGCCTCAAATACAAGCAGGTCTTTATTGTGTTTTGTTAACATGCACTCAGGCATGTTTGAATAATGTGTATTTAACCCTGTAGATTATGATGGACAGTGACCTGTAGGACAACACTGGAGAGATCTATGTTGGCATTCAGTGTGAGTTATACAGATGATATGCAAGCAGAATTATATGCTAGGCAGACATTTAACATAAGAGTCTGATCTCATAAAATTGTACAGATGTGACAGTGATAAACTGCAGAGACATATTCTTAAAAAAAGATTTTATTAAAGAGGTAGAGCAATGTTTATAGTTTTAATCATCTCAACTTTGCAGGTTTGAAAATGGCTTTTCGGACATTTCGAATGTGTCATATATAGAGAATTAAAGGCAAGAGATCACAATTGGCAGTAAACCATCAGGGTTATTCAAAGAGATCCGAATAGTGACCGAAAGGTAACCGAACAGTGAAATTCAGCATACGGTTACCTTTCCTGGCCATTCGGCTATTCAGAGAGCAAGCATTTCGCCAAATGTTGGCAAATTGCCTGCACATATGGTGCCTGTTCGTTGCCTGTTCCAGGGTAGTGAAACCACCATAGAGAAGCACTATTCAGAGAACAAAAACCAGCAGTGAAAAGTTGCTGAATTTCCCTGCTGTTCGGTGGTTTCATTCAACAGGTTTATTCAGGCAAATCCCATAGGCTTCAATGTTAAAATATTCCTGTTTTAATTCAATATCTAATAAACCGTTGATTATAATATTCTGCAGTATAAAGTATCTTTATATATAGATTTTTTAGGATCTTTTAGGCATTTTTCGGGTTTTTTTGCAAAAAAAAATCTGCATATGCTAGTTCATTTATTTGAAGTAATGCAGTTTGAAACAGGGTTCAGAAAGTTATTTTTTCCAGGTTAGCAGCTTTTAATGAAGCATACATTTTTTAATTTAATAACAGAAATTATAATGTTATCACTTAAAATATTTTGTACTGCTAATCAAACTCAGGATATGTTTTAGATATTTTTACACAAGAAAATTACCTCCCAGCTTTTTTTTTCATTTTGAAATTAAAATGTTTGCTTTAGATCAACAACAGTTATCACCAGCTAGTTATAATTTTTTTTTAAAACAACAAAAACAATTTGTGAACAATGTTAAGATTTCAATTGGCAAATTAGGATTAAAAACACTTTTGCAGTACTCTCAGAAATAATGCTTTGAAGACAATCATCTTTTTAAATAAAGAAATACAAAAAGTCCAGTGACCATTCCCTGTCATAACTGGAGCCCCTAAAACCAGAACATGATTAAGATCATGTTTCAAAGCAAGAACGTAAACTATGGTTGTATGAAAGTCTAAATTCAAGGCGTGCAACAAAAGTTCAGGAAAGATCGAACAAGAATGAAGAGAAAGCAGGAGCAGAAATAACATTTAGAAATTGTCAAAAGCAGACATGTAATTCTGGATCACTGTAATACATTGGAATATTCACGCAGTGGTAGAAATGTTCTCTGGATTTTCATAGCATGAGTTCGGTTTTTAGTGCATGCGCAATGTGGGAAGGTCAATGACAAAGACTGACGTGTCTTGGATCCAGTGGGTAATAACAGAAAAACTGTGTCACACTTGCTTTCTCTTATTGTTTCCAGGACATGCACATTGCAAATATCACGATACATTCTAACTTTACACCTAGATACCTATATTTACAGGGTTATTCAGAGAGCACCAAAATGTCACCGACATTTCGGTGCTCTCTCTTTCGTTCCCCAGAACTTCAGGGCAATTCGGCTATTCTAGTTCGCCGACCCTGCAGTGTATTCAGCAATCACCGCAGGGTCCCCAGAGTGCAGGGAAAACCTGCCGCAAACCCTCCAAACACCCGCCCAACACTCACCGAACACACACACCGAAACCCCGCAGAAACCGCCGGGAAAATCACACCGAACACGCCGGAAAAATCCGAGGAGCTGCCGATCACAGCGTAGAAAAAGCCAACAAGCAGGCGAACGAGTGGAAAAAAAACAGTACGCTTGAAAGTTTGAAAACTGAAACACTGTTTGCAAAACAACTACAGAACGAAAATGTCTGGAGTTTACATATAAGATCCTATGAATGATAATAAAAAGGTCTGTTGAAGAAAAATGAAAAAAATTGATTTAAAAAAAAAAAGTTTGCCAAAAAAATCCTGAAAAATGCCTAAAAGATCCTAAAAAATCTTTAAATAAAGAGACTTTTTACTGCAGAATAAAATAATAAACGGTTTATTAGATATTGCATTAAAACAAAGAATATTTTTAACATTGAAGCCTATGGGATTCCCCCTAATAAACCTGTTGAATGAAACCACCAAACAGCAGGGCATTTCGGCAACTTTTCACTGCTGTTCGGTGTTCTCTGAATAGACGAACCATTGCTTCTCCATGGGGGATTTCACTGCTGTCGAACAGGCACCGTACGTGCAAGCAATTCCCCAAAATTTGCCGAACTGCCTGCTCTCTGAATAGACGCATGGCCCCGAAATATCCCTGTATGCTGAATTTCAGTGTCCGGTTACATTTCGGCAGCATTTCGGATCTCTCTGAATAACCCCCTTAGTAATTGAATGGAAAAGATGAAGCAAGAGTGGCACCTACATGGATGGGACTTAGTTATGGGAAAAGTTAAGAGAGAAATACAATGCATTCTACAATGATATAGGTGTAAGGAGCACAAAAACATCATATACACCCTTGAAACCATTTTACATGTTTATAATCCCCAAATTTCCATGAATTATTGTAAAATTGTTGCAAACTAGTTTTTATTTAAATTTTAGAATATTGTTATATTTTTTTAATGACAGTTGCAAGGAAAAGAAGGCCTATCCCTGACACATGGTACATATATAACTAAATGTACCGGCTGGTTGGAGTAGAGGTAACATCACTGCTCTGCATGGAGAGAGCCTGTGGAGTCATGGGCTCGATCCCAGCGAGCAACCTCTCCAGTAAGTGTCCTTGGGCAAGACACCTAACGGTACATTCTCGCCACCCAGGACATACTTGAAAACGAGAGAAATCTCAATGTATCCTTCCTGGTAAAATCCTTTCTCAAAAAACAAATATATATATCATAAATATTGTTTTTATAAAGAATATCTTAAAATAGCAACAGATACTAAAGCTGCTCAGTTTCCATAAGCGTTTTTAGAAACCTATGCGTTCATGACTGTTTTTCCTGTAAAGGATGATGAAATATATGCAGTAAAACAGTAAATTGTATATTTACATGCATATCACTAAATTTATATTCAGATATCACTGATTATTTAGCTATTTAGTCATTAAACAAGAAGGATTTAATTTACATAACTGTACAGTAAATATGTTAATAGACAATAGAGATAATAATAAAATATTTTTAACAGATCACAAAAAATATTCAAGGGGGTTAATGAGAAATAGTTGTTTCTTACTACAAAGGGAAATGAATGAACTTATGGCACATACAAGGAACTGTTTATTTTTCTTGCTCTTTAGCAACTCCTTTAGCTATCTGTCAGCAAAGTGCAGTAGGCAGTTGCTGCGAGTGAGATGGGTAGATTGTATTACCAAAAATTAATCTTAAAGAGTCAGTAGGTGGCAGGTGGTCATTTAAGGTTGCTGAAATGTCAGAGGCAATCAGCTTAATATATGGAACTTGGGAATGTTATATGAGCAATCTTGTGATGATGGATAGAAGGGCTTAAGTAAGTAACAACTAGCAAATCTATACATTTTGGCTAAGCGTTTGATGTTTTTTCTAGCTTTAGTTTCCAAGCAATTTGTTTGTTACAGGAAATTAGCTGTGCATTTAGTTCCAACATGATATGTATTACATTATAATATCAATGAAATAAATACAATATTTGACATAGTTTTATCATGTAAACATATTATGTCATTGAAGTGCAATGTTCATACTCACCTATAAGGCAATTGCATTGACAAAGCAATATGAGGTTTAATCAGAACTACCAATGTTTATTAGAGGTGTGCGTGGCTAAAAAAAAGTCATTTTCATTTCAGACGAAAAAAAATATAGAAAACTAAAACTTAGTTTAATATTGATTTGTTTCATCCAAAACCAGTCCTTTCAGTAAGTGAGTTTATCCCAGGTTTGCAGAGTAGGACTTTCCAGAGGGTGGTTTACATTGACGCTGTTGGCAGGCTTAAAGCAATTCACTGCCGTTCATTGCAAACTAAATTTCCACCATTTTATTCAACGAAGCTCGGAGTTAAGAAATTTTCAACATGTGGTAAAATCTGGTATTTATATATATATAATTATATTTATATATATATATATATTTTTTTTATACAAGATTAATCCAGCACTAGGGATGAGCTGTTCGGGTTTGGACGGTTCGGAGTTCGACCCGAACTTTGACAGTTCGAAAGTTCGCAAATTTCAAACTTTTTGGGTCTGTTCGGTTCGAGTTCGAAAAAAAAGAGAAATTTTGAAAAAAGTATAGAAAATGCTTAAAAAAATACTAAAAAATCTAGAAATAAAGAGACTCTTTACTGCAGAATATTATAAGCAACGGTTTATTAGATATTGAATTAAAAACTAATGTGTACGTGGAAAGATTATCAACTCTAAATGACCTCTGTTCACAAACGGGCATAACACCAGGTGTTTTTAGTCTGGTAATCAATTTTAATACATTGTACAACATACTGAGGGTGGGGTGGTATCTGCTTCTGATTGAGATTTGAGAATTAATTTCCCTAAAACATCCTAATATGCTGCATTTAACCCTTTCGCTGCTGAGGCTTTTCACACCTCTGTGCTGAGGTCATTTTTACCGCTTTCACTCATCATGATTAACCGCGTTTTGTAGCCATATTTTGATATATGACCCAGACATATTATATATCGTTCTTTCCGGCAGACGTGGCAGATTCATAATATGTCATTATTATATGTATACGTTATGTCATGTCTGTATATTATAATAAAAATGGAATAAAATTTGAATTTTCAATAATTTATTATGTGTAAAGTGTTTTTTTCACATTTTAACATTGCGGTTATATTTTGTATGGGGTGCGCTTGTTAAAAAAATTAGAAATGGGGTCTCGTTACATTTTTTTTTGGGGAAAATTTCGCTTTTTTTAACAAACGCACCGCATACAAAAATCGTTAGTGCAGCATTATTGTTCACATTATAATTGAAATGGGAACAATATTGCTGCATTAACAAAACAAAAAAAAAACTTGTTTATTTTTTTTAGAATTTTTTTTTTAAATATTTTTTTTTTTAAACATGCTCATGTTTGGTATCCTTGGAAAGGCCATGCTCTGGCCGATCCAACAATATCAAACATTAACCCCTAGCTGCCACGGATCGGGAGATAGGGGTTCATTGGAACCCCTATCTCCACCATTGGTGGCAGCTAGGGGTTAACTCCAGGACTGGCGTCATCGTGCTATGCATGATGGCACCAGTCCTCAGGGGGAGTTCCTGGAGGCTTGGCCGACATCCATGATGTCGGCCAGTTCCAGGAGAGGATCACGATCCGGCGCTTTTCAGCGCCGATTAGTGATCTGGCTCCCCAGGGGTTAATCACAGCCACCGTTTGGAAGGGCAGGTTGTGCCCTTCCAAACGGTGCCTGGATTAACCCCCTGCCCCCCGGTGATCGGGAGGGAGAGAGGTCCGAAGGACCTCCCTTTCAGGCGCTTCCTCCGCACATGCGGGGGGGCGCCTGAATTAGATGTCATCGCGCCGCCGCGATGACATCTAATTGCTCCGCCGGGGTCCCGGAGTGCTGGGCTGACATCCAAGATGTCAGCCCGCACCGGGGGGCGCAGCAGTCCGCCGGAATCAGCGCGTCCATAGCACAGGAGAACCACTTGGCTGGACGCGCTGAGCGCGTCCATAGCAGCCAAGTGGTTAACTTGTGTTTGAAAAAAATTCAAAATAACATCTAAGGCTAGGGTCAGATGAGCGCATTTTGTACGGACTGTGCGTCCGTGCAGTACGGACGTACTTACTGACTGACAACAAGGTAGTGGCCAAACAGTCCGTTTTCACTGAGGTATTTTTTGACTGATGTAGCAGGGAAAATAAATTAAAATGAAAAAACATTCTGTCCGTCAAAATTGCTGGACGTATAAATGCAGTCCATCTGACCTCGTTTCATCACTCACATACAAAGCTACACGGACGCTGCGGACGTGGCGCACTCCGCACGTCCGTTCTAGCAGTATTACGTTCTTGCCTAACCTGCGTCCGTTTGCTGCGTCCGCCATGCATCCGCACTTCCGTGCGGACGTACTTCGTGTGTGGGGTTCCATTGGTCAGAATGCTATGCTGCCACGGACGTACAACTGTGCGGGCACACGGACGTGATAACTGCGCTCGTCTGACCCCAGCCTTAAGCAATGTTATTTTTCACCTCAGGATTAAACATTCACAGGGTTATTCAGAGAGCGCTGAAAAGCAGGAGAATAACTGGAGAAGTGAAAATTCTAGGTCAAAATAGCCAAAATCAGAAAAATTCTCCCATTTAACTCACTTTCCAAATTGGCTATTTGGTCTAGATTGTTCTCTTCTCCTGCCAGTTCTCCTGGCTTTCACCTCTCTCTCAGGGTTGTTCAGAGAAAGGTGAAAACCAGGAGAATGGCAGGAAAAGAGAACAATCTGGACCAAATAGCCGATTTGGAAAGTGAGATAAGGCTAGGGTCAGACTAACGCATTTTTCACAGCGACCGTCAAAAAGTGCATCCGAACGCATTGCCTTATTTTTTCACGGAATGCGTGAAAACGGTCATACGATGCGCATTTTTGTGCGTGATTTTTTACGGATCCAAACCAGGAAACTTTGGGTGTCTGGACGTTATGTTGGCCGGACATGAGCAGGGTCTGACGTCTCCAAATCACGCACACACGCCTCTAGTGGACGCAGCGCACTCTGTACGTCCGTACTAGAGGTTCTGCGTTCTCGAAAAAATGCGTTCATTTTCCACTTGCGTTGCGCAGCCGGACTTTTGTGCGACCGTACTTCGTATATTGGCTGTCATTGCCCGTCATTTGCTGCTAGTGCGGCAGTGATTAAGTGCGCCTAAACGCATGTTAAAAATTCGCTAGTCTGACCCTAGCCTAAATGGGAGAATTTTTCTGGTTTGGCTATTTTGACCTAGAATTTTCCATTCTCCAGTCATTCTCCTGCTTTTCACCGCCAAAAAATCAGTAAACTTTTTCTGCGTGTCCGAAAATGTCTCCTCTTTTCATACAAACTGCCGCCCCAAGCAGTTGTTTATGGATAGATTAAAGGAAAAGCATTTACCGTCATTTGAAATGTCATTTTTTGGTTTTTACATATTTCTATACATCCTAGAAATCCGCCACTTCACGGGCAGGTTATGGGGACCTCCTAGGCACGATATTTGAAGGAATTTTTCATTTTTATTTTTAACCCTTATTTCATGGAAAACTCACTGTCCCTTTAAAAACGTTTTTTTTTTACTTTTTGTCCTTGTTTCCTGTCCCCCAGGGCACTACCCAGACCCCCATACACTTTTTATGGCAAATATCTAGCATATATGCCCTCTTGGAGGGCACTCTAAAAACCGAATTTTCATCCACATTGACTTGTATGGGGTCCGAGTTCGGGTTCGGGTTCGGACCAGAACATTTGGAAAGTTCGGCTTCGGCTTCGAACCGAACTCGGGGAGTGTTCGGCTCATCCCTATCCAGCACCTGCCTTAGCAGAATTTCAAAAGTAAAAAGCCAAACAATAAGAAATCTGAGTGTCTGGTCTTGACACAATTAAATTCGAAACCAGAGTACTGACCACAATCAAGTGTTAATAAAAAAGGTAAATGTTCTTTAAATAATTTTTTGTAAGTGACAGACCAATGTTTCGGCTCGCCCTGAGTCATTGTCAAAGTTGATTTTGGATTTGGGTGATATGAAACATCGGTCTGTGTTTTGTAAAATTATTTATTAAATATTTACTGTTTTATCAAGAGAAATCAATGTATCCTTCCTGGTAAAATACTTTGCAAATAAATAAATTAACACTTGAGTACAGTCAGTATTCTCGTTTATCAAATATAGATATATATTATACTAAGCATTATTTAAACACAGCAAACCATTTCAGATTCCACACAGCACATTATACATTAGGGCAAAAAGAAGGAACTCCAATTTTTGCAGTGCAGTGTTCTTTTACTACTCGCCATTCTCGTCACCTTGATTGAAGTCCACGGTCCTCAGCTTCAGGCAAGAAAACAGGCCTTCATCAAGAAAGAGTCAAAAGATAAATCCAGGGAAAAAAAACACAAATCCAAGTAAAGAAATCCATGACGGGATGGCTATAAAACCACACGGTCCACAGGCTGTAGCTGAGGACTAGGGATGAGCGGTTCGGGTTCGGACGGTTTGGGGTTCGACCTGAACTTGGCCTGTTCGATGAGATCGTGAACACCGAACATTTTCGGGTGTTCGCCGCATGTTCGAACACAATGGACCACAATGCATTTTCCCACTGGCCTGAAGCTCGGAATTGGCTACAGCCTTGCACCTGACCACAGGTCTGGTGCAAGACTGGTTCAACAGTATGCCAATCACCGCTCAGAGTCCTGATTGGGCAAATTTTGCCCAATCATGGGCTCACAGAGCTAAGTCCCGCAGCACACTATATAACGTTTCCACGCGCCGATTCTGCACGCATTTCAGAGGAGATTTCAAAGGAGATAGTTGTGTCTTGTTACTGCCGGTCTGCCACGCTACTGGGGGGGGGAGTCTCATTTCTACCAAATATCAGGGAATTTAGGTGATGTGTGTCTTGTCACTGTGCCAGTAAGTTTTTTTGGGGTGTACAACTTTCTTTAAAACATTTGTGAATTGAGGTGATCTTCTGGGTCTTGTCACTGTGCCAGCAAATCTTTTTGGGGCTCACTAATTTCTTTAAAACATTTGTGAATTGAGGTGATCTGTGTCTTGTCACACAGCCAGTACCACGCAGTATTTTGGGGGTCACAAATTTATACAAAACATTTGGGAATTGAGGTGATCTGTGTCTTGTCACTGCCAGCATTTTTTTTGGCGGTCACAAATTTCTAAAAAAACATTTGTGAATTGAGGTGATCTGTGTCTTGTCACACATCCAGTACCACGCAGTATTTTGGGGCTCACTAATTTCTACAAAACATTTGTGAATTGAGGTGATCTGTCTCTTGTCACTGGCTGCCAGCTATCAGTGTGTCTCACTGAGTTATACCAGAGTTCTTTAAATCTTTATACCAGAGTTGAATCAGAGTTCTTGTCAGGCACACTCACGTACCCGAGGGTTAAAAGCGGTCAGCCCTATGAAATAACAGAAGACCCAAATGCTAATTGTGATACCAGTCCTTGAGTTGGCTGGGTTATGCAATAGCGAGGGGTGAACCTGTTGTCAGGCCAACACACGTAAAGTAAAAGGTGTGCTTCAGCAGTACCAATAAAGCAATAGGTGACCCAAAACCTAGATGCAATACCAGTCCTTGTAATGGCTGGGTTCCGCAATAACTAGAGGTGAACCTATTAGGCAGGGACACACGAGGAGGACAGGAACCAGTCCTTAGAGTGGCTGGTGTTAAGACAGGTAGGTAAGGAGTGGTAAATATGAACCAAAGTAAGGGACAGGCAAAAAGCAGAGTCGAGTAACAATAGCCGAGTCAAGGGGTTTGGAGGTACACAAGTCGAAATAGAAAGTCAGGTCATACACAGAATATCCGTCAAGAGTTAAATATGCAAGCACTTAAGGGTCAGACAAGCAGAACCATGAAAGGGCATAGAGGAATGGCCAGAGCAAGTTTAAATCCCGCGCCCTGCCTTCCGATTGGCCAAAACGGGTCACATGCAGTAGGGAGACCCAGATGGAGGCGTGATGATGTCGCGCCGCTGGAGAGGCTAAATCCGGGGGCCGCCGGCGGCGCGCACGCATACAGCGCAGGAAAAGGACACGGGGGAGACGCCGACCCCGGAGCCGCGGGGAGGGACGCCGGGACCGCACCAGCCGCCGAGGCATCACAGTTCTGTATATATTAATCTATATATCACTCACCATGTCTGTCAGGCGGACACACGTACCCGTAGGTAGCTACGGTCAGCCCTAAGGCGAAACAGGAGGCTGGAACCCTAAATGCGATACCAGTCCTTATAGTCGGCTGGGTTACGCAGTAGCTAGAAGTGAACCTATAAGGCAGGGACGTAGGCAAGGAGGATAGAAACCAGTCCTTAGGGTGGCTGGTATAGAAACAGGACAGTACGGAGTACCAGAGAGTGTACGTTAAGCTTGTACACGTAAGTCGAAGGATAAGCTTAGGTAGCTATACAGGTAACCAGAAAAACCCCGAAATTTAATCACAATACCAGTCCTTGCGGTGGCTGGGTTTAAGTGATAGCGAGAATTAAAACAGCTCAGTACGCAGGGAAAAACCAAATGCAGCGTCAAACACATAAGCCGGGTCAGAGGGATACGGAGATACTCAGAGTCGGTTGCCAAAAGCCAGGTCATGCACAGTAAGTCAAATAAGAGTCTCAGAATACAGCACCAAAGGGTATAGCAAGCTAAAACCACGAAAGGGCGCAGAGAAAAGCAAAAAGCAGGTTTAAATCAGGCGCCCTGCCTCCCGATTGGCCAACAGGATCACATGACTCAGGAGGCACCACGGTGGAGGCGTGATGACGTCATGCCGCTGGGAAACCTCATACCCAGAAGCGGCGACGACACGCGCGCATAGGACGCCAGGAGGGACCACGAGGAGGACGCAACCCTCGGGAGCGCCAGGAACGGGCCAGCCGCCGGGTCCTAACAGCACCCCCCACTCGAGAAACGCCCACCGGGCGGATAGGAGCCGGTTTGGCAGGAAAGTGACGATGGAAAGCGGCCAACAAACGGGGGGCATGAAGATCGCGGAGGGAGACCCACGACCGGTCCGCGGGACCATAACCTTTCCAATGGACCAAGTATTGCAGCCTGTTCCGAGAACGACGGGAATCCAGAATGGACTCAACTTCGAATTCAGGACTCCCGTCCACCACAACAGGAGGAGGAGGGAGACCTTCGGGACGAGTAAAACGATTACACAGGAGAGGTTTAGGCAAGGAAACATGAAAAGTATTGGGTATACGAAGGGACGTGGGTAATTGCAAGGTGTACGATACGGGGTTAATACACCGAAGGATTTTGTAGGGTCCAATAAACCGGGGTGCGAATTTCATGGACGGAACCTTTAACCTAATGTGTCGTGTACTGAGCCACACTTTGTCCCCCACATGATAGACCGGCGAAGGCCTGCGTCTCAGGTCAGCAGAATGCTTCTGAATGAGAGAGACGGATTCGAGATTCGACTTAGTCTTTTCCCAGATGGAACGCAGGACACGGAGGTGGTCCTCCAGGACCGGAATATTCTGATGTGTAAAGGAAGACGGAAACACAGTGGGGTGCATACCAGTAACGATCTCGAATGGAGAATATTTAGTCGACTGAGATGTGGCATTATTGTACGCAAATTCCGCCCACGGCAATAGTGAGACCCAATTATCCTGAGTATCAGAAATAAAGCACCTTAAATATGTCTCTAGTGTCTGATTTGTTCTCTCAGCTAATCCGTTCGTCTGCGGATGATATGCAGAGGAAAAGGAGAGCTGAACTCCCAATTGTTGACAAAAACCCCTCCAAAATTTGGAAATGAATTGGGAACCACGATCTGACACAATCACGTTAGGAACGCCATGTAGTCGAAATATTTCTTTAGTAAAAACGTGTGCCAGCTCGATAGAGGAGGGAAGTTTTTTCAATGGAATAAAATGTGCCATTTTAGAAAAGCGATCAACCACGACGAAAATTACCGTATGACCAGACGAAGGAGGTAGTTCCACTAAGAAGTCCATGGCTAAATGGGACCAGGGACGTTCAGGTACAGGTAGTGGTTGGAGGAGACCAGTGGGTCTTAGACGGGAGGGTTTGGAACAGGTACATACTGGACAGGTAGTAACAAAGTCTTTAACGTCCTTAGCAAGTGTAGGCCACCAAAGGTGCCTACTAATATGGGATAGAGTTTTTTCTATACCAAAATGACCGGCAAACTTCGATTCATGAAACAGTCTTGGGGCTACTAGGACCTCCTCTGGAGGAACAAATAATTTATCGGGTGGTTTAGACGAAGGTGCTAGAGCTTGTTTGGATAGTAAGAGCTTCTAAAACGGAGAATCAATTTGGATATTCAGAGAAGCCAGGATTTTTTCCTCGGGTATAATGGGAGCTGGTACTAGGGATTGAGTAGACATGGGCTCATGCTGTCTAGATAGTGTGTCAGCTTTAACATTTTTAGATCCGGGTCTGTAAGAAATGACAAAATCGAACCGAGTAAGGAAGAGAGCCCATCGGGCTTGTCTGGGGTTCAACCTCTTAGCCTCAGATAGATAGGTTAAATTCTTATGGTCGGTTAGTATGGAGAACGTGCAATTGGAACCCTCTAATAGGTGGCGCCACTCTTTCAGAGCCAATATGATAGCCAACAATTCCCTGTCTCCAATGTCATAACGGGTCTCAGTAGGTGACAACTTTTTGGAGAAGAACCCGCAGGGTAACAAAGGTTGGTCCTCCGCAGCGCGTTGGGACAGTATAGCTCCTACCCCAGACTCTGAGGCGTCTACTTCTAATATGAAAGGTTTGGTGGGGTCAGGGTGATTAAGAATGGGAGCTGTGGAAAAGGCGGCCTTTAGTTTCTCAAATGCCTCCACAGCGGTGGAAGGCCAATTCAGAGTGTCAGTACCCTTTTTGGTCAAGGCCGTAATGGGTGCAATAATCGACGAAAACCCTTTAATAAACCTTCTATAATAATTGGAGAAGCCGATAAATCGTTGAATGACCTTGAGGCCTTTGGGAAGAGGCCAATGAAGGATTGCATCTAGTTTCGAGGAATCCATCCTGAAACCAGAAGAGGAGATTACATAACCTAAAAACTGTACTTGTTGTACATCAAATAGACATTTCTCGAGTTTACAGTACAGACCGTTAGACAATAACTTGGATAGGACTAGCCGTACATGTTGGTGGTGTGTTTCCAGGTCAGGAGAATGTATCAGGACATCGTCAAGATAAACCACAACAAAACAAGGAGTATACTCTCTTAACACATCATTAATGAATGCCTGAAAAACCGCAGGGGCGTTGCACAAGCCAAAGGGCATAACCAAATATTCATAATGGCCGAGTCTAGTATTGAAGGCCGTCTTCCACTCATCCCCTTCTCTAATGCGTATTAAATTGTAAGCTCCCCTAAGGTCTAATTTAGTGAACACCTTGGAGTATTTCAGGCGATCGAACAACTCAGGGATGAGTGGAATGGGATAGGCGTTCTTGACGGTTATTTTATTCAAACCACGGAAATCGATACAGGGTCTAAGATCCCCCTCCTTTTTCCGAACAAAAAAGAAACCCGCTCCAGCTGGGGAAGACGAGGAGCAGATGAACCCCTTTTGGAGGGAATCGGTAATATACTCCTCCAGTACCCTATTCTCTTTTTCAGATAACGGATAAACTGTCCCTCGGGGAGGAATGGTACCTGGGAGAAGGTCAATGGCGCAATCGTAGGGACGATGCGGGGGTAATTTGTCGGCCTCTCTTTTATCAAACACAGGAGCCAAATCAGCATATGGAGGGGGAATAATCGTAGAGAGAGGTGGAGACGTGGGCAGGTTAAGGGTGTTGACGGACAAGGGAATCTGAATGCAAGAGAGCAAACAATCATTATCCCACTTCGCAATCTGACAGGCTCGCCAATCAATGACAGGGTTATGACGGGTTAACCAAGGGTAACCAAGTACGATGGGATAGGAAGGCGAAGTAATGGCATGAAAAACATCTCTTCTTTATGACATAATCCTATCCCAACAGAAACGTTCTGAGTTTCAAACAAGACAAAAGGGGTTTCAAGAGGTCTACCGTTAATAGCTTGTACGAGTAATGGTGTTTTCTTTTCCACAAGGGGTATAGCATGTTTCTGGGCAAAACCCAAATCGATCAAATTATCGGCAGCACCGGAGTCGACTAATGCATAAAGATGAACCGGGTTACGGGAACTCTCCCAGGACAGAGTAACCGGAACCCGGAGTCTATTTTCCAGTTTGGGGGACGAAGAAAAAGTGCCCAAGAGCTGTCCCCTAAAGGCACTTAGGCATGAGAGTTTCCCGATGGACCCTGGGGGCGCTTGGGACAACCCTTCAGTAAGTGGCCCCCCAATCCACAATACAGACATAAACCCTCACGCCTCCGGCGTTGTTTCTCACTGTCTGGAAGTTTGGTGCTATCTAATTGCATAGGCTCGGCGGGAGGGTGTGACTCGGGAAGCAGAGGTACAGAAAACCGAGGAGGCGTCCTAACAAGTGGTTTTTTAGACCTCTCTTTGGTATGTCTACGATGGCGAAGACGTTCATCTATGAAAGACAGGTAGGTTATTAAATCCTCTAGTTCCTCTGGGAGATCTCTGGCTGCTATTTCGTCCTGAAGTTCATCGTTTAACCCCTCAGAAAACACGGCTACTAAAGCCTCATTATTCCAGTTTAATTCTGAGGCCAAAGACCTGAACTCTAGTGCATAATCACCCAGGGATTTCGTACCCTGACGCAGGCGCAACAAGGACTTGGCAGCATTAGTTTTACGTCCAGGAGGATCAAACACTCTACGAAAGGCTGACATAAATTCACGATAATTGTACACAATAGGTTTATCGGTGTCCCAGAGAGGGTTAGCCCAACATAACGCTTTATTGGTAAGATGGTTGATAACAAAGGCGATCTTGGCACGATCAGTAGGGTAAGACCACGGGGTTAATTCAAAGTGGATAGAGATCTGATTTAAAAAACCTCTACAGGCGTTAGGATCACCTCTGTAACGTACCGGAGGTAGCAAGTTAGGATACGAGGTAGGCACAGAAAACGGTTCGGAAGGAGGCGGATTGACTGGAGGGGAAACCTCTACCTGGGTAGGGGTAGTACGGTTAAGCAAAGTTTGGAGGGCCTGGGCGAACTGATCAAGACGATGATCTTGATCCTCCAAACGACTTTCTAAGCCAGATAGTTGCTGAGCGGTCCCTGCAAGGTCCATGGCCCTTTCGTGATGTCAGGCGGACACACGTACCCGTAGGTAGCTACGGTCAGCCCTAAGGCGAAACAGGAGGCTGGAACCCTAAATGCGATACCAGTCCTTATAGTCGGCTGGGTTACGCAGTAGCTAGAAGTGAACCTATAAGGCAGGGACGTAGGCAAGGAGGATAGAAACCAGTCCTTAGGGTGGCTGGTATAGAAACAGGACAGTACGGAGTACCAGAGAGTGTACGTCAAGCTTGTACACGTAAGTCGAAGGATAAGCTTAGGTAGCTATACAGGTAACCAGAAAAACCCCGAAATTTAATCACAATACCAGTCCTTGCGGTGGCTGGGTTTAAGTGATAGCGAGAATTAAAACAGCTCAGTACACAGGGAAAAACCAAATGCAGCGTCAAACACATAAGCCGGGTCAGAGGGATACGGAGATACTCAGAGTCGGTTGCCAAAAGCCAGGTCATGCACAGTAAGTCAAATAAGAGTCTCAGAATACAGCACCAAAGGGTATAGCAAGCTAAAACCACGAAAGGGCGCAGAGAAAAGCAAAAAGCAGGTTTAAATCAGGCGCCCTGCCTCCCGATTGGCCAACAGGATCACATGACTCAGGAGGCACCACGGTGGAGACGTGATGACGTCATGCCGCTGGGAAACCTCATACCCGGAAGCGGCGACGACACGCGCGCATAGGACGCCAGGAGGGACCACGAGGAGGACGCAACCCTCGGGAGCACCAGGAACGGGCCAGCTGCCGGGTCTTAACAATGTCTGAGAGAACAAAAAGGACAGACAGACGCTCCCAGACACAGATAAGAGGGCAAGCAGCCCCTGTGTCAGGAGGCTGTGCCTCTGGTCGTGGTGGACATGGTGCATCCTCTGCAGGGGCACGCTTGTCCTTTCTAACTGGTGCTGGCCGTCTTCAGCAGCAGCAACATACAGAGGACTTGGTGGATTGGCTAACTAGGCCATCCTCATCCTCCAAGTCCTCTGCCAGCCAGGCTTCTAGTGCTTTACAGTCCACCTCAGCTGCCAAAGCATCTAATGCAGCCTCCATGTCCACAGCTACTCCTGCCGTAGCCTCGCTATCACACACGGAGGAGTCAGCTGAATTGTTTGACTACAATGAGAGTGACATGCTGCTTGAGGATGCGCCACAAGTACAGTGCTCTGATTCAATCTCTGAGGTTGAGGAAGGGAGTATAATCAACCTAGAGGAAGGGGGTGCCAGTGATGACACACAAATAACTGGCACTCATGTTGCCCCAGCAGCTGCAGCATACTGCCAAGTTGGCTCCAGTGACGAGGAGATAGGGGGTGATGATGACAATGATGATGAGGTCACTGACTCCACCTGGGTGCCAGATCGAACAGAGGAATTAAGTGAGGAAGAGGGGGAGAAGGAGGCACAGCAAACACGAGGCACAACATCCTCTGTGACCAACTGTAGCACTAGCCAGTCCAAGGCATCACATGTCAGAGCTGCTCCGGTGCAGAGTGCTGTTGTCTCAAAGAACACATGCAGGAACTCTGTTGTCTGGGAGTTCTTTAAGAAATGTGCAGTAGAGTGCAGCGTTGCTATTTGTAATCTATGTCAGATGAGGCTTATGCGTGGGAAAGATACCGGACACTTGGGTACCACGTGCTTGAGGCGACATATGAATAAGTGCCACACATCCCGTTGGCACAAAACTTTGCGTAGGTCCTCCTCCTCCTCATCTGTCTCTACCCCCACTGTATGTCCCTCCATGTCATTGCCTACAACCTCCACCGACAGGGATGATGCTACAGTAATGGATGTACCAGGTCCTTCCTCACAATGTGACATCATCCCAGTAGCTGAAGATTTACGCAGTCAGATTATGTTGCTGCAGCTGCTGCAGTGAAAGAAAAAATATAGTCCCAATCATCCCCAAGCACAGTGTCTAAATGCCAGCTTAGCAAAATTACTCGCATTGCAGCTGCTGCCTTTCCAGCTGGTGGACTCTGCTCCCTTCCGTGAATTTGCTGAATGTGCTGTACCACAGTGGCAGGTTCCAAAACGCCATAACTTTTCACGCAAGGCCATTCCAGCACTATACCAGCATGTGGAAGACAATGTTATCGAGTCATTGGCAAAGGCAGTCAGCAGCAAGGTGCATGTGACTTTAGACAAGTGGTCCAGCAAGCATGGACAGGGTCGTTACATTTCCTTCACGGCACACTGGGTAACTCTGATTGCAGCTGGGAGGGATCCAAGACGGGGCTCTGTGCTGGAGCTTGTTCATCCACCACACCTCCAGAAAGCTGCTTGTATGAGGTCTGTCTGCTCCACCACCACCACCTCTTCCTCCTCCTCCTCCTCCTTCTCTGGCGAAGTGGCAGTTAAACCGACGCCTGACAGGGTCTACGCAATGGCTCAAGCAAAAAGATGCCATACTGTGCTTGAGCTGGTTTGTTTAGGGGACAGGAGCCACACCGGGCCAGAAATTCTGTCAGCTCTGCAGGGCCAGGTGCAGAGATGGTTAAAACCACGCCAGCTTGAGCTGGGAATGATCGTCTGCGATAATGGCAGCAACCTTCTCTCCGCACTACGCAAGGGTAAATTGATGCATGTACCATGCCTAGCACACGTCCTAAATCTGGTGGTACAGCATTTCCTAACCAAGTACCCAGGGCTGCCAGAGCTTCTCATCCAGGCCAGAAAAGTCTGCAGCCACTTCAGACGGTCATTCCCAGCAAGCGTTCGCCTGGCAGAAATTCAAAGAGAGTTCCACCTTCCCACAAACCGTCTGATCTGTGACATGCCCACCAGGTGGAACTCGACATTAGCAATGCTGCAGCGTCTGCACAAGCAGCAGAGGGCCATCAACGAGTACCTGTGTGAGTATGGCACAAGGACAGGTTCAGGTCAACTTGATTTTTTTCCCCCCCGCAGTGGCTGATGATCAAGAATGCATGCACTGTACAGTCACCATTTGAGGAGGCAACGAGGATGGTGAGCAGGGACAGTGCATGCATCAGTGACACAATTCCTTTAGTGTTCCTGCTGGAGCACACTCTGTGGGGAATTATAGATGTGGCTCTAGAGACAGAGCAGCGGGAGGAAGAGGAGGCCTTCCCTAGCTCTCAAGGCCCCAGTCTTTCCACAGACAGCATTCCAGCGGGTCCTACTCAGATCAGACAGGAGGAGGATGAGGAGGAGGAGGAATATTTAAGTAGTGGGGGCATTGAAGGTGGGGATTCCTCAAGGGAGGGTTTTGTGTGCCCAGAAACAGAAGGGCTAGTGCGTGGCTGGGAGCAGGAAGTTCACGATACGGTCATCCTCATTGACCAGGAAGACTCGGAAGCTAATGCCACCTCCAACCTACGCTGCATGGGCTCCCTAATCATGCAAAACCTGCTAAAGGACCCCAGGATTCGTGCTATCAAGGAGAGGGATCATTACTGGTTGGCAACCCTTCTTGATCCACGATACAAGGGGAAAGTTGCAGAGCTCATCCTGCCCGCACAGAGGGAGCACAGGATGAAAAAAACTTGAGGACGCTCTAAAGCGACACTTGTGTAACACCTTTCCAGGCACTGGTAGATTACCAAGTGCTGACACACGTGCTTCTGAGGCTGCGGGTGATCAGAGGAATAGTGGTGAAGGCCAGGGCCGCTTGACTGATGCAGTTTTAAATTTTTTTAGTCCTCGACGCCCAGGGACGTCAAATGTAGGCACCCTTTGCCAGCGTCTTCACCATATGGTGCAGGACTACCTAGGGGCAAGGGCACACCTGGATACCTTTCCAGCAGATGATCCACTGGCTTACTGGGTGTGAGATTGGATCACTGACCAGAACTTAGCCAATATGCTATGCAGCTACTAGGTTGCCCTTCATGTAGCGTGCTTTCTGAAAGGACATTCAGTGCCGCTGGAGGTTTTGTCACAGACAAAAGAGTTCGTCTGTCCACCGACTCTGTAGACCGGCTGAAATTTATAAAAATGAATCAGTCCTGGATCAGCAGCTATCAATCCCCTGATGCTGAAGTAATGGAATAGATAGGGGATGTCCTCTTGCATTCACAAAACCTCCAGCACTGAACTCTTCCACAATACCACAAAAGGGTTACGGTGTGAAGGCACTTGCTGCCATGAAAGGCACAATATCTGCTGCAGAGACGCCCATTAAAAAAAAAAAAAAAACACTTTTCAATATAGGACCACATGGTCCACCCCTGCACTCTTCCACAATACCACAGAGGGGTTACTGTATGATGATACTTGATGGCCTGGCATTAAAGGCACAATATCTGGGTGCACTGACGCCTTAACCAGATGCATATCTTTTCAATATAGGACCACATGGTCCACCCCTGCACTCTTCCACAATACCACAGAGGGGTTACTGTATGATAGTACTTGCATGCCTGGCACTAAAGGCACAATATCTGGGTGCACTGCCATTGACGCCTGTATCAGATTCATATCCTCAGAGGGGTTACGGTGTGACGGCACTGTTGCCGACGCTAAAAGCCCAATTTTAAAGCACTATTGTTACTTTCATCCAAAGCTGCGTAAGTTTCACAATAATTTAGCCCAAAAAAACACTAAACTTTTTCTGCGTGTCCCAAAATGTCTTTTCATACAGGCTGCCGCCCCAAGCAGTTGTTTATGGATAGATTAAAGGAAAAGCATTTACCGTCATATGAAACGTCATTTATTTGTTTAAAGCTGCTGTCAGACGAGCGTAGTGTTCACGTCCGTGATTGCGCCTAAAAGTACTTCCGTGATAGCATGAAAGAAAGTCCATTGGAGCCTGACACACGAAGTACGTCCGCACTGAACTGCGGACGCATGACGGACTCTGCAAACGGACGCAGGTTAGGCAAGAACGTAATACTGCTAGAACGGACATGCGGAGTGCGCCACGTCCACAACGTCCGCATAGCTTTGTGTGTGAGTGATGGAGCATGGTCAGATGGACTGCATTTATACGTCCAGCATTTTTGACGGACAGAATGTTTTTTCATTGTAATTTATTTTTCCCTCCTACATCAGTCATAAAATAACTTCAGTGAAAAAACGGACTGTGTGACCACTACTGCGTCATCCGTACTGACGATGTCCGTACTGCAGGGACGTACAGTCCGTAGAAATCACGCTCGTCTGACCCTAGCCTAAGGCTAGGGACAGATGAGCGCATTTTCTGCAGCCACCGTCAAAATGTACGTCGATGCGTGCGCACGCATTTTTTCACGGAATACGCTTAAGTGGTCAGACGATGCGCAATTCTGGACGTATTTCATGACGGTGGGGTAAAAAGAAGTCTAGGGAAATCCGGCTGTTTGAACGTTATGTAGGCCGCACACTAGCAGCGTCTGACGTCTCCTAATCACACAAACACGCCGCTATGCGGCCGCAGCGCACTCTGTACGTCAGTAGCAGCGGTTTCACGTTCTGATAAAAATGCGTTCATTTGCCGGTTGCGTGGTGTCGGCGCACTTTTGTACGCACGTACTGCGTATATTGGCCGTCATTGGCCGTTATGTGCTGCTACTGCCGCCGTGATTTAGTGCGCCTGCACGCGCGTTCCGACTGCCCCACTCTGACCCTAGCCTAAGTGTTTCTAGAAATCCACCACTTCACGGGCAGGTTATGGGGACCTCCTAGGCACGATATTTGAAGGAATTTTTCGTTTTTATTTTTAACCCTTATTTCATGGAAAACTCACTGTCCCTTTTAAAAACGTTTTTTTTAAAAACTTTTTGTCCTTGTTTCCTGTCCGCCAGGGCACTACCTGGACCCCCATACACCTTTTATGGCAAATATGTAGCATATATGCCCTCTTGGAGGGCACTCTAAAAAAAAAAATCGAATTTTCAGCCCCATTGACTTGCATGGGGGTTCGGGTTCGGTCCCGAACAAATGGTAAGTTCAGGTTCGGGCTCGAACCGAGCTCGGGGAGTGTTCGGCTCATCCCTACTCACAAGCAACATTACTCGTTACTGTATGTACGACAGACCCTGAAGTGTATGTGTTGTCTCTTACCATCTGAAGGTACCGCTGACCTGCTCCCGATTATCAGCAAACGTTAAAGCTACTTATTTCCTGCCTGCCCTGCAGTCCGCGCAATTCACCAACTGTCTGATTTATCTGTATGTGTTCTAAGAAGTCTATCGGTCTCGAAACCTTTAGTGCTTAGTAGCGACTCAGTCTATTGTTCAACCTTATTGCCACAAGTGTCTGATTCTGTGAATGACAATCGGTGTTTAAACTTCAAAAAGATTTCTCAGCCCTTAAGGATCTGAACTCCGCGACTATCTAGTGGGCGCTACTCCCCCCGTTACAGCAGCTCTGTGATACGCTCATACACAGTGCGTGTTTCTATGGGTTTTATTGCTGTGCAGCTCTTATACGCTCACACACTGCACCTTTCTGTGGGTTTTATTGCTGAGGAGCTCTGTGATACGCACATACACAATGCACCTTTCTGTGGGTTTTATTGCTGTGCAGCTCTGTGATACTGTCACGGTGTGGCCAGGGGGTTGACGAGCCCAAGGTGTGGTTACACAAAACAGCCAGATAATTGGGGTTTGCAAAGTAAAAAAGGAACAGAAGTAAATCAGGAAAGGGGACAATGAATAAGTAATAAAACACAATGAAAACTGGTGGAAAGTAGAATATAAACAGCGGGCAGGGTACACTGAACGGATGGGACAGGATACTGAATGCCACAGACACTGAACACAGGGGTTAACAGAACAGGTACTTACTGGATACACAGGGGGAAGATCAGAAGACAGAGGGTAGAAGGAACGAATAATAAATGACAAGCGAGGTATCAGGAGGGCTGTAGCAGTAGGGTGGTCATATCATGCAGAGGTCTTGGCAGGCAGCGAGCAGAGAGTGGTCAAGTCCATAGCAAAAGGTCATACACGGGAGGTCAATAGATGAGGGTGGTCTCCACAGGTTACTTGCAGGTAGATGGATTTCCACAGGATGCAATGAGATGCAATGAGAGATGAGGGTGGTCTCCACAGGTTACAATGAGGGTCTTTGTGCAGAGCAGGCAAGATAGGCACACCATGAAGCTTCTAAGGTTAGAAGGATAATGCAGAAGCATTGAATGAAGGGTGAGGCCAGTCTTTATGGGATTTGCAGGCCCAGCCTACACCTGAGGCTGGGATAGGTGATAGGAAAGTCAGGGATGGAGTCTTGAGTGCCTGGACCTCAGTCCAGTTAGTTGGAAAAGCCGGACCGGATCCAGGTTCTTAAAGGAGACAGCTCCTACTTCCCTTTCTTCCGGCGTCTGCGGCGCGAACCGTGACAGATACGCTCATACACAGTGCACCTTTCTGTGGGTTTTATTGCTGTGCAGCTCTTATACGCTCATACACACTGCACATTTCTGTGAGTTCTATTGCTGTGGAGCTCTGATACGCTCATACACAATGCACATTTCTGTGGGTTTTATTGCTGTGGAGCTCTGTGATACGCTTATACACAGTGCACCTTTCTGTGGGTTTTATTGCTGTGAGCTCTTATACGCACATACACACCGCACATTTCTGTGGGTTTTATTGCTGAGGAGCTCTGTGATAAGCATATACACAATGCACCTTTCTGTGGGTTTTATTGCTGTCTGTGCATCTCTGTGATACGCTCATACACAGTGCACCTTTCTGTGGGTTTTTTGCTGTGCAGCTCTTATACGCTCATACACACTGCACATTTCTGTAAGTTCTATTGCTGTGGAGCTCTGATACGCTCATAGCCTCATACACAATGCACATTTCTGTGGATTTTATTGCTGTGCAGCTCTGTGATACGCTCATACAATCTGCAAGTTTCTGTGGATTTTATTGTTCAAACAATTCGAGTGGCTGCGATCCAGTATACTTGACATGCATGGCTGATCTTTGTAAAAATGCTTGAATTTAAACATTTCATAATTTTAATTATCTCAATAGATACATTTGAAATGGTATACAAAATATACAAGTAGGCACTTGGTGTCCACTTTTAATATAAAGAGATGAAAAGGCGGAGCTCTAAGAGGAAAAGGTGGAGCCTAAATAGGAAGGGTGGGGTTTAACCAGGAAGAGGTGTGACCGTGAAAGGAAGGGGTGTGTCAAATCTAAATTAGGGGGTGCACGAGTTTAGTCAGGCCTAGGGCAACACAAAACCTAAATACACCACTGGGTGTGCTTACTTCATTTGTATACAAACTTTAAAGTGCACCTGTCATGGGCAAAATGACTTTTTGCCCATTTGGCAGGGTACCTTTCCCCTTTTATATGGGGCATGTTTTAAAAGGTATTCCATGTTGAAATTTTCCCCTCTCCCCAGAATCAGAGAGCAGAGGGCTGTCCTTTAGGATTGTAGTAACTACTCACAGTTATCCTCCTCACTGTGGCATGACGCAATCATGTGGGAGACAAATGCCAAACGTCAGCACGTAATATCTCTTTTTTTACATTTTATATAGGTCAGCGACCTACAGTATATTAAGGGAGAGGTGCCTTGCGTTGTTAATTCCCCTTTCATTTTAAACTTTGCATATAATGCTGTAGGCAAGTCTGGAATGTGATTCAGTACAGGATAGTTTAAAAATACATTTATAAAAAGCCTGGCATTAAAAACAGTTCGAACAAACATTTTTTCCTTTACTCAATAAAAAGAATGCCCTCTCAAGACTTCATTGCAGTTTTGAATGGGTTGGCATGGGTGTACTCTGTTTGTCTCAATAAAAAACTCTTAATATGACTGAAATTCAAGAAGTCTTTCTTGAGTTTGCGAAGTGGCTCTTCCCCTCTCCAACTGCAGATCAGCTCTCCAACTCTGAAATTGAGAGATCACATTGGGTTTTTTCAATTTATATTTGCATTTTTATACAAAAATGATTGTACTTTTCCATATAAAAATATATCAGTTTTACTGCAAAGTATACTTCTCATTTTCATTATTTAAAGGGACACTATCACTTACATAAACTGTAACTAGATTACTTGCGCATTACAAATTTGTTCGACATAATTGCATGTAAAAATAAAATTAGGTATTTTATCTCAGGGTTCCAGTTTCTGTTTTTTTACCATGATGCAACATTTTCCAAAAGCTTTGCATTGTGGCTCTGGTTTATATACTCTACAATATTTATCAGTTAACGAGGTGGAAGCTGAAATATTTAGATAATTCTATTGATTTCCAGGCTACCAGAGATAAGAGCTGACATCTGAATTAGATATGACAGGGAGCTTAAAAGACTTCTAATCTACCCACCGGTGATGTCCTTTGAATACATCCCACACAACACAATGATGTAAGTAAGCTGCCTGACTCGTAGACTCCAATATATGAACAAAACCGCAAAGTGAGGACCAAGTGAGGTAAAGATACTGTGTGTGTGTGTGGGGGGGGGTGGCAGTTTACAATACAAAACATCACAAAATGACACAGAGTAAAATATTTTCTTAACTGAACATGCAAGAGAAACACACAGCACATGTAAGATTTTAGCAACATAAAATAAACAAAAAGGGGATGTGACGGAACGGCCGCCGCAATATTTATTTGCGTTTAATTTTGTTATATTTCGTTCCCCCTATATTTATATGTACGAATACCCCTGTTAGATTTATTGGAAAATGTTCCCTGTTTTGTAACTATTTGTGTACCCCCTGCAATGACTTACACTGATCTTGCCAGTCGCTGCTTAATAGGGATTGTTCGAACTCGAACATTCGAAAAAGTTCGAATTCGAACGCGAACACGATTCGAACGCAATGCAAGTCAATGGGCTCGAACGTTCGAAAATTAAGGTGCCCTCCAAGAGGCATATACTGTATGCAAGATTTTGGCCAAAAAAGGTGTATGGGGGTCCGGGTAGTGCCCTGGGGGACAGGAAACAATGAAAAAAAAGTAAAAAAAAACAAACGTTTTTAATCCTTTCACTGCTGAGTGCTGAGCCATTTCACCGCTGTGCGCTGAGCTCATTTTTACCGCTTTTGCTCATGTTTAAACGCGATTAGAAGCCATGAGAAATGTTTAAGCATCAACGAGTGGGGAAAATTACGATCTTAACGCAAACATTAACGCTCAGTTGCGTGAGCGTTAACGTTTGCTGCGGTGTTCACCGCATATTTGTAACGATTCCCCAGGACAGACCTTACCTTAGCCTGGTGGTCAGTGGGGGCTCCCTGGATCCTGGTTGTGGGGGGGTCTGCCATGGCCGCAGGTGCAGTGGCTCCCTCCCTGCGCCACCTCTCTGCCACTTGCACTCGGCCGGCCAGCCCAAACAGTCGCAGCTCTATCATCCGGCAGCCGCATGCTCCTCAAGGGGATCCTTGGAAGGCCCCGGCAGGCAGCCCTTTACAGTGCCTGATTAGAGGGCTGTGTCTGCCTGATGTTTTAGCAACAAGAATGTTTTATCCCATAGGCTTCAATGTTAAAAATATTCCCGATTTAATTCAGTATCTAATAAACCGTTGCTTATAATATTCTGCAGTAAAGAGTCTCTATTTTTAGATTTTTTTAGGATTTTTTTAAGCATTTTTTCAATTTTTTTCAAATTTATTTTCGAACTTTTGGCGAACATCGCAAAAAGTTCGACGTTCGCCGAACTGTCGAAGGGCCGATGTTCGATTAGAACCGCCAGCCCATTCCTACTGCTTAGCTGCCCATTGCAACAATGTATATATGTGTGTGTGCAACTGTATCTTTCCCTAGGAGATGGGATGGCTGCTTCAGTCAGGGTTATTCAGAGAGCGTGAAAAGCAGGAGAATGACTGGAGAATGAAAAATTCTAGGTCAAAATAGCCGATTTGGAAAGTGAGATGAAAGGGAGAATTTTTCTGGTTTGGCTATTTTGACCTAGAATTTTTCAGTCATTCTCCAGTCATTCTCCTGCTTTTCACGCTCTCTGAATATCCCTGTTTGTTTATTGTACCCTTGGTCCGTTAATATTTAGTTCAGACACTATGATATTTATTTTCCCTGATGTGTGTAAATTATGTTCCTGTGTTTAGTACTGTTCCCCAGTGCATCCTGCCTACACGCATCGAGCCGCCACCAGCGGGACCAGGCAATTGTCCGCCACACTTTAACCTCGTGTGCTCCAGGTACTATACACTGCTCCAGGGCACATTTTGGTCAGTGTGTCCCTAAAAACAGGTGCCTGCTAATGGGAACCTCATCATCCAGTCTCCTTCTTCTGCAGGGAACACGGCCACTCTGCTACCCGGGTACATTACAACAGCCGCCAGACTTCTACAGCTCATCGCTCGGTCCCCCATTTGTGAATCAGGGCGCTTCTTTGGCAGAAGTAGCCGGGGGATCAGAGTAATGGATTAAATTTTAGCTGTACCTGGGTTGTGCCGCCACTCCATAAGGATCTCCCCAAATAAACTCGGAAACTATAAGGGCGCTATTACATTCTTCACGCAAAAATGCACGGTAAAAATTAAACGTTAACACGCGTAAATTAACGCTGGTATTGCAATCCTCGCTCATTATTTCATCCGTCAAAAAATAACGCTCGTAAAAAAGACGCGCAAAAACACGGGCGCATTAACGTTGCGCAGAGAAATCTGTGTGCGGACTGTTTTTTTCACGCGATTCAGCCAATCAGAATTAAGAACCACAATTGTCTCACGTTAAGTTTTTGCGCCTGTCAAAGTCAATCTGCGCATATATGCTGCATCAATAATAAAAACACGCACAACTTATCAATTTTATTGTTTGGGTATGCGTATTGCTGTATTTTTTTTTTCGGGCTGGTGTATTTGGTTTCGGCCAGGACGTTCAGATTTGCCGTTACCACCAGGTTTTAGAAGACGTTAAAATTATGCGCGCAAATGCTGTGTGTTAAATTTTGCGCATAGATTGTAATACCATCCGCGTACCAGCGCACAAACGCATTTGCACTCACAATGTTAAGTATAGGACGCGAGCAGTACAGTACGCTTGTGCAGCGTTCACGCAGGTTCGCACCTGGTAGACGATTACGTGCGTTTGTTGCGCTGACATTGTAATACGACGTTCAGCGCAAAGGGTTTTGCCCCTCGTGTTAATGCATTTTTGCGCGCGCACAAACGTTTGCGTGAAGATTGTAATAGGGCCCTAACTGGGCTCGCTCTAGAGATGGTGGCACATTCCTCAGACGGGGCTCGCCCCAGAGGCAGTGGTTGTCATTCTATGGCAGTTTACTAGGCTCGCTCTGGACGCAGTGGTGACCCATGTTAACGGATGGAAATTGGATTATGGCTGGAGGCAGTGAAGCCCCAGCGCCGGGAGGTCTGAGGGCAGGCAGGAGGGAGAACAATGGAGACAGTCTGTGTAAATGTAACCTGTGTTTTCCACAATAAAGACATTCCTACATGCTTCAACCCTACACTGAGATTCAGGTAGTGAATGGGGGAATATTCTGCGGACTTTATTTATTTTCTTGGGTGGATTTCTATGGACACCGATTTGTTTCCTGATTCTCCGGAGCAAGGGAGACTTTTTTACGGCGAAACTGCTCTGCCCGGGTAGCGGCTTCCATCTCAAAGGACCTTTCATTTTTTGGTGGTAGTGGCCCTTTAACTGTGACTGCGACTGCAGTTTCCTAGTCACACTGAATACTTCAATCTCAGCTGAAATCCTCTCAGCTTTCAGCCAATGCACTTCAATTAGGATCTAGCAGATCTAGAAGTCTAGATGAGTTTTATTGAATAGAACCCACTACAAAATCTAGTAGGTTTCTTAACCCTTTCCCTGCGGAGGACTTGTGGGGAACGTCCTCATTAACTCCCGCTATATGCGGAGGAGGTTCCCCGTACGTCTTCCGCAAGCGGGAGCCCCCCCCCCAGAGATACCTCTCTGTCCGGGGTCACGCCGTGTTCTGACTTCAGCGAAGTAAGACGCTGAATTTAAAACTCTCCCGACATCAATGACGTCATTGCGCCATGCGCAATGATGTAATTTCCAGGCGACCCCCCCCCCCGGCAATGCTGGGAGATCGCCTGAAAGGGGAGGGGGGATCCGTTCCCATTTTAAGCGGTTGTCATGCCCATGCCGCTCCTGTGCCATGCTGTCTTGCCCAAGTCGCTGTCAATGCTGTTGTGGCAAAATCTATGTTACTGTGCGCACTATCGATGCTCAGGCAGCTACATGAAAGGTGCTGCCCTTCTGCTCAGTGTCAGCACTCCGTACTCAAACAGTTAAAGCACCTGAAACCCACACACACATCACACCCCTCTGTCAAAATAAAGTTTCCACACCCCCTCTGCTCCAGGCTCCATTATTGCAGCTAATTCCATGAGACCAAGAGGTACTTCACCCTGCTCTGAACCCACGTTATACCTGATCCAGATAACCCGGCCTACCCTGATTCCTATCCAGATACCAGTCCCAGTTCTCCCACCTTGCCTTCTGCTTCCTCTATCAGCTACTCGCATCATCCTGCAATATTCCTCCTGGTTTGGACCTGCTTGTGAACCCAGGGGCGGATCCAGGGGGGGCAACGGGGCAATTGCCACCCCCCGAGAAAATCTGTGTCTGCGTGTGAGGACTCAGCTGTGGTGCCTGCAGTTACTGAAACTTTACTGCAAGCAGTGGTGGATTCAGAGAGGAGGCACAGGGGACAATTGCCCCCTCCCCCGAGCAGTGCAGTCACCCCAGCTGACCTCCAAACTTGACTCAAATCGCGATGAATGCACCTCAGGCAGACATTGTGATTTGCTGAGGCACACACTGCGCAGGGCAGAGGCGCATACGTGGCTGCTCGTCATGTGGCCTCCACGGGCACCGGCTCCTGGTTTGCATGTGGGGGGGTGGGTCTCCTGCTCGCAGCCTTCATTTCCTCTGTGTCGGGCTGAGGATTTATGGCCCCTCTAGAGCCCGGCACAATGTAGTTTGACACCCCTGGGATTTAATCCCCTTCATCTCCAGGAACAAATCATCTGGAGTTTCAGCAGTTCCCCCTGCCCCCCTCCTTTCTGGCTGTCAGTGACCAGAGAAAAGCAGGAGTGCAGAGCACACAGCCAGGAGCAGGTATGGACAGAGGGGGTTTTCAAAGAGCACCAAAATGTCACTGACATTTTGCCGCTCTGTCGTTCCATGCGTTTCAGTGATTTCAATTCAAAGATCCTGCAGTGAATTCAGCATTCACCGCAGGGTCCACGAAGTGCACTGATCGCTGAGCCGTTGATCGCTGAGCCGCTGAACGCTGAGCTGTTGAACGCTGAGCTGTTGAATGCTGAGCTGTTGAATGCTGAGCCGCCGAACACTGAGCCGCCGAAGCCCACCAATCAGCCTCCAAGCCGCCGAACGCAGCCAATGATCCGTCGAAGGTAGCTGAACACCACCGAAAAAACAATAAATGAAAAACAATAAACAGTTTAATAAAGAATAGAAATGATGATAGTCTGTCCATTGAAACCTATGGGAGTCGCATGATTAAAGCCGTTGAAATGAATCGCCAAAAATCTGGCCATTTCACCAACATGTCAGTGCAGTTCAGCTTTCTGTGAATACATTAACCATTACTTCTCTATGGGACAATTTCGTTGCCGCCATTCATTCATCATTTAGTAGTGAAAATGTGATGCTCCCCCCAGTTTTAATTGTGGTATCTTATGTGCCCTCCTATATATTGTTCCTAGAGTCGCCACTTGTTATATGGCTGTGTATGGGCATCAGTGAGTGTAAGGCTGGCGGCACACTAGCAAACATTTTGCGTCCGTCTGACCGTACTGTTTAACGTCCGTCATAGCTTTAAAAAGGAGTCAATTAAACCCACCACACGAAGCACCTGCGCACTTTTTCACTGACGGGCAATGCATATAGCTACGGACGCGAAAACAACATCGACGTGAAAAAGCTAAACGGACGCAGAAACAACGCCGCCATGTATTTTCCTAGGGTGTGGAGACAGACATTACGGACGCACTTTATGCAGTACTCACAATATCTCCCGTGAAAAAGTGCGTCCTTTACGGACGCAGTGCAGTATGCTCGTGTGCCGCCTCCCTAAAAGTGTAATTTTGTAAAGGGGTTTGATAATTGTTAGTGCTGCAACCACAATATTGCCTTTGGTTCATTAAATGTCTTCATTTTTGAGAATTTTGGTGTGTCTGACTACCACTTTTTATTGTAGAGGTACTCTGGGGCTGGCTACCTTGGGATTATGTGCAGGGCTGCCATCAGAAATCTTGTGTCCAATTACTAAGCCACTGGCTGGATCCCCCCCCCCACCTTCCCTCAGCTGCCTATTTCAGTACACTACGGTAATTAAAACATGGTACTCCCTTTTCCCCTCCACCTAGTGCAACCCATACTAATTGCCACAAGTGATGAGCCAGCATACTCTTACCGGCCCCAGATGCCTTATCTTGGTTTGTCATTCAAGGGTGGCATGGATGGACCCCGCTATCTGTGGCTCTTAGAAAAGCTGGACAGGCTTTGACAAGCAACAGGGCCCCCTGGAGCCACTGGGCCCCTGAAAGTATCATGGGCTGTTACCCCCTGATGGCTGCCCTGATTATGTGCACCTACACTACACCTAATCCATTTCCAGTCACTTCAAGAAGAAGGTACACTGTTTATTTTCCTTTCTTGTTTGGAACATAGCTTAATGTCTTAGAGGTTCTATGACATCTGATAAGCAATTTATTTCAGAAACACATACAGATTTATTCAAAGAAAAGTGAAAATCAGGAGAATTGGCAGGAGAAGAGAACTATCTAGACCAAACAGCCAATTTAGAAAGTGAGATAAATGGGAGAATTTTTCTGGTTTGGCTATTTTGACCTAGAATTTTCACTTCTCCTGCCAATTCTCCTTAGTTTCACTTTTCTTTGAAAAGACTTGATAATATTATAAAATTGTGGTAAATTTATTACATTTGTCATAAGTAGAATAACGTATGGGTATTTATCAGGTACTGAAAATAATTATGGGAATAGAGTTTCAAAAAATAGTCACCGAAATGTTAAAGGGATACTCTAGGCAACATGCACCAGCAATTGCAAATCCTGTCACAACCCTAATCAATGAATCACTGGTGAATGGATACATACCCAAACTCTGGAAGACTGCGAGAGTGGTACCTATCCATAAAAGTGGTGATAGTACTTTGGTATCCAACTACCGTCCGATATCATTGCTCCCTGTAATGTCAAAAATTTTGGAAAAATGTGTCTACACACAATTATGTGATTATTATCAATATTGGAACTACTTAACCCCGGATCAATCCGGCTTTCGTCCAAATCACTCAACTACAACCGCCCTTTTAAAAGTCTGCAATGATATCCAAGCTGGGATGGAACAAGGAAACCTAACTGGAGCCATCTTCCTTGATTTTTGCCAAAGCCTTTGACACAGTAGACCATGGCATCTTGTTAAAAAAACTTAAAGACTCTGGTATTGGTGATCGCACACTAACCTGGTTTCAATCATATGTATGTGATCGGTCGCAATATGTGTCCATTTCTGGCAGCTCCTCCCTCCCCCTCCCAGTCACGTGCGGTGTACCCCAAGGCTCGATACTTGGCCCCCTGCTATTTACAATATTCATAAATGATCTGCCTAACATCTGCAAAGCCTCAACTGTACCCATGTACGCAGACGACACTGTAATCTATACCAGCAAACCAACTCTCCCACAGCTGGAGGCCGTGCTGCAAGAACAATTCACAGAGGTAGAAAAGTGGATCAAACACAACAAACTTTTTTTAAATACAGACAAAACTGTAACGATGCTCTTTGGAACAAAACCTAAACTACACAAATTGCAAAATCCCCATCTATGTGTTGGGACAAAATCAAATGGCACGCTAACCACAGTCACTTCTCTAAAATATCTAGGTTAGCCCCAAATATATCCTTTGGCCCCCACATCGAAAAACTCTCATCTAAAATTTACCCCAAACTAGGCGCCCTTTACAGAAACAAATCCTGCCTGAACCCCACGGTAAGAAAGCAAATTGTACAACAAATGCTTATGCCGGCTATTGATTATGAAGATGTAGTGTATGCAGCGGCCCCGCAAACACACCTTCAGAAACTTACCACATTGTATAACTCATGCTGCCGCTTTGCGCTACAATGTAACTACATGACCCATCATTGTGACATGTTAAAAGATGCTAAAGCTAAAGCTAAACTGGCCGTCGCTGGAGTCTAAACGTACCCTTCACCTTTCCAACCTGGTGTTTAAGAGCTTTTCTGGGAAGCTGCCACCCTACCTGAATAGACTGCTTCCTCCAGCAGTTCCCTCAACCTATAACCTCCGATCCAGGACCAGTACCTTACTTGCAATACCACAATACAAAAAGACAGTGGCTCGGTCCTCATTTTCCTACAGAGCACCGCAGTTATGGAATAACCTCCCAGACGCCATCAAATCTTCCCCCAGTCTAAAGTCACTCGAGCTCCCTATTAACATACCTCAATACGGAATGCTTCTGTAAACATGTAACATAATGACTGTTTCCTACATATTTATTTTCTGTTAATCTGTATATTTGTGTTATTTTTATATCTTGCATTGTATTACTTTGTATTTCTGTAACAACTGTAACATTTCAATGTTCTTGAACCCAGGACATACTTGAAATCAAGAGAAATCTCAATGTATCCTTCCTGGTAAAATCTTTTATAAATAAATAAATAAATAAATAAAATGACCACCTAAGCTTTTTTAGGTGGTCATGATGACCTAAGTATGCCCTTTTCTTCCGCTGCCCCTCCGCTGAGCTGATCGACTGAAACAGCTGAGAGACGCGGAGGACTTTACTCCGCCCTCCCAGCTGTCAGTCAGCAGAGCGGGATTTGTATTTCCCGCTTCTGCCGACTATTGTCGAGTAGGAGACGTCATCGAGCTTTCAACGTGATGACGTCTCCTACTCGCCGCAGTAGCTGGCTGGCTGTGATTAGTGTTGCGCGTATCCTCTTGCGCGTAACACTAATCAAAGAAGGTGGAGCCGGGAGGAAGCCTGCTGATTGGCTGGTTTACGTGCTAGGCGCGCATGCGCGCTTTGCACGTAAACCTTCAGCCAAGTTGAAGATTTCCCACGACGGGAGCGGAAGAGGAGGGAGGTGAGTAAAAAAAAAAAAAACGCCGTTTAAAAAGTGTAGTTTTTAGGGTAAGTATAACATAAAAAAATACTGATTATATTATACCTATTGCCCTACCTAGTTAATGTAAAAAAAGGGGGGTGATTTGCAGCCTAGAGTGTTCCTTTAACAGCTGTCAATGGGGCCAATTCCTCAATACAGTAAAACCAGTTACACAAAGTTCTGTTTTTCTTTAGGGTTGCAGAACAGCAGATCGAGATATCTCAATATCGGGTCACCAGATGGTGCCTTTGTAGCTTGAGATATCACGGTAGTGAAGGGGTTAAAATAAGTGAGCAAACCAGCTGGGCGGGATTAATCATTTACAATCTGATATCCACCCTCAGTCAGTCTTGATTTGAGCTGACTAAAGGGGATGCCAGGTTTATCCTAAGCTAGTTTATTTCAAATGCACACAGTACAAAGAACATTTAAAACTCCCCTTGACTTTCAGCACAGGGTCATCCGAAAATCATTGTGAAGGATAAATATGATTGCTCTTAATCTTGATGTCAATATGTTTATTGAAGTAGAGTTTTGTGGTCTTCTTAGGTCAAAGAGTCTTAATAACCATTGAAAGTAGCAGAGGGAATCTCAACTTTATGTTTACAAATGGCCTTATTAATGCACACTTTGGAACTCATGAATAAAATCAATGTAATTTAAGCAATAATTAGATTTGAAAAAGTCAATAGGAACCTCGGGTGAACCATATTTTTTTAATATTGGTAATGAATTCAATATTCACTCTGTGAACATATGGAGTCACTGTTATAATGGGCATATTTATTTTTCTTGATAGGAACACAGGGACACTGATAATATTAATATGTATAATTTCAGGTGTCTAGATATTACCGTACGGATAGCTTGGTCATGGTGATGTGTTGCTTTGTGCCTTTGCTCTTGCAACAGTGCATATTTGAACTTTATGACAAATTGCTCAAATACGAAATTCTTATTGTGTTGTTTTAATGTTTAGAAATTGTGGCCATCTAACATTATTTTAGGACAGACTATGAATCTGGGCTTTTTACTTCCTTAAAGTCTTATTAAGGACAATAGATTTTCAAAAGCAAAAATGTGAACTAAGGAAAAAATGCTGAAAGAACTGGGGGTGTATTCCAAGCCTGGTGTGAACTTAAACAGAGATATTGTAAAGTTACTTACTCCATAGACATTAATGGGTCTGGGAATTTTACAGCAGCTCTTGTTTACACCATGGTTGGAAAATAGCCCTCAGTGTTCATTTTAATCAAACATTTTAACAGAATCAAGGGATGAGGTGGATACATCTGTTCTTTGTATGCCAGTTTTACTGCTTCGTAGTGATATATAACCAGATTTCAATACTAGGTACTAGACTGTTGGATGTAATAAGGTGCTGTATGACCTATACTATCTTGGAAGAAACAACCTTGAGAAAGCATCCATGGTTTCCCAAGGGAATTCATAAGAATTTCCCAAACCGACAATAAACTATAGGGGTTATTCAAAGAGCACCAGAACACTTTGGGGAATTCAGCAATCCCTGCAGGGTTCACAAGTGCAGGGAAAAGCCGGCGAACAACCGCCAAATCGAAAGTAAAGACTGCCACAAAACCGCCAAAAACATTGGATCCGATATGGTAAACCAGAAAACATCGGATCCAATCCAAAAAGCCGCTGCAAACACGTACCCAACGACATGCCTGAAAACCACCGAACGCAACCGAAAAAAGCAGACGGTCCGCCGGACACAGCTGAGCAGCTGCCGGAAAAAGCCGACAAGCAGACAAATGGGGTAAAAATAAACAAACCACTGCAACTGAAAAGCTGTTTGGAAAAAAAAAAAAACTACTACACGAAAAAGCCTGGAATTACGATCCTATTAAATTAATAATAATAAAAAGGTCTGTTACAGAAAAAAAACACTACTTAAAAAAATGGTAAAAGTATTTCACCATAAAAATCCCGAAAAGTGCCTAAAAAAATTTGCCTTTTTGATGCAAATTAACAGAATAAACGGTTTAATAGATATTTAATAAAACCGGGAATATTTTTAACATTGAAACCTATGGGATTCACCTGTTTAAACCTGCCCGAATGAAACCAACGAGCATCAGGGCATTTCACTGCTGTCTGGGGTTCTCTCAATAGATTAACCATTGCTTCTCTATGGGAATCTCACTGCTGCCAAAGATCACTGTATTATTTGGCAAATTGCCAGCTTTTGAATAGCCGAATGACCCTGAAATTGCACCATGCAGGGAAATTCACTGTTCGGTGCAATTTTGGGGCCACTTCAGCTCTCTTTGAAAAAACCTGTATATGTGCCCAGGCCATCTGTGAGCTACTTGATATCACGTTTTCCTAATGTGCTGCCTAATAGTGGCTGTTGAGAGATCATCGAGTCTGATGTTGCCTTAGGGGATTCATAATAAAGCATGCAGACTACACACATGATTACAGAATCATTTAGCGCCAGCTAAGGCCCCGTTCACACTGTGCGATTTGAAAATCGTGCGAATTTCCGCGGGGTTTACATATTCGCAACATCGCGGTTTTGCAAAGTACCACCAATGGAAATCGCAAAACGCAACTCGGAAAAAAGGGGTTATGTACCAGTGACATGCTACCGCGACATGCGATATCGCGCGGCAAAATGTGAACAGCTCCATTGAAATGCATTGGAGATGCTACATAGAGCGACATCGTGCGGATTTTGCCACAATTTCGCAGCAAAACCCACGCGATAAGTTGCACAGTGTGAACGGAGCCTAAAACTGCTCCATAGCACAGGGTACTAACTTGCATAGTCCAGGATCACGGCAGAGCAAAGGAATTGAAAGGATGCTTTTCCTGCTTTGAACAGAACAAACATATCCTGACTGGGTCACTTCAGTGTTGTGAGAGCTGCATAAAGCACAGGAACACTTGCAAATATATATAAACCAATTATTTATAGAATTTGTTATCGCATACTTTTACTTTATTGATCATATAATTAAGCAGAATAATCAAGGGTGTCACTTTAAATGAAAGGAAAACATATTAAAACCACCAGCAACAACAAATGTTATGTATAGATCTGACGGTTGAATATAATTTAAATGTGCTTTCTTGCCAAGTAGTTGTTAAGAGTTCAAGAAAAGTTATTTATCGATGTATTGTAGTTCACAATTGTCAAGTACTCTACTTATCTTTCCTTCTTTTGTTGGCTTTTGTGTAATGTATAATGTTTTCATTCTTAAAACATTTGAAAACCGAAACATACTTCGACAGAGATGTCCCTTAAATTCAATCAATAAAATAATTCAGTAATGGAACAATATAAGCAGGCGACTTCTATTACCATTTAGAATCCATTTGACCAGTTTGTCCAGGAATTGGCTGGAGTACTTATAAAGAATTAAATGATCTACGCTGAAAATCTAGAATATCACAAAAACACAGAACATCACAAGATGTGTAAGACATAAAAGGCACTATTCCCTAATGAGCACTAACGTTGAGATGTGTAAGCATTGCCAGGATAAGTGACTTTAATCCATGCGCCCCCTAATTACCTTCCTGACGCTAAACCTGTAAAAAATCACTTAGTGCATTGTGATTGTGCTAGCGTTCGCAAGCTTCCTGTACTTTGCGCATCATATACTTAACATGGGGAGTGCGTTAGAAGTAAGATATTACAAAGTCCTAGTGCTAATTACTGTTACTATGGTTTATATAATTACTTTGTGGTCACTGTAGCCAAATTCAACTCCCCTATCTAGGATGTGTTTATGCTGTGATTACATGACACCCTATTGTCTCATGTTTTGACATGTCTGGTTCACTTGAGGCTGGGGGGGTGTAAATTTCCATTGGTCTCTAACCCCACCTGGGACTGTAAATATTCAACCCAAAACAGCTGTCCAGTGGTAGCTGGTCAAGTCCCAGATCTACAGCGTTGTCTTATTTCTGGGGGATGCTAGCAAGACTCTTTCCGTGTACCTATCCTTAAGCTTTGTCTAAGGACTGGAGGAAGGCATGAAAGCCTGCTGGGGAGGGCAAGGAAGCGGTATTAACAGATGTGACCCAGTCGGATCACATACTGAGAAACACTATATTGCCAAAAGTATTCGCTCACCCATCCAAATAATCAGAATCAGGTGTTCCAATCACTTCCATGGCCACAGGTGTATAAAATCAAGCACCTAGGCATGCAGACTGTTTTTACAAACATTTGTGAAAGAATGGGTCGCTCTCAGGAGCTCAGTGAATTCCAGCGTGGAACTGTGATAGGATGCCACCTGTGCAACAAATCCAGTCGTGAAATTTCCTTGCTCCTAAATATTCGACAGTCAACTGTCTGTCACGGTGGCTCCCCGTACCCCCCGGCGCCTGGCAGCAGCTTCCTCGCTGCTCGCTAGCCAGGCGCCGAGTGATATTGCGGTCGCTTCCGCACACGTGGGGACGCCGGGGGGCGGGGCCTGGCGGGCTGACGCGGACCCGCCGGGTTTAAAGCCCAGACTCGCAGAACAACCGGCGCCCTGACGTGGTAGTTACTTCCCGCAGAGCTCTTGCATTCTATTGTATATTTTTGGCTATTCTGTGTACCGACCCCTGGCATTGGCAAACTGACCATTCTGTGTACCGACCCCTGGCATTGGCAAACTGACCATTCTGTGTACCGACCCCTGGCATTGGCAAAACCATTCTGTGTACCGACCCCTGGCATTGGCAAACTGACCATTCTGTGTACCGACCCCTGGCATTGGCAAACTGACCATTCTGTGTACCGACCCCTGGCATTGGCAAACTGACCATTCTGTGTACCGACCCCTGGCATTGGCAAACGAACCATTCTGTGTACCGACCCCTGGCATTGGCTTATTAACTATTCTGTGCAACACTCCTGGTATTGGCGTTTACTCTTCTATATTGGTTTTGGGGTCAGTCTGTGTGGCATCCTAAGCACGCATCAGACTACCTCTTCTATTGTTTAGGTCTTGGGAAGAGCCAACCATTCTAGGTCTTGTGTACCCTCCTAGTATCGTTCTTTGTGTCTACCTATCTTTACGTATTCTGTATCTGTCTAGACGTGCCGACCATTCTAAGGATCGGAAGGGTAGTGAGCGGTCTGCGTAATAGGGACCACCATCTTGGTAATCAGGGGGATCCGTGACATTACGTCAGGGCCAATGGATCCCGCAGACCTCTCATCTCAGTTGACAAGAATTGCAGCCCGACAAGAAGAGCAGGACCACAGGATGGACCAAATTGCTCTTGCTCTGCAAACCCTGTTGAATCGATCCACTACTGGTGCTGCAAGTCCTCCAGAACCAGTAGTGCCTAGGGCCAGTTCGGCCTCACCCGAGGGGTGTAGGCTCAGTATGAAGGCACCCGTACGCTATGATGGTACGCCTAACCTGTGTCGGGGTTTTTTGACCCAACTGGAGATTCTATTCGAGAACAATCCAGGGTCCTGTGTATCCGATAAAGCCAAAGTAGGCTACCTAATTAATCATTTAACTGATAAAGCGTTACTGTGGGCCACGCCATTGTGGGAAAAAAAAAAACCTATCATATATGACTATGAGGGCTTTACCTCTGAACTAAAACGTACGTTTGATCCCTCTAGAAGGGCCACCAATGCAGGCAGGTCCTTATTCCACATTAAGCAAGGCAATAGGAGAGTCTCCGACTATGCCATAGAATTTAAGACCTTGACTTCTGAGGTACACTGGCCTAACGACGTTTTAACCTTGGCGTTTACCGAAGGCCTGAACGAGGCCTTGATGTTTGAGCTGGCTCCCTTGAAGTTGCCAGAACATCTGGACCATTTGGTTGATTTCTGTATTGCCATGGACGACCAAATTAGGGACAGGAGGCATTCTCGAGACAGACCCAGAAGGCTTTTGCCTCCTTTACCCTTGGTACCCAGACACACCAATACGTCAGGTACTCCAGAGCCAGTAAGAACCGATCTACCGGTCGTGGAACCTATGCAGATAGGTAGAACAGGTATTTCAGAGGCTGAGAGAACTTACAGAAGGGAAAGGGGGCTCTGTTTTTACTGTGCCGGGGCAGGGCATTTTCGTCTTCAATGTCCTCAAAGACCCAGGGGTGGCAGGGGTGACACTGGCAAACCGGCCAGAGAACACCTACTAGCCAGGTAATCGGTTCACTCTATGCCTCCTTTGTTGATAACGAAAAAAAAAAACCCGGATTCTGGTGCCCATCTCCTTAACCTGGGAGGGGGTGCACCTCAAGACTGAGGCGTTCCTAGACTCTGGAGCCTCAGGTAACTTTATGGATAGAGTGTTTGCCTCTAAGAACCTCATGCCTCTAGTTCTCAAAGAAAGACCCCTAATGGTGGAGGCCATAGACGGGAAACCCTTGTCATGTCCCCACATCACCCACGACACTATAGAGGTATGCATGAAAACAGGGGTTTTGCACCAGGAAACCATACGATTCCAGATTATTGACTCTCCCTCATGCCCCGTCGTCCTGGGGTTTCCATGGTTGACTGAGCATAACCCGGTGATTGATTGGGTCCAGAGAGACATAAAATGTTGGGGCCCCAGTTGCCAGTTGAAATGCATGGGCAGAGTCACTGTTATTGGTAGCCTTAATATCGCCACAGCACCTCCTTTATCCACAGTAGTCCCTGACTGTTATCAGGCATTAAAGGAGGTTTTTTCGAAGGCCAGGACTGAGGTTTTACCCCCACATCGCCCGTATGACTGTGCCATAGAGTTACTCCCCGGTACCATGCCTCCCAGAGGACATGTATACCCCTTGTCGCAAAAGGAGAACGATATTATGGAGGAATATATAAAAGAGAATCTTGAGCGTGGATTCATTAGACGGTCCTCCTCCCCAGCAGGAGCTGGTTTCTTTTTCGTCTCCAAGAAAGAGGGAGACTTGCGACCATGCATTGATTATAGAGGTTTAAACAGAATAACCATAAGAAATGCATATCCTATTCCCCTTATAACAGAGTTGTTCGACCGACTGAAAGGGGCCCGTATATACACGAAGCTCGATTTACGCGGGGCCTACAATCTGATAAGGGTGAAAAAGGGGCACGAGTGGAAGACGGCTTTTAATACGCGTAGCGGGCATTACGAATACCTGGTAATGCCCTTTGGGTTATGTAACGCGCCAGCTGTGTTTCAGGATCTCATAAATGACACTCTAAGGGACTTTCTGCAAACATTCGTCATAGTGTATCTCGATGACATCCTGATATACTCTCCAGATAAGGAGACCCATCACACCCATGTGCAACAAGTGTTAAGGAGACTATTGAAGGCCGGCTTATACTGCAAATTAGAAAAGTGCCTCTTTGATATAGAGATGGTGCACTTCCTTGGGTATATCATAACCCCTGAGGGGTTTCAGATGGATCCTGGTAAATTGTCGGCAATCCTCGACTGGCCCCTACCCCAAGGGCTTAAAGCCATCCAGAGGTTTCTAGGTTTTACCAACTATTATCGAAGGTTCATTAAAGACTTTTCGGCCTTGGTAGCTCCTCTCACGGCCATGACTAAGAAAGGGGTGGGAAATCAGAAATGGACACCCCAGGCCAGGCAAGCCTTCGAGGCCCTCAAACAGGCATTCACGACTGCCCCTGTTCTCCGACATCCTGATCCGGCTCTGCCTTTCCAAGTTGAAGTTGACGCCTCCGAGCTAGGTCTTGGTGCAGTCTTGTCCCAAAGGGAGGCACCCGACAAACCCTTGCATCCATGCGGCTTCTATTCCCGAAAGTTGTCCCCGGCAGAGAGGAACTATGATATCGGAAATAGAGAGTTGTTAGCAGTTATCGCAGCCTTGACGGAGTGGAGATACTTATTGGAGGGGTCTAGGGACCCCATTGTCATCATTACCGATCATAAGAATCTCACGTACATTGGTGACGCCAAACGGTTGAATGCCAGACAAGCGAGATGGTCATTGTTTCTTTCAAGCTTTAATTTCGTCCTCACATATAGACCTGGGTCAAGAAACATTAAAGCAGACGCATTGTCAAGACAGTACGAATCCTACGAACATAACATCCAAGATCAGCATCCCATTGTACCCCAGGAAAGAATTATAGCTCTCACCACGATTAGTGTCTCGTCTCCTCTAATGTTAAGATTGCAGACCGCCCAGGGTACAGCTCCTGGGGGGAGACCTCCTGCGAAACTCTTTGTACCTGAGAACGAAAGGGAAGAAGTATTAAAACTGTATCATGATAACAAAACCTCTGGGCATATGGGGATCACCAAAACACTGTCTAGTATACGTAAGCTCCTCTGGTGGCCCACGGTGCGCCGTGATGTTAGAGATTACATAACGGTGTGCGAGGTGTGCACAAGACATAAAAGTCCCAAAACAGCGCCCATTGGTTTACTCCAGCCTCTGCCAATCCCCGAACGACCATGGTCGCATTTAGCCATGGATTTTATAGTAGAGTTACCCGAGTCAAGAGGTAATACTGTAATACTCACGGTCATAGATCGGTTCTCCAAGATGGGCCACTATGTTCCTCTTCGTAAACTACCTTCGGCACTCGAACTGGTGCCCATATTCATAAACAATGTGGTCCGCATACACGGTATTCCTCTTGGGATTATCTCCGATAGGGGTACCCAATTCGTCTCTAGATTCTGGAAGGGTTTTTGTAAGAATGTGGGGATAGACTTATCTTTCTCCTCGGCCTATCACCCCCAGACCAACGGAGCAGCAGAACGCGCTAATCAGAATATAGAAAAGTATCTAAGATGTTTTATATCTGACAAACAGGACAACTGGTCTGATCTTCTACCATGGGCAGAGTATGCTTTGAACAATGCAGTGAGCGAATCCACAGGACATTCACCTTTCTTCACTGTTTACGGTTTTGATCCTCCCGTGCTCCCTGCTACGTTTCCTGATACCGCGATTCCTGCTCTGGATGAGCATTTAGTGTCTTTGAAAGAAACTTGGGGAAGGGTTAAACGGGCACTGGAGGAAAGTAGCGTTATCCAGAAAATCAAAGCAGACAGTCACAGGAGGCCGGCACCCGTGTATCAAGTTGGGGACAGGGTTTGGCTTTCTTCACGGAACATCAAGCTTTTAGTACCCTCTATGAAACTGGCACCCAGATACATAGGGCCCTATAAGATTCTGCGGCGCATCAATCCGGTCTCCTATGCTTTGGCACTACCCTCCCATATCAGGATACACAATGTGTTCCACGTGAGTCTGTTGAAGCCACTCTTGTGTAATCGGTACACCAGGGCCCGTGTTCCTCCTCCTCCTGTCTCTGTGGAGGGCGAGGAGGAGTTTGAAGTCAAGGCCATTCTGGGCGCCAGGGTGTCTAGGGGAGTCCTTCAGTACTTGGTTGACTGGGTGGGCTACGGCCCGGAGGATCGCTCTTGGCTTCCGGCTACTGAGGTTCATGCTCCTCGATTGGTGAGGGCTTTCTATTTGGCTCATCCCCGTGCCCCTGGGGGTCGTCCAGTGGCCGCCCGTAGAGGGGGGGGTTCTGTCACGGTGGCTCCCCGTACCCCCCGGCGCCTGGCAGCAGCTTCCTCGCTGCTCGCTAGCCAGGCGCCGAGTGATATTGCGGTCGCTTCCGCACACGTGGGGACGCCGGGGGGGCCTGGCGGGCTGACGCGGACCCGCCGGGTTTAAAGCCCAGACTCGCAGAACAACCGGCGCCCTGACGTGGTAGTTACTTCCCGCAGAGCTCTTGCATTCTATTGTATATTTTTGGCTATTCTGTGTACCGACCCCTGGCATTGGCAAACTGACCATTCTGTGTACCGACCCCTGGCATTGGCAAACTGACCATTCTGTGTACCGACCCCTGGCATTGGCAAACTGACCATTCTGTGTACCGACCCCTGGCATTGGCAAACTGACCATTCTGTGTACCGACCCCTGGCATTGGCAAACTGACCATTCTGTGTACCGACCCCTGCATTGGCAAACTGACCATTCTGTGTACCGACCCCTGGCATTGGCAAACGAACCATTCTGTGTACCGACCCCTGGCATTGGCTTATTAACTATTCTGTGCAACACTCCTGGTATTGGCGTTTACTCTTCTATATTGGTTTTGGGGTCAGTCTGTGTGGCATCCTAAGCACGCATCAGACTACTCTTCTATTGTTTAGGTCTTGGGAAGAGCCAACCATTCTAGGTCTTGTGTACCCTCCTAGTATCGTTCTTTGTGTCTACCTATCTTTACGTATTCTGTATCTGTCTAGACGTGCCGACCATTCTAAGGATCGGAAGGGTAGTGAGCGGTCTGCGTAATAGGGACCACCATCTTGGTAATCAGGGGGATCCGTGACACTGTCAGCTGTATTATAAGAACGTGGAAGTGTTTGGGAACGACAGCAACTCAGCCACGAAGTGGTAGGCCACGTAAACTGACGGAGCAGGGTCAGCGGATGCTGAGGGGCATAGTGCGAAGAGGTCGTCAACTTTCTGCAGAGTCAATCGCTACAGACCTCCAAACTTCATGTGGCCTTCAGATTAGCTCAAGAACTGTGCGCAGAGAGCTTCATGGAATGGGTTTCCATGGCTGAGCAGCTGCATCCAAGCCATACATCACCAAGTGCAATGCAAAGCGTTGGATGCAGTGGTGTAAAGCACGCTGCCACTGGACTCTAGAGCAGTGGAGACGCGTTCTCTGGAGTGACGAATCGTGCTTCTCCATCTGGCAATCTGATGGACGAGTCTGGGTTTGGCGGTTGCCAGGAGAACGGTACTTGTCTGACTGCATTGTGCCAAGCGTAAAGTTTGGTGGGGGGATTATGGTGTGGGGTTGTTTTTCAGGAGCTGGGCTTGGCCCCTTAGTTCCAGTGAAAGGAACTCTGAATGCTTCAGCATACCAAGACATTTTGGACAATTCCATGCTCCCAACTTGTGGGAACAGTTTGGAGCTGGCCCCTTCCTCTTCCAACATGACTGTGCACCAGTGCACAAAGCAAGGTCCATAAAGACACGGATGACAGAGTCTGGTGTGGATGAACTTGACTGGCCTGCACAGAGTCCTGACCTCAACCCGATAGAACACCTTTGGGATGAATTAGAGCGGAGACTGACAGCCAGGCCTTCTCGTCCAACATCAGTGTGTGACCTCACAAATGTGCTTCTGGAAGAATGGTCAAAAATTCCCATAAACACACTCCTAAACCTTGTGGACAGCCTTCCCAGAAGAGTTGAAGCTGTTATAGCTGCAAAGGGTGGACCGACGTCATATTGAACCCTATGGATTAGGAATGGGATGTCACTTAAGTTCATATGCGAGTCAAGGCAGGTGAGCGAATACTTTTGGCAATATAGTGTATGTTACACCAGTGTTTTTGCATTTCGTATTGTACTTGATACAATTATTAAAACATCAGGTCATTGAAGCGATTTTATGGGGTTCGGGACTATGGTATGTCCTGTTGTCAATCAAGCGCTAGCTGAATAGATAAGAGTATTTGATTTTGACGTTTGTCCCTACATCTACATGCACTCGACGTGCGTTTCGCCAGTCAGAGCTCATCAGGAGACCTGATGCTCCAATTATTATATCACGTACTGGCTGGGTGGAGTAGAGGTAACATCACTGCTCTCAACCATGGAGATACAGGTTTGAATCCCGGCAAGAGCACCTCTCCAGTAAGTGTCCTTGGGCAAGACACCTAACAGTACATACTCGCCACCCAGGACATACTTGAAAGCAACATTTATTTTCTAAAATAGCACTTCTGTACATATATTTTATATGTTTGAAGATTCCTACTCTGTCATTTTCTTGTACTGTTCTGTCTGCTCTATTTTTGCACACCACCATGAATGGTTGGTTTTGCATTTTTTGATGGCTATTTGACCACATTGATATAATCTACCCTCTTTATTCAATTAATATAGGGATTTAGTACTATAGTTTACTGAGGGACAGACAGTTTTTAGATGTCTTTTGTTGGTGAGCATGATCATGATCAAAGCGTGACAATGCAGGATGATTTTCGAATGATGACAGCGGAACTACGCAGGGAGTAGCGAGATATAGATGAGAGCACTGACCACCTTGAATCTAAGTTAGATGAACTCTGTTTAGCCCACACTGAACTTGTGGATGTGTATAAAGAGTTAAAGTCGGCCCATGAAGTTCTTACTGTTAAGGTAGACTGCTCCTGTAGGAATAATATCCGCGTCCGAGGTGTACCCGAATCGGTTAAATGGGAGGATTTATTTTCGTATCTGCACTCCTTATTTCAACTCCTGATGCCACAAGCCTTGGATGAGGAATTGCAACTGGAGTGCATCGTATTCCGAAACCGCATCATGACGTCCACCTCTTTCGCATTAAAAAATTCCTGATGTCCACTAGACATTCCTGTTCGGACCTCCCAGCTCCTTATATGGAGGTGCTGTTTTTCCTGGACTCCACTGTTGCTACGATGGCAAAACGTAGGGAATTTCTTCCCATCACTAAAGTGCTGCGTAATCACAATATCCAGTACTGTTGGGGTTTCCCCATTAAGCTCCTGGTTACTTATCAGGGTGCTCCAGTGGGCATTCGAGAAGTCTGAGAAGGCTCTTTTACTCTTCAAAAATGGAATTTGCTGGATGCTGCTACTCCTCCCAGTCTCCACCGTCACCTGCTAAAGTAATGGCAAGAAAGGTGTGAGGGTGTTGTGAGAAGAGATGGAGGGAGGAGGAGTGCTGGTGAGGAAGAGGAGGTTAGAATTCTAGAGAGGGGATTTGTATGGGCATAGAGGTTGAGGGGTGAGATGGAGTGGATGGTGAAGGGGTAAAGAGGGATGAGAGAGGGAGAGGGGGATGAGTATGGGTGTAGAGAGGCAGGGTTGAGGGGTGAGATGGAGTGGATGGGTGAAGGGGTGAGAAGGAATGAGCTGGTGGAGAGGAGGGGTGAGATAGAGAGTAGGGCTGAGGGGGAGCAGAGGGGTGAAGGGGAGCAGGTGGAGAAGAGGGGTGAGATGGAGCGGAGAGGATGGGTGAAATGGAGGGAGTAGATGGGGTGACATGGAGAGGAAACCTGTGAGGGAGAGGAAGCTTGTGGGGAAGAGGATGCATAGGCGTAGGAGTGAGTATGAGAGTGGGAAGAGTGGTGTGAGACATGGTCACAGAGACAGGCCAAGCACATCCAGAGAAGGGACAGCTACTGGGCAAGGGACACAGCATGGAGAAAGGACACCTTCATACTCTGAGACACAGAAGTCCCAGGACTCCTCCAGAGGACTGATTTAGGAGGAAAGGTACACCCTGCAGGAGAAGAAGGTGCTGATAGCGGCATACATGCAGAGGGCACAATGGCTGGATTATCTCTAGCTGCCTGGGCATCTGCGACTACACTTCTGGAGCAACGCGAGGGAACGGCGGGAGGCAAGGCGAACCCGTGGTAGGCCAGCAAGGATGTACAGCTACACCAGATGAGAGGAGATGCTAAAAAGGCGGCTATCCGAGGTCTGCATGGAGTGGACGCCAGGGCAAGTCTTGCAACACCCCAGCGTGAGTAATGCTTTCAATAGTTTTTTTCTATGTCAGGGCTCAAAATTTCAAGCCCCAAGCTATTAACCAGGCCATAAAAGTTATTCGCCACCAGTTGCTCCACCTAACCCCTACCCACTCCACCTAACCCCTACCCATCCTTTAACTTTGCCTCTAAACACACACCCTTAAATTATCTTATGAAATTACACTGTTAAAGGTTTTATTTAGACTAAAGTTACAAAAATAACATTAATACCCAGACATTAGACTCTAGATAAATGTATACCCAGTCTTCAGACCCCAATGTGAAGGAGTGAAGAGGCAGGGAAGCTCCTCTCCACCCCCATGCCAGTGACAGAGACGAGCTTGGTCAGGTTAGGCAGCTGATCCCTGCCACCGTGCAGCCTGGGGAAGGGGGGCTGCGCGGTGGCACCGTCGGAATACGCAGCACGAAATAATTTATTGTGCTGCCTGCGTGTGCATTTCCACTCGCCCTCACTTAATTTCCACTCGCCAAATGCTAGCAGGCGAGTGGAAATTTTGAGATCTGTTCTATGTGATGCATTACTGTATTAGAATCCCTGTAGTAACCTTGGGTCTTCAGATGTTTTTGGACTACATCGCCCATGATGCTCAGCCACTCATTTGCTCAATAGAGCATCAGGGGGGAGGAAGTAGTCCAAAGACCTCTGAATACCCAAGGTATACTGTAATCTAGAGCTAATGCAAACTAAGAATGAGTTCTACTAGCTTTTGGTGTTGTTTTTTGAGACATTTGTGCGTATGTGAGCCTTTTTTAAGTTTATACCAGATCCATATTAGATTCAAGTGTGTCTTGAGCATTGTACTTAATATATCCTGTCCTTTTTTCACAGGTACACCATAACCACCACCGCAGCCCTGTCACACCTGTGGGCCCCAAGCAGGAGGATTAGAGCTGAAACACAGTCTGCACCAGTCGACGAGGAGTCCTTGCAGCAACTCATTTCATCTTTTGGTGACCTGGGAGACAACCAGGCAAATGTGCAGGACTACATAGACCAGGGATTCCAGGTGCTGGGTGAACGTCTGTTTTTCCCTCCATAACAGCCTCTGCTCCTGCTGCAGGGAAAACAAAGAGGTTTCTATAAGGTGGCTATCCAAATGCTGATGGCGGCGCTAAATCGGCTCATCACCATCATGGAGATCTTGGTGGAGCAGCAGCAGGCAAACCCACCCATGCCCATGCTGCCAACACCACCACCACTACCACCACCACTGTAAGGAAAGTCACAGCCGACATAGTAAAAAGCCTAGATCCAGCGCCGCCTCGTAGTAACGAGACTTTCAGCAGTCTTTTCAAGAATCATCTCTACCTATGCAGTGCTAAGGTGTTGCCTAACTCACCTTAACGCTCCTGCATAAAACCAGACCACGCCTGCTTAGCTGTGCTTACACATTGCTTTGGGAATCTCCAAACTGAAAGGAGCTACACCTGTCTTCTCCTGAAATACCTGACTTCCTTCATGACCTGTTGGATCTCCTCTTTCAACCTCCTGGACTTATTGTTTTCTCCCTGGACATTTTATATAACCCCACCTGGATTAAAAGGCTTAGGGCCCTATTACATTCTTCGCGCAGTGCGTTTTGCGTGCGCAAATGCGCATTTCCGCGAGGGGCAAAACCCTTTGCGCTGAACGTCGTATTACAACGTTCGCGCAAACAATGCGCGTTATCGTTTAACGCGGATGGACCTGCGCAAGCGTGATGAACTGTGCGCGTCCTATGCTTAACATTGTGAGCGCAAATTCGTTCGTGCGCTGGTATGCGGATGGTATTTCAATCGATGCGCATTTTTTTCCGAACGACGTTTGCGCGCATAATTTTAAACGTCTTTGAATAGCTGGTGGTAACTGCAAATCGGAACGTTCTGGCCGAAACGAAAAATACCAGCACGAAATAAAAATATATAGCACAGTATAGTTACACATTCTACACATACCCAAACAAACAAATTGTGAATTCGTGCTAATTTTTTTTTATTGCTGGAGCATGTATGCTCAGATTTACTTTGACAGGCGCAAAAACTTAAGTCAGTCAATTAAGGTAAATTGATGTCAATTAATTCTGATTGTCTGAATCCCGTGAAAAAAACAGTCCGCACACTGATTTGCGTGCACAACGTTACTGCGCGTGTATTACACTTCATTTTGCGCGTCGTTTTTTACAACCTTATTTTTTGACGGATGAGAAAATGCGTTCGGATCGGTATACCATGTTAATTTTCGCGCGATAACGCTGGACGATGCACGCAAAAAAATTTGCGCTGCGTGAACGAAATTGCACGAACAATGTAATAGGGGCCTTATTTTGCTACCCAACCTGGAAACTTCTACAGAGTGCACTCTAAGGACGAAGACCTATTTACTTATTACTCAAGGATCCCTTTCTCTCCTATTGCCTTTACATATATTCAGTATACTCAGTTTTGTCTCCTCACCCCTTCTCTTGTATAGTTTAATATCATGTATCTTTCTATAGTCTGATCCCCTTTGATTTAACTTGAGTACCTGTAATCTGTGATTATATATATATATATATATGTATATCCTTTCTTTCCTTTATGTTATATATCAGTGCCTAATACTATTGTTTTTCCTCTCTATCCCCTCTGACCAGTATCTGTAACATGTCTATGTATATCTACAGTTGCAAGAAAAAGTATGTGAATCCTTTGGGATTACGTGGAGTTTTGCATGAATTGGTCATAAAATGTGCTCTGATCTTCATCTAAATCACAAGAATTTGAAAAACACAGTCTGCTTAAAATAATACAACACAAACATTATATGTTTTCATGTGTTTATTGAACATAGCATGTAAACGTTCACAGTGCAGGGTGGAAAAAGGATGTGAACCCCTAGCCTAATGACATCTCCAAGAGCTAATTGGAGCCAGGAGTGAGCCAACCTTGAGTCCAATCAGTTTGATATTATTGGATGTGTTGCTGAAAGCTGTCCTGCCCTTTAAAAACACACACCAGTTTTGGGTTTACTGGTTTCAAGAAGCACTGCCTGATGTGAACCATGCCTCGCAGAAAAGAGCTCTCAGAAGACCTACGATCAAGAATTGTTGACTTGCATGAAGCTGGAAAGGGTTACAAAAGTATCTCCAAAAACCTTGATGTTCATGTGTCCACGGTAAGACAGACTGTCTACAAATGGAGAAAGTTCAGCACTGTTGCTACTCTCCCTAGACGTGGTCGTCCTGTAAAGATGACTGCAAGAGCACAGCGCAGAATGCTTAATGAGGTAAAGAAGAATCCTAGAGTGTCAGCTAAAGACTTACAGAAATCTCTGGCACATGCTAACATTTTTATGACACATCTACAATAAGGAAAATATTAAACAAGAATGGAGTACATGGGAGGACACCACGGAGGAAGTCATTGCTGTCCAAAAAGAATATTGCAGCACGTTTGAAGTTTGCAAAAGAGCACCTGGATGTTCCACAGCACTACTGGTAAAATATTCTGTGGACAGATGAAACCAAACTTGAGTTGTTTGGAAAAAACACACAACACTATGTGTGGAGAAAAAAAGCCACAGCACATCAACATCAAAACCTCATCCCCACTGTAAAACATGGCGGAGGGAGCATCATGGTTTGGGGCTGCTTTGCTGCCTCAGGGCCTGGACGGATTGTTGTCATTGATGATAAACTCTGGAATTCCTTTTTCCAAGACATTTTGCAGGAAAACGTAAGACCATCTGTCTGCCAACTTAAGTTCCGCAGAGGATGGGTGATGCAACAGGACAATGACCCAAAGCATAAGTTATTCAACAAAAGAATGGCTTCAACAAAACAAAATACGCCTTCTGGAGTGGCCCAGTCAGAGTCCTGACCTCAACCCGATTGAAATGCTGTGGCCTTAAGAGAGAGATTCACACCAGACATCCCAAGAATATTGCTACACTGAAACCATTTTGTGAAGAGGAGTGGTCCAAAATTACTCCAGATCGTTGTGCAGGTCTGATCTGCAACTACAGGAAACGTTTGGTTGAGGTTATTGCTGCCAAAGGAGGGTCAACCAGTTATTAAGTCCAAAGGTTCACATCCTTTTTCCACCCTGCACTGTGAATGTTTACATGTTCTGTTCAATAAAAACATGAAAACATATAATGGTTGTGTTGTATTATTTTAAGCAGACTGTGTTTTTCAAATTGTTGTGACTTAGATGAAGATCAGAGCACATTTTATGACCAATTCATGCAAAACTCTACGTAATCCCAAAGGGTTCACATGCTTTTTCTTGCAACTGTAACATTATTGTTCTCATTCCTCTATTCCTTCTGTTTGCTACCAGCTCCTGTAACCTGTATATCTATATTTCACTCCTCTATTCTCTGTTTACTACCAGCTCCCGTAACCTGTATATCTATATCTCATTCCTCTATTCCTCATTTATTCCATACCAGCTACTCTACCTGTGTACCTTCAGTCTGTCTATTACTTATTCATTATTCCCCTTCTCTCTCTTATCCAGTTCTCTTATACTTAGCTGTTACTTTGGTTATTTTCCCTTTATATATCAATAAACCCTCATTTCAGTTATACTTGCTTCATATGTCATTGCACATTGGCTCGAACCTGCAGCTCCAGAACCGGTGTCCTGACAACCACCACCGGAAGTTGCTCTCCCGGTGCCCAGACAATGGGGACATATGGAGATACGGAATGGGCCAATGAATCGTGGACCCAGTTTCTTCGATGGACAGGTGAGATGGAGGTTTTCGGTGGAGAGAAGGAATTGGTCACTGACTCGATAGACTGGAGCACTTCTTCGATGACTTGTGGACTTGGCCAAGCGCCACTTTTTAGGCGCATGTTGACTTCTGTCACCTGGGTAAGGGTAGGAATGTCTGATATCATAGTAGGGTGAAACCTTTAATTGATAAAAGGACGGTGTATTTCCGGTGGAATCATGACGGTTGTTGTTTTACGCAAACTCAGCGGATGGTAGGAGGTGTGACCAGTCATCTTGGAGGTATGAAGTGTTGCATCGGAAATATTGTTCCAGTGTCTGGTTGACGCGTTCTGTTTGTGTGTTTGTTTGCAGATGATAGGCCGAAGATCAATTTACCTTGGCACAAGGAAGGGAGCAGAATGCCTTCCAAAAACGAGATGTGAATTGTGGGCCTCAGTCCGAGGTGACTGTGTCAGGGATGCCATGGAGGAAAAAGATACAATCGTGGAACAGAGACGCCATTTCACTGGCAGTGGGTAACTTCTTACAAGGAAAGAAATGTGCCATTTTGTAAGTCTATCCATGAAACATAGAAACATAGAAACATAGAAAAATGTCGGCAGATAAGAACCTTTCGGCCCATCTAGTCTGCCCAATTACATGGATACTTTACCTGGATTTATCTTTTGTTTAGGATAGCCTTATGCCTATCCCATGCTTGCTTAAATTCAATTACTGTTTTGGCCTCTACCACTTCTACTGGAAGACTGTTCCATGTATCCACCACCCTCTCAGTAAAATAATGCTTCCTGATGTTACTTTTAAACCTTTGCCCCATGACTACTAATACAGTGTTTTGACCTTGTGATAGGGGAAGTTCAACTATGAAAACTTTAGAGATCTGGGCGCATGGACATGTGGGTATGGGTAGAGGCTGGAGCAAGCCAGTATATTTGGAGGCAGGAGTTTTTGATTGGAGACAGACTGGACATACTGCTTGTTGGTTTGCTTCATTTTTGGCCAGTAGAAGTGACTCTGTAAATGTTTGAGGGTCCTGTTTATGGCCGGATGTCCAGCAGAGGGGGAATCATGACAGGCTTGCAAGGCATCTAAACAATTTTGTTCTGGGACTAATATATGATAGTTTCCTGTAGGAAGAAAAGGACGTAGCTTGTTGAACAGGGGTGATGATAAGACACATAAAAAATGGTCTTCGTGGAGGATGGTGTCGGGTTGGACATGAAGGGGTGTCACAAGGTTCTGTGAGATGGGAAAGTGTATCTGCTTTACTGTTCTTGGAGCCTGGACGGTAGGTGATGTGAAAATTGAAACGGTTGAAGAACAAGACCCATCATGCCTGTCGCGGTCTGAGGCATTTTGCTGTTCTCAAGTATTCAAGGTTTTTATGGTCTCTGTATACTGTTACTGGATGCAAAAACTCAAACTGCGTGGCGTAGCTGATCAGGGAGAGTCCCGTTCTGGCCAGTGGAAAGACCTAGTGCCACACCGATGAGGTCTGCCCAGCCTCAAAGTAACAGCAAAAAGATTCACGGCATGCAACATAGGCCATAAAATTAAAAATTAAAATCTTTATTGACAAAGGGCGGTAGTACATTGTGACGTTAAGGAACTTACTGGATGCAGTGTTCCTTCTAGTAGGTGTCGGCACTCTTTGAACACTCGTTTTCACGTGAGGAGCTCCCACTTGCCTATATCAGTGGTGGGCAACCTTTTTTTTCAACTGAGCCAAATCTCGCCAAAACCACGATTGAAATTTATTTTGAGAGCCACATTTTTAAAACCGAAAATACATAGGATGGTACACTGTTTTTAGTTTCAATAAGTTTTTATTGAGAATATTCTGCATGCAAGTATCCACATAGGTCGGGAGGATACAAATAACACAGCTAATAAAACAAAAACTTTAGAACGATATTATTTATCGATAACGTTAAATTCCGTAAAATTTGCCTTACAATGTAGAGAAAATTACATCCTGACAATGACTGACAAAGTCACAACCACTAATGTTAACATTGGCCTTGCATTTCCTTGGATAGTTTGAGTAAGTCAGGTTTGTATGTTGTTGTTTTTAATTTTAGGCACGATTCCAGGTTCTCATCGATGAGACGATTTCTCAATTTACTCTTGATAAGGTTCATGCTTGAAAATGATTGTTCGCATAAATATGTAGACCCGAAAAAGGAAAGAACAGCAAACGCTAGCTTTTTTAGTTGATTATATGAGTCAGGAATACTATTCCTCGTGTCACATTTCACCCCCTCGTGTCACATTTCCCCCCCTCGTGTCACATTTCACCCCCTCGTGTCACATTTCCCCCCCTCATGTCACATCCCCCCCCTCCATGATGGCCATCACGCCTTTCTTTTTACCCAGCCCTGTTCACATCTCTCATTTCCATAGTTAGGCACACTTAATTCATAATCACCACCCCCCTCCCATGATGGCCATCAGTCACCCCTTTCTTTTTGCCCTGTTCACAGTTCACATTTCTCATATGAGTACATAATTCATAATCATCCCCCCCTCCATGATGGCCATCAGTCACCCCTTTCATTTGTCTCTCCCTGGCCCTGCCCACATCTCTCATTTCTAAGTTCCACAGGCATATAGTTCATATTCATCCCCTCCCCCCTCCATTCCCCCCAACCCTTCCTTTTTCTGTCACAGAAATCGAGTCCCCAGAGGCAGGCAGGCCAGGCCATTGCTACACCTACCGGATGACACGCTGCTGATTTGGGAGGCACAGTCTTCTTCTGAGGGCGGCAGACAGAGAGAGGATGCTGCCTCGCCGCCGCGGCGCTACACAGAAAGTCACGCCCCCCCATACCACATGACCCGACTGGAGCTGTGTGGAGCTGGCCGCCGGGGCTGCACACAGGGCGCGCACTGACAGAGGCTAGCTGCAGAGTCCTGACTTTTGGGGCAGCCGCCCGAGAGGAGGGAGGGGAGCGGGCGCCCGGCACACAGAAGAGCTGCATTAAAGTGTGTAAAGAGCCGCATGTGGCTCGAGAGCCGCGGCTTGCCGACCACTGGCCTATATCATAGTTCTTTTCCACTGGGTATAGTTTGTTTGAGTAATACACCACAGGGTGTAGGTGTCCATCTGGGTTCCGCTGAGAGAGGACCGCTCCTGTGGCTGTCTCTGAGGTGTCTACCTCAAGAATAAAAGGTTCCTGGGGTTTTGGAAGCACGAGGATTGGGGCCGAGGAGAAACATGATCAAAGCTCCTCAAACGTGGTTTGTGCTGTTAGAGACCACCTAAAAGGAATAAAGGTGAGAGGATGGACCACATGGGAGAAGCCCTTGATGAACCTGCAATAAAAGATGGTGAAGCCAAGAAGAGGTTGCACCTCTTTTTTGTACCCGGGGACAGGCCATGAAAGGATAGCTCGACATTACACGGATCCATCTCTACGCGACCAGGGGAAAGAACAAAACCCAGGAATTTGCGTGGCCTTCTTGGGCATGGCACAAGGGAGCCCGCATGATCTCCTATTGCCCGCCCGGGTCCCCATTATTTGTCAAGTAGAAACGAAAAAGAGTGGGATCTCCAGTGAAAATTAGAAGTTTATTCGGGATCAGCAAACCCCATAAAACAAAGCATGTGACGTTTCGACCCGAAGGTCTTAATCATATTATTAAGACCATCGGGTCGAAACGTCACATGCTTTGTTTTATGGGGTTTGCTTTTCCCGAATAAACTTCTAATTTTCACTGGAGATCCCACTCTTTTTTTGTTTCTACTTGCCTATGGGACTAGCAGCATCAATTTAGTGGTGATCTCATGAGAATCTAACTTGGGCTCCCTCTTGTTGGAGATCACGGCGTTTGTATCTGCCCCATTATTTGTCAGTCTGCCCCTGACACTGGACACATTCAGAGGTTTTGTGAAGTCCATGCCTCGACTCAGAGTTGTTTTGGCAGCACAAGGAAGACCATCACTATATTAGGTAAGTGGTTTTAATGTTGTGGTTGATCGGAGTAATTGTCATACTGTACATATACGTCACAGAAAGTTAAAGAGTTAAGTCTAGATTACTTCATTACTAAGCCAATGGAAACATTTAATTTTGAAGACTTAAGAGCCTGACTAATCTCATAAGCTTTTTACATCAGTTAAATTGCTTGTTAACAATAAAAACATGTTTACTGAGAAAATGGCTTGTGATAAATTATTCAGTCGAGAGTGTGAAGATGAAAGCTTTTGTTTTCATCCTGTTGAAACATTTTCCAGAAGGTAGCTCTTTAATATATATCTTTTTTATTTAAATTTCTATCCTAGGTGCAAACCATAATTGTTTTGCATCTGCATAGGAAGCTGTATGTAACTAACTTCAACAGTTAATAGACCAATGTTATACCAAGCTACAGACATGCATTTGAAGCTTACTGTCATGGTCTAGATCCATGAATAAGAACTGCTGTGCAGAGAAAGAGAACTGTATGGAGGTACCACTTGTTTGAGAGGCTAACTTGATGATGAGACACAGGAATAAATGTATGTCACTTAATAGTAGATGATGATTATATCACGATATGTTGAATAGATTCAGGCGGCGAATTGGCCACCGTTTTGGCTGAACACTCCGACTAGCCGATTTTTTTTTTTTTTTTTTTAAGAATGACACATCTGCAAGGGAACCTACAAAATTTCGATGTAAAAGTCGATTTGATCCACAACCGAATCAACCATCGATTAAATCCTTCTTATATAATGTGAGAATAGAGACCAATGAAGCCATTAAACGTCATCGATCCAAACGTAGTAACCTCATGAAAATGGAATGTGAGGAAATTAGAAGTTTATCTGAAGATGCCTCGATAGTGATACGACAAGTGGACAAAAGGGTGCTACAGTAATATTAAATTACTCACAATATGCCCAAGAACTCTGTTCACAACTTATGGATGAAACCACCTACAAACAACTGGAGCGGGATCCTACAGTAGAGATTCTACGGAAATTTGAAGAAAGCCTGAGGAGAGGATTAACAGAGGGCCTTATCAATGAAGATTTGTTCCAATATTTGTTGATGCCACATCCAAGAATGCCGGTGATTTAAGGCATACCAAAAATACATAAAAGTACATCTTCTCCCCAGTACGACCGATTGTAATGGCCATAGTGGGTGTGATTAAACCTGTGGCAAGGTGGATGAACTATCTGTTCAAGTTGCCTGTGCAGGATATCCTTAGCCATCATGGTGGACTGTGATGATGTGTTGTTCATGACAATGGATGTTAAGAACTAATACACAGCCATCCCCCATGAGGGAGGCATTGAGGCCATGAGGGAGCTATTGTCTAGCTTTAAGGCATATAAGGACTCCTGTATTGAATTTGTGTTAGAACTTCTTGCATTGGCGTTGCAGAATAACTATTTTAAATTTGAGGGCAAGTGGTACTTGCAGTGCACTGGTACATTCATGGGGGCAGCAATGGCCCCCATGTATGCCAGTGCATTCATGTATAGGTTCGAGAAAGAGAACATTTTGACCAAGTTTTCTGATAAAATCATGAAGTACACCAGATTTATTGACAACATATTTATTTTGTGGTGGGGGTCGGTAGATATGGCACCATTATTCAACCCCCACTGAAATTGAGTGTTTTGGCCAGTTTGACATTGCTTTTGATCATTCAGTCATCTTGCTTACAATTAAATCAAAGAGGCACGTGTAGGTCAGACAAATATAACATAACATTTATAATGAAATAACCACAAATGTCTTTTCTGTGCTCACATCAATATCAGTTTTATTCAACCCCAAGTGTCTTTCAATCTTAGTACTTAGTACAACATCCTTTTACAGTTATAACAGCTTTTAAACATGAAGCATAGCTTGACACAAGTGTCTTGCAGCGATCTACGGGTATCTTCGCCCATTCGTCATGGGCAAAAGCCTCCAGTTCAGTCACATTCTTAGGCTTGCGCACTGCAACTGCTTTCTTTAAGTCCCACCAGAGGTTCTCAATCGAATTTAAGTCAGGTGACTGCGATGGCCACTCCAAAATGTTCCAGCCTTTAATCTGCAACCATGCTCTAGTGGACTTGAAGGTATGCTTGGGATCATTGTCCTGTTGAAAGGTCCAACGTCTCCCAAGCCTCAGGTTTATGACGGACTGCATCACATTGTCATCCAATATCTCCTGGTACTGAAGAGAATTCATGGTACCTTGCACACGCTGAAGCTTCCCTGTACCTGCAGAAGCAAAACAGCCCCAAAGCATGATTGACCCCCCGCCATGCTTCACAGTAGGCACGGTGTTCTTTTCTTCATAGGCCTTGTTCTTCCTCCTCCAAACATAACGTTGATCCATGGGCCCAAACAGTTCTAATTTTGTTTCACCAGTCCACAGAACACTATCCCAAAACTTCTGTGGTTTGTGCACATGACTTTTGGCATATTGCAGTCGACTCTTCTTATTCTTTGGAGACAGCAAAGGGGTGCGCCTGGGAGTTCTGGCATGGAGGCCTTCATTACGCAGTGTGCGCCGTATTGTCTGAGCTGAAACTTCAGTACCCACATCTGACAAATCTTTTCTCAGTTCCTCAGCAGTCACACGGGGACTTTTCTCCACTCTACGCTTCAGGTAGCGCACAGCAGTCGAAGTCAGAATCTTCTTTCTGCCACGACCAGGTAGCATTTCAACAGTGCCCTTTGCCTTGAATTTGCGAATGATGCGTCCTATGGTCTCTCTTGGTATGTTTAACATCTTTGCAATCTTCTTATAGCCATTGCCCTTCCTGTGAAGAGTAATCACCTCTTCTCTTGTCTTCCTGGACCATTCTCTTGACTTCACTATGTTTGTAACCACACCAGTAAATGTCTAGAAGGAGCTGAGTATCACAGTCATTTTAAAGCTGCCTAATTGGTGCTTATTATGCTTTATTGCTGCTCCGTGACATCCACAGGTGTTTTCAATACCTGATTGAAAACACTTGAATGAACCTCTGTTCTTCAGAGTGGTAGTCTTTAAGGGATTGAATAATTGTGTCAATGAAGAATTCACAAAAGAAACATTTACTACTGTATTACAAAACCAATTGATGTCATTTTAGTTGCATATGGTTCTTTAAAAAGTCCTTGTAGGATTTCATTCTGAATACAATTACAAATGTACACTAAATTTCCTAAAACCCTTTACAGCATTGGGGGTTGAATAATTTTGAACACAACTGTATATATATATATATATATATGATAGTTTACAGTGTGATTGGCAGTCGAACAGCAATACCCATGTATGAGCAGCAAAACAGGATAGTTGTGGGTTGTTGCAGAGGTCAGTAGATGGGTGGCTGTCATGCCTCATGTCGCCGTCGCCAGAAGGGCCAGGCTGGCACCATTCCCTCCTGAACTGCACCTTGGCAGCACAGGAAAAGTGCTGCCTCTCCCCAGCACTAGAACCACAGGTCCTCAATCAGTTAATGCACAACTAACACACCACACCTTTCCTCATCTGAAATAAAGTTCCCTCCCCCTTTCCCTTCTGAGCTTCAGTATTGTAATCCCTTCCTAGCAGAGAGAGGTGTTTAGCTCTGCTGTTTCCCTGTATCCAGAAAAAAACTTTTGTGTCTACCAAGATTCCCACCGTGTTTCCACCAGTGTCCTTTCAGTCTCCAGTCTGCAGTCTCCAGTTATTCCTCAAGATCTGGTCAGTCTCCTCCAACTCACCCTCCTCCACCCACTATCCTGTCAATCCCATAGGTTTCAATGATAAAAATATTCCCGTTTTAAAACAATATCTATCTAATAAACCGTTGAAGTTAAAAGTCTCTTTATGTATAGATTTTTTAGGATCTTTTAGGCTTTTTTCGTGATTTTTTTAGCGATTTTTTTTTTCTTTGTTTAATTGTTTTTTCTTTTTTCTGTAACAGCCCTTTTTATTACCATTCATTGGACCTTATATGTAAATTTCAGACCTTTTCGTTCTGTAGTTTCTTTGCAAACAGCGTTTCACTTTTCAAGCATTCAAGCGTACTGTTTTTTTGGGGTTTTTCACTCCATTCGTCTGTGGTGTCGGGTTTCTCCAGTGGGTTCTCTGCCCGGTGATTGGTGGCTGCTCGGGTTTCTCCGGCATGTTCGATGGGGATAATCCAGATGTTTTTGCGGGTTTCGATGAGCGTTCGCCGGGTTTTGCAGTCAGTGTTCGTCGGGTTTGCAGTGAGTATTCCCTGCACTACGACGACCCTGTGGTGCTTGCTGAATACACCGCAGGGTCGCCGAAATAGGATCGCCGAATCGCACCGAATTGAAGAGAAAGAAAAGTCACTGAACGTGCAGTGACTTTTCGATTCTCTTTGAATAACCCTGATAGTGTTTAGAATCATGAATTATAAACCATGTTGTAAAGTTCCTTACGCAGTAATGTGTTGTTTTTCTTTTTTAGAAATTAGAAATAGATTTATCAATATACAATTCACAACTTAATATTTCATATGCCACTGGAATTTCAAATACATGGCAAATGTTATGCTCTGAAAATTTTTAGATTCTCATTTTTCATTTTCATTTTCCCCCGATTTTCTGTTTCCATTTCACGTATTTATTCTTTCATAGAATATATTTGGAAAAAGGAAAGGAAAGAATTAGAAACAAGCCACATTTGAAAACAGCATAAGAAGTAAAATGCATCTTGACGATCAGGCCTAATTAATGTCTGTATAGTGACCTCTGCATCCAGACCATATCAAAAATGTTACAGCAGAAATGATTCAACATGAACTCTATACCAGGCTAGACCGCGTACTAATGAATACTAATGAACAGTAATTACTGGAGCTCAGCCATTGAAAACCCTCAGCAGAGACATATGCTAATAGGCTTTACACAGCAAGACTCAGTCTTTACATAGTCCACACTAGAATGCATTGAAATACCTTTGCTGAAACTCTGCATTATGAACAGAGCCGACAGATGATTAACGCGGACATTTCCAAAATTACCAAATGATGCCTTTTTCGTAACGTTTATTAAAAGCAATTAATAGATCTTATTAATAACAAGCTAATAAAGGTACATTCTCAAACGCTCTGAGAGCAAAGCCCAAGGCGGTCAGATGCTGGAGGCTTCCTCAGAGTGTAGAGGATTTTGGACATCTGGCTGGGCAGCTGCTCCACATTTGCATGCTATCAGGAGAATAAGGCCGATGAAACGCCACACTTGTACGTACAATGACAAAACTGCAGCATTGAGTGCAAATTTATAAAACACAAGAAACAATTACTTAACATTTATTGCAAAACAAAATCAAGGCAAAATATATATATATATATATATATATATAGTGTAGTGGTACAATGGAGCTAAAACCATTCTGTAGAATTTGGTGTCTGAATATGGATTGTTCCCGTTTGTTTTATAAATTAAATGTCATTTTGAGAGACACTAAATATGTCGAATTGGTGCTAAATCTGTCACAATAAATATAGCATCCAATGTAACATTTCTTTTAATTGCTACATATTTAGCGTGTTTATCCTGGAACCATTCCAGGTTTGCATTAGTAAATATGTTCTAAGTGCTGTGTGCAACATATAGCAAATCTCTCAGGATGCCTTTCAAATTGAGCGCTGCTAGCTAGCAGCATGAAGGCTTGCTGTCCAAAAGAATATAACAGGTTATTCAATAAGTGGTGAACTCGCCACCAAATTGCACCAACAGGGAATTTCACCATACAGTGCAATTTCGTGGCAGTTATTCAGAAAGCTGTCAATTCGCCAAATATTGGTGAATTGCTAGCGAAATACAGTGCAGTTCACCGCAGATCGCTGCAATTCCGTGATCTTCGGCGGCAGTAAAGCTTTCCCATAGAAAAGTAATGGTTAATTTATTCAGAGAACGTCGGACTGCACCGAAATGTTGGCAAAATGCTCAGTTTCAGTGGTTCAGTTAGACAGGTATAAACAGCTGAATTCCATAGAATTCAATGTAAAAAACATTAGTGGTTTTATTATTTTTTATTGAACCATTTATTCTTTTCATTTGCAGCAAAAAGCCTTTCTTTTTTTTTTTACCCCTTAAGTATTTATATGGTCCCTTGTGTAAACTAAACTTGATATCATGTTTGTTTTTTTACAGAACCACCAGATGCCTCTACAGAAGACTTTCTGAAAACCTCCTACAACTTGTAAAACAGGACACCCTTTAGAGTAAAACATCTTCAGATACAAATGGCCACATATTGCTATGAACAATTATTGTCATCCATATGGGCATTAGCTATCTATGTCTGTTAATATACTGTTAATAGGAATTCTATTGTTATCCTTTATTTATATAGCGCCACAAATTCTGCAGCCCTTTACAAGATCAGTGTACAAGGAGTTGACACATTAGAATACCACACATGGATGATATGGTCTGATTCAGGTGGACCCTGTTCCCAAGGAAACTTACAATCTATGAAATGTACAAGTATTTTGTGAGGTAAGCGCATGTCAGGGGTGGCACCTGGCATACACCGTAGTGGGACCCAAGTTCAGGGGGTTTGAGCCTTTAGCGCAGGGATATGCTGAAGGTACCTTGGAGTAGGCTGACTGAAGCAGGAAGGAATCCATGGCGTGGTACAAAAGGGTATAGAGAGAGAGTGGTCAGGATGGTCCGTAGATCAATGGCTGGTGGCAAGGAGGCAAGGTCAGTGGGTAAAGCAGGGTCTGGTTCACGGTTATCAGAAGGATCACAGAGTAGGTCAGAACAATACAAAGTATGACTTCTAATGCAAAGCCATCTTGCTTTGGGGGGAGTTGAGCTTTTATTAACAGACAGAGGTGCGTGCTGTGTGCGTGCTTGGTGCTGACTTAATTAACCCCTTTCAGTGCTGGATGCTGGTTGCTGAAATGCAGGTTACCGGGCAGCAGGGCTTTTCTTCAGGGGGTACTCGGGGGTACTCAGTACCGGCACCTCACCACTCAGTACCTAACAGGAGAGAGTATGATGCTCCTTCCTCCTCCTGCAGTGGCAGGCAGAGAATTGGAAGCACTCGGCAGTTCATGTTGCTCCTGAACGCTTCCGTTTGTCAGGAGTGTATGTAGGGACTGATAACCCCCCCCCCCGTAAGTGACAAGGGAGGACTGCTTCCCCTCTCTCTGCAGCCGCTGAAACTTTGAACAGCATGGGGAGGGAGGTGCAGCATGTTTACACAAATCTTCCAGAGCTGTGGATTGTCAGGCAAGCGGTGTGATCAGAGGAGCTGGCACTGTAAGGTGGTAGTGAGTTTTATTGCTGTGGACCTCATATACACTGCGCATTACTGTGAGTTTCATTGCTGTGGAGCTCATACACACTGCGCATTACTGGGAGTTTTATTGCTGTGGAGTTCATACATACTCAGCAAAACTGTGAGTTTCATTGCTGTGGTGCTCACAAATGCTAGGGGATTATCCACTCAATGCCATCGTTGCAAAAAAAACAGCTAACTGCACTGCAATACAGATTTTTCTTGCAAAAGAGGCACTTAGTTGTAGTTCATTTAGAGGAACACAGTATTAAAAAATACGGTTGCCTTTTATAGTGTCTTCCTTTTTAAGTGAGCTACAACTATTGTTTATGAGGACATGAAAATAGTCATAATAATAAGTTTTTCCCCGGGCATGAGAGTACCCCCACCTATTTTACCAGAAAAAAAGCACTGCTGGGCAGCATTCTTCGTGAACTGGTTCAGGGGTCGGGATGCGGGCATGATCCCTGACAGCACATTCATATCGTTAGGTGTCTTGCCCAAGGATACTCATTGGTGGTGTCTTCTGAGTGGGATCAGGTCGTCTTTCCATGATGGTAGATCAGTGACCTGGCAGGTTAGGTTGAACCCGCTTCTCGTAAAGTTGAAGCTTCTCCTCGGTTGTATTGAAGGGATGTGCCGAATGGTATTTTGACTTGCTACTCCACGGTCAAAGGGTTACCACTGGACTCCACAGCCGATATTGTGAGGTAGGCATGTATGTACTGTTAGGTGTCTTGCCCAAAGACAATTACTGGAAAAATGCTCTGGCCTGGATTCGAACCTTGGGTTTCCACGGTTATAGAGCAGTGTTGTCACCTCTACTCCATCCAGCCAGTACACCAATCTTTCAAGTTCCTGACTATATGTTACGTTCAAAGTCTCATCTGCAGCCTCCATGTCCATGTTTGCAAGTTCCCAGGAAGGAATGAATTGTCTTCTATCAGATAGAATTATATTAAAATCATCAAATAAAGCTAAATTTTCAAGATGTAGCTGACTGCTTCTAATATCAACCTCTGGCTACTAATATAATGTTAGTTACTCTGTGTAAGTATTCTAGTTTAATGACACATCCCTGATCGAGAGGTCTATGCTCAAATTCATCTTTAACACAAGTGCACTTAGGTTAACTTGAATGATGAATAGAAAATCATCTCAAAGTCCTATTACTGCACCTGAATAATTATTAATGATTATTGTCACTCACATTACTCGTTGTGTCAAGACTGACATATGTCAAGTTTGGATGGAGTATATGTGCATCATCTTTTTCTGTGTCTGTCAGAATGTTATCGATAGAAACTCTTCAACTATCTTTCGTCTTCATGTCTATATGTCGGCATTCAAAGCGGTGAGACTAAGAAAGACAGGTGTAAAACTGATTATATCAGCAAAAATGCATGCTGCACAGTAAGGCAGCAAAAGGTCGCAAGAAATAAAAGTAAGTCAGGGATCTGTGTACAGAGTTAAAAAAAATAATAATCCTTTACTGCCTTAATTAACCTATGTTATATCAAGACTGAACAATAGTCTACATTATTGATTTTGCAATATTTTGAGGATGATTTAATATACAGGTGAAACTTGAAAAATTAGAATATCGTTCAAAAGTTCATTTATTTCAGTAATGCAACTTAAAAGGAGAAACTAATATATGAGATAGTTCAAGCCGTGAATTGTCATAATTGTGATGATTATGACTTACAGCTCATGAATAGGGATGAGTTCGCATTCGAACTCGAACAATTTCAAAAGTTCGAGTTCAATGGGACTCAAAAGTTTGGTTTTTAGAGTGCCCTGCAAGAGGGCATATATGCAAGATATTTGCCATAAAAGGTGTATGGGGGTCCGGGTAGTGCCCTGGGGGACAGGAAACAAGGGAAAAAAGTTTTTAAAAAAAAACATTTTTAAAGGAACAGTGAGTTTCCATGAAATAAGGGTTAAAAATGAAAAATTCCTTCAAATATCATGCCTAGAAAGTCCCCATAACCTGCCCGTGAAGTGGCGGATTTGTAGAAACATTTAAACACAAAAAAATTACGTTTCAGATGACGGTAAACGCTTTTCCTTTAATCTATTCATAAACAACTGCTTGGGGCTGCAGTCTGTATTAAAAGAGGAGACCTTTTAGTACACGCAGAACAAGTTTAGTGATTTTTTTGGCTAAATTATGGTGAAACTTATGCAGGCTTTGGATGAAAGTAGCAATAGGTGCTTTAAAATTGGACCTTTAGTGTCGGCAACAGTAACCCCTCTGTGGTATTGTGAAAGAGTGCAGGGTTGGACCCTGCGTTCCAAAAAATTTAAATGATATACATCTGGTACAGGCGTCAGTGCACCCAAATATTGTGCCTTCACACCGTAACCCCTTTGTGGTAGAGCTCAGTGGCGGAGGTTTTGTGAATGCAGAAGACATCCCCGTTCTATTCCGTTACGTCAGCATCAGGGAATTGATAGCTGCTGATCCAGGAATGATTCATTTTTATAAATGTCAGACGGTTTACAGAGTCGGTGGACAGACGCACACATTTGTCTGTGACAAAACCTCCAGCGGCACTGAACGTCCTTTCAGAAAGCACGCTGGATGAAGGGCAGCCTAGTAGCTATAGCATATTGGCTAAATTCTGGCCAGTGATCCATTCTCAACACCCAGTAAGTCAGTGGATCATCTGCTGGAAAGGTATCCAGGTCTGCCCTTGCTCCTAGGTAGTCCTGCACCATACAGTGAAGACGCTGGCAATGGGTGCCTACATTTGATGTCCCTGGGCATCGTGGACTAAATAAATTGAAAAAGGCATCAGTCAAGCCCCTGGCCTTCACCACTATTCGTCTGATCATCCGCAGCCTCAGAAGCACCTGTGTCATCACTTGGTAACCTACCAGTGACTGGAAAGGTGTTACACAAGTGTCGCTTAAGAGCGTCCTCAAGATTTTTCATCCTGTGCTCCCTCTGTGCGGGCAGGATGAACTCTGCAACTTTACCCTTGTATCGTGGATTAAGAAGGCTTGCCAACCAGTAATGATCCCTCTCCTTGATAGCACGAATCCTGGGGTCCTTTACCATGCTTCGCAGGTTAAGCGAGCCCATGCAGCGTAGGTTGGAGGTGGCATTAGCTTCTGAGTCTTCCTGGTCAATGAGGAGGATGACCCCATCGTGCACTTCCTCCTCCCAGCCACGTACTAGTCCTTGTGTTTCTGGGCACACAAAACCCTCCCTTGAGGAATCCCCACCTTCAATGCCCCCACTACTTAAATATTCCTCCTCCTTCTCATCCTCTGCCTGTCTGATCTGAGGAGGACCCGCTGGAATGCTGTCTGCGGAAAGACTGGGGCCTTGAGAGCTAGGGAAGGCCTCCTCTTCCTCCCGCTGCTCTTCCTCTAGAGCCACATCTATAATTCCACGCAGAGTGTGCTCCAGCAGGAACACTAAAGGAATTGTGTCACTGATGCATGCACTGTCCCTGCTCACCATCCTCGTTGCCTCCTCAAATGGTGACAGTACAGTGCATGCATCCTTGATCATCAGCCACTGCGGGGGGGGAAAACAAGTTGACCTGAACCTGTCCTTGTGCCATACTCACACAGGTACTCGTTGATGGCCCTCTGCTGCTTGTGCAGATGCTGCAGCATTGCTAATGTCAAGTTCCACCTGGTGGGCATGTCACAGATCAGACGGTTTGTGGGAAGGTGGAATGCTCTTTGAATTTCTTCCAGGCGAACGCTTGCTGGGAATGACCGTCTGAAGTGGCTGCAGACTTTTCTGGCCTGGCTGAGAAGCTCTGCCAGCCCTGGGTACCTGGTTAGGAAACACTGTACCACCAGATTTAGGACGTGTGCTAGGCATGGTACATGCGTCAACTAACCCAGGCGTAGGGCGGAGAGAAGGTTGCTGCCATTATCACAGACAACCATTCCCAGCTCAAGCTGGCGTGGTGTTAACCATCTCTGTACCTGCCCCTGCAGAGCTGACAGAATTTCTGGCCCGGTGTGGCTCCTGTCCCCTAAACAAACCAGCTCGAGCACAGTATGGCATCTTTTTGCTTGAGCCATTGCGTAGCCCCTGTCACACGTCGTTTTAACTGCCACTTCGCCAGAGATAGAGAATGAGGAGGAAGAGGGAGAGGTGGTGGTGGAGCAGACAGACCTCATACAAGCAGCTTTCTGGAGGTGTGGTGGATGAACAAGCTCCAGCACAGAGGCCCGTCTTAGATCCCTCCCACCTGCAATCAGAGTTACCCAGTTTGCCGTGAAGGAAATGTAATGGCCCTGTCCATGGTTGCTGGACCACGTGTCTAAAGTCACATGCACCTTGCTGCTGACTGCCTTTCCCAATGACTCCATAACATTGTCTTCCACGTGCTGGTATAGTGCTGGAATGGCCTTCCATGAAAAGTAATGGCGTTTTGGAACCTGCCACTGTGGTACAGCACATTCAGGAAATTCACGGAAGGAAGCAGAGTCCACCAGCTGGAAAGGCAGTAGCTGTAATGAGAGTAATTTTGCTAAGCTGGCATTTAGATGCTGTGCTTGGGGATGGTTGGGACTATATTTTTTCTTATGCTGCAGCAGCTGGGGCAACGTAATCTGACTGCGTAAATCGTCAGCTGATGGGATGCTGTCCCATTGTGAGGAAGGACCTGGTACATCTATTACTGTAGCATCATCCCTGTCAGTGGAGGTTGGAGTCAATGACATGGCAGGACATATAGTGGGGGTAGAGACAGGTGAGGAGGACCTACACAAAGTTTTGCGCCAACGGGATGCGTGGCAGGTGGTCATATGTCACCTCAAGCACGTGGTACGCAAGCATCCGGTGTCTTTCCCACGCTTGATCCTCATCTGACATAGATTACAAATAGCAACGGTGCGGTCTGCTGCACATTTCTTAAAGAACTCCCAGACAGCAGAGTTCCTGGATGTGTGCTTTGAGACAACAGCGCTCTGCACCTGAGCAGCTCTGACATCTGATGCCTTGGACTTGCTAGTGCTACGGCTGATCATAGAGGATGCCTAGTGTTTGTTGTGCCTCCTCCTCACTTGACTCCTCTGTTCAATCAGGCACCCAGGTGGAGGCAGTGATCTCCTCATCATTGTCATCACCCTCTATCTCCTCGTCACTGGGGCCAACTTGGCAGTATGCTGCAGCTGCTGGGGCAACATGAGTGCCAGTTATTTTTGTGTCATCACTGGCACCCCCTTCCTCTAGGTTGATTATACTCCCTTCCTCAACCTCAGAGATTGAATCAGAGCACTGTAGTTGCTGCGCATCCTCAAGCAGCATGTCACTGTCATTGTAGTCAAACAATTCAGCTGACTCCTGTAACGGTGCGGTATGGCACTCACCTCGAAAAGCGTATTAGGATCCTTTTGGACAGATTTCTAAAACACAGAGCAATAAAGGCTGTAATCTGATCTCCCAAGCCAAGGAGTAACTGGACAGACCTGAAATAGCAACTAAGCTCAATTGGTTTCTAGACCAAAATACTGCTTAGTGCAAACACAAATACACTCTATGTAAACAGATCTACAGACGTGATACTTGAACAAAAACATAAACGTGATACAAGAATAGCATGGACAAGATAGTTTTTCAGATTGCTGAATATTAATGATCGTAACATGAAACACATAAAACAGGCAACACTATATTCTTAGGTTAGAAACAGACAGAGTAGGAACTTTATGAGTTTATCAGCCTGCAGGGCAGGCCTTCAGTCAATGACTGGATTCTGTATTATACGATCATACAGAGTGGGAACTCCGTTCAATAGCCTGCAAGGTAGGTCTACAGGCAGAGCTTGGATTCTGTATATCTGAGCTATACAGAGTAGGTACTCAATGAGTTTATCAGCCTGCAGGGCAGGCCTACAGTAAATGACTGGATACTGTATAGCAATGAAGTATACACAGATTCTAGACAGACAACCAGACAGTGAATATATTATGCAAGAATCAGGACAGGACTTCAAACATGAAACTGGGAACACCCAGATACTTGACAGACAATATATACAGCAACAAAACAGGACATGACTTGAAACTTGACTCTAGAATCACACAGAACTAGATGCCTTGCGATTAGGACTCACAACCAGTTAAACGAACATCAGACATGAACCATAAGGCAAAACATAAACATAAACAAGAAATACTCAGGCAAAAGTACACATGGGACAAGCAAGAGAGTGGTCACTAGGGATAGCCGGGTCAAAATGTAATCAGGGTCCTCGAACAAAAACCGGTCAGCAACAGATCAGTCAGAATGAGATTATCAAGAAAGCAGGCGATGCAGGAACAAGACTCCACTTCAATTGACTCCACAACAGTTCAAGGAGCAACTCCTCTCAGCCTCTTTTAAAGGCTGATGACTCCTTGCACTTATGCCTAGCTCCGCCCCCTCAGATGCCGTGCTGCCAGCTCTAAGTACTGGCATCCGGCCAGCCATTGATGCCACCTGTCGCCCTGACCCCCCAGGAATCGCTGCAGGGCCAAGGATGTAACAACTCCTCCGTGTGTGACAGTGAGGCTACGGCAGGAGTAGCTGTGGACATGGAGGCTGCATTAGATGCTTTGGCAGCTGAGGTGGACTGTAAAGCACTACAAGCCTGGCTGGCAGAGGACTGGGAGGATGAGGATGGCCTGGTTAGCCAATCCACCAAATCCTCTGTATGTTGCTGCTGTTTAATACGGCCAGCACCAGTTAGAAAGGACAAGCATGCCCCTGCAGAGGATGCACCACGTCCACGACGACCAGAAGCACAGCCTCCCGACGCAGAGGCTGCTTGCCCTCTTATCTGTGCCTGGGAGCGTCTGCCTATCCTTTTTGGTCTTTCTGACATGGTGAGTGATAAATAGATTAAAGATATACAGAACTCTGATTCAACTCTGTTATAAAAATTGGAGATACGCTGCACAACTCTGATTCAACTCTGGTATAAAGATTAAAGATTTCCAGAACTCTGGTATAACTCAGTGAGACACCCTGATAGCTGGCAGCCAGTGACAAGACACTGATTACAATTCCCAGAAACCACCTATAAATCAGTGAGACCCCCTGATGGGTGGCAGTGACAAGACACAAATTACAATTCCCAGGAACCTCCTACAAGTCAGTGATACCCCCTGATAGGAGCCCCTGATAGCTGGCAACAGTGACAAGACACAGATTACAATACGCAGAAATCTGCTAGAAGTATGTGGGACCCCCTGATAGCTGGCAGTGAGAAGACACAGATTACAAGTCTCAGAAACCTCCTATGTTTATTCATATTTGTTTACTGCCTTTTATGCTTTACTCTTAATAAACCCCTTTTGTTTATATACGTCTTTTTATGTCCTATCATTGCACATTGGGCTCAAACCTACCTCCCCGGAACCAGCTCCCTTACAAGGGATGACCGCAGCCTGGAGAGGATTGTCAGGAAAAGGCCATTCAAAAGTGTTGGGGACTTTCACAAGGAGTGGACTGAGGCTGGAGTCAGTGCATCAAGAGCCACCACACACAGACGGATCCTGGACATGGGCTTCAAGTGTCGTATTCCTCTTGTTAAGCCGCTCCTAAACAACAAACAACATCAGAAGTCTGTTGCTCAGTGGTCCAAAGTCCTCTTTTCTGATGAGAGCAAATTTTGCATCTCATTTGGAAACCAAGGACCCAGAGTATGGAGGAAGAATGGAGAGGCGCACACTGCAAGATGCTTGAAGTCCAGTGTGACGTTTCCACAGTCTGTGTTGATTTGGGGAGCCATGTCATCTGCTGATGTTGGTCCACTGTGCTTTATTAAGGCAAGGGTCAACGCAGCCGTCTACCTAGAGATTTTGGAGCACTTCATGCTTCCTTCCGCAGATGAGCTTTATGGGGCTGCTCACTTCATTTTGTAGCAGGACTTGCACCTGCCCACACTGCCAAAAGCACCAAAACCTGGTTCAATGACGTGGGATTACTGTGCTTGATCGGCCAGCAAACTCTCCTGACCTGCACCCCATAGAGAATCTATGGGGCATTGCCAAGAGAAAGATGAGAGACATGAGACCGAACAATGCAGAAGAGCTGAAGGCTGCTATTGAAGCATCCTGGTCTTCCATAACACCTCAGCAGTGCCACGGGCCGATAGCTTCCATGCCACACCGCATTGAGGCAGTAATTGCTGCAAAAGGAGCCCAAACCAAGTACTGAGTACATATGCGTGCTTATACTGTTCAGAGGTCTGATATTGTTCTATGTACAATCCTTGTTTTATTGATTGCATGTAATATTCAAATTTTCTGAGATTGTGGATTTGGGGTTTTCATGAGCTGTAAGCCATAATCATCACAATTATGACAAATCACGGCTTGAACTATCTCATATATTAGTTTCACCTTTTAAGTTGCATTACTGAAATAAATGAACTTTGGACGATATTCCAATTTTTCGAGTTTCACCTGTATATACTGTGCAATCACATTGAAATAAACCATATGAAATTAACTGCATTAAACTACTGTGTATTATTATGGGATAGTTTCCTTACTGGCCAATTGTTGTGAAAAATGAGATTTGAAAGTTTACCAGTTGATAGTGTAGTATGTAAAATAGAGAGTGAGGACACACTCACAATGATGGGTATAATAAATTTATTTAACAAAAGGAAAACAGAAAAAGGAAACAATAAAGAAAAATACAAACAGTTTTATACTAATACTGAACACTGCAAGAAACTGTTACTCCACTTAGGTGATTGAAATGCATAAAGAGAAATGTCCCACAGTCATAACTCATCCAGGTAGACCCACCACATGGCCTGCACAGAGTCAAGGGCAACAGCCAAAGCACAAGAAAGAGCTCTACTTCCTGGACGTCCTTGGTAAATCCTTAGAAGGTTGGTCTACAGTCTTGTTTCAACCCACCAGGGTGGGCCGTAGTAACTTTTGAATGAAAAGTGACCTCTTTGGGAGGGGGTAGCTGGTTTATTATATCACATCCTGCCAAAAGCACATGATATTCCATGGACATCGCCATTTTGTGTCTTGTAAGAGGGAGGGTATTTTGCTTTGATCTGATGTCCACTTACTTTGTCCATGTAGAGTATGTCACATCACAGGAATTCATATTCATAACACGCATGATTATTATACTCTTATATTCAATATCGTTCCATAAATTCAGATTGTGATCTTAAACCTTTGAAATATCTTGTTTCTTTTTTTTTGGGGGGGGGGTTCTTTTTAGTGGAACATACCCTAGTGAAAGTAAAGTGACTATTCAGTGAAGGAGAGTGCTTTCCCGAGCAAAGCAGTATGGAAGCTGTAGTTTACCTGCTTGTCATGCTGTGGTATTATGTATCCTCTTGTGTTTTTGCCCTTTTTGTTTGCAGTTGGCAAAAGCATGACACTGACTGCTCAGACATATGGGTTACTGATTAGATAAAATAAAACAGCAATCAAAAGATAATTATATGCTGCTGAGCATAATAATGACTCAATAACTACAAAAAAATATTCCTGTCAATACTCCATACTTTTATTGAAAATGAAATGTTAGTATACTAATACTGAACACTGCAAGAAACTGTTACTCCACTTAGGTGATTGAAATGCATAAAGAGAAATGTCCCACAGTCATAACTCATCCAGGTAGACCCACCACATGGCCTGCACAGAGTCAAGGGCAACAGCCAAAGCACAAGAAAGAGCTCTACTTCCTGGACGTCCTTGGTAAATCCTTAGAAGGTTGGTCTACAGTCTTGTTTCAACCCACCAGGGTGGCCGTAGTAACTTTTGAATGAAAAGTGACCTCTTTGGGAGGGGGTAGCTGGTTTATTATATCACATCCTGCAAAAGCACATGATATTCCATGGACATCGCCATTTTGTGTCTTGTAAGAGGGAGGGTATTTTGCTTTGATCTGATGTCCACTTACTTTGTCCATGTCCAGAAGGATATAGACCTCTTAGAGGAGTTCAGGAAGGGCTACTAAAATGGTTGTACGGCTCTGAAGGAGAAATGTTACCAGGAAAGGCTTAATGATCTTAACATGTACAGCTTGGAAAAAAGACGAGACAGAGGAGATATGATAGAAACATTAAATACGTAAAGGGAATCCACAAGGTAGAGGAAGGGAGTATATTTAAAAGGAAACAAAATAGCAAAACAAGAGGACATAGTCTTAGATTAGAGGGGCAAAGTTTAAAAGTAACATCAGGAAGCATTATTTTACTGAGAGGGTGGTGGATACATGAACAGTCTTCCAGTAGAAGTGGTAGAGGCCAAAACAGTAATTGAATTTAAGCAGCATGGGATAAGGCATAAGGCTATCCTAAACAAAAATAAATCCAGGTAAAGTATCCATGTAATTGGCAGACTAGATGGGCGAAAGGTTCTTATCTGCCGATACTTTTTCTATGTCTATGTTTCTATGCTATCAAAAAAGTAAACTTGGATGAAAGCAGCATTTTAAATGTATCAATATACTATTTCAGGAGTGTCGTTAGGGTTATTAGGTGAAGCTCAGTTGCAAGAATGGCTAGAAATAGGAGCCTAGGACCAGCACCTTGTAACAATAGTACCTTGTAACAAATAGTTACAGTTACATGTATTTATAAAGCGCTAACAAGTTCCGTAGCACTGTACAATGTACACTCACCTACTATATCATATCATTTCCTCATAGTCACACGATTTCATCATGCTCATGCTTTTCCCTCAGTCCTCGCAATCACCTGACAGTCTTAGGCTGTCGCCCGGTCTTCAGTAGCACTGAGGGAAATGCAATGTGTGCTATTGTTTAACCCCTTAGTGACCAGGTGGTTTTACCATTGGCTGTCCGAAATTACCCACTGCTGTTTTTACATATCTGCGCTGTTTGTGTTTAGGTTTAATTTTCCTTACTCGTTTATGGAACCCACACATATTATATACCGTTTTTCTCGCCATTAAATGGAATTTCTAAAGATACCATTATTTCCATCATATCGTATAATTTACTTTAAAAATGTTATGAACTATTATGGAAAAAAAACACTGTTTTTCGAACATTAATCCCCAAAATCTACAACCGCCAAAAAACACCCTCGCTAAATAGTTTCGAAATTTTGTCCTGATATTAGAAATACCTAGGACTCTATTAACTTCTTCTGGCAAAAGCGCACGAGCAGCGCTATTTTTTTTTGCACACAGGACGGTTTCGGCCAGGACGTTCAGATTTGCCATTAACACCAGCTTTTAAAAGACTTTAAAATTAGGCGCGCAAACGTTGTCCGTTAAAATTTGCGCATAGATTGTAATACCATCTGTGTACCAGCACACAAACGCATTTGCGCTCACAATGTTAAGTATAGGATGCACAATGTACATTACGCTCGGAAAGGGTTCGTGCAGGTTCACCAGCGGTAGACCTTAACGCATATTTTTTGCGTGGACATTGTAATACGACATTCTGCGCAAAGGGTTTTTCCCCTTGCGTTAATGCGTTTTTGCGCACGCGATAACGTTTGCGCAAAGAAATTAATAGAGCCCCCAATTTTTACATGTTTTTGCTTTTTAACCCCTTCACTGCTGAGCCATTTCACCTCTGTGTGCAGCGTCTATTTAAACCTTGATGTGCCTGGGATATGGTTATTCTGCAATATAACATTCATTAGATTGGCATAATGTAGGACCTGTCGGGGTAGTGTACATAGGCGATGTGGCAGGTTTATGCAATATATGATCATATGTTAAAACGAGATCTCTCTCTCATTTATTTCCAGGTCAGCTGTCTTCAAAATCACTATAACTACTGTGATAAAGTACACGGTATGGTCTGTGACGGGGTGTATATTCCCTCTAAACTGTATAGGGAGAGATATGATATTTAGCTCCAGGGGGAGCATTTGTACTATATATGCTAGCCCAAGAGGTTCTTTTACTCTCCACACACTGTTCAGCTGGAAGTAATTTAGCAGCAGTGAAAATAAATCACTGCCTGTTTTTTCACTCTGAGGGAGGTGCCCGTGGTGGAGAGGAGCAAAGTGTTTTGGTTCCTGGCTGAAGCTTGATTGCTAACATAACAGTTCTAAGGTTGGTGAAACCTATGTTTGTTTAGTTTAGAAAAGACGCCCTGATAGTAAGGGACCCTCAAGTGAGTCAGCGCTCAAAGAAGCTAGAGTTTGTTTTTTAGGGATGTGTTTGTTTTGTTTTGAATGCTGACACTGCTGTCTGCTAAACAGCAGTTAATTCAATAAAGGACTTGTGTATGAAATCCCAAGAGGACCGTGCTTTCTTAAGGATATAACACCCAAGGCGGGTACAAGGATTACAATATGGCGGAGAATGCGGGCAGAAAGCACATAAATGGTCTGTGGGTATGTGATGCTCCTGCTAATCTGCATATGGAAGATATTTTTTTCTTTTTCTGTGACCTGCTGACTTTTTTGGCTCTGTGGATACATTGTTATTGCTTGCCTTTGGAATAAGGATGGAGGACCTAATGAAAGCTCTGGTGCAGGCGACCGCCATGCAGCAGGAGACAAATTGCCTAGTGGCTGCACAGGTTGAAAACCTAAGGGACGCTCAGCAGGAAGACAGGGCTATCCTTGCCAATGTTTTGCAAAGACTGATATCGCCACCTGAAGGGAGCCCTCCTGTGGACCGAGCTGTCCGTATCCGCGCAACCGACTTTCTGCATAAAATGTCAGAGGTGGATGATACAGAGGCTTACCCCACAACTTTTGAGAGGGTCGCTGCCCGTGAAAAATGGCCGTTTGATCAGTGGGCTGGGCTGCTGGCTCCTTGCCTAAGTGGGGAATCCCAGCAGGCCTATGAAGATTTGCCCTATGACCAGGCCCAGGACTATACACAGCTAAAGGATGAGATCCTGACTCGTATAGGCATAACTCCCGGGCTTAGGGCCCAAAGGTTCCACAACTGGACTTATGATATGGGGAAACCTACACGAACCCAGATGTACGAGTTACTGAGGCTTGCTCAGAAATGGCTGAAACCTGAGGTCAACCGAGCTGCTGTAATTGTGGAAATGGTCGTCATGGATCGCTTTCTCCATCATTTTCCGACAGGACTGCGGCAATGGGTTAGCCAAGGGGACCCAAAGGATCCAGAAGCGATGATGTGCTTGGTTGAAAGGTACTTGACCGCTAAGGAGCTACACGGTATCGATCCTCAGCCTAAAACCAAATCCCCTAACCACCGGACAGGTGGAAAAACTGGAAACAAAGGACAGAACCCTGTACCCAGCATGGGACAATGGGACTATAATGCTGGAAGGTACCCAAAACCCCCGCCTCAGCCACGGGATCAGACTGAGAAACCAGTAATCTGCTTCAGATGTCACGAACCAGGACATTTTGCCCGTGACTGCCCAGGAGGCGAAGAGCCCATGCAGTGCGATGTGGGTGCAAGGGCTCCGCATAGGACTGTGTTAACTTGCTCAAAAATGTGTGTGGTGACTAGCGCTGTTGATATGACACATCTAAGACTGAAGGAAGGACTGGAAGGAAAGCATGTGCAAGTGCTGCTTGATTCTGGGAGCGAAGTTACTTTGATAAAAGAGGTTCTGCTTCAGCCAGAACACTTAGATGCCAAGCAAATGCTTGATATTGTATGTATACATGGTGACACCCACTCATACCCCACAGTGGAGGTTGAGTTTGCCACTGATGTTGGACGGGTCAAATACCGTGTAGGGGTGGTGCCCCTGTTGCCCTATAATGTGGTATTAGGCAGGGACTTTCCCCATTTCCGTTACATGTGGGATAACTCCTCGGGCCCTCAGGAAGTGACCTCTGAAGAGGTACAGGAGCTGGACAGATGTAAAATGTTTCCTTTCAGTGATATTGACTGGGAACCAGGTAGAGAACAAGAGGCACCCCTCGCGTGCCTGGGTAATGAGGTAGAACACCCCAGAATGAGGCTCCTGTAGAACAGTTGGATTTCCAGGATCTGGGAGTCCACTGTGGAAACTTTAGAGCTGCCCAATGGGAGGATGCAACCCTGAAAGCGGCAAGAGAAAATGTGCAAGCAATGGAGGGTAAAGTCCGTAGACCCAGACAAGCCTCTAGGCTTTCCTTATTTTAAAGTGGAAAACAATTTGTTATATCGAGTAGACAAAAAAGGAGAAGAGGAGGTGGAGCAGCTGCTGGTTCCACAGTCACATAGAAACACTGTTTTGGAGCTAGCCCATAGCCATGTGTTAGGAGGGCACCTGGGGACCGATAAAACCAGAGAGAGAGTTCTGGCCCGGTTCTATTGGCCTGGTATATTCTCGGCCATAGAGCAGTTTTGCAAATCCTGCCCAGAATGTCAACTAAAGGCCCCACATAAAGGCTTCCGCAATCCACTAATACCCCTTCCTGTCATAGAGGTTCCTTTTTGAGCGGATCGCAATGGACCTAGTAGGGCCTCTGCTTAAGTCCGCTAGGGGACATCAATACATTTTAGTTAAGTTGACTATGCAACCCGGTACCCCGAGGCAATGCCCCTACGGAATGCCAACTCTAAGAATATAGCAAGGGAGTTAATAATGATGTTTAGCAGGATGGGTATACCAAAAGAGATCCTCACAGACCAGGGTACACCATTCATGTCCAAACTTATGATTGAGTTATGTAAAGTACTTACAGTTGTGTTCAAAATTATTCAACCCCCAATGCTGTAAAGGGTTTTAGGGAATTTAGTGTACATTTGTAATTGTATTCAGAATGAAATCCTACATGGACTTTTTAAAGAACCATATGCAACTAAAATGACATCAATTGGTTTTGTAATACAGTAGTAAATGTTTCTTTTGTGAATTCTTCATTGACACAATTATTCAACCCCTTAAAGACTACCACTCTGAAGAACAGAGGTTCAGTCAAGTGTTTTCAATCAGGTATTAGAACTGTTTGGGCCCATGGATCAACGCTATGTTTGGAGGAGGAAGAACCGATTGAGAACCTCTGGTGGGACTTAAAGAAAGCAGTTGCAGTGTGCAAGCCTAAGAATGTGACTGAACTGGAGGCTTTTGCCCATGACGAATGGGCGAAGATACCCGTAGATCGCTGCAAGACACTTGTGTCAAGCTATGCTTCACGTTTAAAAGCTGTTATAACTGTAAAAGGATGTTGTACTAAGTACTAAGATTGAATGTCACTTGGGGGTTGAATAAAACTGATAATGATGTGCGCACAGAAAAGACATTTGTGGTTATTTCATTATAAATGTTATCTTATATTTGTCTGACCTACACGTGCCTCTTTGATTTAATTGTAAGCAAGATGACTGAATGATCAAAATCAATGTCAAACTGGCCAAAACACTAAATTTCAGTTGGGGTTGAATAATTTTGAACACAACTGTATGTATTGTAGAATTGTCCTGTCTTTATCCATTACACCTTGTACAGCGCTGCAGAATGTGTTGGCGCTTAATAAAATAATAATGTGCGCAAATACGGACGTGATTACTGCGCTCATCTGACACGAGCCTTACCAGAGCTTTTGTAAATTTACCATAGCCATTATAGGATTATATCACATAGTTGTTGTTCTGGTAGCGTCTCTATATGTTCATGTTAGCACTAGGATTAGTAAATTTATTGTCTGGTATCGTTTCTTCCAAAGTTGATGCTACACTGCTGTGAAATCAGTTAGCAATTCGCAGGTTTTGCAAGCATATTGTACTTAGCAAGGGAAAATGTGGCAGAGTTGGCGTTTCAGATGCTCTGTTGGTGAAATATTTGTAGGATCTTGCTTCTGGGGTCTTCTGTAGCCCTTAAAAGCAGAAATCATATATGGCGTAGCACAGTTTGAAATAAAAGTGCAACTATACCATAATTTATGCTACTCACATTTACTGGTGTCTCAGAGCTCAGACACCAGATTTGAAGGCAGCCAGTGATATTATCTAGGTGCACCGGATCACCTATCAGCCTCAGCCACCTCCTTGGTCGATGTGAAACAGCCAGGACCCAAATAGGATAAAAACGTGGTGGTTTTATTAAAACTTAATAATAAAATTATTACACCAATACGCGTTTCGACTAAATGTCTTCATCAGTTGGTGTGTCTGACAGATTGGTGTACTGGTAATTTACATTTTATAATTTACATTCTATAATTTTATTATTAAGTTTTAATAAAACCACCACGTTTTTATCCTATTTGGGTCCTGGCTGTTTCACATCGACAAAGGAGGTGGCTGAGGCTGATAGGTGATCCGATATCTCCAGAACCGTGACAGCTAGGGGGTCATGGAGGGTGTCAATCGAAAGGCCTGAGCATGGCCTTTCCAACGATAACCAGGTATCCAGAGAAGCAAAAAAGGAGATCAAACAGCGCTGCTGTAAACCAAGGTGCACTAGTGCCACCTCATTTATTAGAAAAGAGACCACACATACAGACGTTTCAGGGATACAACCCTTTCCTCAGTGCAAAGTGCCCCAATACATACAATACAGAATAAACCCTTTATATACATTACATATACAGGGTAGGCGGTACAGAAATTCCACACCCACATGGAGAGAATAAAGTAATCATTCATTAACACTTTCATACCGTTTGTAGGTAGTAAAAACTTCACACAAGTTCATGTTGCGATAAAAACGCCAACCGGCGTTATAACAATGGCGGACATTCGATATAGGAAGTGAGCACCAGTCAAGAGCCGCCCCGTGAAGCCGGCGAGAGCGGAATCGCGCATGCGCAGAATCGCGCAGTGCCCACATGATATTCAGAACCAATCAGCAGATAGGTAACCTCAATTGATGTTTACATTCAGCGAACAGTAATACAATGCTGTGGTTTTAAACTTCTCATAATGAACTCTCCATCTCCATGGTGTCTGGAAGGACCAAAGCACAGGTCCAATCTGTAAAAGTGAAATAAATCAAAAACTTTGCCTAGCCTTGCAGTGATAATAACCAAAGTGACAAATGTAATAAAACATAGAATAAACCACAAAGCATACGCTAATAATCTAAAAAGGAACAATATATGTCCTAGAAGGAACAGATATATAATCACAGCAAATGACATAAGGTGGTTAGGTAGGGAGGGGGATCATGACAGAGGAAGGAGGGAAAAACAGCTCACCTAGACTGCAGATGCCTCATAGGCGCAGCTATAGGAAACAGTGCCACTCAAGCTTCTCATTGAGACCATGAGGGGACACTGTGTCCAACATATACGTCCATTTCGCCTCCCTCTGTAACAATAGCCTATCTCGATCACCACCCCGTGATAAGGGAAGAATCCTATCTAGAATTTGATAACGTAGTTGTGAGACATTATGTCTAAATTCTCGGAAGTGTCTGGCTACAGGAAGATCAGATGTAAGGCTACGAATGGAGGTCTTGTGCTCTGAGATGCGGTCCTTGAAGGGTCTTGTGGTTTTACCAACATACCCTAAACCACAAGGACACTTCAAGAAATAGACTACAAAATCAGATTGACAGGTGAAAAAAACTTTTAGTTTAATACCTTCACCCGTACGGGGGTGAGTGCACGTATCGCCTTTAATAATGCCATTGCAGTGATTACACTGTAGGCATGGATATGTACCATGAACAGGAGTTGAGAGAAACGTTTGTTTTGTTCTAGGAGAAGAGTCGGCTCTAACAACCTGGTCGCGTATATTCCTAGTCCTTCGCATAGCGAATACAGGAAGTGTAGAAAACAGATGACCCACTTCTCTATCATTCTGTAGAATGTGCCAATTTGATCTAATGATCTTTTTAATATCTTTAGAGAGAGGTGAAAATGTACTCACGAATGGAACCCGGTCCATTTTCCTCTTAGGAACGTCACATAGAAGTTCCTCTCTGGTGACTCCCGAAGTTTTAAGTTGAGCTTGTTTCAGAACTCTTCTAGTATAACCTTTATCTCGAAACTTCACGCTCAACGCATGGAGCCTAGTGTCGAGTCTGGTATGATCACTCACAATACGTTTAACACGTAACATCTGACTGTAAGGAATAGACTTCTTCTGTCCCACAGGGTGGTAACTAGAGAAATCAAGAAAACTGTTAACATCTGTAGGTTTAATATAAAGATCAGTGGCTAGTTTATTGCCCTCCTTATAAACCAGTACGTCTAAAAAGTGTACACTTTCATGACTGTATTCCTTAGTGAAGGCAATGTTGGGGTTCCTGGAGTTAAGAAACTCATGGAACTGATGTAACTCACATACATTGCCACTCCAAATAAGAAAACAGTCATCAATGTATCTGAACCAGGTAAATACCTTATCCAGAAATGGGTTGTTGGACCAAACGTAAGCATCCTCAAAAGAGGACATATATAGGTTGGCATATGCTGGTGCCATATTGGCACCCATGGCAGTCCCCTTACTCTGTTCATAAAAGATAGTGCCATATCTAAAATAATTTTTCTTCAAAACTATCTCCAATAAACTTAGCACAAAGTCTAACATTTTGCTAGAGATGGCCGATTCAGCAAGATGTTTTCTTGCGGCCCTAAGGCCTTCATTATGAGGGATTGACGTATATAGACTATTAACGTCAAGTGTAACGAGAATCGAATCAATTGGTAATGTCAAATCACGTAACTTCAGCAAGAAATCTTTCGTATCTTTCAAAAATGATTTTACTTTGGGTATCAAAGGTTGTAAAAACCGATCCACAAACATGGCCAAAGGCTGAAAAACCGAATCAGTGCCTGCCACAATTGGGCGCCCCGGTGGCGGGAGTATCCCCTTATGCACTTTAGGCAAGATATAAAAAACAGGAATGGTAGGGAATTTTGTACACAAAAATTGTCCAGTACTATCTGAAATGGTCCCCTCATCAAGAGCTGCCTGTACAACATTTCTGATCAAGGTGATAATTTGAGCAGTAGGATTAGATTTAAGAACTTTATAGTTTGTTCTATCAAACAGTTGTCTTGTGACTTCTGCATGATAGTCCTCAGTATTCTGAACCACCACCAAGCCACCTTTATCAGCTGGCTTGATGGTGATTTTTCTATTATTACTCAATTCTTTCAGGGCACGTCTCTCCCCAATGGATAGATTGTTTTTCTTAGGAAATTTTTTCCAAGATAATTCATCTATAGCTCTCTTTTTTGGGTGCTATAGACGCCTGACCCTGGGTGTTTTTCTCTTTTTGTAGATAACCAGGTATCAACATGACCAGGTATAAAGTAAAAAAAAAAAAACATGTATTTTTTGTGTGTTATTTTTATTAATGCATCAATATTGTTCACATTTCAATTATAATGTGAACAATGATGCTGCACTAATGATTTTTTTCTATGGTGTGCGTTTGTGAAAAATCACATAATTCCCCCCAAAAAATGTAATAAGTCCCCATTTCTAATTTTTGTACAAGCGCACCCCATACAAAATATAGCCGCAAATGTTCATGTGATAAAAGGTGAAAAAAAACACTTTACACACTGCAGATGATTAAAAATTCAAGTTTTATTGCATTTTTTGTTATAATATACAGGCAGAACATGACGTATACATACAAAAATGATATATTATGAATATGCCGAGTCTGCCGGAAAGAACGATATATAATATGTCTGGGTCGTATAATAAAATGTGGCTTCAAATCGCGTTTAAACATGATGCGCGAAAGTGGTAAAAATTAGTTTAGCACACAGCGGTGAAATGCCTCAGCAGTGAAAGGGTTAAAGGAACAGTGAGTTTTCCATAAAATAAGGGTTTAAAATAAAAACTAATAATTCCTTCAAATATCGTGCCTAGGAGGTCCCCATAACCTGCCCGTGAAGTGGCGGATTTGTAGGATGTATGGAAACATCGCCATCACAGACCCACACACGACACCTAGCACTCCCAGTCTGCAAACAATGTATCAAATTCATGAGACCGGACTATTTAGAAGCACATGTTATTTCCAAACACTAATTAAACACCTGTTGTTTACGCCGTTTGAGAGCACAGGTCATTTAGAGGTGAGAATCTTTGCACCTAGACATTGGTTTTTAATTCAATATCTAATAAACCGTTGCTTATAATATTCTGCAGTAAAGAGTCTCTTTATTTCCAAATTTTTTAGTATTTTTTAAGCATTTTTTATACTTTTTCAAATTATTATTTTTTTTCGAACTCGAACCGAACACGCCAAAAAGTTCGAAGTTCGCGAACTTTCGAACTGCCGATGTTCGAATTGAACTCCGAACTGATCGAACCAAACAGCTCATCCCTAATTAGCATCCATAAGAGTACCAGTAAAACTCATCAGCAGTAAATTATACACGCACCAGTAGGATTCTACAGTACGTTAAATGCACTGGTGGGATTCTACTGCAAAATACAGTGAAACACATCAGCCTGAAATTCTACTGTTGTGTATAGTGCATAGTAGAATCCCACTTTGCATTTACTGTTAATATTTATCCTGTTAGTGTGTTGTAATGATAATAAAAATACTGTCGTAAATTTACTGTTAATACTAATTATTCATTTCAATTTAGGTTCATTTTTTATTTTGATATATCTATTTAATTTCAAATTAAAATCACTTGAATGTTCTAACTAAAAGTTTTGTATATTTCTTGGGGAATTAAGCATTGTATAATTTACATACCAAGATTTGGGGACCGCAGGGGTGGGGGCGTGGGATTTCTACTCTCTCCAACCTACACTTTACAGTCTAAATTTTCTCTCATCCGACATTCCATCTCTCATCCTTGGAGATTTTAACATTCCCATTGACTCTCCCTCCAACCAGCTCACCTCCAAATTGCGCTCTTTCAGCTCCTCCTTGGGCCTCATACAGTGGTCCACTCTCCTACCCACCAAGCTGGTAACACCCTAGACCTTATTTTCTCCAGCCTCTGTACTATCTCTAACGTTTTCAACACACCCCTCCCCCTTTATAATCACCACTTCCTCTCTTGGAATCTTCTCCTGCTGCCAACCCAGACTCCAGCTTCCACCCCCACTCCTCTTCTACCTAGAAGGCACCTTGGTGCCCTGATTCCTCAGCTACTCTCTACCGCTATCCTTCCTCTTCTCCTTTGGACCTCTCTCCCTCCCGATCACCTGAGGCCAGCGGTGAAAGTCAGGCACCATTTGGAAGGGCCTGCCCTTGGCCTGCCCTTCCAAACGGTAGCTGGCTTTAACCCTTTGGGGGGCGGATCACGATTCGGCGCCGAAAAGCGCCAGGTCATGATCCTCTCCCGGAGCTGGCCGACATCTTGGATGTCGGCCAAGCTTCCGGGAACTCCCCCTGATGACTGGCGTCATCGTGCATAGCGCGATGATGTCAGTTGTGGAGTTAACCCCTTGCTGCCACCAATGGTGGAGATAGGGGGTTCCAATGAACCCCCTATCTCCTGATCCTTGGAAGCTAGGGGTTAATGTTTGGTATTGTTGGATCGGCCAGAGCATGGCCTTTCCAAGAATACCAAACATGACCATGTAAAAAGTTAGCAAAAAAATATTTAAAAATAAATAATAAAAAAAAATAAGCAAGTTTTTTTTGTTTTGTTTTGTTAATGCAGCAATATTGATCCCATTTCAATTATAACGTGAACAATAATGCTGCACTAACGATTTTTGTATGGGGTGCATTTGTTAAAAATCGTGTAATTTTCCCCCAAAACAAATGTAACAAGACCCCATTTCTAAATTTTTTAACAAGCGCAACCCATAGAAAATCTAACCGCAAACGCTTGCATGTTAAAATGTGAATAAAAAAAACATTTTACATGTTGTAAATTATTGAAAATTCTAATTATATTGCATTTTTTGTTATAATATACAGGCAGGACATGACGTATACATATAATAATGATATATTATGAATCTGCCGAGTCTGCCGGAAAGAACGATATATAAAATGTCTGGGTCATATACTAAAATAAGCCTTCAAAACACGTTTAAACATGATGAGCGAAACAGGTAAAAATGAGCTCAGCACAGAGGCGGGAAATGCCTCAGCAGCGAAAGGGTTCACCTGGGTGTCTCGCTAAGGGTGCGTATGCAGGATCATTGCATTTCCATGTCTGAACATTTCCAGGTCTGACGGGTACTCCATGGGCATTCTGCCGATTTCTTGCATCACATTCTTTGAGGATCGCCACCTTGAATTGGTGAGTTGCACTTGTATTTGGGGAGCTGCATATCTTTTGGCTATTTCACAATATTGTATGTTCTGGCAAAGGTTTTTGAGGCACAATGGTATATTTTAGATAATTTTTTTAACTTTTATTTCAGATGAATGTAGCTGTTTTGTGCAGAGATAGGGGGTTCCCTACTGGACCATTTTAGGTGGCGCATAGGCATCTGCGTGTTCCTATAATTATGATGGGTGATATCTCGCAGCTCGGCTGGGTAGGTTTAAAAGTTGGAGAATTTTCCTATTTTCTTGTGGCGAAATACCAGCGATATATCGTGGCTTGCACGTTTCGGAAAAATTGATGGTAAGTGAATCCATTCCTTAGAGTAGGGCAACAATAAGCTAAAAGATAACGTAGCGAGGAAATAAAAAAGTTACATTCCTTTCCCTACAGCATGCAATTCACAACATTAGAGTCTTGATAAAAAAAGAAGAGATTAAAAAATGATGTCTTCTAGTTTAAAAGGCATTCCTAGGGGACGTGTCTGCAAAACTCTTGCTATCTCGTACAAGTAATTAAGAGCATGATGTAGTTAATAATATGAAAGTATTTTTTTCTCCCCCTTGTGAATTTCATTGACATAGCAACATATACTTAACTCCCGCTGCGGGAGATATCAAAAGATGGCAGGCTACTCAATGCATGTGCTGGCAAAGACAGTAGACACACAATGCCTCATCTTGTTACTTTTTTTTGGTGTAGTTCTAGGATTGTGAATTCAAAGCTAAGAGCATCCTTTTAAGTCTTAGGCTGAATGACTGCTAATTACCAGAGCATTTGGACTTAAGCACATGCATGAGACAAAAGGCTCCTTCTGACAAGCCTGCCCTAAAGGCAGAGGTAGATATATGAAGTCGTCCTTATGGAAAAAGATGTTGCGTGGGTACCACTTGGGCAAAGTATACTTGCTGGAGAGAATAGTATGATTTAACCCCACTCGATGCCCATTAAGGCGCAAGGTTATAGATACAATAAGAAGTGACAGAAATGCCAAGGAAGTCAACAGGCATGTCCCTTTTTTCCCTTATCTAAATGTAAGTGCCTTAAGTCTTTTCAATCACCGTCCTTATCAAACGTTAATAAAGTTTTTCTGATACAAATGGTGAAAGGGAAGAGAAATTAAAGGCCTAAACCTCACCCGTGGATGACAAGGTCTCTTTCATCTGATGGATTGCCTTTCAATGTTCTGCTGTAATCAATGTCACACGCTTTTGCCTTTTTTCTAGTTGGCCGTGCTTTATTTTGTCTTAGGGAGCCTTGTACTGCACTTTTTACTAAAAAGGACTCCTAATCAAAGCTTACCTTATCCTGAGGTAATTATTACAAAGATTGTTGAATTAAAGATGTGAGTTTTGACACTTTGGCAGGGGGTAAGGGACATGAGTCTCTAAGGCCCAAATTATGCCTGAAACAGACCAATTAACACCATGCAACTTCTTTTATGTTAACTTCAATTAAGATTTCTTAATAAAATTAAAGTTCTTTTCTTCTTTATTATCTCAGAATGTCAGAGACGTACATCAAAGAAAACTGCTGTAGTCCGAGAACCATAGGTAAAGCTCATTTACATATACGAGTCTTCATATTTCAAAGCCTTGCAGAGCACATTTTGCAGACTTATTATACAATATAGGATAATGAATTGAAAAGAAAGTAGGGAGACAGTCTAAACGTTTGACTGAAGACCAGGTTACTATAATTCCATGATGCTTTGGTCCTAATGTCATTGTGGTGTGACATGTCTAGAGTTTGTCAAACATTTAAAGCCCTACATCTATTTTACCGGGCATACAAAGGCCCCTATTACACTGTTCGCGCAAATGCGCTCACGCAGCGCAATTTTTTTTGCGCATGCAAAAAACGTTAGTGTGTTCAAATTAACACATGTTACGATCCGAACGCATTTTTTCAGCCTTCAACTTTTTTTGAGCGCAAATCCGATGCGCAAAGCCGGGTGCAAAATATGACCGTTGCGTGCAGGAATCGGTGGGCAATCAGAATTAAGAACCACCATTTGCTAGGTTTCGGTTGTTGCGCCTGTCAAAGTCAATCTGCGTATATGTGCTGCAACAAAAATAAAAAATTAAACAATTTACTAATTTTATTGTTTGGGTATGTGTAGAATGTGTAACTGTACTGTGCTGTATTTTTTTTTTGTGCAGGTTCATTTCGTATCGGCCAGAATGTTCAGAATGTAAGTTAACACCAGGTTTTCAAAGACGTTAAAATGATGCGTGCAAACGTCGTGCGTTACATTTTGCGCTAAGATAGTACGCGTATGCGCGCATGGTATTACAAACGCATTGGTGCTCACAATGTTAAGTATAGGATGCGCGAGGGAACTTGCGCTCTAGCTGGGTTCGCGCAGGGTCACTCGCGTTGGACGTTAACGCGCATTGTTTGCGCGAACGTCGTAATACGACATTATGCGCTAATGTTTTTTTCCTCACGCAAATGCGCTGCGCGAGGAATGTGATAGGGGCCTAAGCATTTAAAAGTAGGTGCAAAAATATTTTTAGAAACGTGCAGCAAGCCCAAAAAATTTGATGTGTGACATATTGTCAGCAAACGCTACTGAAACACTTGCAAATGACGTATATGGATAAGGGGTGGACCAATGGCTGCAGCAAAATCTGTGCATTTCCACAGAGGAAACAGACAAAAAAGTAGGTAGATGCAGAGGAGCTCCCTGCACAGTGAGCCATGCTAGGTCCACTGGATGCTATGATAATCTGTGCATTCTTTGAACTACATCCATTGTGGAAAATGAAATACAATGCCTTAGAAACCTGAGCACTTCATATTTCACACTCGTACTTTTGGTCCATACGCCATTTATGGCAGCAGAACAGGCATTGAAATGCAAAATAACCATCATGGCAGAGACTGACATCTCTACTGGAAACCCCACGCCTACACGTCTTGCAAAAATTATCAGGGAATATACCCAGATTCCTGAGGGTCCCTATTACAGCCCATTAATTATGGGCATCTATCGAAGCAGGTGACTGGAGTTTCTGGTCACTGACCATGATATGATTTCCATATTGTGATAGTATGAAATTTTTATTGTAACAGAATACAACTATTGGTAGGAAGGAAATGGTATCCTAAGGCACTGTGCGGTGTTGAGATTATGGTGTTTATATGGTGCGGGTGTGCTGCCGATTTAGGGGTGGTTGCAGAGCCTTGTTGCTGCTACAGGTTGATTGGAAGGAAAGTGTGGGGTACCCCTTAGTCAGGCGCTCCTCGCTAGTCGTGTCTGTTAAAGTAGCGATGTAATCGCTCTTAAGGAATTTCAACAATATAATGAGGTATAGCAATGCTAATTTAACAGCTTTGTGTACCATAAATAATTAAAACAGAGTATAGAAAAATGTGTATAAATTCATATTAAGAACATGCGCCCTCTGGCTTCGGGGGTGATGAATCACAGTCTCTAAAAAACACAATAAATCAGTCTTTTATATTGATACAAACATCCGCCCCCTGGCTGCGGGGCTGATGAATCTCAGTCTCTAAAAAGCACAATAAATCAGTCTTTATGTTGCATAATAAGAGAAAAGAAAAATAATAAAAAATAATTTTCTTCTTAATGATTAAGTGTGTCCTTTTGGTCTTGACTGCTTCCGCTCCTTTCGTCCCTTCAAAATTCCTCCAAGAAAGAAAGAGGGGATTAAGGATACGTCCGCGTCTGTCAAATAAAACAGAGAGTAAGGATTGGTACACTTACACTAGTGCGGTGATGGATGCTGCTCTGTCTGTTGCGCTCTGCCCAGAAATCCTCTTTGTATCTGCTCCTTTGTGCCTTGTCTTTTGAATTTTCTCGTCCAGGATACTGCAGAAGGCTTCCCTTTATACGATGCTTTCTGGTTGCTGGCGATGTTAAAAGATGGCAACTGGATGCAGCAGGAGGTTGGCTTGTGCAAAAATTTATTGAGACAGCTCACATCAAATAATAACGCAATCAAAGATAAAATAAAAATAAATTATTTTTAAAAAGTTAGAAAGTAAAAAAAAACAACAAAAAAAAGGAACGACAGTGTCCCCCTCCATTTAAAAAAAATGCACCACTGTGATCCTAACAACCTCCAGTTCCTGGCCATCAAGAAGATCCATCGCCCAAGAAGAGGAGGAGATATGGCCAAAATTCTAGGACGAGAAGAGATGCGTCTGATCTATGAATTCAACACCCTGGCCCCTGCCGGTCTGAATGCAGATTTCGAAATCTGCCACTTCTTATGACCCAAAGATCTAAATAGTACCGTGCCTTATGAAGAACACCGTAATAGCAGTTTTACCACAAGACTCCCCCTCCCTCCCAAAACCTGTCACAACAGCTGTATTTAAAAGAAGAATTCTCACTTCAACTTCCTCCGCCTACTATACACAAACTCGAATTTACCCCAGTCACCTCCAAATACTGGGCCTATTATATTTAGTGCATATCCCCCCTTCCTTAAGAAAGGTATATTGAAACCAGCCCACCTATCTAGACTACCTCTATGTATATACACAAGGCCCCCCCCCTTTTTTAGTCTATAGAACGACACACCTCTGTACTAGGGGTATAACAACGAACCCGGGGGCGTGGCCGGCTGTCTACTGGAGAGGACGTGTTTTCATGGAGCTCCGCATGTCCTCTCCTCCTAGGGACATATAGATGATTTTACCCACAATATTTTTGATGATGCTGAATCCTAGGAGGCTGGCCATCGGTTCTGGAATGTCCGGAGCCCGTTGAGTCCCCCGCTCCGGACGAGAGACAACTCTGGCAGCTGCTTTTTGATAACCGACACGTGGCGCAGGTGGCCATCTTGAGGCCTAGTATTGGGCTCCTGCCGACTCAGGACTCTGTCCTCGCCTTCCTCCAAACCGAGTGCCGATCGCAGTCTGAGGGGACGGAGGGCCCACGTCGCCCGGCTGCTTTGGGCGGAAGTTTCATGGAGGTGGCAGACGGACCCACGGAATGGCGGCGGGATGGACCCCCTCCCCCCGCTGAAGGTGAGGGGGTTTTTCTTTCCGGCTTGGACGCCTGCTTACTGATGCTGGCGGGAGAGGACGAGGATGGCCCACTTACTGCAGGATTTTGGCGCAAGATGATGGCTGCGTTGCGAGGCTGCCAGGAGGAAGGGATCCCGAAGAGGGAGGTGATCGGGGCTGATACGACCATTGAGATTTGCTTACCTGCCGCTGACCCAGTGGAAGAGGGCACTGAAGACGGCGTCTATGAGGTGGTACTGTCCCGGGCGCTCCAACCATCCCTGCGATCCCTGGCTCCAAGTGCTCGTGGAATTGATGAGACTTGCGAGCCCAGGGAGATGGCTGTTTTGACGAGTCAAGGGCTGAAGGCTTTTCCTCGCCGACCGGAGAGGGGTGGCGCTCCCCGACCAAGGGCCTGGATGGTTCTGACGCTCACGCCGAGATCTGACCCGATCCTGCCGAGGGCTTATGGTAATGGAGCATGCGGTGCGTTTGGAGCCTTGCTGGAACCTGAAGACCTTCCTCGTGGCTACGAGAGAGTGGAGGCCAGAGGATCCGGCCTAGTGGGTGACACGCTGCCTGTGCCATGTCCCTTGCCGTTTGTGGACGCAGGCTGAAGAGATTTTTAACCTAAATTTTTGAGTCTCCTTGTTTTCGGGAACTTCTCCCCAGTTATTCCCCCCTGCGCCTTTTATGACGAAATGGACAATTTCTGAGACCGTTTTGAGACTTTTTGGTTTTTTATTTTATTTTCGTTTTGTCCCCTTTTCTTTTTTTTTTCTGTTTCTCTGCAGTATTTCAGATGACCTTTGATATAACCCTTTTTTGATTCTACCTATTAATATGCTGACATTTTTATTGCTTTCGGTTAGAGTATTTCGACAGTTGGCTTTTCTTTTCTTTCCCACTTACTTTTACCTTGAAACACCTAAGATGATCTTGTTATTTTTAGGAGTAAATGTGGGTTTTATTCTTTCTCAGAAGCACCTGCAGACTTTCGTTGTTGTTGTCCCCCCCCCTCATTTTTACTTCCCCACCCCACCCCTTCCCCCCCACTACGACATATTGTTAATTTGAAGCCGAGATTCCCCCATCCCTTGATAGTTGTTATTACTATGTGTTCGCCTGAGACATCTCCCCCTTATTTCTTTTAAGCTGAGACCCCCCCCTTTTCGGGGGATGTTTGTTATTTTTCACAAGTAGTAGTACTTATGCTGTGGTAGGCCCTGCGTGGCCCTTGCATTAATACGTTTGATTGTATGCTGCCTTCTTTACAAAATAAAAAATCTTAAATACAAAAAAAAAAAAAAAAAAAATAACAACGAACCCCCCTAGGCTTTTAATCCCAGTAGGATAGATTAATTACCAAGATGCCCTATACACACTATACAGAAGGAACAACTCGCATAGTACTATACCCTAGACTGTACTACGTTAAACGTGGGGATGTCCAGCAATCTATACCAACAAGATTGGAAATATATAGTAACGACCAATATGTTTCAACTCCTTCCATATAAAATTATGTTCACCTGCGAATCATCCATGTATGAGCACTCAGCTATGTACGCCCCTATTTTTAGTATCAAACCTGAGACCACCATCCCATTTGAGCAATATGGGCATACGTAGCAATATATTTATATTAACCCCTTAATGACCCCTGACGTACCCTGTATGTCCTGTCCTCGGGTCTCCCTTAGACCCACGGACGTACAGGGTACGTCAGCGGCGCCAAATCCCCCTCCCGCCCGATACTCACCTCCCTCGTCGGATCCCACGGCAATCTGGCAGGGAGGAAGCCTGCCCATGTGATTTACATGGGCAGGCGAGGCTGATGACATCGCCACGCTGCGTGGTGACGTCATCAGAAGGTGCCCCCATGTAATTCAATGGAGGGGAGGGGGGGCTCCTTCGGAGCCCTCTATCTCCCTAACCACTGAAGCTAGCAAAATGCTTTTTGCACCGCTGAAAAGGGGAGAGTCTCCCCTTTTCAGTGGTGTATAGCATCAACCGTTTTGCCGCCGGATCGCGTTTTAGCGCGAATTGGCGCCAAAACGCGATTCGAACCTGGAGGGGGGCTGACATCTTGGATGTCAGCCTAGCCTCCAGGTCCCCCCACCCACTGACAACCTCACCATATGTGTGAGGATGTCAGTGGGCCAGTTAACCATCTAGCTGCCATGTAGAGATAAGGGGATCCTAAGGATCCCTTTATCTCCCGATCCATGGCAGCTAGATGGTCATATTTGACATCATTTGAAAGGCCTGATCATGGCCTTTCAAATGATACCAAACATGACCAGGTTTGGTTTAAAAACAAATTTAAAAAAAATAATAATAAAAAAAAATAATAATAAAAAAATTAAATAAAATAAAAAAATGTGTTTTTTTTAAAAAAAAATTTTGTCTGGGGGGGTTTAATTAAATAGGACCTAGGCTGACATCTCAAAATAATTAGCACAAAATGGTCAGAATGAGCGCAGCGCACATAGGTGAACTGGCTCAGCAGTGAAAGGGTTAAAAGGTAAAAACTTGTAAAAATTGTGTATTTCTATTCTCGGGATAAAATTTGGAAACTATTTAGTCGGGGTCTTTATTGGTGGTTATAGCTTTAGGGGATTAAATTACGAAAAAGTGTGTTTTTACCATTTTTTTCATCATATTTCATATTTTTTTTATATTAAATTATTGGATATGATGGAAATAATGGTATTTCTAGAAAGTCCATTTAATGGCGGGAAAAAGGGTGTATAATATGTGTGGGTTGAATAAACGAGTAAGAGGAAAATTTGACCTAAACCCTAACAGCGTAGAAACGTAAAAACAGCAGCGGTCACTAAAGGACGGATTTGTGTAAAACCGCCCGGTCACTAAGGGGTTAATATTGCTACACACATCTATATCTCAAACACCAAGTTTTTACTATTCCCTCCTTGTACAAATGAAATCCTGTTTCTACAATTTATATGTATATAAATAGATACTGGTCTATAATAGACTGTGTATACACACCTCTGAATGCATGAGGTATTCCTGGGTTTTATCCTCTGCTGCAAGACTTCACCAAAATGAACAACAAAAATTAATAGTACTAAATTTGAGACCACTATCCCGTTTGAGCAACACGGGCATATTCAGTAATATATATAATAACATGACTCCTCACATCTGTACCCAAACCACCAAGTTTTTATTATTTTCTTCCCTGTATTAATGAAACCTGTTTCTGCAATTGCAATCTATATGTATATATTAACAGTAATGGTTCATGAAAGACTTTGTATATACCACTCTGGATACATAAAGCATCCCTGGACTTATCCCCTGCTGCAAGATTTCACCAAATTGAAACACCAGGCTAACATAGATCCAGAGGTTCCAGCCCCCTTTCAGCCAGAGATAGAGCAAAATCAGGATGACATCACCCGCTGCCCGCATGCGCAACACAATGCAGCCGAAAACGAAACATTTCCCGCCAAAAAGAACGGGCAAAACATTTCTCGCCGAAAAAAACTGTTTAAAAACGCTGCACTGAAGCATAGGAAGCATCCAATTGATGAAGCTGGCCAGGGAGCCGGCAAAACGCGTCTTGGAGACCCCTATGCCCACTTTTAAAGACTTTTTTACCTCCTATGGACCTATGTTTTTTTTTTTTTTACTTTCTAACTTTTTAAAAATATTTTTATTTTTATTTTATCTTTGATTGCGTTATTATTTGATGTGAGCTGTCTCAATACATTTTTGCACAAGCCAACCTCCTGCTGCATCCAGTTGCCATCTTTTAACATCGCCAGCAACCAGAAAGCACCGTATAAAGGGAAGCCTTCTGCAGTATCCTGGACGAGAAAATTCAAAAGACAAGGCACGAAGGAGCAGATCAGCGGCATAGCGTGGGTTGTCAGCGCCCGGGGCAAGGCAAGAATTGTGCGCCCCCAACCTGTGGACACGGTAACACACCCTGATTCCGTTCTACCAGTAACCAGTAGAGTATTGACCCCTTACCCTACTAGCACATGTTTTGTATATTAACAAAATACTATAAAAAAAATGAAACACACATTCCCCCCACGCTACACAACTGCTACCAGTCACCCTGTCCCAATATACCCTAGCATAGTCCCACTCTCACACTATACCCAGTCACTCTATCCCAGTTCCCTCTATCACTCTCTCCCAGTACCCCCACTTTCTCCCAGTACCCAGTCACTCTCTCTCTCCCAGTACCCCAGTCACTCTCTCCCAGTACCCCCAGACACTCTCTCTCTCTCTCAACTATCTATCCAAGTACTCCCAGTCACACTCTCCCAGTATCCCCAGTCATTCTCTCCCTTAACCTCCAGTCACCCTCTCCCCGTACCCCCTCACTGTGTGTTGGTCACGTTGCTCTGGTGTCACACAGTGTCACCTATCTGCGTGGAGTTGCTGGTGGCATGGGGGGAGCTGCCCCAGGGACTTAGTGGAGACCAGATTTTAAATGTGCTGCAGGGCAGGCGCCTCCCTCCCTCTTTCCTGTTCAGTGGCTTCAGGGCTGCCAGCGGTGTGGTATGGCACAGGGCTTCAAGGGGGGCTGACAAGCATGATACAGGGTGTTCTGCCGGATAATGCAGCGCTGCTTCACGTGACTCATGTCAGCGTTAAGGTGGAGTCAGGACAGAATTTTCTGTCCTGGTCCTCCCTTCCGGACGCTGAGTGCTAAGTCACCGCCGGCACCTTAAAACTGGCGGCTGCCCATGCAAGGGCCTCTCACGGACACCAGTGTCTGTGAGCAGACACCTTGCTGATCCCTGCTGGAAAATATTAGTTGTTCAAATTTCTTTGGCAATTTTGCGCCCCCCTAAGAAAATTGCACCCGGGGCGACCGCCCCGAGGCCCCCCCACGCTACGCCACTGGAGCAGATACAAAGAGGATTTCTGGGGAGAGCGCAACAGACAGAGCAGCATCCATCACCGCACTAGCGTAAGTGTGCCAATCCTTACTCTCGGTTTATTTGACAGACGCGGACGTATCCTTAATCCCCTCTTTCTTTCTTGGAGAAATTTTGAAGGGACGAAAGGAGCGGAAGCAGTCAAGACCAAAAGGACACACTTAATAAAAAATAATTTTCTTCTTAATGATTATTTTTCTTTTCTCTTTTTATGCAACATAAAGACTGATTTATTGTGCTTTTTAGAGACTGAGATTCATCACCCCCGCAGCCAGGGGGCGGATGTTTGTATCAATATAAAAGACTGATTTATTGTGTTTTTTAGAGACTGTGATTCATCACCCCCGAAGCCAGAGGGCGCATGTTCTTAATTTGAATATATACACATTTTTCTATACTCTGTTTTAATTATTTATGGTACACAAAGCTGTTAAATTAGCATTGCTATACCTCATTATATTGTTGAAATTCCTTAAGAGCGATTACATCGCTACTTTAACAGACACGACTAGCGAGGAGCGCCTGACTAAGGGGTACCCCACACTTTCCTTAGAATACAGCTATTATTTCTCTAAAATACAGAGGTTTGAACAAAAGCATTAAAAATGGCATGGGGAAACCCTTTTTCATTGTGTATTTTAGTGTGTTTTGGTAAATACATACGTATATATGAAAATCACTATTTTACATTACTAATCAACATCAGCCTGTCTCCTGCATTTGAAAAATAATCAGAAATGGTATACTGACAGATAACATACATTTTTCAATCCAAATTTAAATTAAGTTTATGCTAAAATGTTTATGTGACTTTCCCCCATGCTTTATTTTACTGTTTTATTTTTTAAAGCTCAGGATTTTTTTCCCCAACAAACATTGCAAATTTTACAGGGTTATTAGAGAGCACCGAAATGTCACCGACATTTCGGTGCCCTCTCGTTCCCCACACTTCCCTGCACTTTGGGGAATCAAAGTTCCCCACCCTACAGTGTATTCAGCATTCACTGCAGGGTCCCCGGAGTGCAGGGAAAACCCGCCACAAACCCGACGAACACCCACCGAAAACATGCATAAACCGTTGTAAAAACCATGCCGAACACGCCGGAAAAAGCAGACGAGCCGCTGATCACAGCACAGCACAGCTGCCAGAAAAAGCTGACGAGCAGACCAACGGGGTAAAGGAAAAAAAAACGTACGCTTGAAAGTTCGAAAATTGAAACGCTGTTTGCAAAAAACTACTGAACAAAAATGCCTTGAATTTACATATAAAGTCCAATGAATGATAACAAAAAGGTCTGTTAAAAAAAATGAAGAAACGATTAAAAAGAAAAGGGAAAAAAATATTTTGCCAAAAAAATCCCGAAAAACGCCTGAAAGATCCTACAAAATATATAAATAAAGAGATTTGTTACTGCAGAATAAAATAATAAACGGTTTATTAGATATTGGATTAAAACAGGAATATTTTTAACATTGAAGCCTATGGGATTCGCCTGAATAAACCTACCGAATAAAACCACCGAACAGCAGGGCATTTCGGCAACTTTTCACTGTTGTTTGGTGTTCTCTGAATAGATTAACCATTGCTTCTCTATGGGGGATTTCACTGTCGTCGAACAGCACTGTAAGTACAGGAAAATTGCCAAACTGCCTACTTTCTGAATATCTGAATGGCCCCGAAATGTCACCGTCCGCTTTTTTTTTTTGAGAAAGTATTTTACCAAGAAGGATACATTGAGATTTCTCTCATTTTCAAGTATGTCCTAGGTGGCGAGTATGTACCGTTAGGTGTCTTGCCCAAGGACACTTACTGGAGAGGTGCTCTTGCCGGGGTCGAACCTGTGTCTCTTCAGTGTCCGGTTACATTTCAGCGACATTTCGGACCTCTCTGAATAACCCCTATAGTGTGATATCAGATATAGATCCCCATGGCTTTATTTCTTCTAAACCAACCATTCTCCATTCTCCAGTTGCCAATGAGCTGATACTTTTCTTTCCTGAACTACAAGTAAATCTGTTTTGTTTTAAAGTATTTCATGCTTTTAAAATATCCCATGTGAGGCTTTGAGCTCAGCCCTTTTTTTTTTACCCAAAAATGCTAAATGCTGAAAATGAGACATCTTCTATGAATTGCCACTTAGGAAATCATAAAAGATCTGTGTCACAGTTCTCCGTTTTCAAGTAAGGATTTTTTTTTCAACCTTTGAGAAAAAAAACAAAATAAAATGGTTGTATATGAATGATCTGGTATCAAAATATTCAAATTTAAAAATGTAGTTGGTTGTTAGAAAATCAGCACGACCCCTTCTTCCCCAATCTTGAATCTCCAATAGGGTTGTCTATGATTTTCCAATGCAAATCATATTTTTATGAAGAAAACTCCCCTTTAGCTTTCCTTATCGGTTTTTATTTTATCCAACATAGGTTTTTGCACCAGGTCTCCCCTCTGCCTCTGTGCAGTGAGATTGCTCTTCATCTACCACATTGAATGGAAATTTTGGTACTCAAAGTTTTGCGTAGGGCAACATTTTAGCTACTTCTAAAAGCTGGTGCAAGCTTCAATCGTCAAGAAGGTAATTTGGACCTCATGCATTAACCAATTGGTTGCGGAGGACGAGCTCAGCACTTCGTCTCGAATGCGCTGAGCACGTCCTCACTTAGCAGTCAGCAATCAACTATATAATGTAAACAATGATGCTGCACTAATGATTTTTTTCAGGGGGTTTTAGCTAAAATTACGTAATTTCTCAGAAAAATAAAGTAATGGGTTCCCAGTTCTAATTTTTTGACAGGCGTATCCCATAGAATATATAACTGCACAAGCTCGGATGATAAAATGTGAAAAAAATTATTTTGCGCACTGTAGATGATTGTAAATTCAATATTTTTTACATTATTTGTTATAGTATTCAGGCAGGGCATATAATAATGCATATAATAATGATATTTTATGAATTTGCCATTTCTGACTTAAAAAAATGATATATAATTTGTCTGGGTCGTATAATAAAACATGACTGCAAATTAATATACTGTATATATATATATATATATATATATATATATAATATATATATATATATATATAAAACAGTCGATCACTCCTGCACTCCTAGTCCAGACAATCCCATGCCTGGTGCCAACTCAGCAAATACAGCAAGTGAAAAATAGCGGCACTCACGGTCTTCTTATAAAAAAGATTTAATGTAGCAAAATCAACGTTTCAGTCCGCTATCCACGGACTTTCATCAGGATACATATACAATCAAAACAGAACATATATATAGCGTATACATTACTCACCAAATTAGTGTGTTAACCAGCCCCATGCCGAGCCGACGCCGTCTCCTGCGGATGACGTCAGCATGCCGGCGCCCAACAATGACACGCCCATCACAAGGCAGCTGAATGCCGACCATAAACGGAGCACTATGAATGACAAAACTGCAGCAATGGAACCAACAAATAGCGTCCAGCAGCACATACCAACCTCCAAAGTAGAAAACATCAAAAACCTGCAGAACAGTAACAGACTCATGGTGCCCGTAATACATTAAAACTGTGGTTAAAAACAAAGAAAGCCATGGGTAAATAAATACAGCCACTGTGTGCCATGAGCTCAATGCAAGTGATAATAGTATGTACCTCACCTATAGTCATACTAAAAAGAAACTGAGACCACATAATGCCCCAATGGAAAGTAATAAGAGACGGACAGAATCCCAAAGCCATAACTACCCAACCCGCAAATGAAAAATATAGGAGGCAGGTAAGATGTACTCAGCAGTACAATGTGAGGACTAGAGACACGGAGTGTGTCCTGATAAGGTGGATGGATCATAAATAAATGAACAAGTGCGTCAGTGGTGAGCCGCTTGGGGGACCTATCCAAACTGTGGTACATAGGTCTCCTAAATAACCCAAGGGTAAGCCATCAACACATGTCAAACCAACTACCTTCAAAGGTGGTAATAAAGCCCACCAGAAAAACATCCCATCAGATACAATCCCGGGGAAGATGTGGCACAGTGCCCCATACCTACAGTTGTGTTCAAAATTATTCAACCCCCAATGCTGTAAAGGGTTTTAGGGAATTTAGTGTACATTTGTAATTGTATTCAGAATGAAATCCTACAAGGACTTTTTAAAGAACCATATGCAACTAAAATGACATCAATTGGTTTTGTAATACAGTAGTAAATGTTTCTTTTGTGAATTCTTCATTGACACAATTATTCAACCCCTTAAAGACTACCACTCTGAAGAACAGAGGTCCATTCAAGTGTTTTCAATCAGGTATTGAAAACACCTGTGGATGTCACGGAGCAGCAATAAAGCATAATAAGCACCAATTAGGCAGCTTTAAAATGACTGTGATACTCAGCTCCTTCTAGACATTTACTGGTGTGGTTACAAACAAGGCGAAGTCAAGAGAATGGTCCAGGAAGACAAGAGAAGAGGTGATTACTCTTCACAGGAAGGGCAATGGCTATAAGAAGATTGCAAAGATGTTAAACATACCAAGAGAGACCATAGGAAGCATCATTCGCAAATTCAAGGCAAAGGGCACTGTTGAAACGCTACCTGGTCGTGGCAGAAAGAAGATGCTGACTTCAACTGCTGTGCGCTACCTGAAGCGTAGAGTGGAGAAAAGTCCCCGTGTGACTGCTGAGGAACTGCGAAAAGATTTTTCAGATGTGGGTACTGAAGTTTCAGCTCAGACAATACGGCGCACACTGCGTAATGAAGGCCTCCATGCCAGAACTCCCAGGCGCACCCCCTTGCTGTCTCCAAAGAATAAGAAGAGTCGACTGCAGTATGCCAAAAGTCATGTGGACAAACCACAGAAGTTTTGGGATAGTGGTCTGTGGACTGATGAAACAAAATTAGAACCGTTTGGGCCCATGGATCAACGCTATGTTTGGAGGAGGAAGAACAAGGCCTATGAAGAAAAGAACACCTTGCCTACTGTGAAGCATGGCGGGGGGTCAATCATGCTTTGGGGCTGTTTTGCTTCTGCAGGTACAGGGAAGCTTCAGCGTGTGCAAGGTACCATGAATTCTCTTCAGTACCAGGAGATATTGGATGACAATGTGATGCAGTACGTCACAAACCTGAGGCTTGGGAGACGTTGGACCTTTCAACAGGACAATGATCCCAAGCATACCTCCAAGTCCACTAGAGCATGGTTGCAGATTAAAGGCTGGAACATTTTGGAGTGGCCATCGCAGTCACCTGACTTAAATCCGATTGAGAACCTCTGGTGGGACTTAAAGAAAGCAGTTACAGTGAGCAAGCCTAAGAATGTGACTGAACTGGAGGCTTTTGCCCATGACGAATGGGCGAAGATACCCGTAGATCGCTGCAAGACACATGTGTCAAGCTATGCTTCACGTTTAAAAGCTGTTATAACTGTAAAAGGATGTTGTACTAAGTACTAAGATTGAATGTCACTTGGGGTTGAATAAAACTGATAATGATGTGAGCACAGAAAAGACATTTGTGGTTATTTCATTATAAATGTTATGTTATATTTGTCTGACCTACACGTGCCTCTTTGATTTAATTGTAAGCAAGATGACTGAATGATCAAAATCAATGTCAAACTGGCCAAAACACTCAATTTCAGTGGGGGTTGAATAATTTTGAACACAACTGTATATCTATAGCATCAAAGAAAGGACTGATAAGAGAACCTCTCGTTCAACCCCTTAGGACAAATAGTGTCTAACTCCCTTATCCAGTATGTTTCTCTACGTAACAATAGACCACTCCAATCACCCCCCCTCCGGGGACAGGGTACATGGTCAATGGCCACGAATTTCATGGCCGGTAATTGGTGTCCCTTCTCTAGAAAATGCCTGGCAAGCGGTTTATCACTGTCACCGTCTCTGTAAGCCAATCTGATCGAGGACCGATGTCCCCTAATTCTCTCTCTCAAGGTCGTGAATAGCGGACTGAAACGTTGATTTTGCTACATTAAATCTTTTTTATAAGAAGACCTTGAGTGCCGCTATTTTTCACTTGCTATATATATATATATATATATATTTTATATCCAAAACCAGTTTGAACCTGCAAGTCCGAGGAAAAAAGGTTGCCCAGGTGCAAAAAGTCCATTGGTAAATATGGAAACCCGAAATCTGGATGGACGCATTCAGAGTCTTTAAAATATACTTAAAACACTATGCTTTATTGATAAATCATGCCTGTGAACATCTCCCAACGTTTCGGTCCTCTCAAGGGCCTTTATCAAGGTATATTAATATAATATATTAATTTTAATAATCCATATATATATAATTTTTTTAATACTGTTTGTTCTTTTTTTTCCAAAACCCTTTTTTTATTTTTTAAAGACCTTTTTGTATTTTTTAAGTTTTAATACAATGTTTTTGTTTTTTTATTTTTTAAATGACTTTTTTTATTTTGTTACAGACCTTTTTATTATTTTTTTAAAGGACCTTTTAATTATTTAGACACACTTTTATAGATTTAAACTCCTCTTAGGAGACCAGGAGGCTTCCTTTATCTTTTTTTTCATTTTGACAGAATTCGCCAATGCCAATTCGGCAGTTATCGGCACAATTCAGCAGTTTTCTCCAGCATCCGATAACTGCTTTGGAGACTCCAATTTCGTCAAAATACGGTGACTATTCGCTTAATAGTGAATTCACTGTAATTTCTGTGGAAGTTTCACCAAAGTGCGGTGAAACACAAAGCACTGAAATTGCATGTAATTTTGGTGTGTTGAGATAGACCCTCTTGTCTATTGCTGCTGTTGTGCGCGCCTAATAAAAGCCACTTATGGAATGGAGTGCCTGGTCTCCTCAGACCATTTTTCAACGTGATGAACTTGAGTCTTGTTTCAGCACTTATTACTTTGATAATAAATGTTACCCTTAGAATATGTAATACCTATTTAATTAGTAAAATAATACATTATTACTGTAATAATCACGTTATGCCTGCTAGCATTGGCTCGTCTAATTGGGTAAAAACAAATGTTGGCTAATTCTCCTTATTAACCAACATCTCCATATGCAATTAAAAGAGCTAATGCTGGCAAGTACAACTCAGCGATTACAGCCAAGTGTCAATTATTGGAGGCAAATAGGCACTTAGTGAGTGTCATCCCTTGATACAACTTGAAAAACTTGTCATGCAGATCATGCATAATGGCCATTTAAAATTGTAATATGGGGTTAAAAGTAATTAAAAAGAATAATTAATAATATATGAAAAAAGTAAACTGTCAGGGATATTCACAGAGAGGTGAAAACTAGGAGAATGACTGGAGAAGTGAAAATCTAGGTCGAAATAGCCGATTTGGAAAGTGAGATAATGTGAGAATTTTTCTGGTTTGGCTATTTTGACTTAGAATTTTCACTTCTCCAGTCATTCTCCTGGTTTTCTCCGCTCTCTGAATAACCCTGTGTGTAAAATATATGTTGTGTGTGGAATTAAAGTGAATATAGGCCTTTTAGTAGAAATGTTGAAAATAATTCTAGACATTTTAGCAAGGTTTAAGCTAAGCTTTTTACATCTCCTATATCTCATAATAACGCAGCGACCCATTTTTAACGTTTTTTTGATGGCATGGTTTATCAAGTAGATTTGGCTGTGCATTTGTAAGTTAATACTAAGATAAAGAGGGAACAAATTCATTTTTTGCTTACACTGCCAGTGACATCACCATTATATCATCAAGTGTTGGGATAAATGTTAGAGACCTGAGAAACCTGAAAAACTTTGATTTGGTTTCTCTTATTTGACACTTACAATAAACTTGTCAATGTATGTGGTAATTGTCTGCATTGGTCAGCTCAGCATTGTAATCACACAGTGTCTGCATTAAAATGCCATTCAGCCAGGGACATGCAGTCAGGGGTGGCAGGGGAGGCAGAGCCATTCCAGTAAATTAATGTGCTCATTGTGCTGTAATGACATGTGTGTATATTTAAACTGTAAATAAATTGTTATTTTTTGAAAAAGTTCTCATACTCTCCTCTCCACGCTCCCTCGCTGTGCTTCTGTCCTCCGCTTTTTCCCTCCCTGCACTTTCAGTTTGCCGGCGTGTGTGTGTGTGTGTGATTCACTACACAGACAGCAGGAGCAGCACTGAGCCAGCCTAGCCTACGCAATTTGCGTAGCTGAATGCTGCACAAATTGTGTAGCTCAAGCTGTGTCACGTACCCCCGTTCCGGCGGCGCCTGGCAGCAGCGTCCTCGCTGCTCGCTGGCCAGGCGCCGAGTAAATAGAGCCGGTCGCTTCCGCACACGTGGGACGCCGGGAGGCGGGGCCTCGCGTGATGACGCGGACCCGCCGGGTTAAAACCCAGCTTCTCCACTATGCCAGTGCCCTGACGTGGTAGTTACTTCCCGCAGAGCTCTTGTGCGTTTCTGGCTAGAATATTCTGTGTATCGACCCCTGGCATTGGCATAACGACTATTCTGTGTATCGACCCCTGGCATTGGCAAAACGACTATTCTGTGTATCGACCCCTGGCATTGGCAAAACGACTATTCTGTGTATCGACCCCTGGCATTGGCAAAACGACTATTCTGTGTATCGACCCCTGGCATTGGCAAAACGACTATTCTGTGTATCGACCCCTGGCATTGGCAAAACGACTATTCTGTGTATCGACCCCTGGCATTGGCAAGCGACCATTCTGTGTCTAGACCCCTGGCATTTGTATCACTCCTCTATTCTGGTACGGAGGTCAGTCTGTGTGGCACCCTAGGCACATCAGACCACCCCTTGTATTTTGTATGTGCTCTGTACTGCCATCCTAGCAATCTGTCTAGACGTGCCGACCACTCTAAGGATCGGAAGGGTAGAGAGTGTCCTGTCTCAAGGGACTACTAGTCAGAGAGTAGAGGGATTCGTGACGTCTCTTTTTGTATGTGCTCTGTACTGCCATCCTAGTAGTCTGTCTAGACGTACCGACCACTCTAAGGATCGGAAGGTTAGAGAGAGACCTGCGTATAGGGACCAACAATATAGTAATCAGGGGGATCCGTGACATTACGTCAGGGCCAATGGATCCCGCAGACCTCTCTTCTCAGTTAACAAGAATTGCAGCCCGACAAGAAGAGCAGGACCACAGGATGGACCAGATTGCTCTTGCTCTGCAAACCCTGTTGAATCGATCCACTGCTGGTACTGCAAGTCCTCCAGAACCAGTATTGCCTAGGGCCAGTTCGGCTCACCCGAGGGGTGTAGGCTCAGTATGAAGGCACCCGTACGCTATGATGGTACGCCTAACTTGTGTCGGGGTTTTTTGACCCAACTGGAGATTCTATTCGAGAACAATCCGGGGTCCTGTGTATCCGATAAAGCCAAAGTAGGCTACCTAATCAACCATTTAACTGATAAAGCGTTACTATGGGCCACACCATTGTGGGAAAACAAAAAGCCCATCATATATGACTATGAGGGCTTTACCTCTGAACTAAAACGTACGTTTGACCCTTCTAGAAGGGCCACCAATGCAGGCAGGTCCTTATTCCACATTAAGCAAGGTAATAGGAGAGTCTCTGACTATGCCATAGAATTTAAGACCTTGACATCTGAGGTACACTGGCCTAACGACGTTTTAACCTTGGCGTTTACCGAAGGCCTGAACGAGGCTTTGATGTTTGAGCTGGCTCCCTTGAAGTTGCCCGAACATCTGGACCATTTGGTTGATTTCTGTATTGCCATGGACGACCAAATTAGGGACAGGAGGCATTCTAGAGACAGACCCAGAAGGGTTTTGCCTCCTTTACCCTTAGTACCCAGACACACCAGTACGTCAGGTACTCCAGAGCCAGAAAGAACCGATCTGCCGGTCGTGGAACCCATGCAGATAGGTAGAACAGGTATTTCGGAGGCTGAGAGAGCTCACAGAAGGGAAAGGGGGCTCTGTTTTTACTGTGCCGGGGCAGGGCATTTTCGTCTTCAATGTCCTCAAAGACCCAGGGGTGGCAGGGGTGACGCTGGCAAGCCGGGCCAGAGAACACCTACTAGCCAGGTAATCGGTTCACTCTATGCCTCCTTTGTTGATAACGAAAAAAAAAAAACCCGGATTCTGGTGCCCATCTCCTTAACCTGGGGGGGGTGCACCTCGAGACTGAGGCGTTCCTAGACTCTGGAGCCTCAGGTAACTTTATGGATAGAGTGTTTGCCTCCAAGAACCTCATGCCTCTAGTTCTCAAAGAAAGACCTCTAATGGTGGAGGCCATAGACGGGAAACCCTTGTCATGTCCCCATATCACCCACGACACTATAGAGGTATGCATGAAAACAGGAGTTTTGCACCGAGAAACCATACGATTCCAGATCATTGACTCTCCCTCATGCCCCGTCGTCCTAGGGTTTCCATGGTTGACTGAGCATAACCCGGTGATTGATTGGGTCCAGAGAGACATAAAATGTTGGGGTCCCAGTTGTCAGTCGAAATGTATGGGCAGGGTCACTGTTATTGGTAGCCTTAATATCGCCACAGCACCTCCTTTATCCACAGTAGTCCCTGACTGTTATCAGGCATTAAAAGAGGTTTTTTCGAAGGCCAGGACTGAGGTTTTACCACCACATCGCCCGTATGACTGTGCCATAGAGTTCTCCCCCGGTACTATGCCTCCCAGAGGACATGTATACCCCTTGTCGCAAAAGGAGAACGATATTATGGAGGAGTATATAAAAGAGAATCTTGAGCGTGGATTCATTAGACGGTCCTCCTCCCCAGCAGGAGCTGGTTTCTTTTTCGTCTCCAAGAAAGAGGGAGACTTGCGACCATGCATAGATTATAGAGGTTTAAACAGAATAACCATAAGAAATGCATATCCCATACCCCTTATAACAGAGTTGTTCGACCGACTGAAAGGGGCCCGTATATACACGAAGCTCGATTTGCGCGGAGCCTACAATCTGATAAGGGTAAAAAAGGGCACGAGTGGATGACGGCTTTTAATACGCGTAGCGGGCATTACGAATACCTGGTAATGCCCTTTGGGTTATGTAACGCGCCAGCTGTGTTTCAGGATCTCATAAACGACACCTTAAGGGATTTTCTGCAAACATTCGTCATAGTGTACCTCGATGACATCCTGATATACTCTCCAGATAAGGAGACCCATCACGCCCATGTGCAACAAGTGTTAAGGAAACTATTGAAGGCCGGGTTATACTGCAAATTAGAAAAGTGCCTATTTGATATAGAGATGGTGCACTTCCTTGGGTATATCATAACCCCTGAGGGGTTTCAGATGGATCCGGGTAAATTGTCAGCAATCCTCGACTGGCCCCTACCCCAAGGGCTTAAAGCCATCCAGAGGTTTCTAGGTTTTACCAACTATTATCGAAGGTTCATTAAAGACTTCTCGGCCTTGGTAGCTCCTCTCACGGCCATGACTAAGAAAGGGGTGGGAAATCAGAAGTGGACACCCCAGGCCAGGCAAGCCTTCGAGGCCCTCAAACAGGCATTCACGACTGCCCCTGTTCTCCGACATCCTGATCCAGCTCTGCCCTTCCAACTCGAGGTTGACGCCTCCGAACTCGGTCTTGGAGCAGTCTTGTCCCAAAGGCGGGCACCCGATAAACCTTTACATCCATGCGGTTTCTATTCCCGGAAGTTGTCTCCGGCCGAGAGAAACTATGATATCGGGAATAGAGAGTTGTTAGCAGTTATTGCAGCTTTGGCAGAGTGGAGATACTTATTAGAGGGATCTACAGACCCAATCGTTATCATAACCGATCATAAGAATCTCACGTACATTGGAGACGCGAAACGATTGAACGCCAGACAAGCGAGATGGTCTTTGTTTCTTTCAAGTTTTAATTTCGTCCTCACGTATAGACCTGGGTCAAGAAACATTAAAGCAGATGCGTTATCTAGACAGTATGAATCCTATGAACATAACATTCAGGATCAACATCCCATTGTACCTCAGGAGAGGATTATAGCCTCTACCACGATTAGTGTCTCGTCCCCTCTGATGATCCGATTGCAGACTGTGCAAGATAAGGCTCCGGGGGGGAGGCCTCCCGCGAAGCTCTTTGTACCTGAGAAGGAAAGAGAAGAAGTCCTTAGGATTTACCATGACAATAAAACCTCTGGGCACATGGGGATCACCAAAACAGTGGCTAGCATCCGAAAACTGCTATGGTGGCCCACGATGCGCCGGGATATTAAAGATTACGTAGCCGTGTGCGAGGTATGCACAAGAAATAAGAGTCCTAAGACAGCGCCCATTGTTTACTCCAGCCCCTGCCTATCCCCGAACGACCATGGTCGCAGATAGCCATGGATTTTATAGTAGAGTTACCCGAGTCCAAAGGGAATACTGTCATACTCACGATTATAGATCGCTTTTCCAAAATGGGTCACTATGTTCCTCTTAGGAAACTACCGTCAGCAGCCGAGCTGGTGCCCATTTTCATCGCCAATGTGGTCCGCATACACGGTATCCCTCTTGGGATTGTTTCTGATAGGGGGACCCAGTTTGTCTCCAGATTCTGGAGGGGGTTCTGCAAGAATGTGGGAATAGACCTGTCCTTCTCCTCGGCCTATCACCCCCAAACGAACGGAGCAGCAGAAAGGGCCAATCAAAACGTTGAGAAGTATCTCAGGTGTTTCATATCTGAACGACAGGATAATTGGTCAGACCTGCTACCTTGGGCCGAGTATGCCTTAACAGTGCCGTGAGTGAAGCCAGTGGTCATTCCCCTTTCTTCACGGTTTACGGATTTGATCCTCCCGTGCTTCCCACTGCATTTCCTGATACCGCGATTCCTGCTCTGGATGAGCACTTGGCGTCATTGACTGAGACCTGGAGGAGGGTTAAACAGGCACTGGAGAGGAGCAGTATTGTCCAGAAAACGAAGGCCGATAGACGTAGGGGACCAGCACCTGTGTATCAAGTCGGGGACAGGGTTTGGCTTTCTTCGCGGAACGTTAAGCTCCTAGTACCATCGATGAAACTAGCCCCCAGATACATAGGCCCTTACAAGATACTGCGGCGACTCAGCCCGGTTTCCTATGCCTTGGCGCTGCCCTCCCATATCAGAATACACAACGTTTTCCACGTGAGTCTGTTGAAGCCACTGTTGTGTAATCGTTACTCCAGGGTCCGTGCTCCTCCGCCTCCTGTCTCTGTGAGGGCGAAGAGGAGTTTGAGGTGCAGGCCATTCTGGACGCCAGGAGGTCTAGGGGGGGCTGCACTACTTGGTTGACTGGGTGGGCTACGGTCCTGAGGATCGCTCCTGGCTTCCGGCTGCCGAGGTTCATGCCCCTCGGTTGGTGAAGGCCTTCTATTTGGCTCATCCCCATGCCCCTGGGGGTCGTCCAGTGGCCGCCCGTTGAGGGGGGGGTTCTGTCACGTACCCCCGTTCCGGCGGCGCCTGGCAGCAGCGTCCTCGCTGCTCGCTGGCCAGGCGCCGAGTAAATAGAGCCGGTCGCTTCCGCACACGTGGGACGCCGGGAGGCGGGGCCTCGCGTGATGACGCGGACCCGCCGGTTTAAAACCCAGCTTCTCCACTATGCCAGTGCCCTGACGTGGTAGTTACTTCCCGCAGAGCTCTTGTGCGTTTCTGGCTAGAATTATTCTGTGTATCGACCCCTGGCATTGGCATAACGACTATTCTGTGTATCGACCCCTGGCATTGGCAAAACGACTATTCTGTGTATCGACCCCTGGCATTGGCAAAACGACTATTCTGTGTATCGACCCCTGGCATTGGCAAAACGACTATTCTGTGTATCGACCCCTGGCATTGGCAAGCGACCATTCTGTGTCTAGACCCCTGGCATTTGTATCACTCCTCTATTCTGGTACGGAGGTCAGTCTGTGTGGCACCCTAGGCACATCAGACCACCCCTTGTATTTTGTATGTGCTCTGTACTGCCATCCTAGCAATCTGTCTAGACGTGCCGACCACTCTAAGGATCGGAAGGGTAGAGAGTGTCCTGTCTCAAGGGACTACTAGTCAGAGAGTAGAGGGATTCGTGACGTCTCTTTTTGTATGTGCTCTGTACTGCCATCCTAGTAGTCTGTCTAGACGTACCGACCACTCTAAGGATCGGAAGGTTAGAGAGAGACCTGCGTATAGGGACCAACAATATAGTAATCAGGGGGATCCGTGACAAGCTGACTTCCTGGTTCTACGCTTTTCAGTGCCTCCAGAAGCACTGAGAGCAATTGAAAGCTTGAGCCAATGAGAAAGCTCCATTGGTTTCAAGCACTTCTTTTTTTTTAAAAAAAAATGCCCCGCCCATGGGAGGCAGAGCTCCCCATGGATTGATTGACGCAGGACAGTCATGTGACTGTCCTCGTCAGTTGTGGGGGGCGGGCAGGCAGTGCTCAGCAATCAGCATGTGTGTAATAGCGCCCTCTATTAGTCAGTTTTGTAAGTGTATGCTCTTACAACATAAAAAACCTATATGCAAACTTTATTTTACAGTAAGAGTTGTAATAGCGCCCTCTATTAGTCGATATTGTAAGTGCATGCTCTTACAACATTGAAAACCTGAAAATAATTTTTACAGTGGCCCACACAAATGGGTCCTGTACAAAAAACTGAGCTGGATGAATAATTTATCCAAATTGAAAGACAGGGGGGTAACCCACACTCAAAGACAACAGAAAGCCACAGAAGCGGCTATATCGATTTGGACAACCATTTAAAATATAACCTTTATTATAAAGTTAAAAACCACATATAAAACATACATATAAGACGAGAAAAGTTGGTGCATATAATAAACTGGCTAACATGCCTATTTCCTGCTGTCAATTGACTCTTAAACCATATGTATCAAACCCATAAATATGAGGTAAAATTCTAGATAAGTCAAGATGGGAATAATTTATACGCAATACAAAACCTTTATTAATGATTAATTGCCACTTAATTAGTGTAATTCATGAAACATAACACTTGTAATTCATGAAACGTAACACTTATAGACCCATGTGGCTATAGGAAGCTAAATGTGTATAAAGAGTTCAGTGAACACATTTGTTCTGTGGCTTTCTGGTAACATTAAAAACCTATATGCAAACCTTATTTTACCATAAGAGTTGTAATAGCACCCTCTATTAGTCAGTATTGTAAGTGCATGCTCTTACAACATTAAAAACCTATATGCAAACTTTATTTTACAGTAAGAGTTGTAATAGTGCCCTCTATTAGTCAGTATTGTAAGTGCATGCTCTTAGAACTAAAAAACAAATGCAAACTTTACTTTATAAATATTGAAACTGTATTCTCCTATATAACGATAATCAAATGCGTAAATTGCGACTGCGTAACCCTGTGTATATCTGGCTCTGACACTAGCCAGTGCCTCACCACCAGCCACTGACCTCACCGCACATCACTGCATTCAGCATCAGCTCTCTGATAAGCAGTCGCAGAGCTGCACAGATAGCAAGGCAAAGGTGTTCACTGTTATACTGCCAAACCACATTGCACAGCACTTACTGACAACCCTGCTGTGCACTAATAAGTTTCAAATATAGTCTATAGGATCAAATGTCAAGTCAAATGTGTGCGCTCAGACATGCATCTACATACATAATTTTGCTAATATAATTCTCATCAGAAATTATAATAATAATGAAATCTTCCAATTTTTCCATCTATCTATGGATCAATAAAGTGTCCTTGACCTCTATTCTACAAAAATACCAGGGATTTTCAACCTTTTTCATTTCACACCACCAGGGCTGGTCTGTCCATGGGGCCGGATGTACACTCATACACAAAGCACATTGCTGAAAGTTTTATTTCTGTGGCGCTCTCTGATACGCTCATATACACCGCTCATTACTGTGCGTTTTATTGCTGTGGAGCTCTGTGATACGCTAATACACACCGCTCATTACTGTGCGTTTTATTGCTGTGGAGCTCTGTGATATGCTCATACACTCTGCATGTTTTATTTTGGGACGGGGCAGCATTTTATTCTTGGACCCAAGCAGCTCAGTGTCTTGGGCTGGCCCTGCACACCACACTCTACAGTATTTAACAGTTAATGAGGTTGTGGAGGGAATGTTTAGATAAAGAAGCAAGGGGATATTATGATCCAGGCTTCTCGAGATAAGAGCTGGCAGTTGAATGAGATAAGACAAGGAGCTTAAAAGACTTCTAATCAACCCCCTGGTGATGTACTTTGAATACATCCCACACAATACAATGATTTGAGCTGGTGATCGACCCTTAGTCTCCATTATATGAGCAATGCCACACAGTGAGGAGTGAGTGATGCAAAGATAGTGTGGGGATGCGGTTTCCAACGCAAAAGATAACACAATGGATGCACCCAGTAACACATGTAGAGTAAAATATATTCTTAACTAAACATACAAGAGAAAAACAAAGCATAGGATATCAGCAACATAAAATAAGAACATTTCATTTTTTTGGTGGAAGTGACCCTTTAAATTCTGTACAAGATAAACCACAGGAGTAAAACATTTTGCATCATGAGAAAAATCTACTAAATGGAAACAGAATGTAAAAAACCTACCTTATTTTTCCATTTTACATGCAATTACTTCAAACAAAGAAACTTCAAAACCAGCAGAATGTGTTTAATAAAGTGGTTTTATTTGTAATTCACAAGTAATCTAGTTACAACATGTGCAAGTGGTAGTGCACCTTTACCTAAAATCTTTTATGAGGGGGTGTATGTTCCACATTTTATATTAATAAACTGTAATGTACATTTTGACCTTATTAATACTTTTCATATTTTCATTCTAGATCATTCTTAATAGTCTACCCCTTATTCTCCTTTGCCATTCATTTTTCTCTCCTAAACCCATGTTTCAACAGCCATGTTTCTACAGAGTATGTCACTCACTGATTTTATTTATATGTGTGAAAGTATCTCTTTGAAAGTATCTTGTGTGGCTGCTCTATGAGTATACAGATGTGCATAGGCGTGCGCAGGGGGTGTGCCAGGTGTACCCAGGCACACCCCAATGTTGGGTGAAGAGGTCCTCTTTCACATCCTATTTTGAAAGTTTAGATGACCCTTATCTGGTTCATGATGAATAACATAAAAAAACTGACTGTGTCGCTGATCACAGCTGGTTAATTATAATGAAAAATTAGCATTTTGTGCAAAATCTTATAAACATTCATTTAATAAATGTTCCATAGGTGCACATCCTAATGCAACGGGCTGCACACGCCAGTGTAGATGTGTGAGTGCATCTAGAAGTGTGTGCATGTGCCTGTGAATGTATCGAGATATGCGTGTCAGTCCGTGAAGGTATCTAGTTGAACGTGTGTCGGCCTGTCAATATATCTACGTGTGTATCAGCTTGTGAATGCATCTCGTTGTCTGTGTGTCAGTCTGCTGTAAAAGTGGCCAGAGATAGTTAAGTCGATGTATTAAGTATGATGATATGTTGAGCATAAAGGGGAGGTGTAGATTCTAGTGCATTAGACATTGCAAGGAAAACGAAGTGTGTGACAAGATGAAGTGGAATCAGGTATGAATAGGCACATCTTCTATTGGGTTAAGGAGTGAGAGCAGGGCATCACTGGGCTAATTAGGGTTTGAACCTAAATGTAAAACCTAAGTGTTTTTCAAACATAGAAATGCCCCTGGGTAGGGTTGTTTATGATCGATTTCTTGTCATAGAGTTAGCGTACCAGTTTTGGAATAAAATTACAGCTAGGGCTTAAAAAATATATTATATATATATATATTGTGTGTCATCTAGTGGTATCTATCCATTTCAGCAGAAAAACAAGCCATCTGATACATTTCTTTCTATGGCCAGGTTGTGACACACGTGGCATGTGCATTGTAGAATAAAATGTAGAGTTAAATCAAGATTCTATTGATATGTAGCATTTTGTAAACGTTGAATGTCCTTTTAATAAATTTTCTGATAATGATGCGTTATAACAGGACTGTTAAATCATTTGTTTTTTTGCGATATTTGTCTGTTGTATCAGTGGTGATGTTATTTCCCTTTGGAGTTTTCATGACAATAAACAGAGTGTTCCTATATTTAGACCACTGCCATTTATTGTAGCCGCAACTGGAGGATTGTGCAGCTCACAGCGCCACCATGTGGTTATTAAGGGGTAATTAAGAAAAAAATATATAGATTTGTCTACAGAAAGTATGAAAAGGTAAGGAAGAGATATATACACACTTACATACGAACTAGAATGCCAGAGACCTATAGGTCTTCAAGATCACTTGCATGTTTCCAGTTTAAAATGAACACGCTGCTTTATTACATTGTAAAAGCAAGCTAAATTTAAAATTTAAGATCAACGTTTCACCCTCTTGAGAAGCTCGACTGTTATGTCAGCCTACTGTACTTCAACGCTCCCTGCACTTTTTTGTAGGAAATGTTAAAGCGAGAGAATATGATCACACATTATTCTCATCTGCTTAAAAAATATCGGATGCGAATACGCTGGTGTTTTAAGTCAGCAAAATCACTTTAAAAAAAAAATCTCGCGTGTAAAAAAGACGCACAAAAACGTGCGCGCATTGACGTTGCGCACAGAAATCAGTGTGCGGACTGTTTTTTCACACAATTCAGCCAATCAGAATTATGAACCACAATTGTCTCCCATTAAGTTTTTGCACCTGCCAAAATCAATCTGAGTATATATGATGCAGTAATAATAAAAACACAAACAACCACTCAATTTTATCGTTTGGGTATGTGTAGAATGTGTAACTATACTTTGCTGTATTTTTATTTTCGGGCTGGTGTATTTGAGTTCGGCCAGGACGTTCAGATTTGCAGTTACCACCAGCTTTTCAAAGACGTTAAAATTATGCCCGCAAACGTTGTCCGTTAAATTTTGCGTGTAGATTGTAATACCATCCGCGTACCAGTGCACAAACGCATTTGCGCTCACAATGTTAAGCATAGGACACGCAACGTACATTACGCACGCAAAGGGTTCGCGCAGGTCCACCCGCGGTAGACGTTAACGTGCATTTTTGCACGGACATTGTAATACAACATTCTGCGCAAAGGGTTTTGCCGTCACATTAATGCGTTTTTGAGCATGCGTTAACGTTTGTGCGAAGAATGTAATAGAGCCCAACGCATTTATGACGTAACAGTTACGTCATTGGTCCTTAAGGAGTTAACACTCCCAGTCTTAGTAAAATAAAATAAATCTATTGTTTGCTATTATTTGCTACTGTAGACGGTTGGATGATATTGGCCATTGATGTGAAAAAATAATCTTCATAACTTAGTTTAAAAAAAAATACACAAACAACTAAACAAGCAACTGTATACGAAAAAGGTTGTTGCACAGTAATAGTTACAAATAAATACCAGGCTTCACAACCTATGCTATTTTAATAGCCAAAATAACTGTGAAATTAGCAATAAATAGAGTTTATAATAAAAAAATGAAATAATAAAAAATATTGTGCTGCTACAGTCATCAACCAGACTTGCAGTGGCTTGCAAATAAGTATAGCAAGTGTTCCATTCACAGGAGGAAATAGATTCTGTGAAATAAACAAGCAGACATAATGACATACAATACATGATTGAATCGCACATTTAGATGCTTTCTTCTAACATATGTAACGGTATGTGAACTGCTGTAGAGCTGAAAGAAAACAGCGCCCCAAGTACGATTACCAAGGAAACCATCTGTGACTTAGACCGTGTCAATATTAAGCAGACATTGCTTGCAGATGTCAGTAATGAACTGTGTCAAACACTGACAATGAACAGCAATTGGGACGGGTAATGATCATTACAGAATAAACAAAAGTGTGTCTGTTGACAGTGATAAAAAAATGGACGTCTGATATCAAACAGTTGGTTCTCCCGTTGATTCTTGATAACGAGTTTAATAAAATAAATAAATAAACGAGCGGATTCTAGAGAGGTGTGTGAAGCATGAAACTATACTTTTGATGGTACTGTGGAACGCGGAGAATAAAATTGAAAGTCTGATGATGAAAGCCAGAAGAATAATCTGGAGCCAAATACAGTGAAATATAGAAAGGAGGTTCGGAGAGGTCATTTGGAGAGTATTAATGACCACGCACATTAACAAGATAACGATGCAGATTACTAGTGGGAAACATGGAAAGAAGAATGTTCACAGATGTGATGGCATGATCATTAAATTACATTTTTTTTTTACTTTTTGGTTCTGCAAAAGCTAGGAAAAAACTGTAAATAACAGCTACTTTTCACAGAATGCAAATGCAAATTTACGTGATCAAAAATTTGAAATATAACCACATAGATGGTATTTGGATAATTATAATCTGGACAAATATTTGTCTTAAAACTATACAATAACATCATGGAGTATTTTTTTCAAAATAATATATGTGATGCATCATTACAGTTCCGATTATTTATAAAGCACCGACACATTCCGCACTGTATAATGGGTAGGAAAAAACAAACAAAAAATTAACAAACAAGTTTAACACACGGGGAATGAGAGGACCCCGCTCAAGTGAGCTTACAATGTAAGAGGAGTGGAGGATAAATTGAATTCATAATATGAAATAATGGGATGTATGAGAGATAGATGAGGATGGAGACAATAGCACGATTATGGGGTGCTCTCCTCTCACTATAACAAAGCATTGAAAAAATACCATGATGGGTTCTCCTCTTGTATCTGCCGCACACATTTTTACATAGCTCTGATTAATGTTTTGGCTGTATAATATCGTAATAATGGTATTTGTTGGAAATGGAAATTCAGGATGATCTGTATTGTTAAGGTTAGAGAACTAATGTACTGCTAGTCATGCCCAAAACCTGTTGGACTTATTTGACTAGAAATCATTACCTATGTCTGTGTCAGTATTTCTTTGCAGGTACATATTGGAACAGTTTGAGAAATTTCACATCAAAGCTTTGTTATCACTCATTTCTGGTGGCATGCCGACTGGCGAATTTACAGCTGTAAGAGGCAAAGCCATCATACATGAATATGCAATGAAACAAGTAATTATATATAAATAGGTTGCATGTGTTTTAGCTTATATAACTATATAGTGTGTATCATTTTATTTTGTATTTCAGTTTATAAAAATGTTAAACTAGAATATCTTGCGTTGCAATAACTTACAGAGAGTGGCCATAAATGGTTATTTTTTAGATGGACACCAGTGGTAAGTAGTGTCCCTCAGACGTCTGTCAAAGGACCAATTCTATTCAATCATTTATAAATGACCTTGAAAAAGGTATTGAAAGTCACGTATCAGTGTGTGCCAATGACACAAAACAAGTAAAAGTAAAACAATGTGAACAGGATGTTACTTCGCTGCAGAGGGATTTAGATAGATTGGGGGACTGGGCACTTAAATGGCAGATGAAATTTAATGTAGATAAATGCAAAGTTATGCACTTTGGAGTGAAGAACACACAACAACTTATACCCTTAGGCTTGGGTCAGACAAGCGTAGTGTTCACGTCCGTGATTGCGCCTAAAAGTACGTCCGTGATAGCATGACAGAAAGCCCATCGGAGCCCGTTACACGAAGTACGTCCGCACTGAACTGCGGACGCACAACGGCCGCGGCCCACGGACGCAAGGCAGGCAAGAACGTACAACCCCTAGAATGGTCGCACAAAGTGCGCTGCGTCCGCAACGTCCACATAGCTTTGTGTGTGAGTGATGGAACGTGGTCAGACGGACTGTATTTATACGTCCAGCATTTTTCACGGACAAAATGGTTTTGCTTTTTATTTTCTCTCCTACATCCGTCAAAATCTACGTCAGTTAAACGGACTGTGTGGCCACTACTGCGTCTTTCGTACTAACGTACGTCCGTGTACACGGACGTACAGTCCATAGAAATCACGCTCGTCTGACCCTAGCCTAAATGGTACTGAGTTAGGGAAATCCAAGCAGGAGAAGGATTTGGGAATAATCATAGACTTCAAACTAAGTAACAATGTGCAATGTCAAACAGCAGCCGCTAAGGCCAGCAAGGTATTGGCATGCATTAAAAGGGGAGTTCACTCTCGGGATGAAAAGATAATTTTGCCTCTGTATAAATCAATGGTAAGACCGCACCTTGAATATGCCGTTCAATTTTGGGTACCTGTCTTAAGAAAGGATATTATAGTGCTAGAAAAAGTGCAGAGACGGGCGACTAAATTAATAAGGGGAATGGAAGGCTTAAGTTATGAGGAAAGACTAACAAGCTTAAACCTGTTTAGTTTAGAGAAACAGCACCTTAGAGGGGATCTGATAACCTTATATAAATATATACTGGGCCATTATAAACCATTGTCTGGAAACCTATTCATTAACAGGACTATACACAGGACACAAGGTCACCCATTTAGACTGGACGAAAGGAAATTCAGCCTAAAGCATAGGAAGGGTTATTTTACGGTGAGAACAATAAAGCTGTGGAATTCTTTGCCTGTTGAGGTGGTTGGGTCAGAGACTGTACGGACTTTTAAACAATGACTGGATGACTTCCTGCAAAAACAGAGCTCATTTTGACCGTTTTGAGCTCATCATGTTTAAACGCAATGTGAAGTCGTGTTTTATTGTAGGACCCAGACAAATTCTATATCCTTTTTTTCAGCAGACTTAAGACTAAGATAGCACTATTATATGAATACGTCATATCCTGCCAGAATGCTATAACAAAAAATTTAAAAAATGTGAATTTCTAGTCAGATTTCAATCATTTACAGCTTCTAAAATTATTCTTTTCACATTTTATCATCCAAACCTTTGTGGTTATATATTCTATGGTGTACTCTTGTTAAAGGTAGACATGAGTGTTAATATAAGGAGGAATACACTCACATTTTAAGATGGGAAGGAGGAACCAGAACAGAGAATGTTGTGCCACCCTTGACAAAGTTGGCCAGTTTCTTTTAAAGCCTAGAGCCGGGTTAGACTTACCTATTGGCTCATTAAAATGTGAGTGTGTTCCTCCTTATATTAACACTCGTATCTACCTGGCATAGCGATTCTGCACCATTTGTTGTTCTTCTATGCTTTTGTTTTTTGAGATTTTAACTGGATCTGCGACAGAGAATCGGACATTTCCATTCTCATCTCCCCTACAGTGGCTGCTAAGTGACCCCACTCTCACAATATAAGTGGACACTAACGTTATGCAGAACTTTATAATGTGAGGAACTACATGTGACCTATAGGTTACGTTTTATTATACGAAACAAATATCTATTTGTGACTGTCTGTGATGGCTGTATCCGCTATCTCTTTGTAACAGAAAGATATCTTTCCTTTACGTACTATTATTAGATTATTTGCGCTATCTGGATATATTCTCTGTTTGCAGCCCAGGATTCCCCCCAGACCCACGGAGATCTCCCCCAAGGCTGTGGGGAAACCATGACGGCGGGGGGATGTCCTCCACATTCTGCGATGAATCCCTTTGACGTCCCCCACACATCTGCCACAGACAAGGGGTTAAGGGTTATAATATTTAATATGTGATAATGGCTGCTTGATCCAAGGAGAAATCTGACTGCCGTTCTGGGGTCAAGAAGGAATTATTTCCCAATATGTTGCATATTTGGCGTGCCCTTCCGACTGGGTTTTTTGCCTTCTCAACCGCAGTACGTGATGTGTGAAAGGCTGGACTCAATGGACGCATTTCCTTTTTTTCGGCCTATGTAACTACAGTATGTAGCATTGAACTGACAGAGTGAAGGGAATCTAGTAATAGGATTCAAAAGGGATAGAAGGTAGAGATGTGCTGCCATTATTGTAAACCTCTTTAGTGGCAAGCAGGCAGGTTATTTAAATCCTAACAGCCTGGAGCCGGCTGTGTGGGCAAAAGAAACTCCTCTACTTCACACAGCAATATATACAATAGGACAAGAGGGATGGGGAGAAGGGGGAGGGCACTCCAAACAGCCTGACCACTATCATGAGGTCAGAGGATGTAGAGTAGGCCTGTCAAACTCTCACTCCCAGATGTTGATGCCTACAATTCCCATAATTCTTTCAATGTAATAGATGACCAAGGAATCAAGGTAATTGTAGTTCAGAAACATCTGGGGACCAGAGTTTTGACATTTATGTAGAAGGAAGCAGCAGCTGTCCTCCTACATAAATATGGACACTGGTTCCAGAGTCTTTGTTTTCTATTATTCTCCAGTAAGTGTCCATGGGCAAGACACCTAACGTTACATACTCGCCACCCAGGACATACTTGAAAATGAGAGAAATCAAAAATATGCATACTATCATACTCGTTTGAAGTGAACCACGTTTTAAATAATAATAATAATATAATAGGTGTAAATTTAAATGATGATGCACTGTATTTTTAAAAATATAATACTCTTTAATTCTTTGGTGTCCAGCAGAAGAATCAGCCGTTTTATGGGTACTGCAAGCATTTTGGGATTCTCTAATTTTTGGAATCCTACCTGGATTCAAAAAACACCTGTGGGCACTATCATGTGCCTGTGGCTAAAACCGGGACGCTAAAGGGAAAAATTAGGGATCGCTAATTTCTTTTTTGCGTCCCGGTTTCAGTAGCAGATCATGGGGCAAGCACTGAGTCCAGCAGCCTGCCCCATAGCGGCCTCTAGGCTCACGGATGCTGGGGGCAGTGCAAATGCGCCGTCCGAAGCATCTGCTCCATGGAGTCTATAGGAGGCTTCTCCTGCTGGGTCACATGACCGACAGGATCTCGCCTCTGGGCAAGATCCTGCTGGTTGGCGGAGTGATCGCGGAGGAAGACTGGGGACTTTTTTCCCCAGCCTCACTCTGCTCCCAGCGGCCAGAAGCAGCGGATCGGGCCACCGTTCTCGCCGTGGGAAAAGAGGTCAGTATTTAATTTTTGGGATTTTTTGAGCTGCAGCTAACTGATTCTGCAGCAGCGAAATCAGTTAGCTACACCTCTGAGCTTGAGCTAACTTTTTCAGTTAGAGCCAGCTCTTAGGATCACTTAGTCCTAACGCTAATTACTAACACTAGTTAATCTCTGCTTTCACTTTGCACTCCCCATGTTAGGTATAGGGAACGCAAAGTACAGTAAACTCGTGCCACGAATCACAAATTAACGAGCGCTAATGGGTTTAATCGGAGGCGATCTGTGCGATGCGGTATGACCGCCTTTAAGCTAGCGCTAACGTGAGCGCTAGCGTTAGCTTGAAGGAGGCGATAGAGCCCCTGGAGGGAAGGAGGGACTGTGTAGCATATCCCACGTTGATGCTGCACAGCATGTCCTTTGCTGGTGCTGAGGAACATTATGCTGCACCAGAGGAACAAAGGAACGGTGGAGTACGTGGCAAGAGTGGTAGGAGGCTGAATAGAGAACACCTCTGAAAAAGACTTTGAAAACTTTGGTTTTCGGAATCTTTCGGATTATAGAATTCCTGTTGCAGGAATGATCATGAACCACATGTATGCAAAATACACATCGTTTGTACTTATATAGATTATTTCAAATAAATATTTTGAGCATAGATCTACAAAGAGCTGCTCAGTGCAGAAAGTATAAGGGTACAAATAATATCCTAACAAAAGAGAGAAAGTTTTTCAAATAATGTTTTAATAACGAGTGAGAGGTTTATTCGAAAGATTATTGCCTATTAAAGGACAAACTATATTTCTTCTCAACAAAGGCAATTATATCATTTGATTTGTGAGGAGAAAATATAATATAGAGTAATAAAATGAAAACAATATAAAGTAAGAGCCAGGAATATCAAATTACGTAATCGTATGACTCATAAACACAGACAAATCAAAATTTATGTCTTGCAGTGTTGACTTACCAATCGATAATAAGGTTTACTTAGACCACCTAACTTTAATAGCTCAAATGAAGTTGTTTTCCTATATCTTATAAATTCTATTTCACGGAGAAGCAAGAAAAAAAATTAAACTGGATTTATTGAAGAACAGCTGTTTGAGGTTTTTTTTTTTACTTCTCATCTGATTTCACATTATTGTCATGTGGGAGGATGATAAATCAATAACATGATAAATTATTTCATATCATGATATGGGCTTTTAAAGCGGTCTGTGAGCAATCCGTATCACTTTTTTTAAAATGTATCAAAGAAAATACTATTTAAATATATGATTATTCGTGTAGGTAGGAAGACTACCATTCATTAACTGGCTTTGGCACAGATCTCATTGGTGTGCAGTTCCCCAAATGTAGCAACGAATTATGGGTTAAATAGGCAAATTAGGTTTGCAACCTATACCTTTATTGTATCTTTGATTTATTTCAGTCACCCCTCTTGCCAGTGCAATGCTATACAAGAAGCTTCAACCATCGGTCAAGGATACAGCACCTGAGAACTATCCTGGACATCTGTTTTAGGTTTATTAGCCCTCAGTAGAAGATAGGCTCCTATTTGCTACAAAGTGATGTGGAGCTCAAGGCAAAAATAAGTAAATACATTTTAGGAGTGAAAAAAATAGTGAGATTTTAAAAGCGTCTTCACCTTCCTGAAACAACTGTCCATAAGAGGTTTTTAGGTGGATGGGCCATGACTGCCTTACATGCTCATTAAAGACATGTCAGTAAGTCATGATATGAGTAGAGGGTTTTTAAAAAATGCGTAAATACATCAGCAGGACTATAAATTACCATGGGTTGGTGTATCCCTTCTCTTTGTTGATTGAAGTTTAGCAACACAAGCCTTTATTCACTTCCACCCATTCTTAGAGTTGTCAGGGGTTGTTTCTTTTGTCTGTTTCACTGTTTCTTTTCTTTCAGGCTTTTCTCAAATACTGGTCCACACCAATGTTCACCAATTGGTCCACAGCTAGAAGAGAGCATCACTCTCAGATTTCAATACAACAGGAATAGTACAATAAACCCCAGAACAACAATTACAGTCGAATAAGTTGGTTTGTAACATAACAAAGAAAAAAATGTCATCTGCGCTTATTCCCATTATACCATGTGAAACTAAACACAATTAGAGGTTTGGTTTCTTATCAATGGCCATTATAAGACTAAGCTCGCCCGCCAGCATCAAGGCACCTCTATAAGGGAAAGTCCTATCCAAAAATGAAACCACAGGCTGCTGTATAGCAAACCATACCTGCTCATGCTGCTTGTCAGACATGAGGTAGACTGGTGGGCCTTTATTTATGCTCAGGGCGTCGTAACGTGGGGGCGGGGGGTGCGGCCCGCACCAGGTGACACCCGCCTTTAGGGTGACACCGTCACCCTAAGGGCGGGTGTCTCACCCTGTGCCGCGTGTTCGCTCCCTGCGAGCATCCGAAGCATGCAGCTTCGGCGCTCGCCTGGGGGAAACACGTCACCAGCCAATCACGGCTGGTCACGTGGCTCCCCAGGCGAGCGCTCAAGCTGCATGCCACCGGACACTCAGAGGGAGCGAACACGCGGCGCAGGAGGTGAGCTGGGGCCATGAGCTGGAGGCATATCCATGAGCTGCTGGGGCCTGGGGCATATCCATGAGCTGCTGGGGCATATCCATGAGCTGCTGGGGCAAATCCATGAGCTGGAGCAGTATCCATGAGCTGGGGCATTATCCATGAGCTGGGGCATTATCCATGAGCTGGGGCAGTATCCATGTGCTGGGGCATATCCATGAGCTGGGGCAGTATCCATGTGCTGAGGCATATCCATGAGCTGGGGCAAATCCATGAGCTGAGGCAGTATCCATGAGCTGGGGCAAATCCATGAGCTGGGGCATAGCCATGAGCTGGGGCAGTATCCATGAGCTGGGGCAGTATCCATGAGCTGGGGCATATCCATGAGCTGGGGCATATCCATGAGCTGGGGCAGTATCCATGAGCTGGGGCATATCCATGAGCTGGGGCAGTATCCACGAGCTGGGGCATTATCCATGAGCTGGGGCAAATCCATGAGCTGGGGCAGTATCCATGTGCTGGGGCATATCCATGAGCTGTGGCAGTATCCATGAGCTGGGGCAGTATCCATGAGCTGGGGGCATATCCATGAGCTGGGGCATATCCATGAGCTGGGGCAGTATCCATGAGCTGGGGCATATCCATGAGCTGGGGCAGTATCCACAAGCTGGGGCAGTATCCATGTGCTGGGGCATATCCATGAGCTGGGGCAGTATCCATGTGCTGGGGCATATCCATGAGCTGGGGCAAATCCATGAGCTGAGGCAGTATCCATGAGCTGGGGCAAATCCATGAGCTGGGGCAAATCCATGAGCTGGGGCAGTATCCATGAGCTGGGGCAGTATCCATGAGCTGGGGGCATATCCATGAGCTGGGGCAGTATCCACGAGCTGGGGCATTATCCATGAGCTGGGGCAGTATCCATGTGCTGGGGCATATCCATGAGCTGTGGCAGTATCCATGAGCTGGGGCAAATCCATGAGCTTGGGCATATCCATGTGCTGGGGCAGTATCCATGTGCTGGGGCATATCCATGAGCTGGGGCAGTATCCATGACCTGGGGCATAGCCATGAGCTGGGGCAAATCCATGAGCTGGGGCAGTACCCATGAGCTGGGGTATATCCACGAGCTGGGGCAGTATCCACGAGCTGGGGCATTATCCATGAGCTGGGGCCATTATCCATGAGCTGGGGCAGTATCCATGAGCTGGGGGCAGTATCCATGAGCTGGGGCAGTATCCATGAGCTGGGGGCAGTATCCATGAGCTGGGGCAAATCCATGAGCTGGGGCATTATCCATGAGCTGGGGAATTATCCATGAGCTGGGGCAATATCAATGAGAGGGGCATAGCCATGAGAGGAGCTGGGGCATTATCCATGAGAGCAGCTGGGGCAGTATATCCATGAGAAGAGCTGGGGCAGTATATCCATGAGAGCAGCTGGGGCAGTATATCCATGAGAGGAGCTGGGGCAGTATATCCATGAGAGGAGCTGGGGCAAAATCCATGAGAGGAGCTGGGGCAAAATCAATGAGAGGAGCTGGGGCAATATCCATGAGAGGAGCTGGGGCAGTATATCCATGAGAGGAGCTGGGGCAGTATATCCATGAGAGGAGCTGGGGCAATATCCATGAGAGCTGCTGTGGCAATATCCATGAGAGCTGTTGGGGCATATCCATGTGAGCTGGGGCAGTATCCATGTGTGCTGGGGGCAGTATCCATGTGTGCAGTATCCATGTGTGCTGGGGGCATATCCATGAGAGCTGGGGCAATATCCATGTGTGAGCTGGTCTGGGGCAATATATCCATGTGTGAGCTGGTCTGGGGCAATATATCCATATGTGAGCTGAGGCGCAATATATCCATGGGTGAGCTGCTGGGGGCAATATATAATTGTGAACTGGGGCAATATATCCATATGTGAGCTGGGGGCAATATATCCAGAGCTGCTGGGGGCAATATATATCCATGTGTGCTTTCACTGCCTTCGAACAGGCATTGTACTTTGTAAAATTTGTGTGAGCATATGAGAGAGCTCCACAGCAATAAACCTCACAGTAATGTGCACTGTGTGCATGAGCATTCAGTGTTATATGGGAGTACTGATTTAGGAGTAAGAGTAGTTAAAAAAAATCCGTAAAACTCGGGGGGGGCGTGACACCATAAATTACCGCACCGGGTGACACCAACCCTAGTGACGCCACTGTTTATGCTCCCCCAGAAACACTCTTGTAGAATAAGGGTAATGCTTTGAAACACATGTCAAGACATCTTGACTCTGGCGGTATAAGCCCACCTATTCAGCTGCAAATACTGTACTAGACTTTATTATACTATTTCTTCAAGGTATCTTCACATTTTGGCAGGGTGGAGTCTTTTGCCAGTGTCAGATAGGATTGGAGCCAAAGTTCAGTACTTGTTTTGAAAGGGATCTCCTTCATCAGATGCTTATGCTGCAAGAGCTGAACTCTTACAGAATCATACACTACAACTGGCTATGGTTTGAGGAATTAAAGTTAAGGAATTCTGAGTTTTACAAATTTACATTTAAGGGTTAATATATTTCCATTACAGTTTACAGTTGTATAAAGCTGCGGCCTAAACTCTCAGGTTGTAAACTCACTTGAGCAGGCTACTCTTTTCCTATTGTTTCTGTGTCAAACTTGATTGTTAATTTGATGTTTGTTTTGTCCTACCCATTGTAAAGCAAATATATTGACACTTTATAATTTTCAGTTGTAAACCCTTATCTAATAAATTTAATTGTCCTGGAAGCTGTTTATATAGTGGGTTTGGGCTCAGGGATTTAAAAGAAGTGTGGTATAGTGGGAACAGGCTAATGGGCAGTCGTGACCTGTGCTTGAAGCAATTTTGTGCAGCATTGCATTGGCAAAGGAAGCTGCATGCCAAATAAAAGTGAGAAGTTGTAGACCTCATTTTTTACCTAGAGTTACCTGCTGCATTTAGGGAATTGCATGGCAAGCTGCAATGGAGGAAACACAATTGTCTAATCTGCATGATTGTGTGGATGTTTTCCACATTGGGTTATATTCTTTCATATAAATTGTGTAGATTAATTTATAGGCGGCATGAACGCCCAATAATGTTCATCGCTGAACCCTGACAATAGCTTTAATCCCTTAAACCCCTTCACTATTGAGATCAAGATATCTAGGGCTTCAAAGGCCCCATCCGGAGCCCCAATATTGAGATATCTCGATCTGCAGATCTGCAGCCCAAAATCTAATTTAATTTAATTTAATTTAATTTGCTGCAAACAAATTTTGTTTGCTTTTGGGCTGCAGGAGGTGCCCCCAAAGGTTTAGCCCTGTGGGCATAATGCCCAAAAGAGCTAAAACTGTAAAATCAGCAAACTGAATGTTCCGACAGACATTCAGCAAGCCAATACAGTTGCAGGCTGTGGTTCACTGCAATGGCTGTAACTCAGTTTGGCAGTAGATGGCACCATATACTGACCAAATATGTTAGTACTGTAAGAAATTAATTGGGAACATACCCAAATATTTCTTACTGTACAATTAATAAAAAAAAAAATTTCAAATAACCACTGGTTCCTGACAATGTTTTTTTTGAAAATCACTTGGTAGTGAAGGGGTTGAACCATAATGTGGCAGAGTGTCAGATTCATTTTGAGCATTATGTTACTTTTTTGTAAATCTTCCTATTAATAAAATGACGTTTCTAGAAAAGTAGCAATATGGTTTATTCTCCAAATTGTAGCAAGTTAGTCCAGTTCACTATTTTATCGAAGTCACACTTGCTTAGCATCAACATGGCTAAAGTAAAATAATCTTGACAAGGTGCTATGGCCAAACAGCACAGAGGATACATACACCCAGATGGTTTCTCATTGATGTTTATTAATTTCAGGCAGCAGATGGTTCTAGAATGGGAGAGGAAAAGGTAACTAAGTAGGACGTCCTGTGAAAATGATGCAAAGGCATTGGGATATAAGTAAAGGATGCAAGTAAACAGCCTGCAACAAAATTGCCATCTGGGTGCAAAGCATTGGCAAAGAGTGTACCACCAGCCCGCCAACAGCTGCAAAGTGATGCAGTAAGACCGCACCACAACAGGACACACTATGACAGACAGGAGGGGAGGAACCCAAAGGAAAGACCCCATGCAGATAGTATACAGTTGGATGGTTGTGGGTAGGGTTTGGGCCAGCCACAGGTGGATGTCAGCCATCTATGGGTGGATTTCAAGCCCTGTTGTGGCATGTAGCTCACAACTATTGCGCTCACAAGCAATTTGTTCGGTAAACCAAATGCCATTATGGGAATGGCGATGAAACATGCAGCTGAAGTGACGGTGTTGGGGAAGATGCCCACCAAAAATCTTTAGCTATAAGTGGCCTTAGAATCAGTGGTAGACAGCAGTGTTACGTGTGCAGCAGGAAGTATGAATGAAAACCACTGGAATATGTTTTCGATGTCTATTGTCCACATTTGTCAGATGTATATCAGATACGTATGAAATTTTGATTCTTCTGGTATGCTTTTTTTCAGATTTGTTGTTTCTATAGTTTTCCCAATGCAAAATAACTTAACACCTGGATCACACAAGTAATACGGGAAAGGTTATTTCTCCATTTTTATACTTTAAGAAAACAATTGTCTTTTGACTGTTGGTTATTTGTAACATTACATGGCGCTCATAGCAAAGCAGAGGGCACACAATGTAAAGCAAATCCAAAAAATAAAACTTGACAGAGGCTGCTGTGACAGCTGAAGTTTCGTTCTCCTGTTTGTGTCCCATAAATTCCTACTATTTTGGAATTTGAGTGCCTCATCCTTCTCTATATGGATGTCTGAGATCTGGGCTGATCTGGACTGTTGAGGGCCTTTCTTTTTTTTTGCCTAATGTGTGTATTCCTATTTGGATATTTACCCAAATACAGTAGCCCCACAAAAATGTCCCCTCTATAACTCCTGCGTGTCGTTCTCCATTCGAATTTGACTACCAAGTTTAATGATTGTGCAAGGTTTTGTAATTAACCTAATTCTACTGCTCTTGCTAAGCTTGGAAAAAGGCACGTGTGCTCAGTCTGAGCTCTTCTCAACCTGTTCACACTTATACATTTGCTGACAGTGAAAACGTTTTTTTTCTCATCTAAATGTGTGCTGAGATTTAAAGTTGTATTCCAATAAAACACACATGAATTTTGCATTCTGTGCACTTCATCTTTCTGCAGTTCCGTTCTTTGAAGTCGCTGTTTAAAGTCTGGTTATTGTTATCCATGTATTTCATCTATTGAAATAATTCTTGCTTTTGGCTAGAAACCTCTATTAAAAAGGTATAGTTCACCTACTTTTAAGGAAATTGGCTAACATTTCATACTTTCATATCATTCAGGGTTGCTTCAAATTAGCTATTCACAATACTGAATGATGTGCAATAAAAAGATTTACATTAATTAATGTAAGATGATGCAAATTCCATTTATGCTGTATTACATTATTAAGGCTTTATTTTTGGAAATTGTATAATGCACCAATTAAATAATATTTATATATAAATTTTATTCATAATTATAGTGTCACTTAGATTGCTGTGATCCAAAAAAAGCTATAGAACATTTTAGAATATTACCTGCCTCCCACAAATCATGATTCTGGTTCAGCTACCCCAATTGTCTACCTCCAACCCTATCTCTTACTCCCTCCTATATTATTTCTATTTTCTCCTGTTGTTCCCTCACTGTCTAAAGTATATAACCCCATACTGTAAACCCAAGTGTTGTCTTTACTTAAACAATAAAGTAATCTTGACTAAACATTACTTTAAATCTTGAATTTTGGACCTATATCTCAAAAATGTTAGTTTAACATATTTACTATAAATGTACCCAGTTGGCAAACCTAAAGCTGGCCAACTGATAATCATAACATATTTACTGACAAAATGCATAAACTTAAGATTTCAAGTGTTATGAACTCAAAATTGTGATTCATTAAAGGAGCTCATTCTGGTCATCCTTTGATGTGATTTACCACACAGGTTATGTGCTATATGTGTTTTTTCCCCGACTTCCCTTTTTTTCTGAGTTTAAAAAAGGACCACTCGGACCAGGGACGTGCGCTGAAGTCAGTGGCTAGTGAGGCACTGGCTAGTATCAAAGACAGATATACAAAGATATTAACTAACTTTCTGCAGTTTGTGTTTAGATGTAAATTATCTTTTTCTCATTTACTGTACCCACACATATTATATATAACTTTTCTTGCCATTAAATGGACTTTCTAAAGATACCATTATTTTCATCATAGCATATACTTTACTATTAAAAAAAAAAGTATGATAGAAAAACAGTTTTTCTGTGCCTGTGCCTGTCATACTCTGTATCTGCCACTAGAGGGAGCATAGGGAGCTACTTGTGTCTGTCGTACTCTGTATCCACCACTAGAGGGAGCAGAGGGAGCTGCCTGGGCCCCTTCCTGTCAATCAGAGGCCAGCCTCCAATGCAGGCGGTTTTTTGAATGGCTTGGACCAATGGTACTTTCCAATTGGTCCAAGCTATTCCATTGTTCCATTGCTCTGTCAGTGCCTCTCTGAGGCTCTGACGAGCAGTGTTCAGGAAGCAGGCAGTGCGCGCCTGTTCCCATTTGAGCAGACGCGTGGCTGCAGACGTTTTGAGCAGCTTACACAAATAGCGTAGCAGGGAGGCATCCGGCTACACAAATTGCATAGGCTCTTCAAAAGAATATGCGCACTGTGCGAAGAGGCAGAGGACAGAGCCGACGGTGGGGAAGCGCGGAGCAGGTGAGTTTAACGCTTAATGGCAGGTGAGGCTCTGCCTCACCTGCCTACCCTGACTGCACATTCCTGACTCAGACACTCTAATGTTATTACATATTTTAATCTGACATAGCATCTATTTATCTAACTACAAATTTCATTTCAGTCATACACAAACACACTCATAGTCATTCTCAAGCAAAATCATACAAACTACAATGACAAACTGCCATACTACTACAGGTCCAAAAACAGGTACACTAACGTGGGCACACATTCACTGTTACACACAGGCACACTCATACAGACATAAACTGTCACGTACAGGCACACATACAAAGATTCAATGTTACGCTCAGCCAAACGTGTATGCACACAGACACTCAAAAATACACAGACACATGCGGACTAGACACAGAAAATTAAAGCAGGAATTGATAGCTTTACACAGTCAACAGATGATATAGGCATAAAAGGAAATATTGACATACACACAGAAATGGACAGATTTACAAAGTGACTGATAGATGTACACATGTAGACACTAACATAGACCTATAAAGATACAGTGCAACAAACACTGATAGATTCCCACAAGCATACACTGACAGATACACACAGACAATGATAACTACATATAGACACTGACAGAGTTACTGACAGATATACACACAAATTCTGATAAATACACAAACAGGCACTGCCTTACATAAACCCTGGCAGAAACAAAAACACAGGCACTGATAGATTTTCAAAGATGATGACAGGTAAACATAGATCCTGATAAATGCACATACAGTAGATTGTGATAAATCTACAGACACTGACATTGACAGACGCACGCTTGTTTACCTAACTATGGTGGATACACACAAAGACAATGATAGATACTGTAAATATGTGCCTTCATGAATGCATATAGACACTGACAGATTTACAAAGACATGAACAGTTTCACACAAATGCTGACAAATTCACAGTGGCAGAATCACACATAGACTGACACACATAACATACACATACACAATTTACACAAACATGCAATCGCTCACATATACTGATATACAGTGAGATCACTTACAGGGTTATTCAAAGAGGGCCGAATTGGCCACTGAATTGCACCGAACGGTGAATTTACCCATACGGTGCAATTTCGTTGCATTTCAGCTATTCAAAAAGGTGGCGATTCGCCAAATATTGGCACATTGCCAGCGAAATACAGTGACCTTCGCTGGCAGGGAAATCCCCAACAGACAAATGGTTATCTATTCAGTGAAATCCGAACAGCTGTGAAAAGTTGCCGAAATGCCCAGATTTGCGGTGGTTTCATTCAACAGCTTTAAGCAGGCAAATCCCATGGGTTTCAACGCAAAAAAAAATCACCGTTTTCATAAATTTTTTATTCAGCTGTTTATTATTTTCATTTGCAGCAAAAGTCTCTTTATTAATTTATTTTTTAGAATTTTTTAAGCATTTTTCTGGACTTTTTCTGCAAAAGTTTTGATTCAGATTTTTTAAATAGTGTTTTTTTTATTCTGTAACAGACCTTTGTATTGTTATTCATAGGACCTTATATGCATTTTCATGCATTATTTTTGTTTAAAGCGCCTTTTAAAAGGCGCAGGTTTTTTGATTTTTTTCCACTGCTGTTCGGCAGCTGGTCAGCTTTTTTCAGCGGCGTTCATCAGTCTGATCAACGGGTTATTGGCTGCGTTCGGCGGTTTAAAGAGGTGTTCGGCGGTCTGTTTGGCAGGTCGTTGGCTGCGTTTGGTGGGTTTGCAGCTGCGTTCAGCGTTTAATTGGATCGATCGATGGGCTTATCGGCGGCGTTTGGCGAATCAATTCGCTGCACTTCGGGGACCCTGTGTTGAATGCTGAATTCACCACAGGGTCGGCGAATTGAGGTCTCAGAAGTGCGCCGAATGAAAGAGCACTGAAATTTTGGTGAAATTTCAGTGTTCTTTGAATAACACCTTTTGTTTCAGTGTGCTCAGCAATCTTGCAGCTCACCCAATCACCATCCTATTTAAGGAGTGATCTGTAATGTAGTACCAGGACGGCCTTTGCTGTGAGTTGGACATCAACTGCAATATGCCAGAGACCCAGAGCAAAAAACATCCTCCCTTTGTGCGCTACTGCCATTTTTCTTCTTATACCCAAATAGCCCAGGAGTGTGACTTCCAACTGAACACACAGCAGATTTTAAGCCGAACAATTGGGAAACCTGTTTCCATGTGCTACCCCTTAGATCCCCTGGTCACCCGAGAGCCCGGCACTCAAGGTGAATGCCTAATTTGTTTAATGGTTGCACCAGCCCTGCCTGCCACAATCGTACCGGCTGGGTGGAGTAGAGGTAACATCACTGCTCTGCATGGAGAGAGCCTGTGGAGTTATGGGTTCGTTCCCAGCGAGCATTTCTCCAGTAAGTGTCCTTGGGCAAGACACCTAACGGTACATACTCGCCACCCAGGACATACTTGAAAACAAGAGAAATCGCAATGTATCCTTCCTGGTATAATCCTTTCTCATTTATTCTGTCCAAGGATTTTACCATGACTTTACTATGAACAGGGAAAGTATTGCTTACTCCAGGGCTGGATTCACACACTAGCTATTACTCCAAAACAGGCCCATTTAGCCTAATGTCAGACAAACGCAGTCAGAGCGCACTCTGAGGGCGTGCATAACGGACAGACGTACTGACGGAAGATACTGTAGACACCACACGATCCATTTTTCTTGACGGGCGTAGAAAAAAAAGGGAACTATGGGAAATAAAATGAATATGAAAAATGCAAAAAATTTGAAAAGGATATGAAAAGCCATTTTGTGCGTCAAGGTGCTGGACGTTGCAAATGCGCTGCGTCTGACATCTCATCACTCACACAGAATGTGCGTTCGCAGTAGCGGTTTTACGTTCTTGCCTAACTTGTGTCCGTTTGCCACGTGCGTTGTGCGTGCGCAGTTCGGTGCGCACGTACTTCGTGTGTGGGTCTCTATTGATCCTGATTCTATGCTACGACGGACGTTAAACTGTGCGGCAACACGGATGTAATCACTGCGTTCGTCTGACATTAGCCTAAATCATTAACTTTTAGGCCATCATGTGCCTTCAACTGAGGAGGGACACAGGCTCTAGGCACTTAGTGTTGAAATAGTTAATATTTACTGTTTTTCATTCTGTAATACATAGGTTAGGGATGTAGACACCTAATAAAGCATTTAAAAAATATGTTTGGGGACTTCTTACCTTTTAACCTACGAAGTGGTAAGTGTGCAAGGATAACATTTAAAGAAACACAAACAGGGTTATTCAAAGAGATCTGAATTGCTTGAGAAAGGTAAGCGAACGCTGAAAATCAGCGCTCTGTTACCTTTCCTGACCATTCGGCTATCCAGAGAGCAGGCAATTCGCCAAATCCTGGCGAATTGCCTGCACATACGGTGCCTGTTCGATGCCTTTTCGAGGGCAGTGAAATCCCCATGAAAATGCACTGTTTTGGCTATTCAGAGAACACAAACCAGCAGTGAAAGGTTCCCCTAATGCCCTGCCATTCGGTGGTTTCATGCGGCAAGTTAATTCAGGAGAATCCCATAGGCTTCAATGTTAAAAATATTCCCGTTTTAATTCAATATCTAATAAACCGTTCATTATAAAATTCTGCAGTAAAGAGTCTCTTTATTTATAGATTTTTTAGGATATTTTAAGCATTTTTCTTAATTTTTTTTTTTTTTTTAAAGTCCGATTTATTTATTTTTAAGTTTACTTATTTTTCCTGTAACAGCCCTTTTTATTATCATTCCCTGGACCTCATATGCAAATTTCAGACATTTTCGCTCAGTAGTTTCTTTGCAAACAGCGTTTCACTTTTCACAGATTCACACAAACTATTTTGTTAATTTATTCACCTCCCTCGTCTGCAGTCTCAGCTGTTTCGGCTGTGTTCGGCTCCTGCTCGGGCTTGGTTTTCGGCAGGTTAATCCAGATGTTTTTGCGGGTTTTCGGCGTGCATTCGCTGGGTTTTGCAGTTAATTTTCGTCAGGTTTGCGGCAGCCTTTCCCTGCAATTCGGGGACCCTGTGGTGTTTGCTGAATACACCGCAGGGTCACCGAAATGGGATCGGCAAAAGGAACCGAATTGAAGAGAACGAAAAGTCACCGAACGTGCGGTGACTTTTCGAATCTCTTTGCATAACCCTGAATGACATTTGATATTATGTTTATATGTAGTTGTCTGTCATTTACAGAAGAAAACAAGGCTTCTTTACATAAATCCATTTTTTGTGTGTGCATTATATTCGCATAATCCAAAGAAATAATAGGTCACTACACCAGCATACTGTATCCCTTTTAAGTATTTGCATAAGTGATATTTCATACCTAAAAACAAATCCTATTTTGCAGCTTGAAAAATATAAGTGTCTTAAAAATGCTTCATTAGAATTGTGCACATACTTCTGTCACTCAAAGGGTTATGTTGCATTGAAAATCAATAGCCAGATGTAAATCAGGTTAACCAAAGTGATTCATTCAAGCATTATGCGTTTCCTTTTTATATGGAATAGAGGAAATGAATTGAAAGTACTTGAGTTGAAACTGACAAATGTAAAATCTTTTATTCCATTATCCTGCTATCTGAACATATCATTCCAACTGAAAACAATAAATAAATATTATTATTCAATGTTGTACCAAGGGACAATAAAAGCAGCACAGGGAAACGAGCAGCAGGCTCTGATATCTTGCTGTCTTCCTTTTAGATAATGAAATGTTTTCTCAGTCGCTCGGAAATAAAAGTTTAGACTGAATTAGCGATTGTTCACAGTGCTCTGGTTGCCACTTGTTTGGGAAGATGAAAGTTGAGTTGAAATATGCACCTTTTCCATTTTCATCTCTAATTGAATTCTCCGGTGACCCCTGATTCCCTATGGCTGTTTTTCAGGTTTTGATGATGAGAAATAGAATTTTTGTATTTGGATAATACAATTTTCTCACTTGCCTTAAGCGACCTTCAGCTCAATTTCCTTCCCCTAGAGAAGCCATATATTATAGAATTGAATCAGATTCCCTATTCATAGAAAAAAAAGTTCCAATTTAATCTGAATATTCAGCATTCTACACTGGTCAAGGTGATGGATGGCATATTGAAACACTTTTGGTTCAAGTAATAAAATGCTAGAATTTAAGATTGTATTAAAAAAAAATAATGAAGTCTATTCAATATTCTGAAAAGCTTCTGCAGTATACATTCCGCAGCAGGACCCAGGGTGTTTCTTGTTACGGTACCAATAATATCTCCATTGCAAGAAAACCGTAGTCAGAAATTAAGATTTTAAGTAGGTTACAAGATAAAAAAAAAAGGTAGAGGTTGTTGGTAACAAAAAAAAGGTTGTTAGAGCATTTTTATTCTGTAGGTTTTTAAATCTTTTAAAATGTTTTAAGTTTGCCGTGCTAAAGAGTGAAAAGTTTACCCGCTTATCGATTTATTATATATTTTCCATACAGACAGCATACGGTAGTGTGTATTTGTGCTTGAGTGTATATATGAGTGCATGTTTATTTGTATATAATTATTATTATTATTATTATTCTTTATTTATAAAGCGCCAGCATATTCCGCAGCGCTGTACAATAGGCACAGTATAGACAGGGTTACAATATATTGAACAACATTTGACAAACAGTACAGGAGGAGATGAGGGCCCTATTCCCGTAGGAACTCACAATCTGGGATGGTTGGGGTTGGAAACAGGAGGAGAGGACTGTAAGGTGAGAGTGATTGATGGTTGCGTCAGTGAGTTGGGTGGTAGGCTTCCCTAAATAGGAATGTTTTAAGGGAGCGTTTGAAGGAAGAGAAGTTAGGGGAAAGTCTGACAGTACGAGGGAGAGCGTTCCAGAGAGTGGGGGCTGCGCGTGAGAAATCCTGCAGTCTATCATGGGAAGATATTATATTATGTCTTGCAATCAGCCACTTAGCCCTTTACACTTTAACAGATTATAACCCAGTATTAGGTAGATTTGTTAGTAACCTTTAAGGGATACTCTAGGGCAGTGGTTCCCAAACGTGGTCAAGCAACCCTAAGGCTGGTGTCAAACGAGCGTTTTTACGAGCGGAAGGAATGACGGGGAGAGTGGACGTTCCTTCCACTCTGACGCCCATCTGGCCACCTCGCTGAGTGCAGTTAGTGCGTTCACGCTGCAAGGCTCGATCCTCCTATGGAGGACTACACTTTCCAGCCCCGTTGAATGCTCGTCGTAGCACTTAGTTGGGAAGGCTTTCTGAATGGACACGGCACACCAGTTGTAGCACTTGCAATTTGTGCGTGGGCTACAGAGTGTGGCCAGCCCTTTCGCAACGTCACGTCAGTATGGGGACACATAGTGCTCTCGTCTGACACCAGCCAAACAGGTCAGGTTTTCCAGATATCTGAGGCACAGCACAGGTGATATTATTTGGTGCTCAGTGATTGCAGGATTCAGTCTGAATTTCCCCCCAAGGTAATCCTTAAAATCTAGCCTGTAAAGGGTACCTGAGGACCGCGGTTGGGAACCACTGCTTTAGGGTTAAAAACTGGAGAGAGGGAGGGCACCGAGAGCCATTGGAGAGACTTAATTCTTGAATTGCTTTCTGCTTTCAGGTGCTGATCAGTGAAGCTCAGGTCAGCTGTAACTGATCTGAGCTCTTGAGAGGATCTAATCCCCAGCTCTCGGAGGGCTGAATCAGCCAATAAAGAAAGGGGAATCAAACAAGTGTCCAAAGTGTAGAGAGCCCTGCTCAGATGAGTTTACAATCTTGCGAACAAACTGTAATTGCTATATTGCTGTAAAGTACTCAAAATTTAAACTGCTACTTTGTTGAGAATGGTGTAGTCAATGTGCATATCTGCACCCTTATGTCTCTGTCATACCTCTAAGAAAATTAGTGTTGGTGACATCTCTGTACTTTTCTCTTGATATAGCAAAATCTGTGCAATCCAAGCATGAACAGTCTATAGATTTAATTTAACCCCTTAATGCCAGGGAGGCAGGCAAGCCTGGGTGACGCTGGGTGGCATAGCACGCTCTGCGGCTCTCCTGCAATGCCTCTGCCCACCTCCCTTGTCGCGGCCATCCACCGTTATTGGCTGCAGTGAGATTGCCTGAACGCCCAAAGGCGATAAGTGGTTAAAGTAAAAACTCTCACCTCCAAACAGTATATGTGTTTCGATTACCGTTATAAAAATGTGTTTTCTTACAGATGCATTGATACTCTTAATCAGTCTTCCCAATTTGTATTTAGCGATGCAACTTACAAATAAATAATTGATCAGATAAGCTGGTTTTACATGTGGTGTCTCTCCACCAATAAATGACATAATAATTGGGTGCTATATGCAAATCGATCATTCATTTTCTCAAATAATTTTTTCAGAAAGTGAAGCCGCTGTCATAGAACTATATATATATAGATGACAGACAGTCATCAGATTGGCTTGCCGTGCACTGATGCTCCCAGAATCATTATTATTATCACCTGTTATATTCTTACGCATCAATTCATAGAACAGTAGCAAATAAAATGACAGAGCATAAATTATTCTACTGCAAGAGTGAACAAAACAGGTTCTTTAAACAAGGCTGTTTTACTTAAGTCAACCGGTAATGAAATCTTCTTTAACATAAAGGCATGTGATGGCGTATTAGTCACTAATCTTGTATTCTAAAGTGTATGGCGCAGCCGCTGCTCTCCATGTGAACAAATTCAATACATTCAGAAATGAGAGCAATATTCCAGATGATGCTCTTTCCCATAAGTGATTACTTGATCTTTACTCGACTGATTTTGCATTTCAATTTTTTTTTGGACTAGATGTTTTGATGGGAAACAATTGCATTTACAATTCAAATCAAATCAAACACACATTCTGCTGAGTCTTCTAGTATTGTCCTGTCAACCCACCTCCTCCCTATGGGGACTTGTCTGTTCTTTCCTAGATCATTGTGGGTGCCAGAGCTTTCAAAGTGAGCTAAACACCTCTGATCTACAGCTAACATGTGTCAGCCTCCATCATTTTATTTTCTGTGAAGAAAAAAAATGCAGATTCAATTACATATAAATTAGGCCCCATACAGGGATGTTTAATGCTCACAGTGCAAAATGTAAGGGGCTTTTCACACTGCTGTAACTACTTGGCAAAAACTGATGGAAACCAGAAAAAATACAGTTTTATCACAATCATATTTAATTACTGTGCTCCCAATCCAAAAACCTGTCTACATCGAATCTCTCTGTTACATAGCCAGAGTGATATTTTGTTTTATCCAGGTGTACCCAAATTCAGGCCCTGACCTTTTCTGAACTACAACTCCCATCTTTCTAATGAAGTCTTTCAATTATTAATGAATAGAAATAACACAGACAAAGGAAAAACTATGGTTGATTAGCCAACATAAGCCTGAAGAGATATAGATATAGTGCAGGCAAAAAATTGAATTGTATTGTTGTATTAATCAGGTAAATTGGTTTCATTTGCAGCTTGCAAAATAAATTACAACTGATATTTTTGCAAGGGATGTTTTGCATATAAACCAATAGGACTTACAAAAAAAATCCCATTATAGTGTCAATAAAAAGGCTGCCTGGTGGATATTGCCTGGTTTCCCGCACGAAAACAAAGATGCCCAAATTAAGACCCAGTGAAACACCTTTATCGGACATGAATAATATGCTATACGGTGCTCACTCATGCGCACAATTAACTAAGGCCGAAATAAACCAATTTGGGTTTAACCTCATAGTGACAAGGCTGTTTTACCATTGTCTGTCTGTACCCACTGCAGTTTTTACATTTCTGCGCTGTTTGTGTTTAGCTTTAATTTTCCTCTCATTTACTGTGCCCACACATATTATATACTGATTTTCTCGCCATTAAATTAACTTTTAAAAGATACCATTTTTTTCATCAGATCTTATAATTTACTATAAAAAAACTTTTGAAATATGATAGGAAAAAAAAAGTTTTTCGAACTTTGACCCCCAAAAAAGACTCCAGCTAAATAGTCTCAGAATTTGGTCCTGAGTTTAGAAATACTGTACCCAATGTTTACATGCTATTTGCTTTTTAACCGCTTCACTGCTGAGCCATTTCACCTCTGTGTGCTGAGCTCATTTTGTCCGTTTTGTGATCATCATGTTTAAACGCGACTTGAAGTCCTGTTTTATGATACAACCCAGACAAAAAAAAGTTAAAAAACACGTTTTTATTCCTATTAATTTTATATTTACTTTTTAAATTTAGTTTTTTGTTAACCTCCTCACTACCAAGATCGAGATATCTCGGGCTTCAAAGGCACCATCTGGTGCCTTGATATCGAGATATCTCGATCTGCTGATCTGCAGCCCAATAGCTAATGAAATTCATTTGCTGCAAACGAATTTCACTTGCTTTTGGGCTGCAGAAGGTGCCCCCAAAGATTTAGCCCTGTGGGCATAATGCCCAAAGAGCTAAAACTGTAAAATCAACTGCTCAAAGCTCTGAAATATTGGGCAGCCAGCAGCCAAAGCCGGGATAGTAAAAATTAGACCTGCTGCTCAACCCTCTGTAACTCAATTCGGCAGTAGAGCCATCCACTGGCCAAATAGGTTATTTACAGTAATAGCTATTTATTACTGTAAAATTAATTTAACCCCTTAGGGACCGGGCGGTTTTACACAAATCCGTCCTTTAGTGCCTGCTGCTGTTTTTACGTTTCTGCGCTGCACGTGTTTAGATCAAATTTTCCTCTTACTAGTTTATGCAACCCACACATATTATACACCGTTTTTCCCGCCATTAAATGGACTTTCTAAAAATACCATTATTTCCATCATATCGTATAATTTACTATAAAAAAAATCTGAAATATGATGACAAACTGGTAAAAACAAACTTTTTCGTAATTTAATCCCCAAAATCTACAACCACCAAAAAAGACCCTGGCTAAATAGTTTCAAAATTTTGTTCCGAGAATAGAAATACCCAATTTTTACATGTTTTTGCTTTTTAACCCCTTAACTGCTGAGCCAGTTCACCTATGTGCGCTGAGCTCGTTCTGACCGTTTTATGCTCATTATTTTTAGATGACAGCCTACGTCCTATTTAAATAAGGCTAGGGTCAGACGAACGCATTTTCACGTTGTCTGTGAAAAAGTGCGTTCGAACGAATGGACGCATTTTTTCACGGAGTACGCGATAGAGGTCATACGATGCGCATTTGCATCCGTGATTTTGTACGGATCATCAATAAAACACTTTGTGCATCTGGACGTTATGTTGGCCGGACATTAGCAGTGTCTGACATCTCCTAATCATGCACACACGCCGCTAGCGGGCGCAGCGCACTCTGTACGTCAGTACTAGCAGTTTAACGTTCTCGAAAAAATGCGTTCGTTTTCCACTTGCGTTGCGCAGCCGGACTTTTGTGCGACCGTACTTCGTATATTGGCCGTCATTGCCTGGCACTTGCTGCTAGTGCGGCCGTGATTAAGTGCGCCTGCACGCGCGTTCGCACTGCGCTCGTCTGACCCCAGCCTAAACCCACCCAGACAACAAAAAAAATTAAAAAAAAAAAAAAAATATTTCATTTTTCACATTTTATTTTTAAACCAAACCTGGTCATGATTAGGGATGAGCTGTTCGGTTCGGATGGTTCGGAGTTCGAACCGAACTTTGGTTGTTCGAAAGTTCGCGAACTTCGAACTTTTTGGGTGTGTTCGGTTCGAGTTTGCAAAAAAAAGAAATTTTGAAAAAAGTATAGAAAATGCTTAAAAAAATACAAAAAAATCTAGAAATAAAGAGACTCTTTACTGCAGAATATTATAAGCAACGGTTTATTAGATATTAAATTAAAAACTAATGTGTACGTGCAAAGATTCTCAACTCTGAATGACCTGTATTTTTCAAACGTCATAACAGGTGTTTTTAGTCTGGTCTAATCAATTTGATACATTGTAGACTATACTGAGGGGGTGGGGTGGTGTCTGCTTCTGATTGAGATTTGAGAATTGTTAATTTCCCTCCTAAAACTTCTAATATGCTGTATTTCACCGCTGTGTGCTCAGCTAATTTTTACCGCTTTCGCTCATCATGTTTAAATGCGATTTTGAAGCCACATTTTGTTAAATGACCGACATGTTAGATATCGTCCTTTCCGGCAGACTCCGCAGTTTCATAATATATAATTTTTATATGTATATGTCCTGTCCTGGCTGTAAATTATGAAAAAAATGCAATAAAAATTGAATTTTTAATCATCTGCAGTGTGTAAAGTGTTGTGTTTTTTTCACATTTTAGCACATGAGCATTTGCGGTTATGTTTTCTATGGGGTGCGCTTGTACAAAAATTAGAAATGAGGACTTGTTACATTTTGTGGGGGGAATTATGTGATTTATAGCAAACGCACCCCATAGAAAAAAATCATTAGTGCATCATCATTCACATTATAATTGCAATGTGAACAATATTGCTGCATTAATAAAAATATCACACAAAAAAAATACATGTTTTTATTTTCTTTTGTCTTTTTTTTACTTTATACCTGGTCATGTTGGGTATCATTCGAAAGGCCATGCTCAGGCCTTTTGATTGACACCCTCCATGACCCACTAGATGCCTGGAGATATCGGGGTTCAAATGAACTCCCTATCTCCACCAGGGGATTGGCCTGGGCAATATATATACGCATGATGTGAGCTGGCCTGGGCAATATATATATAAACGCATGATGAAAATTTGCAAAGGATAAGGCACGCAAAGTTAAAATTTTGATGTGTCTGAAATTGAAACTTAGGTGACAACTTTTATTTATTTTTTCGTTAATTTAAGTTTGTTCAAAACAGTTAATTTAAAATGGTTTAATACAGTTTATTTATATTTATTTTACCTTTACTATTGGTGCTTTTCAAACTTTATTCTTAAGTAAAAAGAAATTTAGCAGTTTCATGTAGTGTCTTTTTTTTTTTGGGGGGGTGCAAGTAGCTGGTCTTGCCTAGGGCGCAAAATAGTCTAGCACCGGCCCTGACTGCATGGTCCACCCCTGCACTCTTCCACAATACCACAAAGGGGTTACTGTATGATGGCACTTGCTGGCCTGGCACCAAAGGCACAATATTTGGCTGCACTGCCACTGACGCCTGTATCAGATTCATATCCTCAGAGGGGTGAGACTGTGTGACGGCACTGTTGCCGACGCTAAAGGCTCAAAATTTCAAGTCCCAAGCTACTAGCCAGGGCTTAAGAGTTACTCGCCACTAGTTGCCCCACCTAACCCCTTATCCTGCCCTGCCTCTGCATTCCCACTCGCCCTCATGTAATTTCCACTCGCCAAATGCGAGCAGGCGAGTGGAAATTTTGAGGCCTGTCTTACAGCATACATTTTCTTCATGTACAAGTCACATAAATAAGATTAAACAACAGAAGTCAAATGATATAGAAGTATATCTAAAATTAAAGGGGTTATTCAGAGAGCACCGAAATGTCGCCGACATCTCGTTCCCCGCAGTTCCCTGCTCTTTGGGAATCAAAGTTCCCCACCCTGCAGTGTATTCAGCATTCACTTCACGGTCCCTGAAGTGCAGGGAAAACCCGACGAACACCTGCCGAACACGCACCGAAATCCCGCAGAAACAGATACAAAAACCACTCTGCACACGCCAGAAAAAGACGACGAGCCGCATATCACAGCGCAGACCAGCCACCGGAAAAAAACAACAAGCTGACGAAAGGGGTATAAAAAAAACAGTATGCTTGAAAGTGTCAGAATTGAAACGCTGTTTGCATAAAAACTACTGAAGGAAAATGTCTGGAATTTACATATAAGGTCCTATGAATGATAATAAAAAGGTCTGTTACAGAAAAAAGAAAAATGCTTTAACCCTTTCACTGCTAAGCCATTTCACCCCTGTGTGCTGAGCTCATTTTTACCGGTTTCGCTCATCATGTTTAAACGTGATTTGAAGTCACATTTTATAATACGACCCGGACATATTGTATATCATTCTTTCCGGCAGACTTGGCAGATTCATAATATATCATTATTATATGTATACGTCATGTCCTGCCTGAATATTATAACACAAATGCAATAAAATTAGAATTTTCAATCATCTACAGTGTGCAAAGTGTTTTTTTTTTCACATTTTATCATCCAAGCCTTTTTCCGGTTATATTTTCTATGGGGTGCGCTTGTTAAAAAAATTAGAAATGGGGACTCGTTACATTTTTGGGTGGGGGGGAAATTACTAGATTTTTAGCAAACGCCCCCCATAGAATAAATCGTTAGTGCAGCATCATTGTTCACATAATAATTGAAATGGGAACAATATTGCTGCATTAATAAAACAAAAGAAAAACCCCCTTTTTTTAAAAACAAATGTATTTCTATTTTTAATTATTTTTACTTTACATTTAACATGGTCATGTTTGGTATCATTGGAAAGGCCATGCTCTGGCTGTTCCATTGATACCAAACATTGCCACAGATCGGGAGATAGGGGGTTCATCGGAACCCGCTATCTCCACCATAGGTGGCAGGTGGGGGTTAACTCCCGCTTCCTCCGCATGGCAGGGGTTAAAAAAATTCTGCCAAAAAAATCCCGAAAAATACCTAAATGATCCTAAAAAATCTATAAATAAAGAGACTTTTTACTGCAGATTAAAAGAATAAACGGATTATTAGATATTATTACTATTTTTTTTTGTATTAAAACGGGAATATTTTTAACATTGAAGCCTATGGGTTTGCCTGAATAAACCTGCTGAACAGCAGGGCATCTCGGCAACTTTTCACTGCTGTTCAGTGTTCTCTGAATAGACTAACCATTGCTTCTCTATGGGAGATTTCACTGCCGTTGAACAGGCACTGTACTTGCAGGCAGTTCGCCAAAATTTGGCAACTGTCTGCTTTCTGAATAGCCGAACAGCCCCGAAATGTCACCGTACGCTGAATTTCAGTGTCCGGTTACATTTCGGCAACATTTCGGCCCTCTCTGAATAACCCCTTAAGTGTGTATCTGGTCGATAGATTTAGCTGTGTATGTCAATGGGTGTTTGTCTAGATGTTTGTATACAGCAGTGTATGAGTGTGTACCTGGGTGCATATCTCACAAATGTCTTCTTTTTTGAGGGTCAGTCCCTATTTTCGGCCCCAAACCCCCTGCCCCTCTTTATTTCTAATGTTCCTCCTTTTAGGCTGGGGTCAGACTAACGCATTTTTAACGTGCGTTTAGGCGCACTTAATCACGGCCGCACTAGCAGCAAATGATGCGAAATGACGGCCAATATCCGAAGTACGGACGCTCTAAAGTCCGGCCGCGCAACGCAAGTGGAAAATGAACGCATTTTTTCGAGAACGCAGAACCGCTAGTACTGACGTACAGAGTGCGCTGCGGCGGCATAGCGGCGTGTGTGCGTGATTTGGAGACGTCAGACGCTGCTAATGTCCAGCCTACTTAACGTCCAGATGCAAAAAGTGTTTTATTGACGATCCGCAAAAAATCCAGCACGAAAATGCGCGTCGTCTGACCGTTTTCGCGCATTCCGTGAAAAAATACGTCAATGCGTTCGGACGCACTTTTTGACGGTTCCTGCGAATAATGCGTTGGTTTGACCCTAGCCTTAGGAGCTCCTCCATATATTCTGGTAGTGCAGGTGTATCAGGCCTGCAAATCAATAAAACTCCCAGCAACGTGTCTCTAAACTATAACACATGTTAGAAATTGCTCAGTGTAAGTAAGATTCCTTTCTTTTGTTCTAAATTGCATTTATAATTGGCATAAATAGCCCTGATAGATTGTGATGCCGGCTAAACTGTCTGGTATTAGCCTAGTTTTTGAACCTGCCTCCAGCGACTTCCGTAAATGTGTGTGTATATAGCAATGTATATGTTTGTATCTCTATCTGAGTTATTTGGCTATGTGTGACCTGTGACCTGCAACATGTTATTGCTTGTGGTGCTCTATTCTCTGTGACAGGAAGAGTGTGTGTCAAAACACAGACTGCATTCCACTGCGCCTGTCATGTGTCACCTGAGCAGTAGAAGGATAGACCCTGTGCAGCAATGATCTGGAGAGAGTGTGAAGAGCACAGCCTGCGATTTGGTACCCTGTCTGCAAGTCACTGTTACTGTGAAAGGAGCACCAGCTCATAGCCAGAATTTATAGAGTGCCCATCCCAAGATGTGTCTGGATCTGTCTGCAGTAAAAGGAGACATACAGACACCAGCAAACACAGAGAGACACTGTAAAGAGACACACTGAGACACTGAAAACAGCACACAATGAGACACTGAACCCAAAGATGTACTGACAGAGACAGAGTGACAGACAGTTTCAGAAATACAGACACCCGTTAGTAAAGCAGACTCTGACATACATGCAGAGACTCTAACAGATACTAATAGATATGCATAGGGACAATGATAAACACAGACCAAAGACACACCATAATGTGCCCTGAAGGAAAAGGAATCCTCAGACCACCATCTGCTGACCTATAAGAAGGACCCTATAAGTAGTTAAATGACACCCCATGAATTATAATAGTTTTAAGATAAATTGATAGTCAGCAGTATTATAGGACTAAGGTTCACTTCTCAAGATGTTTGCAAATGTCTTTAGGAATAACAAGGACACTGATGTTTGTAAATGTCTTTAGATGCTGATGTTTGCAAATTTCTTTGAAGTGATGTCTGGAAAAGTGCTGATGCCTGAAGAAATGCTGATATCTCAAGAAATCACATGCCTCGGGTCACGGGACTGTCTAGAAATGTGTCACCAGACTTGTATTGAAACTAGCCAATGAACTATGTTATGTTTTGAAATGTTAATTAATGAAATAAAGAGCCAACGCCTTGACACAGGGTATAAATAAGTGTCAAGGGACCGTTGGAAGGCAGAGAGAAATTGCCAGACAAAATTACATGCCTCGTGTGTTTTTTTTAAAGGATTTTCTCTCTCCCTGCGCAGAAGGAGAGTTAACTCAAGGTGTGCCTAAGACAGGGTCTTAGGGGTTAAGGACGGACAATTGGAGACCATTATTCTCTTCAATCTGGAGGTACTGCTGAGATGAACGGTCACCCCTCGTCCTGGTGAGTATATTGTCTTGTCTGGACGAGGGCAATGACAGCGTTTATCTCGAACTAAAGTTAGTTGTCCATGTCCTATACAAATTAAAAAGAAAAACGTTGCCAGGGGCCGTTAATACAAATTAAAAGAAAACGTTGCCAGGGGCCGTTTAATACAAATTAAAAGAAAAACGTTGCCAGGGGCCGTTTATTTAAAGATGGAGTGGGTCAGGGACCACACTCAATAGAAGGGACATTATATGTCCAATTGATCACACCTTGCGTTAACCCTCATAAAATGTATAGAGTATAAGAATATTACAGTATAAGAATATTACAGTATAAAATATTACAGTATAAGAATATTAGAGTGTTAAGATTCACTGCTGAACGATCTGTAAGGTAAACAGACGTCCATCAGTTGTGATAATAGAGTTATAAGTTAAAATAACGAACAATCCGCAAGGTGAGGCGGAAAAGTCGTTATGTATATGTATATATATATATATGTATATATTGTTAAAGTATATATTATTAGAGTGATAAGTTAATTGTTGGCAGGAAAATCTGTAAGGTAGGGCAGACTTTTGCCCCTTTGTATACTGATGGTACTGTGTATATATTATATGTATATATAAGAGCTGACTGGTTGGACATTGTTTGCTGTGAGGTGCATGTTGTATTAAGCAGAGGTGTTTGTTGGCCATTTGTGTGTTAGTTGCTGACTGATGGGGTGGATGATGTTGGTCATGTATGCAGTTACTAACCGGAGATATATATATTGTGAAGCTAGTTTTTATATACTATTGGATTGTGGTTTATAAGTTTTTGTTTATGATATGAAGGAATTATATAACTACAAAATAAAAGCAAAAGATTAGAAGTTTGATTCTCGAGATTAGGGGAGGATTCACTAAATAAGTTTTTATTATTTATCCTTAAATTGCTCATTTTTGTTGATCCATGTGGCATAGAGAGATATATATATATATAGTAAGAATTTAAGTTGTTTTTCTTTTCGAGCACTGTGAAGAGCCTCTCTTTTTTTCTTTCTTTCTCTATTTTACCTGCCTGATTATTCAATTGTACAACTAGCCATGGGTATTTAAAGTAGCAAGGTTAAAGAATATCCCTTACCGAAAATAGGAGAGTTTTGTAAAGATTATGTAGCACGAGTAGGGGGCACAGATTGCTATTTAATTAACCCATGGATAGATAGTATGGCGGGATGGACAGAAGCAGTGGGAGTTGTGATCCTTTCCTCAGACAGGGAGACCACAGCCCATTCTATATGGATATAGTGAAAGGATTATGTCTTGGTGACACCGAGGCATGGCCCCACTATGCAGGAGACCCTCAATGGGATATGACATATATGCGTATGGGAGGAGAGCAGTGGTTAATCTCTGCAGGATATTGGTTTAATAGAATCAATAAACAATGCAAGAAACTAAGTCCAGATGGTCTAAATAGCGAAAGATTACATCAAATAGAATTAAGTATATTACGGAGAAAAACAGGAAGTCCCACGAGCGGACTGGGGCCCTCGCCCCCTCCCTCTTACAAATATTCAATGTATCCTTCACTTGCTGGATTCCAAGACACCGAAATACTCGGTGCTGTTGCAGCAATCGAATGTACATCGTCAGCCCCTAGTAAACCACAAATAGAAGATACTAGGGACATAAAAATGATAGACGAGATAAGAGCAGAAGGAAAAGAGGAAGATAACAAAAAGTCCGATCCCTAAGATCAATACACGCACACAAACAGGAACAGAGATAAAACCTCCTGACTTTTACACATTTTGCGCTGAGAAACCAAATCACTTTCCGTTTATGACCGTGGGGAATAAGTTACTTAAAAAGGCGATAGAAATAGAAGATATTAATAGAATTTTTAAACATTGTCAAAAAGAGAAAGAGGACGGACTACGTCCTATGATTGACCAGTTTCTACAGGATGGTATCCTGGAACCTGTAGTCTTCCCCTTCAGTACCCCAATTAACCCCGTGAACAAAGCTGACGGGACTGTCAGGTTCATTCAAGACTTGCGCGCAGTTAATTGCCTAGTGATTCTAATTGCGCCAATTGTCCCAGATGTCACGTCACTTCTGTCATCAATATCAGCGACACATACACATTTTTCTGTAATTGACCTGAAGAATGCATTTTTTAGCATCCCTGTACATCCGGACACGGCATTGTTTTTTGCATTTTCATTTGAAGGCACCCAATTTACATGGAAAAGGTTATCTCAGGGGTACGTTGACGCCCCAGTGGTCTACAGTATTGTACTGCAGGCCACTCTGAAATTCTGGCACCCCAGCCATGGTTCTGTCCTGCTGCAATACGTGGATGATCTCCTCGTATGCAGTTCATCAGAGGAGGCCTGCCGGGAGGATGGTAAATCACTTCTTAGATGGTTATAGGAATGTGGGTACAAGGTTTCCCTTAAAAAAAAAAAAAAAATGCAGTGGTGTCAAATGCAAGTTGAATATTTAGGGTTTGTTCTCAGACAGGGGGAACGGAGCATCAGTCAGAAGAGAGTCCAGTCTGTCACGGGCCTGGTCAACCCGAAAACTAAGAAGGACATGCTGTCATTCTTAGACATGATAAACTATTGCAGACAGTGGATCCCTGACTGCTCCTATTATGATAACATTCTGAGACAAGCCACCCTGTTGGGTCAATCCAATATGATAACATGGTCTAATGAAATGTTAAATGGCTTTAAGGTTCTCAGAAATGCAATGATGTTAATAAGCCCCGCGCTTGGCCTCCCTGATTATGTACTTTCATTTCATCTGTTTGCAAGGGACAAGTGTACAACCAAGGCCGGGGTACTGACGCAAGAACATGGGGGGCCGGTTGTGCCCCATAGCATTTTTTTCAAAGATTTTGCCAGTAACGGTACAAGGGATGCCGGCCTGTTTGCGTGCCCTGGCAGCATGTGCAATGGTCGTTAGTATGGCAAGCCAATACCATAGGGTACGATCCTCATCTACCCACAACCCATGATGTTTTATTTTTACTTAAGGGCATACATACACGGCACATGTCACAGCGCTTTAGTGGATATGAAGTCACACTGCTAAGCAACCCTGCACTGCACATAGCATACAGTTCAAGTGTCTCTGGTCCAGCACCAATCCTAAACGCTTTACTGGGTCTTAAGAATCCCTTAGATACCATCCCACTCGAACATGACTGTGCTCTCTCCATTGAGTCTGAAACTGCACCCCGCACTGATCTCATGTCAACACCTGTTCCGGACGCAGATGTCGTCTTTGTTGACGGCTCCTGTACCCGCCCCAATGACAACACTTATTATGCAGGCTATGCAGTAGGTTCAACTCCCTGACACTGTTCTAGAGTCAGGGCCTGTACCCTACCAGTCTGCCCAGGCAGCAGAAACTGATTGCATTAACACGAGCATGCAGGCTCTATGCGGGTAGACCTGTCACGATATACACTGACTCCAAATATGTTTATGGTGTGGTCCATGACCATGGGACGATATGGGAAAAGAGGGGATTTGTGGCCGCAGATGGCAAGAAGATTTCCCATTCGACCCTGGTCACGGGCCTCCTAGCAAGCATTCTTATGCCCTCTCAGATAGCGGTGTTACATTGTAGAGCACACACCAGAGCCTCAGATCCTATTGCAAAAGGGAATCATCTGGCTGACCAAGCAGCTAAACGAGCAGCACAACAGGACATAGCTAAACTAGTAATGCCGGTTTTGCGACCTCCCACAATGGATGGGGACCAATTATTCTGTACCTTACAAAAATATGCAACCACAGAAGAGCTAAAAGATTGGTGCTACCCCATTTTACAAAAAAATTCAAATACTGGCCTAATTACCAAAGATGGGAAACCTTGTATTCCCCAGAGTAGCGCCTCACTTTTCATTGATCATTTTCATGGGGTAGGCCACAATAGTATCGCTACAACCATCACCTTACTCAGTCAGCATTTTTACATCCAGAATTTGCGCAGCTTGGTACGAGATTATGTCTCAAGATGTATTATATGCCTTAGGAATTACCCAAACAATCCACACAAGGTAGACCATCAACATCTAGACTACCCTACCACCCCATTCACGCACCTACAAATAGATTTCACACACATTCCTCGAGCAGAAGGTAAAAGGCAAGAAAATGCTCTAGTCATCGTGGATATGTTTTCACGATGGCCTGAGGTATTTCCCACAAAGGCAGAAGATGCAAAAACTGTAGTGCGTATACTGACACAGGAGATAATCCCACGATGGGGAGTCCCGCTGCAGCTCAATTCCGATAAAGGCACAGCATTCACCTCACGTGTAAGTAAGAGTCTAGTTCGAGCTTTGCAGGTAGAATGGAAATACCACATTCCTTGGCACCCGCAAAGTTCCGGGTTGGTCGAAAAAATGAACCGTTCGGTGAAGGACCGCCTTAGGAAAGCAACAGGGGGCACCTTTAAGAATTGGAAATTGGTACTCCCCATCATTCTGGCTGAAATCAGAATGGCGGTTAATAGGAACACAGGCTACTCCCCCTTCGAGATACTTATGGGCAGACCCTTTCCATTACCATGGTCTACAGGTAGGCTAACAGTGGAGACAGGGGACTTAGAGCAGATAAGGGATGAATATGTTAGGCAGCTGATCTCAACCCTCGAGACAACCAGAGACGAAGTTATATTTAAGTTCCCCTTTCTTTCAGACAAATCTACCCACCTATTTAATCCAGGAGACAAGGTGCTGGTAAAGCGGCTACAGAAAGGAAAAAGACCAGAGGATTTCGCCTATGGACCAGAGACCACGGTGGTAGCTGTAACCCGCACAGCTATACTGACAGAGGACAGCCCAGTCTGGATTCAACAAGGGACCCTCTCGAGTCAAGCGGATTCAACAAGGGACCCTCTCGAGTCAAGCGGATTCAACAAGGGACCCTCTCGAGTCAAGCGGATTCAACAAAGGACTCAACAAAGGGTACTAACGGGGCAGCTAATAGCCTTGGCCTCCATCAGGAAGAGGACCCGGACCAAGAAATGTGAGGGTAGATAGCCCTGGTTTCCAACAAAGAGAAGATGACAACCAATGATCCTTTTCGAAGAGTATGGAGACGCATGTGGGGGGAAGAAAAAGACTGAAATAATGTTTACCCCCCCCCCTTGGAACATATATCACAACCCCTATTGTCCACACCCCCTACCAGAAAGAACCCCAACCCAAACCATCACTGTCTGGCCACTGTTGTTTCTTATTGTCCACCATTACTGCAGTATGATACTGTACAAGGCAACTGTATATATATGTGTAACCGATGAGTACTGGGGACATAATTGTGATTATTGGGGCGCAGTGGGGTGGGACACGGGCAATATGGGATATGGTACCTCTGATGCCGTAGTTAACAGATGGGGATATAAACCAGATAGCGCCGCACGACGACGCAGTTCCAAGGGACAAAGCCTATTAAATCGTATGACTTTGATTGGGAGAGGTGGGTGGCGGTGCTCAATAAGAAGCGGAGCTCAGTCAGTACAATTGACGCTGACTATACAACACCCTTCCCAGGCCGACACGGGTGTCTATGTAATGGGAATATACGTAACTGCCACAACCAAATTCCCTCGATACAAGTTCAAACTCCAAGATATGGCCATTTATAAGAAGAAAGAGAACCCATTCCTACCCAGGAAATATGGAGAGGTAGTGAGACCTCCTCCTCTCCTACCTAACACCAAATCAATAGCCAATCCCACCTATGAAGACAGCATAGTAATGGAAACAGGATTTTCAGATGTAAATGTTTGGCTAGAATGGGTAAAATTTAGTGCCCTAAACAATAACCGTACAAATTGTTATGTGTGTCAATATTGATGCATAAGGGGTACCAAGAGGGGTCCCTGATGAATTTAAAGCAAGGGATCAGGTAAAGGCAGGGTTTGAGTCATTCCTAGCACCTCTTGTTACTATTAATAAGAATATAGATTGGATTAACTATTTATATTATAACCAGCAGAGATTTGTTAATTATACTCGCGAAGCTTTACAGGGCCTCGCTGACCAACTACAATCCACATCCATTATGACGTTCCAGAACCGGATGGCTCTGGACATGATATTGGCTGAAAAAAGAGGTGTATGCAAAATGATAGAGGGGACAGGTACATGCTGTACCTACATCCCTGATAATGTAGGCCCAAATGGCCAAGGGTAACCCCACCACCATGATGTACAGTACACCTCTACCGTCCACTCCAAATGATTATGCAGAATATGTCCAACTCCGCCGAATAGCTAATAGGAAGTAAAATATACTGTATGTTAGGAAGATAAATAGGCACTGGGAGACTGCCATGTGTTACCCGTTCCGTGGCAGGTACAGCCCCCCTAGTTCTATATTGATCCACATGGGTATTGAGGGTCTCGCTCCCCAACCCATACTAACTTACAGTAGATAGATGAAACAAAGAAAGAATCAAATAGTATGATCATACTATGATTCTAAGAGGGGATTGAAGGAAAAGGAATCCTCAGACCACCATCTGCTGACCTATAAGAAGGACCCTATAAGTAGTTAAATGACACCCCATGAATTATAATAGTTTTAAGATAAATTGATAGTCAGCAGTATTATAGGACTAAGGTTCACTTCTCAAGATGTTTGCAAATGTCTTTAGGAATAACAAGGACACTGATGTTTGTAAATGTCTTTAGATGCTGATGTTTGCAAATTTCTTTGAAGTGATGTCTGGAAAAGTGCTGATGCCTGAAGAAATGCTGATATCTCAAGAAATCACATGCCTCGGGTCACGGGACTGTCTAGAAATGTGTCACCAGACTTGTATTGAAACTAGCCAATGAACTATGTTATGTTTTGAAATGTTAATTAATGAAATAAAGAGCCAACGCCTTGACACAGGGTATAAATAAGTGTCAAGGGACCGTTGGAAGGCAGAGAGAAATTGCCAGACAAAATTACATGCCTCGTGTGTTTTTTTTAAAGGATTTTCTCTCTCCCTGTGCAGAAGGAGAGTTAACTCAAGGTGTGCCTAAGACAGGGTCTTAGGGGTTAAGGACGGACAATTGGAGACCATTATTCTCTTCATGCCCTAATTTCTATTGCACTCTCAACTCTTTGGGCAGAGATGGACGTAGACAGAGGCAGACTTAACAAATAGAGAGACATTTCTAGACATATACAGACAGTTGCCATTCATTGTTGGACATATTTCGCCTATACAATTACTATGCTAATAATGTCCTCACTACAGTAGCCTTGGAGTGAAACGGCTAGTTTAACAAAGCAAACAGAAATAGTGCTTTTACCTTCTGCGAGATTGAGTTTACACCTGTGTAAACTGTTTGTGATTAAGGTGTGAGGGTATGAAAAAGGGCATGACTGAGAGCTATTGATCAAAAGGATTACTGCTGCAAGACTAGCCTACAGGATGCTGAATGTACTTCCTGTTTTGAAGTATTTTCCCTTAAACCAGGTATGGGTGACTACAGCCCTCCAGATGTTCTGAAACTACATTTCCTTTAATGCTCGGCTGCTCACTAGGTTTGCAGAGCCTCAAGGGAACTATAGTTCCAAATCATTTGGAGGGCCAGGGTTGTTGAGCCCTGGTATATAGGAATATTTAATATTACAATATGTCATTTTGCCCCATCCTGGGATACTTGTAATTAATAGAAATCCTGGTGTAATTTGTTTCTGATAGATATTTATACAATGTTTATCAGAAACAAATTACACCAGGATTTCTATTAATTACAAGTATCCCAGAACTGGGCAGCAAAATTACATATTGTAATATTAAATATTCCTATAAATCAAGGCTCAGCAACCCTGGCCCTCCAAATGTTTTCAAACTATATTTCCCTTGAGGCTCTGCAAACCTAATGAGCAGCCGAGCATCACGGGAAATGTAGTTTCAAAACATCTGGAGGGCCGTACACCTGCCTTAAACACCTTAAACAGTAACTTTCCATTATGTAGTTGGCTGCATTTGCAATAAACCACCACTAAGTGCAGTGTAATCATAACGAATAGAGGACAGAACACAAACCCCATGAGGGTCACAAGTTAGTGTTTATAACCTTTCAACCCAACAATATTTCTGCAAAAGAAACAAATATCTGCTATATTAAATATAAGCAAATTACCAATATTTTGATTTTGTGACTGTCTCAAAATAACAATCTATATGCAGAACTGCTATTTTAGCCTACCGTGAAGTCTTAACTATGCATCCCATGTTTAAAACATATGTTATAATGAATAGAAATGTTAACAAAAATTGCTTGGTAGTAAAAGAGTTAAACTCCTACAGCAGCTTAACTATCATTCTACTGATGCCTGTGAATATATATATATATATACATATATATGTGTTACAGGTAAAGCCCGAAGTGCGGTTTAATCCTAGGATTACCCGGGTAATCCTGACATTACCCAGGCGTCAATAGCAAAAGTCCGAAGTGAAATGAAATTTCGGACTTTACCCGGGTAATCTGCAACGTAATCAGAGGCCTCTGGGTACTCCGGTTTTCTGCTCTGTTTTAACCGGGTAATTCGCACATTACCCTAGTGTTGTTGGATAAAGTGTGATGTGCAACGAAACATCGGACTTTATCTGGGTAATCTGCAAAGTATCCAAACGCCTCTGGGTACTCCGCTTTTCTTGGGTTTTCAGCAGGTTACAGTTGACTGAATTCCGAGGATTACCCGGATAAAGCTGCAAACTGTTATCTGACTGATAACAAAATTGTGTTTTTTGTTATTTTTTAATGAAATTGTATCCAGTCACAAACCTCACTAAATAACCGTCATGTTACTCTGTGCATTAATTGTCTGAAAATTAATTTATGAAGATAAAGATATTATATAAAGAGTAACCTGATGGTTATTATGTTTTATAAATGATATATTATAAGCACATATGACACATAATAAAGATCATGTAACTCACATTCATATAAGAACAAATCCTGTTACTCTATATATTCATAATATCCTTAATACATTTTAATGTTTGTCTTTTGCCATTCTCATTGATAATATCCATAGATAATAGCAAAATTCACTGTTACCCAAGCGGGATTGGATGCTCTGCAGATTACCCAGGTAACGCTGTGGATAGTCCTCACATTACCCGGGTGAAGCTTCAGACTGGCACATTATACGGGTAAAGCGCAGATTTTTCAGCTGTTCCAGACTGTTACCCAAGGGCAGTTGGTTAGTCCTAAGATTACCCGGGTAAAGTCAGAAATTTTCATTTTTTTGCAGCTTTACCCAGCGGTTTTGGGTGATGTCAGGATTACCCGGGTGATCCTAGGATTAACCGCACTTCGGGCTTTACCCGTAACATATAAATATATAAAATGTTTGTACATATAACAATATTAAGACAGATAGACCATTGTTTTTCAGCATTTTGGATAATTAATCTAAATGAAAAGGAACAGATGACCCTGCAGTTGTAAAGGAGGCATTTAGGAAATCTAGCCCAATGGCTTTCCTCCCTCTAATGACATTGGTTTTGTCCTTTAAAACAGCTGAGTATGTGGTGACAGTTAATTCCTAAGAGCCCGCGCCATCCTTCAATAAACCTCGAGAAGAAATAGCAGCACTTCATAGTTTAAAGTCAATAATACAAATTAATGCATTAAATGCACTATATCAGTTTACATGATAGCCTATGGAATAACAAAACAACATTTCAATCACATTATGGAATCTTTATCAGAAGAAAAGCAATTCTCTTTCTATTCATAATGGGATTGATACCATGTTTCTGAATTCTATGCTCCATTATGGGAAGCACTATAATGCTCTGTATGCCCTATTACACAAAATTTACATGACATTTCCAAGTCCTCTGATTTCCCCAGAGGGGTTTGTGCCACTAGATAAGCTAAATACATATATCTTCATAGAGTAGCTATAAATGACCATACTTTTTATGCCATATTTCCCTTAAAATTGGAAAGGCTAACAGGGTTATTCAAAGAGCTCTGAATTGTTCCCGAAAGGTAACCGAATGCTGAAATTCAGTGTACGGTTACCTCTCCTCGTCATTCGGCTATTCAGAGAGCAGGCAGTTCGCCAAATCCGATTCCTGGCGAATTGCCTGCACATACGGTGCCTGTTCGAGGGCAGTGAAATCCCCATAGAGAAGCAATGCTTCGTCTATTCAGAGAACACAAACCAGCAGTGAAAAGTTGCCGAATTTCCCTGCTGTTCGGTGGGTTCATTCGACAGGTTTATTCAGGCGAATCCCATAGGCTTCAATGTTAAAAATATTTCTGTTTTGAGTCAATATCTAATAAACCGTTGATAATAATATTCTGCAGTAAAAAGTCTCTTTATTAATAGATTTTTTAGAAACTTTTAGCCATTTTACGGGATTTTTCTGCAAAAAAAATTCCCGATTTTTTTAAAGTTTTTTCTTTTTTCTATAACAGCCCTTTTTATTATCGTTCATTGGATCTTATATGTAAATTTCAGACATTTTCACTCAGTAGTTTCTTTGCAAACAGCGTTTCACTTTTCAGACATTCAAGCAAACTGTTTTTTTTATATTTTTTCACTGCATTCATCTGCGGTGTCGGGTTTTTCCGGCGGCTGCTCTGCGCTGTGATCGGCGGCTGCTCGGGTTGCTCCAGCGTGTTCGGCGGGGTTAATCCAGATGTTTTTGCGTGTTTCAGTGTGCATTCTCTGGGTTTTGCGGTGAGTGTTCGTCGGGTTTGCAACGGCTTTTCTCTGCACTACGACAGTCCTGTGGTGCTTGCAGAATACACCACAGGGTCACCAAAATGGGATCGCCAAATCGCACCGCATTGAAGAGAACGATTCTCGATTTCGATTCTCTTTGTATATAACCCTGTATGTATTATTTCTTTTTTTTGCGTTCTAAAATGATATTTGAGGAGGTGACATTATCTTTAGAGTCCGAGAATGATATAATTTAAGCAGAATGTTTCACTAAATGATTAATTGCTTAAAATTAGGGATGCACCGATACCACTTTTTTAAGACCGAGTACGAGTACAGATACTTTTGTTCAAGTACTCACAGATACCGAGTACCGATACTTTTATCTTATGTCATGTGACCGCTTTCCAATAAGAACAGACCTCATATAAAGCCCCCAGGTCTCATGGATATGCCCCCCAGCTCATGGATAATGCCCCCCAGCTCATCTATATGCCCCCCAGCTCATGGATACTGCCCCCCAGCTCCTGGATATGCCCCCCAGCTCATGGATAATGCCCCCCAGCTCATCTATATGCCCCCCAGCTCATGGATACTGCCCCCAGCTCATGGATACTGCCCCCCAGCTGATGGATATTGCCCCCCAGCTCATGGATAATGCCCCCAGCTCGTGGATAATGCCCCCCAGCTTGTGGATATTGCCCCAGCTCGTGGATACTGCCCCCCAGCTCATGGATAATGCCCCCAGCTCATGGAAATGCCCCCCAGCTCATGGATATGCCCCCCAGCTCATGGATATGCCCCCCAGCTCATGGAAATGCCCACCAGCTCATGGATATGCCCCAGCTCATGGATATGCCCCAGCTCATGGATATGCCCCCCAGCTCATGGAAATGCCCCCCAGCTCATGGAAATATGCCCCAGCTCATGGAAATGCCCCCAGCTCATGGATATGCCCCCAGCTCATGGATATGCCCCAGCTCATGGAAATGCCCCCCAGCTCATGGATAATGCCCTCCCAGCTCATGATAATGCCCCCCAGCTCATGGATAATGCCCCCCAGCTCATGGATAATGCCCCCAGCTCATGGATAATGCCCCCCAGCACATGGATTTGCCCCCCAGCACATGGATTTGCCCCCCAGCACATGGATTTGCCCCCAGCTCATGGATAATGCCCCCCAGCTCATGGATAATGCCCCCCAGCTCACTCTCCGCTCATACTTACCTTCCTTTAGCAACGCCGGGAAAGTCTTTGCGCGCACGCGCTCCTTGGAAGGTCCCTACCCGCGACCACGTGGGACCATGTGATCGTGGTTGGGGTCCTTCCAACGAGCGCACGCGCGGGAACTTTCCCGGCGTCGCTAAAGGAAGTTAAGTATGAGCGGAGAGCAGCTGCAGGGCCTGTCCGAATGCTCTATCTGCATTCAGACAGGCCCTGCAGCTGCTCACTTTGTTTATACTTACCTTCCTTTAGCGACGCCGGGAAAGTTTCCGCGCGTGCGCTCGTTGGAAGGACCCCAGCCGCGATCACATGGTCCCACGTGGTCGCGGCTGGGGACCTTCCAACGAGCGCGCGCGAAGACTTTCCCGGCGTCGCTCAGGAAGGTAAGTATAAACAAAGTTAGGAGAGCAGCTGCAGGGCCTGTCCGAATGCCGATAGAGCATTCGGACAGCCGCCCCAACCCCTAGGATGCCGGCAAGCCGGCTCAATGCCGGCTTCCGTTATCGGAAAAAAATATCGGGGTACTGCACGAGTACCAAGTACTCCTGCAGTACCCGGTATCGGCACCGATATCGATACTAGTATCGGTATCGGTGCAACCCTACTTAAAATGATTTTATGTATGTACACATGTGATACAGACAGTAATCTTTCTTCTTTTCAAATGCCAAAATGACATTAAAAACATCTAAAACTATGAAGATAAAATGACCCTCTCCTGTGGTTGCCTGAGAGGCTAAACACACTCATGCTCAAAAGAAAATCCAGTTGATGACTTGAGCAACTGGGAAGATTTGGATTGATATAGCTGCCTTGGCATATACTGTTGTAGCGCTCACTCCCGGAGGAGCCTTTTGAATTAACCTCGGGTTAGTCTCACCGCACTAGGGAATAAATATACACCAGCACTGTTGTGGATTTTATAGATTATATACTTTACTGATCCCAATAAAGCGGCATATATAATGTAAACACGGTATATGAACGACACGACTTAGTAATGCGGGAAAAACACGCGGCGGCAAAAGAAAAGTTTAACCCCTTCGATTCTGGAGTGTAAGTCCCGTGAAAGTAATGTCTCAAAAAGGTGTGTGTCTATGATCTCAGGTACCCGGGTACTGTATTCAACTGGCCAGTGAATGGAATGAGCAAATCTTCGACTAGTCAAGTTGGGGCCCTGTAGATTTAGACAATAATGCAGCGTACTTTGTTATACTTGGAACTGTGGCCTGGAAGGCCTCTCACCCATCCGTTAGACAATCTGTTCCGCTGCCCGATCAAGGATGTCTCTACGCTTTTGCACTGGGACTCTGTGCCACCGGATCCGCTTCCCTTGCTTGTCCGATCTCCGCAATGAGAAACTACGGCCTACCGCCTGCACTCCCAATGGATCATCGCGGTCTCCTTACTCGGGGTCCAACCGGAACTTTATGTCTGTGCAAAACCTCTCAGTGGTGCGTAGGTAGGTCTCTGGCAAGTCACTGTCCCGATCCCCAGCACCCGCGAGGCAGCGCCTGCTCCCCAGCCTGGTCACAATCTCTGGCAGTCTCACGTGCGTCTTCCACCTTCCGCCGCTCGGCTCACTCTGGCTATCCCCTGCACGAGGCTGCGGATGTCCTTCCTTTTTCTCCCACCCACTTCCTGTCTCCACCGCAAAGCACAATGGAAATTGTAGTTCCGTTTGTGTCCAGCATAGTCCATATTGCGCCTGTCTCCCTCTGGTGGCCACAACAAGTAAATGCAGCAAGCAAAATCTTAAAGTAGCGCTACACTGATAAAATGACAATGTAATTCATATCCTTCTTGTAATATAATAGAAAACCCAGATTGAAACAGAATGATGATAGAGGCAGTTTTAAACTAGGGATAGACCTAACTGGGATCACACAATCAACCCAGATGGGGAGCCTTTCCAGGAGACTGGAAATTGATTCCTGGTAAGTAGGAGTAGTGTGATAGGTCTGCACCTTGTATCCCTGGCAAGCCAATGTATCCTTGGCAAGTCAAGTAGATTTTCTGAGATCATTATTGCTTCTTCATCCTCAGTGCACATATTGATCTGGTGCTATGGAAGCACTTACCTAGATGGGCAGGCTGGAGTAAGTAAATTACATTTCCAACAGACCGATGACTATCACAGCCATCAAGCATGTTTATCATTTGCCAGATGTAGGGAGCAAGTAGAGAAAAAGCAAGGACTGGTAAATACAGTATGTTGTTAAGCCTATACACGGAGAGCTATACAGAGTATTACTCCTAAACTGAGGACATTAATGGCTATCCCCAAAAGAACCATGTCCATAATCTTTCAAAAAGTCAGACAGCAAGGCAAACAATGACGTTTTTCATACTTTTCCAAAATAATGTTAGGAAGGACCTAACTGAATTTTTATATGGTTTCTGAAACAGATCAAGTGAACAACTCCACTCACCACTAAGATTACAGTGAAAGAAACCACCCATAAGGCACCACTGATCAATTTAATAAAACTCTTACAAAAAGTCCCAGCAAGGCTGATGATAGTCGATAGCATTTATAGTCTACAACTCCAGGTAAGACCAAGCTGCTGTGCGGTGTAAGGTCCCTTTCTTCTGAGATTTTTCAGCACCCCTGTCTGAGCTGGATGGTGTTAGCCATTGCACCTTCTCCAAGTTGCTACACCAATTCCTCATAGCTATGCAGAGCAACTTCCAGCAGTATACTGGATACCCTACCACCCCTGAGGGATGGCGTAGTGTGAAGCAGGGGTTTTATGCCCTCAGAAGATTTCCCAATTTCCTGGGAGCAATCGATTGCACCTACATAGATATCAGTGCACCCTGGACAGATCCTGCGATTTCTATTAATTGCAAGCACTTCCATTCCATCAGCGTGCAAATGGTTTGTGATATAAATATGCACATCTTGTATCTATTTGCAGCGTTTCCTGGGAGTGCCCATGAGATATATATTCTGCAGAACTCATCGGTGCCACGTGACTGCAAGGACAGGATGTTCCCAAAAACATGGCATCTCGGTGGGTATACGTATCCTTTAAAACACAAATATCCTAATTGTAAAGTATTGGCTAATATAACAGAATATTAATGTGTGTTATGTACATGTATTAGGTGATTCAGGATACCCTCTCAGGCCATGGCTGATGACTCCCATTAGGGGGCCTGAAGGACTGGATCAGGATGCCTACAATGCTGCACACCAGAGGACGAGACGTGTCATAGAGAAGACCTTTGGTTTTCTTAAAATGGGGTCCCGCTGTTTAGACAGGTGTGGCGTTGCCCTACAGTACCAGCCCTCAAAAACTACCTTGACTGTCCTAGCATGTGAGATGCTTCATATCAATGCTCAAGAAGTTGGGACACTCTTAGATTTGGAGTCTGACCTTGATGTGGCCCCTGACAAGGTCCCACTAGTGACACCTGATGACACAGAGGACACGGGTACAGATGTCAGGCAGCGCATTGTCCAGCAATATTTCACAGGTAAGGTGCACAAGCACATATCTCTTTTGCTATTGTCTGTGTAAATGCATATCACATCTCGGCTTGTCAGATACGCCACACATTCCTGGACACATATTGGTCATTCTGAAGGGCAATGCATTTAAGATGCCACTCTGCACCATGTATAATTCACACGCTGCAGGAAAGGAATTACATGTGGCATGCCCTCTTGATTCCCTAACTGCAGCACATGTATTAGACATGTTGTAGGGTAGCACTTTTACATGTGCTACACCCTATGTGAAATGGGGATATGTGTCCAGGACAACATGGCCTATCGGGCATAATTAACTTTATAGAGAAATGCACCTTGGTAAAACAGGGAATATATCTCTCTGAGGGATAAAGCTACATTTATGCAGCACATGGAAGCAGCCTTCATGAAGGATACTTGCACAGCACAAATGTCACACCAAAATTGCATTCAGAATTTAAACCGTGTGGCTTCACAAATGACCCATACATAGCATTTTGGACCCAATTCAGGACATAGCACCCCAATCAAGATGGAAATGTACATATTGATCTAATATGTCTGTAAGCTGTTTGAGTATCCCCTGCTGAGCGATTTATATGTATGGCATAGATACAATAATGCTTTCAACATGTGTCCCATATAAATGCCATTAGACACCCCCCTCAAGATAATAAATTATGAGACAAGTCCAAGTGATCATTTAGCTACAGTGGCAAGAAAACGTATGTGAACCTTTTTGGGATTACGTGGAGTTTTGCATGAATTGGTCATAAAATGTGCTCTGATCTTCATCTAAGTCACAACAATTTGAAAAACACAGTCTGCTTAAAATAATACAACACAATCATTATATGTTTTCATGTTTTTATTGAACAGAACATGTAAACATTCACAGTGCAGGGTGGAAAAAGTATATGAACCTTTGGACTTAATAACTGGTTGACCCTCCTTTGGCAGCCATAACCTCAACCAAACGTTTTCTGTAGTTGCAGATCAGACCTGCACAACGATCTGGAGTAATTTTGGACAAAACTGTTTCAGTGTAGCAATATTTTTGGGATGTCTGGTGTGAATCGCTCTCTTAAGGCCATGCCACAGCATTTCAATCGGGTTGAGGTCAGGACTCTGACTGGGCCACTCCAGAAGGCGTATTTTGTTTTGTTGAAGCCATTCTTTTGTTGAATTACTTGTATGTTTTGGGTCATTGTCCTGTTGCATCACCCATCCTCTGAGGAGCTTCAGTTGGCGGACAGATGGTCTTACGTTTTCCTGCAAAATGTCTTGATAAACTCTGGAATTCATTTTTCCATCAATGACAACAATCCGTCCAGGCCCTGAGGCAGAAAAGCAGCCCCAAACCATGATGCTCCCTCCGCCATGTTTTACAGTGGGGATGAGGTGTTGATGTTGTTGTGCTGTGCCTTTTTTTCATCACACATAGTGTTGTGTGTTTTTTCCAAACAACTAAATTTTGGTTTCATCTGTCCACAGAATTTTTTGCCAGTAGTGCTGTGGAACATCCAGGTGCTCTTTTGCAAACTTCAAACGTGCTGCAATATTATTTTTGGACAGCAATGGCTTCCTCCGTGGTGTCCTCCCATGTACTCCATTCTTGTTTAATGTTTTCCTTATTGTAGATGTGTCAACAAAAATGTTAGCATGTGCCAGAGATTTCTGTAAGTCTTTAGCTGGCACTCTAGGATTCTTCTTTACCTCATTAAGCATTCTGCGCTGTGCTCTTGCAGTCATCTTTACAGGACGACCATGCCTAGGGAGAGTAGCAACAGTGCTGAACTTTCTCCATTTGTAGACAGTCTGTCTTACCGTGGACACATGGACATCAAGGCTTTTGGAGATACTTTTCTAACCCTTTCCAGCTTCATGCAAGGCAACAATTCTTGATCGTAGGTCTTCTGAGAGCTCTTTTCAGCGAGGCATGGTTCACATCAGGCAGTGCTTCTTGAAACCAGTAAACCCAAAACTGGTGTGTGTTTTTAAAGGGCAGGACAGCTTTCAGCAACACATCCAATAATATCACACTGATTGGACTCAAGGTTGGCTCACTCCTGGCTCCAATTAGCTCTTGGAGAAGTCATTAGGCTAGGGGTTCACATACTTTATCCACCCCGCACTGTGAATGTTTACATGTTCTGTTCAATAAACACATGAAAACATATAATGTTTGTGTTGTATTATTTTAAGCAGACTGTGTTTTTCAAATTGTTGTGACTTAGATGAAGATCAGAGCACATTTTATGACCAATTCATGCAAAACTCCACGTAATCCCAAAGGGTTCACATACTTTTTCTTGCCACTGTACGTACGCCCACATACAGTTGTGTTCAAAATTATTCAACCCCCAATGCTGTAAAGGGTTTTAGGGAATTTAGTGTACATTTGTAATTGTATTCAGAATGAAATCCTACAAGGACTTTTTAAAGAACCATATGCAACTAAAATGACATCAATTGGTTTTGTAATACAGTAGTAAATGTTTCTTTTGTGAATTCTTCATTGACACAATTATTCAACCCCTTAAAGACTACCACTCTGAAGAACAGAGGTTCATTCAAGTGTTTTCAATCAGGTATTGAAAACACCTGTGGATGTCACGGAGCAGCAATAAAGCATAATAAGCACCAATTAGGCAGCTTTAAAATGACTGTGATACTCAGCTCCTTCTAGACATTTACTGGTGTGGTTACAAACATGGTGAAGTCAAGAGAATGGTCCACGAAGACAAGAGAAGAGGTGATTACTCTTCACAGGAAAGGCAATGGCTATAAGAAGATTGCAAAGATGTTAAACATACCAAGAGAGACCATAGGAAGCATCATTCGCAAATTCAAGGCAAAGGGCACTGTTGAAACGCTACCTGGTCGTGGCAGAAAGAAGATGCTGACTTTGACTGCTGTGCGCTACCTGAAGCGTGGAGTGGAGAAAAGTCCCCGTGTGACTGCTGAGGAACTGAGAAAAGATTTGTCAGATGTGGGTACTGAAGTTTCAGCTCAGACAATACGGCGCACACTGCGTAATGAAGGCCTCCATGCCAGAACTCCCAGGCGCACCCCCTTGCTGTCTCCAAAGAATAAGAAGAGTCGACTACAGTATGCCAAAAGTCATGTGGACAAACCACAGAAGTTTTGGGATAGTGTTCTGTGGACTGATGAAACAAAATTAGAACTGTTTAGGCCCATGGATCAACGCTATGTTTGGAGGAGGAAGAACAAGGCCTATGAAGAAAAGAACACCTTGCCTACTGTGAAGCATGGCGGGGGGTCAATCATGCTTTGGGGCTGTTTTGCTTCTGCAGGTACAGGGAAGCTTCAGTGTGTGCAAGGTACCATGAATTCTCTTCAGTACCAGGAGATATTGGATGACAATGTGATGCAGTCCGTCACAAACCTGAGGCTTGGGAGACGTTGGACCTTTCAACAGGACAATGATCCCAAGCATACCTCCAAGTCCACTAGAGCATGGTTGCAGATTAAAGACTGGAACATTTTGGAGTGGCCATCGCAGTCACCTGACTTAAATCCGATTGAGAACCTCTGGTGGGACTTAAAGAAAGCAGTTGCAGTGCGCAAGCCTAAGAATGTGACTGAACTGGAGGCTTTTGCCCATGACGAATGGGCGAAGATACCCGTAGATCGCTGCAAGACACTTGTGTCAAGCTATGCTTCACGTTTAAAAGCTGTTATAACTGTAAAAGGATGTTGTACTAAGTACTAAGATTGAATGTCACTTGGGGGTTGAATAAAACTGATAATGATGTGAGCACAGAAAAGACATTTGTGGTTATTTCATTGTAAATGTTATGTTACATTTGTCTGACCTACACGTGCCTCTTTGATTTAATTGTAAGCAAGATGACTGAATGATCAAAATCAATGTCAAACTGGCCAAAACAGTAAATTTCATTGGGGGTTGAATAATTTTGAACACAACTGTAGGTTATCCCATCATTGTCTTGAATAAAAGCAGGTCTTTATTGTAATTAATTTGAATGAGCAGTCATGGATGTCACATAAAATGTTTAAATTCCCCCACTAACACTACCCACTACATATAAAGGAAACAATTCTTAGCCGCCGCCACCACAAGTCGTTCACCAAATATTAAACGGAGGTAACTTGGAACACCCCATTCAATTAAGCCCTCAAAAACAGTTTAATAGACTGTCCCCAACAAACCTAATTTAGCAGATCGTCTAGAAACTCCCAAGGTCCCAAGGCTATCAGGAAAAATATCTCTTCAGGAAATGTGATTCTTACATCAGTCAAATCAGAGCTTAAAAAAAGAATATTTATTATGACATGAAAACTAAGGGCCTGCAGGACAGGGGAAGCCATAAGAGTTTGCTTTAGGAAATTAAAAGCTGCTTCACATTTGGAAGTCCATGCAACCACTTGTGGAAGGTCCATCTTTGTTAGGGCAGTTAAGGGCTTGGCTAAAGTGTTATAATGAAGCAGAAACGTTCTAAGATAGCCTGCAGTACCAGGAATGACATCACTTACTTTTTTGTAGTGGGGACTGACCAGGTCATTATGGCCTCTATTTTACTAAGCTCAGGGCGAAGCATCCCTCCTCCCACTCCTAGCTTGCCCACCTTCTGGCACTCGGGTCAGGAGCAACAATAGTTGGCCACATCAGTGCCCATACCGATAAAAGTGATGTGCCTGCCAAGACTTCATCCTATGCACCCCTAGGTGCCCAGCCATGGAAATGGCATGAGCTACCTTCAGCAACTGGTCACTATCATCCTAGGCACCACAAGTCGCTTCTCCATCATCCAGGGATATTGCCCTTCCGTGGACAGAGTTTTCCGATATAACCTCTTTTTATCCCAATAGACCTGTTCCCTATCCAGGCCAGTGGGTGGTTGCCCAGCACAATCCCTAAGCTTCTCTAATGTGGGATCTGTCTGCTGGTCCTCCTAAATCTCTGGACTCCACATCTCTGTCTCAGAGTCAGCAATGGGCTCAGGG